>AP025044.1:15907411-15963389 GCA_036186865.1 Eustoma russellianum | reverse complement strand
CGTGACACGTTGGCGAAGTTTCTGTATTCGCCCGATACGATAATTTTTGGTTTAGAACCTTTTAACGTGTCGTATTTAATTTGTCATCACCATGTCTTATATCATATGATATAAAACCTGAATATACTCATAAATATGAGTTAAGTATAGTGGTGTGACGTTAACATATGTACGTAAAATATATAACGTGTCGGTAGTATGTTGGAATACATGTGTGTGTGCCTTTTTCAAAAATTCTGAAAATATATGTATTTTATATGCATATGGCGTGTATATATATTTAAGAGGGGAGGAGGAGAAAACTTTCCTTCCTTAGCCTTGTTGCCTTTGTGCCTTTTCCAAATGTGGCTTCCTTTAATGAACTACTTAGTTTAATAAACTAGGTACTTCACTTAATGAACTAGTTTAGTTCATTGATGGTGGCACCTGAAAATAGTATAAACACAACAAATGTTTGCCATATGACGTAAGCTTTAACGTTTCATGGCTCGTTAGTCCGGCAACATTATATATAAGCTAAATAAGGCAAGTAATAGCAATGTATCATGCATACATGTATATATCATGCACGTTTGTGTATATATCATGCATTTAAGTCGCTTATTTTGAAATCACTCAAACCCCCTTTTCTCTACAGTGTTGCCATTGCTTAAAGGTGCCGTTCAGGAGGGCCATTACGGTTTTCCTGAACAACGATCATCTTGAAGTATTGGTCCTTGCTCGTTGAACCAATCGTTTGTTTCACTAAGGAAGCAAGGGGAAGTCTTCTTCCTTATGACTAGCCCATAGTGAAGGACGTTTGGAAGGTAGAATTGTTGGAGCCCACGTCTTGCACGCATCAAATTGGTATCAGAGACAGGTTACTCTATTCCACCATTTCCTATCGTTTTCTTTTCATTTGAGTCTATTCATTTCAAGTTCAGTTTGAGTCCTTCATTCTACCCCACTCTTCACATCATTTTTGTCTCATATATAAAAAAACTACCAGGAGTCTTACTTTAAACTTTTTGAATTTTGCTGGATCTTGTTATTCATCATTCGAGTGTCTTTTCCCTTTATCCTTGGCGTCAAACTTCTGGACTTTTTTCATTCAAACTTGAACAAGTTATGGTTCGTTGCATTTAGGATACATTCGGCTTTCATTTCAAAACTACAATCATCAACCTATAAAGCCACCTAGGTCTCAAATCATCTTGTTGCTATCGAGGCTTTTAGTTGATGATGATTGTATGCATCTTGTAATTCATATTGTGGTTCAGTTCATGCTTGAATCTTGCTGATCATACGTGTGAAAGCTGTTTCCAAAATAAACACAAAAGCTGAAAACCGCCAACTCAAAAACCCAAACTTTTCAAAACCCTAATCTCGGTTTACCCACTAAACCCTAACCAAGGTTCATCCCCATTCAGATTCACCTTGCATAATACTGCATATTTGAAATTACCTTGGCTGAAATTGAAAGCTCCTTGCAAGGTTTTGTCAAAAACAACAGTTTAGGCAAAAGAAGAGAAGTTACATTTTCTTGCCCCTGATGTTGTACCCAATGGGAATCATTATGTACTCAAGACTCGTATGAAGTGATTCAATAAAATGTTAGTTCTTCCAAGGGCATTTTATTAAGTTTTATTACCCCTTCTTTAATTACTTTTCCTTAAAGTAATTACCATATGAAATAGTATACTACTCCAAGTATGTCTTACGAAGCATGTGAAATGATAATTTTGCCCTCCCAAGATCTTTTTTTTAGAATTTTTTGCCGTAAGGGTCTTGGAGACTCTAGAGTACTTTAAATTCTTACGAGACAACTAGCCTTTAATATCCTTTTTAAAGTAAGCCTAAAAGCTTACACATGGAATTAAGTATTCTACTAATTTTGTTTCAAGAGTTTAAGGAAAAGTTTCCCTCCTTTTCATTTAAAGCTGCCGGATGCACATCATGGAGGCATCCATGATATTCTTTTCAACTTAATACTCCAACTAATCACTTTATTTGCCTCTTAAAACAATTTTAATAAGGTCTTACATATGTAGTAATAGCTTGATGATAATGATTTCTCCCTTTTTCCCCTTAAGGTTGTGGGATACAAGTAATGGGAGATTCATGTGATCACCTTTACCATTAACACCTCAACTAACCACTTCAGTAACCTTATTACCTTAATTTATCCTCAAAAGCAACTAAATAGTAAAGGAACCACTAAGTAGTAAATGAGAGCAACACTAAATAAGCTTGAGACCCCTCCTTCTACCACCGGGTATTATACCATGGTTAAGCCATGAGAACCTTTATCAACAACCATAATTACTTTTTCTTAAACCAACCTCTAAAGTAAATCAAGGAGTAAATGTTGCAAGATCTCATGATGGTTTTACATGCAAGTGAAAGGTCTCTCCTCCTCCTTTATGAACCCGTCGACTACCTCATCTTGGTACTACAAGAAACCATTTTCAAGTTGAACATAGAAGCTTCCCTCCACCTCCAACTCTCAATAATCTCAAGTTTTTACCCCAAGCAAACCACTAAAAACTCATTGCACACTTAGGCTAGTTTCCAATACTCTCCTACGACACGCTTGGCTAAGGGAGTCTCAAAATCACCTTCATCTTCAAGATCTAAGTTCCATCTAGGTGAGTTACATCCTAGCTTATAAAGTGGATTTCACTTTTTTTAAATTTTAAGGCTCACATTTTACTCATTTTTCCCTTACAAACCATGACCTCTAAATGGTCACTAGGTGAAGATTCTTCAAGTTACTAGGTGGTGCTAGCATCTTGGTGGTTGGATCTCTTTCAATCCTCATTTGAACTCCATTTTGGTAAGACAACCTAGCCTCAATCTAGCTCTATTATACATTTAAATGGTAGCTAACATCTACTTCCATTTCCTCTCCCAAAACCGTGTGCTATATGTAGAAGGTGGAGGAAACTTCACTCTATTTCAACCAAGCCTGAAGCTAGGGAAAGTTCTACGCTCAAAAAGGCAAGTATACTCTAGATAATCTTGACTTATTTGTGAAGTGTATTCTTGAATGACTATCCCTTTTCTAAGTTATAAATCTTAGTTGAAGATTCTAAGTACAAAGCATGCAAAGTTAGTTGTTATAAAGAAAGGTGTTGGTATGTGAAATGATTTACTATATGAATGTCCTATAAGCCTAACCTGAATATGACATGAGATCTACTATGCACAAAGTACAGGCTTTTGTGGTGATTATTTGATAGATGATTAGTCTTGTTAAGAATAGATTTTATATAAGGTGTAAAACGCATGAAAAATGGCGTGTTCTATGTGTAAATCGCAAGGTTGTTTTGCGTGGGTCATGTGTAGCCTAAAGAATATTATGAGACTTGGAATGATTATGTTAAAGTGTGTATTTAGTGGTTAGCAAGTTATTTTAGGGAAATAAAGTTAGTTGGGAAATGTAGAATAAGAAAAAGTGATGAAAGGCAGATTATCTGGAACTGGACAGTTTTGAGTAGCAAATTGTTTGTCTTGAAAACAAACCGTAGGAGTGTGCAATTTAGCAAAATTTTGGTACTATGGTAGCTTGATATGTGTAGTAAAATTGTGAGGTTGAATTTTGGTAAATGGACTTGTGGTTTGACCTTAATGAAATTTTTAATACGAATAGGTCACTGCAGTTTCTGCAGGCACCTAGATTGAGAAGGATAGTTAAATGACCCTCTTAAGCATATTGGATTGCCTTGAAATTTTTATGGTATTTATCTAAGACATAGGTGAACACGTCCATGTAAATAATTGTCTTGAAATCACTGTTTTTATAGGGTCACAACTGAGGTAAGTGTCGCAGTGCAAAACTAGAAAATAGGGCAATATGATGGTGAGTACGGTAAGGTCTTGATTTTGTTTATTTTGACTTGTATGTGATGTTTGGGCCTCTAAATATTTCTCCTTAGTATATTGGCTATGTTTTCCATGTAATAGTCTTAATTGAATAAGGTTTTATGGACCATGGAACCAAGTTAAGGGCGGGTACTGAACTGCAGGATCAAGCAGTACCTCTTTTCAGTAATTTAATGATTGGAGGGTCTTAATCAGCTCGAAATGTTACAAAATTTTTATGGCATGTAACTAAGATTCCATTATACATATGTGGGGCATAAGTTTCTGAAAATAGGCCCTGAATTGGTAAGTGTGAGGCCGTATGAACAGAGCAATAATGCTAGACTATTTTCTAGCTTAAAGGACAAGTCCGTATATGTGTGCTATGATGTATTTAGTCATGAATTGCATGTTGCATATCATGGATTGCATTGTCCATGTTCGTACGATTTATAAGACTGATTTTATGCCAAAGAAATTTAAGAAAAGCTCTTTTAAAAAAAGATTTCATTTTTGAAAGAAAGGCTCCCATTGGTACCATTAATTCCTTGCCAGCATAACCCGCTCCAGATCTGGGATTAATTGATCTGATGATGAATATGGCCATCTAGGCCCAGAGATAATAGACCTGCGGACGATGATTTATGACCGTCCAGGCCCGAAGATAGTAGACCTGAGGATGATGATATATGACCGTCCAGGCCTTGAGAGATTAGACCTGATGATGATGATTGATTGTATGACCGTTTTCAGATCCAGAAATAATAGATCTGAAGGGAATGGTATGACCGCCTCAGATCCAAAGATAATAGATCTGAACACTCTCTACTCTTGTTTTATGACGATTATGTTTTGAAAGAAAGAATGATCGAATTAGTTTCATCTTGTCATGTTGCATCACATTTGCATATTCACACACATTGCATCTAATTGCTTGTTGAATGCTAGATGTACTGCTACTTAGGTTATAATTTTATTATTTTCTGTCACTTAAGTTATGATCTTATTATCTTTCATCACATAAAGTCATGAGCTTATTTCCTTTGCGGCTAATGGATTGAAGGTCAGGTATGTTGGGAATCCAAATTCTTGGGATTTGGTTCGTGTATACTTTCCATTTAATTTTTGATTGTTTATGGTATACTTGCTGGTGACCTTTGTCAGTCACCCTCCTATTTTTCCCCCCAGAGCCTGCAAGAACGGGGTAGAGTGAATTGACGATGAGCCTAGAGTCCTGTTTCCATAGACGTGCGAGTGGATGGCAGCTTAAGGATTTTACTATGATGGTTTTATGTTTTGATGGACTTATGATGGGACATTAATTCCAGATTTTACTCTATTTTGCGGACATGGTTGTAAACTTTATGTCGAATATTCGGAATGTTTTGTTTAAAAGTTTTTAATCTGCCTAAGTTTTGAATACCTGTTAAGATGAGGGCATGGAAGTCCATGAATTTTTTTATGGACTGTGACATGTTATGCATTGACACCTTGTACTCTCCATAGCGAAGTACAGTGGGTGCACTGTATGCGGGCAGGCCGGGTGCGGGGCGCTATAGGTGGTATTAGAGCTCAGGCTCTAGATTCGGGCAGATTATAGAATTGAGTTATGGTTTTAGAAATCTACGTTTGACCTTAGACCTAAGTCATGATCTTAGAAGAGTGTCGACTTTAGACTTGGATGACTTAGACTGGAATTAAGGCCTTAACCTAATGTTTAAATCCTCGTCGATGAGATTTTAAATGCCTCAGAATTTAATTCGAATCTTATCTTCTCGCATATTCGTTTAAGTTTCCATTGAATTATGAATCGATTTCTATCACTTATCCTGATATTTCAACTTTGAATAAATTCTAACACTCCATAGTGCAGATTGCTCGACCTCATGGCAGACCCGCTAGAGCCCGACCCGCTGCACAGGAGCCGGTCCCTCAACAACCTCAGGAGCACATTCCTCCTCCACCCGCTCAGGTCCCTCTGCCGCCACCACCGCAGGATCAGAACCCACCTCCTAATCAGAATAATCCTCCACCTCAGAGGCCTTTACCTTAGATGATTCCTGATATCCACGCCTTTCAGGCTTTCTGTCAGACTGTGATGCAGATTGGCCAGATTATGATGCAGCAAAATGCCCCTCCTCAGCCTCATGAGCCAGTTAGGGACGCACAATATTATTTTGAGAAACTGAAGAGAGCCAATGTACTATCATTTGAAGGAAAATCAGATCCAAACATTGCGAAAAATAGCTAGATGAAGTGGAGAATTGCTTTGAGTTAATCTGTGCACCAGAAGAAATGGAAAAAAAGCTGTTAGACCATTTTTGCTTGGAGAAGCAAATCAATGGTGGAAAGCAAATTTGCAATCTTTACCAAGGCCAATACTATCGGAAAGATTTTTACAAGAGTTCAACAAGTTCTACATACCTCCTTCAGTCAAGCGGCAGAAGAGACAAGAGTTCGAGTCACTAAAGCAAGAGAAAGGAATGATTGTGGTAGACTATGCTAATAATTTTATAGCTTTCGGGAGATTTCAGCCATCGACGATGAATGATGAAGAGACTAGGATGTTGAAATTTGAAAGGGGATTGTATCCGAGGATCAGGACTTGGTTGGTTAACCTAAATCCCGCAAATTTTGGAGCGTTACTTGATGCATGTTACAGAATTTAGAGGGACATCATATGACGTGATGAGATTGGACGAAAGAGAGGGAGAAAAGGGTCTGGAAGTGGATGATCCCGTAAGGCAGCAAAACAGAATTTCAGAGGACCCGGTCGTCAATGAAAGAACCAGAATCGCTTTCAGCATCGCTCGCAGCAAAAGAATCAGCCGAGAAATTAGGGTCAGAAGCAGCTAGCTATTCCAGCTTGTCCTCATTGTGTGGGAGAATGTTTCATTCAGACAGGAAAATGTTTCAGATGTGGTAAGGTGGGCCACGTTCTCAAGAATTGTCAAGACAAGGGGACCACATGTTTTGGATGTGGAAAAGTTGGCCATTTGATCAAGGATTTCTCGAAGAAAGGAGCCCAGCAGCAACAGCAACCAAGGAACCAGCGTCAGGGCGCAAATACAGGTGTCCATGTTAATAATATTAATGATATTAATATTAGATGTTAATTATTATTGTTATTATTTTTGTTTTTTATATATAACTTATATATATCATCGGATAACAATAGAATCCATATCTGATATGGATTTCGATTGGTCTTATCTAATCTTAATAGAATCCGTATTTGATACAGATTATGATTGGCATTAACCAATCCGATCTGGAATCAGATTTTGATGTCTATATATATGTATATATCCTAGTGTATCTCGTACAACAGATAATAGAGAGAAAAAACAAAACCCGAAATCGTTTTAGAGAAACCGAAGTTCTCAGCCGTGCCATTCAAGAGCTAGCACGCCGGACATAAGCATTTGTGTGGATACCGACAGAGGATGTTCATGTTTTTGCAGCTCCTACGTCTGTGGATTTTGAATCCACAGGGGTAAGGTTTTTGAATTTCTTTCATCGAATTAAATGAACAACATGGATCCTTGATAGGAAATCAGAGACACGTTTTGTTTTTCGCTGCGCGTTTTGTAGTGATCTCGTCTGTTTCCTAGCACGAACATGAATAGAAAATATGATTCTGCACTACATAATCACAATGCTGAAAAACACAACATGTAGGAAAAGCCACAAGCCAGACACAAATATTATCCGGCATAAGAAGAGCATTATCCATAATCTCTATAAAAACACCTGCCCCTCATAGGAGTACCTTTCCATCAAATGTAGCGGGCTAATCGAGAAGGTGTTCATTGTGGACGACAAGCCTCATATGCGCTCTTAATACTGGATTGCCCATATACATCGTTGGTCAAAGATAGGCCATCGTGAGTTACTTGAATGCGCATGACACAAAATGGATGAATGCGGCACAAGCGCTTCCAATCAGAAGAAACATAAATAAAAGCAGGCAACCCATCCATACATCCATACTTCTACCAAAGATACGCGCCCAAAATGATGTCGAGGTGAAAGTTTTATGGTGAAAGTTTTGTGGTGTATAGTGATGCCTCGAAAAACGGCCTTGGATGTGTGCTAATGCAAAAAGATCAAGTGATTGCATATGCCTCTCGTCAGCTAAAGCAGAATCATCCAGTCCATGATCTTGAGCATGCAGCCGTGGTTTTTGCCCTAAAGATATGGAGGCATTATCTATACGAGGAAAGGTGAAAATTTCGGCCATTAAGACTACTTGACATGCTGAAATTTCAGCATGTGTTACATGGTGATATAATTAAAATTCTTCAAAATTTTCATTGATTTTTATTTTAAAATAAATCACCAATTAGTAGCAAATATTCTTATCAAATTGGAAATGAAATTTGGACACCAACATGGACATAAAAACGTTCAAGATACATTCCCACACATGCTGAAAAATTTCAGCATGTGTGATATTCAAGATATAATACTTTATGACTTTGTATCTTATTCAAATTACTTCCAATTCTTCTTCCAATTAACCACATGTTTCAAGACACAAAACATCTCTTCATGAATGCCAAAAATCGGCTAGCCTATCTTCCACATGCTGAAATTTTCAGCATGTGTTTCAAATGAGATATAGTTTGAAAGTTTACCTTTTGTAGCATATTTATTCAAATCACCAACATTGTATGATTGATTATTGACCAATCAATATGCCAACAAGGCTCCACATATGCTCCATCTCAGCTGTAGGGGCGTGTATAATTGTATATACATGTGCTGAATTTTATTTTTGCAAACTTTGTAAAATAGTGCACATTTAATAATACATACATGTTATATTCAAATCAGCCCTTAATTTAATTTTCTAGAACACTTTAAGATATATGACATATGTAAAAAGTGTCTAGATACGTGTCGTATAATGTGCCAAAAATGTTCCATGTATTGTGTACGTAGAAAATCGAATTTTCGATGTTTATCGATTACCTGATTTTTCTCTAATTAAATTCCAACTTTTTGCACATGTTATATATATTATGTTACACATAATATATATAATATAAAATTTAATTTTCATCACTTATCTAGTCTAAAGTGGCGCCATTAACATGTGACAAAATTAAAATTAGAATCTCCACAATTTTGCCTTAATGTGGGGTGATTTGTGTGTGCCAACATGGAATGATTTTATGGCTGAAAATATCATCATATGCACGAAAATAATAAGTATTTTTGAGGTGTAGGGGCTGGCCATCTATTTATGGCAAGTACGTGACACGTTGGAGAAGTTTCGGTATTCACCCGATACAACAATTTTTTGTTTAAAACCTTTTTTGTCATCACCATGACTTATATCATATGATATAAGACCTGCATATACTCATAAATATGAGTTAAGTATGATGGTGTGATGTTAACATACGTAAAATATATAACGTGTCGATAGTACGTTGGAATACATGTGTATGTGACTTTTTCAAAAAAAATCTGAAAATATATATTTATATATATATTTAGGCGTGTATATTTATGAAGAGACGAGG
Source organism: Eustoma russellianum (assembly GCA_036186865.1). Lineage (NCBI taxonomy): Eukaryota > Viridiplantae > Streptophyta > Magnoliopsida > Gentianales > Gentianaceae > Eustoma > Eustoma russellianum. Next base: position 15,954,012 of record AP025044.1, on the reverse strand, counting down.
AGGAGACTTTCCTTCCTTAGTGTTGTTGCCTTTGTGCCTTGTTCAAATGTAGCTTCCTTTAATGAACTACTTAGTTTAATTATCTAAGTACTTCAATTAATGAACTGATTTAGTTCATTAATGGTGGCACCTGAAAATAGTATAAACACAACAAATGTTTGCCATTTGATGTAAGCTTTAAAGCGTCATGGCTTGTTAGTAAGGCAACATAATATATGAATTATATAAGGGAGGTAATATGCAATATATCATGCACATTTATCTCATGCTCGTTTTTATGCTCATTTAAATCATATATTTTGAAATCACTCAAACCCCTTTTTCTCTACAATCTCCCCCTTTTGATGATTTTCAAAATAACCTATGCATATGATTTAAATCCTATCGCTCCCCCTTCAATCATGCATAAATTCAAAATTCAAAATTTAAATTTCGAATCCACTCCCCCTTGATTTATGAAATCAGTATCAATTAGTATCTCTCTCCCCCTTAAATCATGCTTTCTCTCCCCCTTTATTTTGGAAAGTAAATCAAAAGATGCATGTAAATAAGGAAAGAGAATCAAATCAAATCAAATCAAATCATATCAGCTGAAATCATGCCTAATTTAGAACGAAGAGATTCATACGTGGCTTGATTTAAGGCTTTTGTAAAGATATCCGCTACTTGTGCTTCTGTGCGTACGTGATCTATAACGATATCACCATTGTTTACGTGATCACGAAGAAAATAGCGTACTTCTATATGTTTGGCCTTATAGTGTCATACGGGGTTCTTAGACAAATTAATGGCACTCATACAATCACAATATATAGGAATTCTATTTACGGTAATTCCAAAGTCCGAAAGTTGTTGTTTTATCCATAAAAACTGTGTGCAGCAAAGGTTAAGTGCCATGTACTCAGCCTCAGTAGTGGACAAAGCAACGCTTGCTTGCTTTTTGGAAAACCATGAAATGAGTGAGTTTTCTATAAATTGGCAAGTGCCACTCGTGCTCTTCCTATCAATTTTACAGCCACCGTAATCTGCATCAGTATAAGCATGTAAGTTAAATTTGGAATCTTTATCATACCAAATTCCTAAGGTGGGCGTGTGCTGTATATAACGGAATATTCTTTTTACCGCATTATAGTGAGACACTTTAGGTTGACTCCGAAAACGTGCACACATGCATATACTGAACATGATATCAGGTCTACTAGCAGTAAGATATAGCAAAGAACCAATCATAGACCTATATATGCATTAGCAAAATCTTTACCATGTTCATCCTTATTCAATTTAGTGGTCACACTCATAGGGGTGGGGGATGGTTTCAAATTTTCAAAGTTGAACTTTTTAATCATGTCATTTACATATTTAGCTTGACTTATGTGAATGCCTTTACTCGTTTGCTTAATCTGCAAGCCAAGAAAATAGTTAAGTTCGCCAACCATAGTCATTTCAAATTTGGATTGCATGCATTTTTCAAAATCTTCAACAAGTTTATGTGAGGTAGAACCGAAAATAATGTCATCAACGTAGATTTGAATAATAAGTAAATCCATTTTATCTTGTTTCAAAAATAGTGTACTATCTATAGTACCTCGTTTAAAATCATTTTCTAAAAGAAAAGTAGCAAAACGATCATACCATGCTCTCGGTGCTTGCTTTAGTCCGTATAGTGCCTTCTTTAGTTTGTACACGTGATCGGGATGTTTCAAATCTTCAAAACCGGGTGGTTGCTTCACGTATACCTCTTCTTGTATAAATCCATTTAGGAATGCACTTTTTACGTCCATTTGATACAATTTGAAATCTTTCATGCAGGCAATAGCAAGTAAGAGTCGTATAGCTTCTAAACGTGCTATGGGTGCAAATGTTTCACTGTAGTCAATCCCTTCTTCTTGATTATAGCCTTGTGCTACAAGTCTAGCTTTATTTCTAACAACCTTTCCTTCTTCATTCATTTTATTCCAAAACACCCACTTTGTGCCTATTATGGTCTTATTTTGTGGTCGTGGCACTAAATCCCAATACATCATTTCTAACGAATTGATTTAGCTCATCATGCATAGCATCAATCCAAGAAGAATCACTCAAAGCATCATGTGCATTTTTGGGTTCAGTTTCGGAAATCATAGCATGAAATTGATTTATTTCCTCCAAAGTAATTCTTCTACGTGGTCGCACACCATGAGTGATGTTGCCTATGATGAGATCATGTGGGTGATCTCTATGACATCTTGGTTGATTATTTTCTATGTTATCATGCATTTCTAAGTGATCATGCCTTTCTAGTGTGTCATTCATGTCATGCATATCAAATGTACCATCATCTTCATTCAACACGGGTTTCAATTCAAAGTCATCATCATATTCTTTATCTTTATCAATCTCACCAAATTCATTAAACTTCACATGAATAGATTCTATGATTTGCCTAGTGAGAGGATCATAACATCTTTATGCTTTTGAATTTATAGAATATGCAACAAAAATGCACTCAATTGATTTGGATTCAAATTTATCTAAATTATCTTTTGTATTTAAAACAAAACATTTGCATCCAAACACACGAAAATAGTCAATCTTAAGCATGCGATCATTCAATATCTCATAAGGCGTCTTGTTTATTTTCTTTCTAATAGATAGGCGATTTACTATGTAGCATGCACAATTTACGGCTTCCGCCCACAGAAATCTAGGCAATTTATTTTTGCATAACATAGTCCTAGCGATTTCTTGTAATGTTCGATTCTTTCTTTCTACTACTCCATTTAATTGTGGAGTTCTAGGTGGCGAAAACTCATGCTTGCTTCCTTTTTCTTCGCGGAATGAAATCATATCTTTGTTTTTAAATTCACCGCCTCTATCGCTTCTTATCTTTTTCACATTGACACCGTATTGATTTTCAAGTTGTTTGATTAATTTCGCAATTTCAATGGCACTATGATCCTTATGCGCAGGAAATAAAGTCCAAGTATAACGAGAAAAATCATCAACACTCACGCATGCATAGTGGCACCCACCAAGACTTGTAGTGCGACTAGGACCAAACAAATCAATGTGTAGTAGTTCTAAGATTCTAGTCGTGCTTATTTCATTCTTAGACTTAAGTGACTCACGTGTTTGTTTGCCTTTTATGCAAAATTCACACAACTGAAAGTTGTCTAAATCAAGTGTAGGCAATCCTCGTACTAGGTTCTTTCGTTAGAGTTTTTCTAGTGTGGAAATACCAATGTGTCCTAAACGTCTATGCCATAAATTTACATTGGGTTCGTTTGACATAAAGCACTTAACTTTAGCGTCTACCATATCATCCATAGAAAGTGTAAAGATGTTACCTTCTCGTTTTTCTTTTAAAACGGTTTCTCCATTTTTAATTATTATATTGCAATAAGGGTGAGTGAAACACACATCAAATCCATTGTCAATAAATTGAGAAATGCTAAGAAGATTCTAAGATAAGTTGCTTACCAAATAGACGTTGGAGATTTGAAGAGTGCTTGGATTTCCTATCGTACCTTTTTTGATGATCTTGCCTTCGTTGTTGTCTCCAAAGGTCACGGATCCGTCTTTTGTGGCCTTCTTTAATTTTGTGAACAAGCTTGGGTCACCCATCATGTGTCTCGAGCAGCCACTGTGAAGGAACCACTTTATAGTTGTATCTTTTGATGTGTGGGCTCCCTGCAATGTGCAAAAATGATTTAGGTACCCTTTTAACTTTGGGTCCTTTCGAGTTAGTTAATCACCTCTTTGTAAAAGTACCTTTCGGTACCCATACTTGGGTGATCCTTCTCGATCTAGAAAATGGCAAGAATGTAGATGAAGGTGCGATATAGTAGACATGTGGTGAATGCACTTTGGGCCTCTGCCTAATAACTCCTTTATACTCATTGTATGAAGGACGTTTTTGATATGTCCTTGTGTGTGTGTGTGCGTAGTGTGTGGTTGAAATGAATGTCGTGTATGCATCACTCTTTTCTTTTCATATCTATATGGTACAAAATTGTATTTCGCATGGTCTGAAAAGGAAGTGGGGCGTGATGAGGGAAGAGGCAGTTTTTGCGTCATCTTAGACGCCATTTGAGGCTTTGGGGTGTCTACTTTCTTAGACACAATAAACTTAATTGGTTTGGTGGATGCTTCATTAGTATCAACGTATCCCAAACCCGTTTTGTCACTGTCATGCTTTTGTGATAAGATAATACGATGCAGCATGTTAGATCCCGTATCAAACTGTTTCATCATTTTCTCTAGGTCTATATTCCTTGATTTCAAATTTGAAATCTCGGATTTCATTTCGTTATTTTGAGTTGTTAATGATGAAATCTATGTCTTTAATGCAGTGATGATGCATGATGACTCTTTCTTTGAATCGTTCAATTGAGCGACAAGATTCTCGTTAGAAGATTCTAATAGTTTCTTATCTTCAATTAATCGCTTCTTTTCCTTAGCGAGAGTCTTTGTGAATTTATGCAATTCTAAATACTGACTAAAAAGATCATCATAAGAAGGCTCAGAGTAAGAATCAGAATCAGATGATACCTCATTAGATGGTTTGGACACAAAGCATACTTGTGCAGTCTCTTCTTCGGTTTCAGTCTCGGAATCCGATGTATCACTCCAAGTGGAGGCCTTTAGAGCACGTTTCCATTGCTTGGGTTCTGAGATAAGTCTATTCTTGTTCCGTTCTTTGTCAGGGTATTTATTTGTTTGCTTTTCTTTATTGGGGCAGTCATATGATAAATGTCCAAGTTTCCCACATTCATAACATTTAACATCTTTATCATTTGTCTTGTTCTTATTTCTTTTAGTCGTAGTGCCCTTATTTTTGTTTCTAAATGACCTTCTCATAAATTTTCTTAAACCTTTAGCCAATAGAATTAGGTCATCGTTATCCGATTCAGAATCACTATCATCTACTTGATCGGAAGAAGTAGTGACGTACTCATTTGATTTAAAAGCAATATCTTTACCTTGTTTAGATGATTCCGATTTCCGTATGGTGAGTTTATTTTCATACACCTTAAGTGACCCTATTAACTCTTCCATCTTTATTGGGTTCGTTTCTTTGCTTTCTTCTATTGCGGTTACTTTAGGGTCTAATTCTGATGGAAGGCTTCGCAAGACTTTTCTGTACTTTTTCCTGCATGGTAAAAGCTTTACCAAGAGACTCAAGAGAATTATAGATGTTAGTCAAACGAAGATCCATATTAACAATAGATTCAGTAGGCAATAGTTTAAACGACTCAAGTGTGGACATAAGCATGTTTATCTTTGACTCTTTTACTTGACTCGTGCCTTCGCGTTTCATTTCGAGTATCCTCCATATTTCTTGTGCACTAGAACAGTTTGAGACATAACTAGACCCACTCTTACTTAATCCATTTAAGAGCAATTGCATAGCCCTAGCATTCATGCTAAGTTTCTTTTTATCATCACTTGTATATTCTTGTCTAGGTTTAACAACTTCTAGTGTGACTCCGTCTACGGTGGATAACTTAGATGGAATAAAAAGACCATCTTCTATAATCAACCAAAGATCAATATCTATTGCCATAAGAAAAAGCTCCATTCTTAGTTTCCATTGAATAAACGACTCACCGTCAGAAAGAGGAGGCCTTTGGCTCGACATACCTTCTTGCCCGGTTTTGAGATTTGTGGTGGCCATGTCACTGAATCGTTGGATCCTTTGTAGTGAGTGTTCCTGCGCTCTGATGCCGCTTGTAGGATCTACAATGCACCACTAGAAAAGGGGGGGTTGAATAGTTTGTGCGGAAAGTGTGGTTTTTAAAATTGTTTTGACTCAAGAAACCAACTTCTGAAAACAGTTTATGTTTTCAGGACCAGTTTTAAAATGTTTTTAAAACTAGGTTGTAGGTCATCAAAAATTCTGAAATATTGGGAGAACTTAACCTCGGATGTTATGAGTGTCTCCTACAAATTTCAGATTTAAATTCCACCTTTAACCCCTTCAAAAATTGTTGGTGGTCAGATTGCGCGAATCTGCCAGAAACGGTAGACTGTTTTGAAAAACTTATTCCTATTTGTTCTTAACTCCAATTTCTCTAAAATTTTAACCACTAACCCCTTATATGTTGTATTTAAATTATTTGAAACATTTTTGAAAAATTCTTTTGGGAAGTTAGTCAAATACACTCAAAGTCTCAACCTTCGAAAGCCTTAAAATCAGACTGCACTAGTCTCACAACTTTGGATGTTTGATTGACTTATACTTATCCAAAAGGGTTGAAACTTGTGCCAAATTAACCCTAATACGTGTGGTAATGTTTCTTGAAAGTTTCGTAATTGTTGAAAAACGTTTACTATTTTTACGAACGTAATCAAAAAGAATAAACAGTGCTGAAACAGAATGTAAGTGCTGAAAGTAAATGACACCGAGAATTTTATAATGGTTCGGTTGTAAACAACCTACTCCAGTCTTCGAAGAACACCTTCCTCAGTTCACACTAGTAACACAACACAAATACACCTTACCACAGGGTTGATGGAGTTACACACCAACTCCAACCCTTTACAAACCTTGTATGATGAATACAATTACGCACGAACACCACCACCTTGCAAGAATGAAGATTGATCACACCTTGATCAATCTTTTACAAAGATATAGAATGTGTGGTGGTCTAAGATAAGCCTATTCAAGGATAAGAATATAAGTACAATAGGCTTTGAAGAAGAAGAAAGAAAGAGAGTGTAGAAGAAAGAGTGCTAAGCGTTTTTTATCACAAGAGTGTAATGCTTGTTCTTGTCCTTTGTTTTGCTCTTCTCCTTTCCATTTATGCAAAATTGCCGTCCCCTAGGTGTTCTCCCCTCTTGAAAATTGTCTTCTAAGTCCTTGGGAGAATGTGTGGCATCATTGTGACATGATCTTGCTTGCTTGGCACCTTCTCATTGGATGATCATTTAACCTTTGCTTACTTGGCACTTCATGATTGGTTGAATGTTGTCATCATTTGATGACTTGGAAAATCTGAAAATTCCACTAAAAGAATGTGCCAAAATCAACATAAATTAGTTGCCATAACTCATAAGATTATCATCCAAATCAAGCAAGACAAAATTTCTCCACATAAGGTGAACATTTCGGCCATTAAGACTACTTGACATGTTGAAATTTCACCATGTGTTACATGGTGATATAATTCAAATACCTTTCAAATTTTCATTGATTTTCCTTTTAAAATAAATTACCAATTAGTAGCAAATATTCTTATCAAATTGGAAATGAAATTTGGACACCAACATGGCCATAAAAACGTTCAAGATACATTCCCACACATGCTGAAAAATTTCAGCATGTGTGATATTCAAGATGTCACACTTTACGACTTTGTATCTTATTCAAATTACTTTCAATTCTTCTTCCAATTAACCACATGTTTCAGGACACAAATATATCTTCATGAATGCCAAAAATCGGCCGGCCTATCTTCCACATGTTGAGATTTTCAGCAATTGTTTCAAATGAGATAAAGTTTGAAACCTTACCTTTTGTAGCTTCTTTCTTAAAATCACCAACATTGGATGATTGATTTTTGACCAATCAATTTGCCAACAAGGCTCCACATATGCTCCATCTCAGCTGTAGGGGCGTGTATAATTGTATATACATGTGCTGAATTTTATTTTTGCAAACTTTGTAAAATAGTGCACATTTAATAATACATACATGTCATATTCCAGTCAGCCCTTAATTTAATTTTCTAGAGCACTTTAAGATGTATGACATATTTAAAAAGTGTCTAGATACGTGTCGTATGATGTGCCAAAAATGTTCCATGTATTGTGTACGTAGAAGTTCGAATTTTCGATGTTTATCGATTACCTGATTTTTCTCTAATTAAATTCCAACTTTTTGCACACGTTATATATATTATGTTACACATAATATATATAATGTAAACTTTAATTTTGAGCACTTAGCTGGTCTAAAGTGGCGCCATTAACATGTGACAAAATTAAAATGAGAATCTTCACAATTTGGCCTTAATGTGGGGTGATTTGCGTGTGCCAACATGGAATGATTTTATGGCTGAAAATATCATCACATGCACGAAAACAAATAAGTATTTTTGAGGTGTAGGGGCTGGCCATCTATTTATGGCAAGTACGTGACACGTTGGCAAAGTTTCGGTATTCGCCCGATACGACAATTTTTGGTTTGAAACCTTTTAACGTGTCGTATTTAATTTGTTATCACCATGACTTATATCATATGATATAAGACCTGAATATACTCATAAATATGAGTTAAGTATTGTGGTGTGACGTTAACATACGTAAAATATATAACGTGTCGGTAGTACGTTGGAATACATGTGTATGTGCCTTTTTCAAAAAAATCTAAAAATATATATTTATATATATATTTAGGCGCGTATATTTATGAAGAGAGGAGGAGGAGACTTTCCTTCCTTAGTGTTGTTGCCTTTGTGCCTTGTTCAAATGTAGCTTCCTTTAATGAACTACTTAGTTTAATTAACTAAGTACTTCATTTAATGAACTGGTTTAGTTCATTAATGGTAGCACATAAAAATAGTGTAAACACAACAAATGTTTGCCATTTGATGTAAGATTTAAAGCTTCATGACTCGTTAGTATGGCAACATAATATATGAATTATATAAGGCAGGTAATGTGCAATATATCATGCACATTTATCTCATGCTCGTTTTTATGCTCATTTAAATCATATATTTTGAAATCACTCAAACCCCTTTTTCGCTACAGAATTTTCATACAATAGGAGTGTCCATCACGGTACCTTGCATAGTCCATTTGAAATCGTGTATGGTTTTAACCCCTTGTCTCCACTTGATTTGATTCCCATTCCCGTACATGAACGTTCAAGTGTTGATGATAAACAAAAATCAGGAAAGATAAAGAAATTGCATGAAAACCTTAAAGCACACCTTGAGAGGAAAAAAAAGCATATAAAAAACAAGCCAACAAACATAGAAAACAAGTTGTGTTTGAACCAGGCGATTTGGTGTTATTACATTTACTAAAAGAAAGGTTTCCCAATCAACGAAAGTCAAAATTTTTGCCTAGAGGAGATCATTCAAAGCCTTAAAACGCATAGGTGACAATGCCTATATCCTTGATCTTCCCAAAAGATATGGTTCTATTTCTTCTACTTTCAATGTTGCTGACCACACACCTTTCACTGACAAACCCTTCGATTCGAGGATGAATCTTCTAGAGGAGGGGGGAATTCATGAGGATCAGGGATCCCATCAAGAGGTCATGGGTCTTACGACAAGAAGGAGGGCTAGAGAACTTGGACATCAAGTTGGAACCTTCTTGTATAAGCATGTTCAAGATGAACCTAAGGTTCATTGGATTCACTTCATTGAACCCACAGTATGAGCATATATGAGTGTGGGTGTGTGAGTATTCTTTAATTTGAATATTGTCTTGTTTTATTGCGATCCTTGTTTGTATGTCTTCGCTTTGTAGGAAATTAGGTACATGGAAGTTCCAAGCAAAATGGAGGTCCACAAAGGGTTTAAAAGCGTGTGTACCAAAGAAAGGAGACCAAAGGAATGTTTGTCTTAAGAAGAATGTTTGTCTCCACAAAGACAAGTTCAAATATGGTCCAAGATGGAATTCCTATTCAAAATGAGCCCAAAAATATCTCCAACAACCAAAAAAGGGGGCAGCCAAATTGAAGTCAAAGATTGAGATCAGCTTGAAGTTAAACTTGAATTCAAATTCAACCGTGATTTGAATTTCAAGTTCCAACCAATTTGATACTTAAATTTAAAGACATAAGATAAAGATTTCAACCACTTTTGAAGCCATCCACACGCCAACCTTGAAGCAAGAATGATGATAGATCACAACTCAAATTTGAATCCAAACTTGAATTCAAATTCAAACTCAATTTGGATTCAAACTTAAACCAACTTTTGAATTCAACTCCAGTCACTTTCTCATTATCAAATAAGGTCTCCAACACCTCCATTTATCATCATACACGGCTGGACATATATTGGAGATTGCATTTTACACGCTTTTCAAATTTTAGCTAGAATTTTTCTTAGACTTGAATTTCAAACGAATTTCAAATTTAAACATTTGTTAGTTGGTTAAAGATAATTTCTAGAAATTTGAAGGCTTGAGGGGGACGATTTCTAGTCTATAAATAATGTCCCTTGGGGCATGTAGCAAGACAACCTTGGATGAAATAAAATCTTGATATTTTTCTTCACTTCTTGTGGGACTTTGTTTTCTTGGTTTTGCATTAAAAACCTAGGTTAATATCCTTCAAAGTTGAGCGTTTTGAAGGTGTTGTCATTGCTTAAAGGTGCTGTCCAGGAGGGCCATTGTGGTTTGCCTGAACAACGACCATCTTGGAGTAGCGGTCCTTACTTGTTGAACCAATCGTTTGTTTCACTAAGGAAGCAAGGGAAAGTCTTCTTCCTTGTGCCTAGCCCATAGTGAAGGACGTCTGGAAGGTGGAATTATTGGAGCCCATGTCTTGCACGCATCAGATCACTTCTTAAGTTTATGTCGTTGCTCACTTTATGTGTCCTTAGTGAATTTAGAGCCTAAGCTCTGATACCACATGTAGCACCCTATCCGAAACTAGGGTTTTGATCCCGTGCACCCTCTGTAATCTACTACGAGAAGTACAATGCGTCGATTCTATACATGTGAATGTCGACATGAATAATGAATCGATAAGCAGAAGAACATTACATAAACAGAATATAATCGACATGCATTACTTTACGTTACAATTTGTACAAGTCATGTCATACTAAACTCTGAAACCTTCTGAATACATCATCACCGAATAGCTAACATCTTAAGAAATAATCTCGCAGGTGTACTGCGTCTGTATCGGTATGTATGTGGAATCGATCTCAGTAACCAGTAATTGATACATGTTCTCTGTAAGTGATTAAAGGCAAGTATTAGCGGTAAAACATAATCGCCCAGCAAGTAGTCCTACTAGAGACGTCATGTGGATTATGCATGGGGAGACGGGGTAAGAAAGTAATACTGTGTAATTAAGAACATAACAACTCGCGTCTCTAGTTTAAAATAATGTGCATGACATAGCTGTAAATAAGTAACATGTAACACATATGTGTCTATGAAGGTAGCATACTATACGATCATCTCTCTAGAAAAAATATCTATCAAATGTATTAATACTTAGATTCTCGATCCAAGTCTAAGATGTCATCATACTTAGTCTCATTATCTAAATATATCAAGTCCTTGTACGAGTTGTGTAAATGCGATATATAATTTAAATATGTAAAAGATTCCAAGATGAGACAAAAATTGATTCAATTCACTTGTCTTCCATGGAGGAAGTGAGGTTACATATACACACATGAGTGACATGGGTGCCAACTGTAGAAATAAGAGGGTTTGAGTGATTTCAAAATAAGAAATTTGAATGCATATATTGTTGTACCCCAACAATCAGGTACGTGAAAACTATGAATATGAGATGGAATGAAAGCGACAATTTCTTTTAGAGCGTGTTACTTAAGTCCACGCAACTCTTTTTACTTAAATGCTCTTGAGATAGTCCATGAAATATAGAATGATATAAACCATACCAGGATATATATATGTATGTGCGTATATATGATATATGTAGGGAAGGTATAATGTAGCGTCCCGCACCCGGGCCTCGTCCGGATACGGTGCACCCGCCGTACTTCACTAAGGAGAGTACAAAGCGTCATGCATAACATGCAAAAATCCATAACATAAGTCGTGGACTCCCATGCTAACATTTAACATGGCAGTAAAATTTAGGCAGAATTAAAAACTTTTCAAATTAAACATGCATCACCCAACTACTAAGTTCCCAAAAGTAGTAGTCCCACAAAATAACATAACCGAAATCCAGAGAGTTCAAACACAGTCATAATACAAAACATCTTGGCCGCACAAAAGTCCTTAAGCTTAGCTTCCTTCATATCTTCTCGCCTATGGATAAGGTACTCTCGGCTCATCCTCGATCCATTCTACCTTGGCATCATCTGGCTCTGGGGAAAAATAAAGTGTGAGTGATAAAAATCACCCAGCAAGAATACAGTAAACGACCATGATATACGTAAAGAATTATAACATGAATGTACTACCCCAAAACACTCACATAATCATAATTCATACCTGATCTTGGATCCCGAACTTACTTGACATTCGGATTAAGCATGTTTTTAGGGAATGCTAAACCATACCTGATCTTGGATCCTGAACTTACTTGACATTCGGTTAAATCATACTTTAGGATAATGCTACCAATAACAACTTATTAACCATTAACTGTAATCATGCAACATGTCTTCATGATCGTGAGATATGCAAAATGCAATGCATGATGCCATGTCATGTCAAAACATCATTTTGGTCCCATAAAGTAACATGTCGTAAAACATAGTGTCAGATCAATTAACCCCGGATCTGAACGGTTCCAGAACAGATATCAGACCAATTAACCCCGGGCCTGAATGGGTCCAGAACAGATATCAGATCATTTAACTCCGGATCTGAGCGGGTCCAGAACATATCATCAGACCAATTAACCCCGGGCGAGAACGGGTCCAGAACAGATAATCAGATCAATTAACCCCGGATCTGAACGGGTCCAGAACAGATATCAGACCAATTAACCCCGGGTCTGGAGTCGGGTTAGTCGCATGCTTGGCCGGCAAAGGAATCATAAAGCTTTCTTTAAAAACATGGGACCATAAAAACTTTTCATGCATACGAAAACGTAGTCGCTTGTAAAACTTGCTTACATCTTAAAATCCATGAAAACCAGTTTCATGATCATGCATGATACATGTCGTGATATGAAATGCACGTCATGGCATGAATAATCGTATGCATTCCTTATAACATATCAACATACATGAATTTGGAAGCTAAATAATTCCAGACTTTTATTTCATATGCATTGGGTGGTTACGCTAATCAATTAAGTCCATTTTCGTAGTAAATACGTCCGGTGTAATCTTAGATACATGTCGTAAAAATTCCAGATTATTTCAATAACTGTAAAAGGCTTATTTATTTATTTTTCTAAAATTGTTGGAATGATGAAACTGATCTGACCCATTTTACTAAAAATTTAGCTGCGGCAAATCCGTAACTCGTTTCCAGAAAGTCCAACTCTCATAAGTCATAAACATGTGGAGCTAATATCCTACCAAATGTTAGCCCGTTTGCATAGCTCTAAGTACCCTTTCTGAGTCTAGAAAGTCGTTACCATAATTCAGGTTGGTTCCAGTGATTTCAGCTGAGCAGTTTTACTGATTAATTTATTAAAAATAATCCAAAACTTCTTTTACCAAGATTCCAGCTGGTGTGTTTACTAGACTCATAGGTTCATTATCCTACCAAAAATCAGCTTTATGGGTTACTTAAAAGCTCCCCTTTTGAGTCTTCCAAAAGAGGCTTCAATTCTGCTCAATTCCCGTTTTTCAAGTCTGACCAGCCTTACTAATTATTTTATTAAAAATTAACCATAACTCATTTTACCAAAATTCCAGCTGGCGTGCTTACTAAACTCATAGAACTAGGTTTGTGCCAAAAATCAGACTTTTTGAAGGTCTACAAGGTCCTCTTTGATTCTGTTAAAATCAGAGATCAATTCTGCTTAGCTCCAGAATTTTCTACTGCGGCAGTTTTACCGTATAATTTCTTAAAAATAATCTTTAACTTATTTTAACAACATTTCAACTCTCACTTGTACTACACTCATAAGGCTAACGTTTTACCAAATATTAGCTTCATTGAGTATTGGTAAGGTCAGTTCTTAAGCCGTTTAATATGTCATTTCATTCTACCTTATTCCAGTAGTTTGCTAGTTGGTTGTCTTTACAACTCCAAGAGTCCATGTTCACCTTCTATTCCATCCTTTGAACCGAAATTTGTATAGTGTCATAACAACATTTCACAACATATACTCAAGCATGCATTCATATTCAAGATTCATCTCAAGCTAATCTTACTAAAGATTTCATGAAGCTACTACCTTATATACAAACGCATGCTTTTCCCTCAAGTTTCAAACTAGCATCAATCTTGCCTAGACTCACTTAGTTGTGACTTAAATCATCTAAAATCAGCCTTGAATCTTAATGCACGAAATAAAAAGATTCCATCTTTGAGAGAATAAACCACATAAGATGCATTGTTCTTAAGAAATCTCTAAGATGTAGTCTCAACTTAAGACATTCAACTAAAGATCATATCTTAAGAACTTCTAAGCATTCAAGTCACAAAATCTTTAAATAAATCATGAGAGATCATTGTATACTTGCCTCTTTAGGCAAAAGCTCTTGTCTTTGCTTGGCTATGAAGTGAGTTGAGTTGGAATCCTTCACCTCCTCCTCCTTAAGTATACGGTTTTAAGGAAAATGGAAGGAAAGATTAGTCTTTATACAAAGAGCAAATAGGATACATTTAAGGTTAGAGCATCTTACCAAAATGAGCTTGGAACAAGACTTACCTAGATGTCTTCTTGAGTCTTGAAGTGAAGTTGAACTCCTATCCTTCAAGAGTATAGGCCGAAATACTTGTGATGAAGGGAGGGAATTTTGCTAAGTGTTGCTTGACTTGCTTGGGAGGAATTTTCTAGATGAATGTAGGGTTTAGTCTTGCAAGATTTAAAAACCTAGGAGAGAAGGGTGTCTTGGCCGATTTTGGAGGGAGAATAGGGTGGTTAGGGCTTTCTTGAGTGCTAATCAAGGTTAGGTTAGTATAACCTTGGTTACTTTATTCAAACTATAGTTACTTTTGGGCTAACCCAAGTTACTTTATCAAATCATGGTTGTCTTAACCTTGGTTTAAGGAAGAAGTAACCATGGTAGGATTTGAAATCTTCCATGGTTAATCAAAACATGATGGCCGATTTTAGGTTGGGTCTTTATGACCTCAACTACACCACTTCTTTCTTTAATGAGTTGTCTTACTTGTCCCTTAAATGCATGTCTATTTTATTTTCTATTTATTTCTTTGCATAATAACATCTTATCTTAATTGTGTAGTAGACTTATAGTAATTATTTTAACTAATAAAATTGGCTAGAGAATTCTAGAATCTCCCATGTATAGGCCGAAATTTTGGGGCCTCTTAGGCATCTTGATATTCCTTGTAATTTTAATTCATACCATATTGTTGCCTATATTTTATTGTATTCCAAGATTAGCATATGTATGTATACAAATATGTACACGCCTATGTGTACCATGTATCTATACATTCCATACATATATCATATATACGCACATACATATATATATATTGGTATGGTTTATATCACTCTATATTTCATGTACTATCTCAAGAGTATTTAAGTAAAAAGAGTTACGTGGACTTAAGTAACAGGCTCTTAAGGAAATCATCGCTTTCATTCCATCACTTGTGCATAGTTCTTACGTACACGATCGTTGGGGTACAACATCCTCCCCCCTTATCATAGGTTTCGTCCTCGAAACTTTAGTACTAGTCAAAAAGGTGGGGGTATCTATTCCTCATATCTTCTTCTGTTTCCCACGTTGCCTCGTCCTCCGAGTGGTGCTTCCATTGCACCTTTACCATGGATATGGATCTTTTCCTTAAGGCTTTATCCTTTCGATCAACGATCCTTATAGGCTCCTCTTCATAAGATACCTCATAGGGTCCGACAAATCTTGGGCTTAGCTTTCCTTTGATGCCAAATCTCTTAACTCCTTTGGTCGGAGAAACTTTCAGAAAGACTTTCTCTCCTTCTTGGAATTCCAAAGGTCTCCTCCTTTCGTCTGCCCATATCTTCGCTCTATCTTGCGCTGCTCTTAGTCTTTGCTGGACTAACTTGATCTTTTCTCGTGTTTGCTCAATGATATCGGGTCCCGCATGGATCTTATCTCCAATCTCGTCCCAATAGAGTGGGGATCGACATTTTCGTCCATACAATGCTTCATAGGGAGCCATTCCGATGGATCTGTGGAAGCTATTATTGTAAGAAAACTCAGCAAGCTTAAGGCTTTTATCCCAGCTTCCTCCAAAATCAAGAATGCAAGCGCGAAGCATATCCTCAAGGGTTTGGATTGTTCTTTCCGATTGTCCATCTGTTTGGGGATGAAATGCAGAACTCATCCTTATCTCTGTGCCCATAGCCTTTCGGAAGGCGGTCCAAAACCTCGAAGTAAATTGGGGATCACGGTCACAAACAATACTCATGGGTACTCCATGCAAGCAAACGATCTGATCAATATACATAGAGGCTAACTTCTCCATGGATGCCTTAATCGTCATAGCCAAAAAGTGAGCAGACTTAGTCAAACGATCCACAATCACCCATATAGCGTCATTCCCATGCTTAGTCTTGGGTAAATCGGTCACAAAGTCCATGGTGACGTGGTCCTATTTCTATTCTGGTACTTCTAAGGGTTGTAACAATCCCGCGGGTCTTTGGTGTTCGGCTTTTACCCTTTGGCAGATCAAACATCGCTCAACAAATTCTGCTATTTGTTTCTTCATACCTGGCCACCAAAACTTTTGCTTGAGATCTTGATACATCTTATTAGCTCCAGGATGTATAGACAATCGAGAATTATGAGCTTCCATCAAAACTTCATCTTTAAGTTCTTTGCTTTCGGGAACACACAACCGTCCTTGATACCATAAACTGTCATCACCGCGAATCTCAAAGTCCTCGCTTGGCTTATCCTTCATCCTTTCTTTGGTTTTCCTCAACGCTTCGTCTTTCCCTTGAGCTTCTTTGATCTTATCAATCAATGAGGAAACAAGAACTAACTTGGCGAGAACTTCGTCGATTGAGTCAACTTCTTCTAGGCCAAATTCTTCCATGTCTCGCTGAAGAGGTGGTTGTCGTGGGTGGCTTGTTTTCTGACTTAAAGCATCAGCGACTTTGTTAGCTTTTCCTGGATGGTATTGAATGGAGAGATCGTAATCTTTAATCAATTCCAACCATCTACGTTGCCGCATATTAAGCTCTTTCTGGGTAAAGAGATACTTTAGGCTCTTGTGGTCTGTGTAGATCTCGCACTTCTCGCCATATAAATAGTGCCTCCATATCTTTAACTCAAATACTACTGCGGTAAGTTCAAGATCATGGATAGGATAGTTTTGCTCAAAGGGTTTCAACTGTCGGGATGCATAGGCTATCACTTTGTCATTCTACATAAGGACGCATCCAAGACCATTCTTCGAAGCATCACTGTACACTACATACTTCTCACCAGGAGTGGGCTGAGCTAGAATAGGAGCGGATGTCAACTTTGCTTTTAGCTCCGAGAAACTTCTTTCACAATCGGCACTCCACTCAAACTTGGTCTTCTTTTGGGTCAGTCTAGTGAGGGGAACAGCTATCCTCGAAAATCCTTCCACAAACTTCCTGTAATATCCGGCTAGTCCGAGAAAACTCCTCACTTCAGTACCGTTTGTTGGCCTGGGCCATTTCGTGATAGCTTCAATTTTCTTGGGATCTACCGAAATTCCATCTTCTGAAATTACATGACCAAGGAATGATACACTTCGCAGCCAAAACTCGCATTTGCTAAATTTAGCGTACAACTGTCTTGCTCTTATAATATTCAAGACTATCCTCAAATGGCCTGCGTGAGTCTCTTCGTCGGGTGAATAGATCAAGATGTCGTCTATGAAGACCACTACGAACTTGTGCAACTGTTCTTGAAAAATTCGATTCATGAGGTCCATAAAGGCGGCAGGAGCATTGGTCAATCCAAAAGGCATGACCAAGAATTCATAGTGTCCATAGCGGGTTCTGAAAGCAGTCTTAAGGACATCTTCCGCCTTAATCTTCAATTGGAAGTATCCAGATTGTAGGTCAATCTTACTAAAAATTCGAGATCCCTGCATTAAAATGCTTTAGATAGGGTTTCCAAGGATTTAAATCTTAATCAAGCTAGAATTTATGGTTCACTTACCGTGAGCTGGTCGAATAAATCGTCAATCCGGGGCAACGGGTACTTATTCTTTATGGTGATTTTGTTAAGCTCCCGGTAATCGATGCATAGTAGTATACTCCCATCTTTCTTTTTCACGAATAGTATTGGAGCACCCCAAGGTGAAACACTGGGGCGGATGAGTTTCTTTTCCAACAGTTCATGTAACTGTTCTTTTAGTTCCTTTAGTTCCGCAGGTGCCATGCAATAAGGGGCTTTTGATATGGGTTCAGCTCCTGGAACAAGGTCTATTTCAAAAGCAATCTCGCGATCAGGGGGTAGTCCAGGCAGATCATCAATGAATACATCAGGGTATTCATTAACAACTGGAACTTGTGCAAAGGTAGGGCTCTCTTGTCCAGTACTTAAAACATAAACCAAGAATCCTTCATGACCTTTCTTTAGTGCTTGGCTGGCACGAGCTGCGTTAATAAAGACTTTCTTGGATGGTTTCTTTAACTTAGTTCCTCCTTGGAATGACATCTCTTCTCGAGTTGGGTTCTTAATGATAGCTTGCCTGCCTCGGCAGTCAATGTGAGCATGATTCTTTGAGAGCCAATCCATTCCGAGAATCACGTCAAAATCACTGATAGATATGGGGATCAAATTGGCCTCAAACAACTGGTCATTAAACTCCAGGGCACAATTTCTGAATATGTGATGGGAAACAAGCATCTGGTCGCCAGCTGCTTGTACTCTATAGGGCGATTCTAATCAGACTGGATCGCGGTCGATATTCTTAGCAAACCTCTTTGAGATGATAGCAGGCATCTAGTAGTGCTCCAAAATTAGTGGGATTTGCATTCACCAACCACGTCCTAATACTTGGATTCAGACCTCTTTCAAACTTTAACATTTTCGTTTCTTCATCATTCATAGTAACTGGCTGAAACCTCCCAAGTGCAATGAACTTATTTGCGTACTCAGCTACTGTCACGCCCGACTCTTGTTTCAAAGATTCAAACTCATGTCTCTTTTGCAATTTCACTGACGGAGGGATGTAGAACTTATGAAATTCCTGCAGAAATCTTTCCCAAGTGATAGGTCTGGGCAAAGGTTGCAGATTCGTCTTCCACCATTGATTTGCTTCACTGATTAAGAAAGGTTTGATAGCATGCGCCTTCATCTCCTCTGGTACTTGAATTAGCTCAAAGCAATTTTCGACTTCATCTAGCCACTTTTCTGCAGTATCTGGGTCAGGTTTTCCTTCAAATGGTGGCACATTAGCCCTCTTGAGCTTCTCGAAATAGTATTGGGCATCCCTTACTGGCTGATGTGGCTGTAGGGGAGCATTCTGGTGAATTAGTCCTTGTCCTATCTGAGTAACCACTTGGCAAAAGGCCTGAAATGCATTCATATCCAGAATGGCCGGAGGAACAGGTGCCTGTGGAGCCGGTGGTGGATTATTCTGTGCTGGAGGATCCTGGTCCGGCTGAGGTGGCGGCAGAACCTGCTCGGGTGGTGGAGGAATGGGCTCCTGAGCAGCTGGTCGTGCTCTCAGCGGTCTGCCACGTGGCCTCACCATCTGTACTTATGGGTTTATCGTCTATTTAGTATATCGGAATAATCATCAATTTATTTGACCAAGGACCATAATCTGAAAATTTTAAAATACGAAAAGAAAGGGCATGTCTTACGTCATAGACCTAACTTCATAGTTCAGGATTCTTTATTAAGTTACATCCTAAAGCCGGTCTACGTGGTCCTAGTCCAAGGCCATCACTCATCTAAGATCATGACTTAGGTCTAAGATCATACTTAGATTACTAAGATCATAACTTAGTCCTACGTTCTGCCCGAAATCTAGAGCCTGGGCTCTGATACCACCTGTAGCGCCCCGCACCCGGGCCTCGTCCGGATACGGTGCACCCGCCGTACTTCATTAAGGAGAGTACAAAGCGTCATGCATAACATGCGAAAATCCATAACATAAGTCGTGGACTCCCATGCTAACATTTAACATGGCAGTAAAATTTAGGCAGAATTAAAAACTTTTCAAATTAAACATGCATCACCCAACTACTAAGTTCCCAAAAGTAGTAGTCCCACAAAATAACATAACCGAAATCCAGAGAGTTCAAACATAGTCATAATACAAAACATCTTGGCCGCACAAAAGTCCTTAAGCTTAGCTTCTTCATATCTTCTCGCCTATGGATAAGGTACTCTCGGCTCATCCTCGATCCATTCTATCTTAGCATCATCTGGCTCTGGGAAAAAATAAAGTGTGAGTGATAAAAATCACCCAGCAAGAATACAGTAAACGACCATGATATACGTAAAGAATTATAACATGAATGTACTACCCCAAAACACTCACATAATCATAATTCATACCTGATCTTGGATCCCGAACTTACTTGACATTCGGATTAAGCATGTTTTTAGGGAATGCTAAACCATACCTGATCTTGGATCCTGAACTTACTTGACATTCGGTTAAATCATACTTTAGGATAATGCTACCAATAACAACTTATTAACCATTAACTGTAATCATGCAACATGTCTTCATGATCGTGAGATATGCAAAATGCAATGCATGATGCCATGTCATGTCAAAACATCATTTTGGTCCCATAAAGTAACATGTCGTAAAACATAGTGTCAGATCAATTAACCCCGGATCTGAACGGTTCCAGAACAGATATCAGACCAATTAACCCCGGGCCTGAACGGGTCCAGAACAGATATCAGATCATTTAACTCCGGATCTGAGCGGGTCCAGAACATATCATCAGACCAATTAACCCCGGGCGAGAACGGGTCCAGAACAGATAATCAGATCAATTAACCCAGGATCTTAACGGGTCCAGAACAGATATCAGACAAATTAACCCCGGGTCTGGAGTCTTGTTAGTCTCATGCTTGGCCGGCAAAGGAATCATAAAGCTTTCTTTAAAAACATGGGACCATAAAAACTTTTCATGCATACGAAAATGTAGTCGCTTGTAAAACTTGCTTGCATCTTAAAATCCATGAAAACCAGTTTCATGATCATGCATGATACATGTCGTGATATGAAATGCAAGTCATGGCATGAATAATCGTATGCATTCCTTATAACATATCAACATACATGAATTTGGAAGCTAAATAATTCTAGACTTTTATTTCATATGCATTGGGCGGTTACGCTAATCAATTAAGTCCATTTCCATAGTAAATACGTCCGGTGTAATCTTAGATACATGTCGTAAAAATTCAGATTATTTCAATAACCGTAAAAGGCTTATTTATTTATTTTTCTGAAATTGTTGGAATGATGAAACTGATCTGACCCATTTTACTAAAAATTTAGTTGCGGCAAATCCGTAACTCGTTTTCAAGAAATTCCAACTCTCATAAGTCATAAACATGTGGAGCTAATATCCTACCAAATTTTAGCCCGTTTGCATAGCTCTAAGTACCCTTTCTGAGTCTAGAAAGTCGTTACCATAATTCAGGTTGGTTCCAGTGATTTCAGCTGAGCAGTTTTACTGATTAATTTATTAAAAATAATCCAAAACTTCTTTTACCAAGATTCCAGCTGGCTGTTTACTAGACTCATAAGTTCATTATCCTACCAAAAATCAGCTTTATGGGTTACCTACAAGCTCCCCTTTTGAGTCTTCCAAAAGAGGCTTCAATTCTGCTCAATTCCCGTTTTTCAAGTCTGACCAGCCTTACTAATTATTTTATTAAAAAATTAACCATAACTCATGTTACCAAAATTTCAGCTGGCGTTCTTACTAAACTCATAGAGCTAGGTTTGTGCCAAAAATCAGACTTTTTGAAGGTCTACAAGGTCCTCTTTCATTCTGTTAAAGTCAGAGATCAATTGTGCTTAGCTCCAGAATTTTCTACTGCGGCAGTTTTACCGTATAATTTCTTAAAAATAATCCTTAACTTATTTTAACAAAATTCCAACTCTCACTTGTACTACACTCATAAGGCTAACTTTGTACCAAATATTAGCTTCATTGAGTATCGGTAAGGTCAGTTCTTAAGCCGTTTAATATGTCATTTCATTCTGCCTTATTCCGGTAGTTTGCTAGTTGGTTGTCTTTACAACTCCAAGAGTCCATGTTCACCTTTTATTCCATCCTTTGAACCGAAATTTGTATAGTGTCATAACCACATTTCACAACATATACTCAAGCATGCATTCATATTCAAGATTCATCTCAAGCTAATCTTACTAAAGATTTCATGAAGCTACTACCTTATATACACACACATGCTTTTCCCTCATGTTTCAAACTAGCATCAATCTTGCCTAGACTCACTTAGTTGTGACTTAAATCATCTAAAATCAGCCTTGAATCTTAATGCACGAAATAAAAAGGTTCCATCTTTGAGAGAATAAATCACATAAGATGCATTGCTCTTAAGAAATCTCTAAGATGTAGTCTCAACTTATGACATTCAACTAAAGATCATATCTTAAGAACTTCTAAGCATTCAAGTCACAAACTCTTTAAATAAATCATGAGAGATCATTGTATACTTGCCTCTTCAAGCTAAAGCTCTTGTCTTTGCTTGGCTATGAAGTGAGTTGAGTTGGAATCCTTCACCTCCTCCTCCTTAAGTATACGGTTTTAAGGAAAATGGAAGGAAAGATTAGTCTTTATACAAAGAGCAAATAGGATACATTTAAGGTTAGAGCATCTTACCAAAATGAGCTTGGAACAAGACTTACCTAGATGTCTTCCTGAGTCTTGAAGTGAAGTTGAACTCCTATCCTTCAAGAGTATAGGCCGAAATACTTGTGATGAAGGGAGGGAATTTTGCTAAGTGTTGCTTGACTTGCTTGGGAGGAATTTTCTAGATGAATGTAGGGTTTAGTCTTGCAAGATTTAAAAACCTAGGAGAGAAGGGTGTCTTGGCCGATTTTGGAGGGAGAATAGGGTGGCTAGGGCTTTCTTGAGTGCTAATCAAGGTTAGGTTAGTATAACATTGGTTACTTTATTCAAACTATAGTTACTTTTGGGCTAACCCAAGTTACTTTATCAAATCATGGTTGTCTTAACCTTGGTTTAAGGAAGAAGTAACCATGGTAGGATTTGAAATCTTCTATGGTTAAACAAAACATGATGGCCGATTTTTAGGTTGGGTCTTTATGACCTCAACTACACCACTTCTTCCTTTAATGAGTTGTCTTTACTTGTCCCTTAAATGCATGTCTATTTTATTTTCTAGTTATTTCTTTGCATAATAACTTCTTGTCTTAATTGTGTAGTAGACTTATAGTAATTATTTTAACTAATAAAATTGGCTAGAGAATTCTAGAATCTCCCATGTATAGGCCGAAATTTTGGGGCCTCTTAGGCATCTTGATATTCCTTGTAATTTTAATTCATATACCATATTGTTGCCTATATTTTATTGTATTCCAAGATTAGCATATGTATGTATACAAATATGTACACGCCTATGTGTACCATGTATCTATACATTCCATACATATATCATATATATGCACATACATATATATATTGGTATGGTTTATATCACTCTATATTTCATGTACTATCTCAAGAGTATTTAAGTAAAAAGAGTTACGTGGACTTAAGTAACACGCTCTTAAGGAAATCATCACTTTCATTCCATCACTTGTGCATAGTTCTTACGTACACGATCGTTGGGGTACAACATCTAAACACATGGTACAGATAGGCGTGTACGTATTTGTATACATACATATGCTAATCTTGGAATACAATAAAATATAGACAACAATATGGTATATGAATTAAAATTACAAGGAATATCAAGATGCCTAATAGGCCCAAAATTTCGGCCTATACATGGAGATGTTCTAGAAATCTCTAGCCAATTTTATTATTTAAAATAATAAGACAAGAATTTATTATGCAAAGAATAAATAGAAAATAAAATAGACATGCATTTAAGGAACAAGTTAAGACAACTCATTAAAGAAGGAAGTAGTATGGTTGAGGTCATAAAGACCCCAACCAAAACCGTCCCCCCTTAGTGTCTAGACATGGAGGATTTTTAAATCCTACCATGGTTACTTTTCTCTAAACCAAGGTTAATGTAACCATGATTTAATAAAGTAACTTGGGTTAGCACAAAAGTAACTATAGTTTGAATAAAGTAACCAAGGTTATACTAACTTAACCTTGATTAACATTCAAGAAAGCCCTAACCCTCACAAAAATCCCTCCAAAACCGTCCCCCTCTCCTAAGTCCCTAACATGTTTTAAATCAAACCATTCTAGAAACATCTATCTTCTCATCATGCAAGAGCAAAACACTTAGACAATTTCCATTCCCCTCACCAAGGTTTTGCCCCCAACATCTTGAAGGATGGGAGTTTAACTTCAACTTCAAGACTCAAGAAGACATCTTGGTAAGTCTTATTCCAAGCTCATTTTGGTAAGATGCTCTAGGCTTAAAGATAACCTAGTTCCTCTATTGAATAAAGACTAATCTTTTCATTTCATTTCCTTAAAACCGTATGCTTAAGGTGAAGAAGGTGAAGGATTTCATCACACCTCACTTCATAACCAAACAAAGACAAGAGCTTTAGCTTGAAGAGGCAAGTATACTTTAACCCCTTTCAATATATGTGATTATGTGCATACTTGAATGTCTAGAAGCCTAAGACATGACTTTAGTGAAAATATGCCTAAGTTGTTACCTTTTCTTATGTTTTGAAATTGTTGGACTAGGGGACTGTTTTGTTTGGAAGAATGAACAGCCCATATGAACGACTTTTGCATGCTAAAAAGAGACTTGAATTAGTATAGGGAAGCCTTATTATGTCTATTGAATGACCATTAACTTGGATTATAGGCTAAAGAACAAAATTAGGAAGGAAAGGATATTTCTATGCATGTTGGCTGAAAACAGAATTCTGGACAGATTTTATGCCAAATTGATGGACTTAGTTAAGGACCTTCTAAACGTTGGACTGAGCTTATTTTTGGTGTGGTCGTAGCTGATTATGTCTAGTTTATTGTGGCGTTGGAATTTCTGGAAAAGCATTTGTGGATTGGTCACAAATGAATTTTTAGTATTGAGGGGTCAAAACAGTTTCTGGTCGTACCACCTTAGGGAGAAATATTATTTAAGTACCTTAAACATCTTGGATTGACCTGAAATTTTTACAGGAAGTACTTAAGACATAGAGATAAGTATCCATGTAAAGAAATTGATTTTATCTATTGATGTTGATGGTAAACCATTGAGGGAAAGTTGGTGTAACATTCTGGAAAACAGGACAGATTGACCCTTTGTGCTTGTATGAATTGTATCGTATTTATTTTGACTTGTTTTTGTGAATGGGCATTTAACTATTTTTCATAAAGGAAATAGGAAAGATTTATAGGTGCTAAGTGAGCCTCATAATGAGTTTATGGATGGAGACAAGGTAAGGAATGGAGTTGAGAGTGCAGCAGAATTTCTGTTGTACCCTTGTTGGGAATTATTTTTATTGAGGCACCTACGCTTGTCGAAATCGCATGAAATTTGTACAGGATGTAGTTAAGATCATGTGGTGCATGTCCATATTTTTAGTTTCTTGAAAATAGGCTCAAAAGGTTGATTTTAAGGCCGGACAATACAGGATATGCTGCTGGATCGTTTTCCAGCCCATGAAGAAAGTTGTTTATGATGTTATAAGTGCATTTTACCATGTTGCATCTCATGCACTTGCATTGACATGCTCATATGTTCCATGCTCATGATTTTATCGATGTTTTATATAAAGTTTCTGTTTTGAAAGAATTTCGTCCCTTCTGGCCAGCTTAACCCGCTACAGATCCGGGGTTAATTGATCTGAAGAAGTATAAGAACCGATCCAGGCCCGGTATAATAGGTCTGATGAAATATAAGAACCGATCCAGGCCCGGTATAATAGGTCTGAAGAGTATAAGAACCGAGCCAGGTCCGGTATAATAGACCTGAAGGTGATCATGTTATAAGAACCGAGTCATGCCCGGTATAATAGGCCGACACACTCTCTTGTTTTATGATGAGCATGATTTAGAAGAAAGAAATAAAGTTCAAGTATTTTTATGAGCATGTCTAAATGAAAGAAAGAATGTTTCCTGTTGCATTTGCATCGCATTGACATTTTCATACACATTATGCATGATACCTTTTCTTAGAAGTAAGGGTTGGCTATAGCACGTAGAATCTAACTAAGTGATGACATTTAGTTCTTAGCTAAGTATTGATATGACTTTAAGTATGATGCTTCGGAAAAGTATTGGCAGGTATATATGTTTTAACTTAAGAAATTGGGGTTTGATTCTTGTATGTCGTTTTCTCTTTATTGTACGGTGTTATTGTATACTTGCTGGCGACTTTGTCGCTCACCCATTTATTTTTCCCCCAGAGCCAGGTAATGAAGTCGAGTGGATTGATGATGAGCCAAGGATACCATACCCATAGGTTATTGAAGTCGCGGTTAAGATAATGATGATGAAAGCTTTTAATGAGCCTTTGGGACATTTTGGGACTTAGCTACTTTAGGACTCTCTTCGGATAATGGTTGTATAATTTCGTGGTGTAGTTGCTATCGGTTCAATTTGTATAATTTTGCTATGTATTCGCGATTTGACGCTTTCGGATTGAAGTTCAAATTCTGCCGTATTTTTATCTACCTGTTAAGATCGTGACTTTGTAATCCATGTTTATCCATGGGTTTTACGAGTTAAGTATCGACGCTTTGTACTTTTCTGAAAGGGAAAGTACGGCGGGTGCACCGTACGAGGGGTAGCCGAGTCGGGGTGCTACAGGTGGTATCAGAGCCCAGGCTCTAGATTCGGGCAGAACGTAGAAGCTAAGTTATGATCTTAGAAAACTAGGAATTGATCTTACAATTAAGTCATGATCTTAGAAGAGAGATGGCCTTAGCTTAGACAACTTAGATTGGAAATAGGGTTCCCTTGGTTGACCTGCTAGCCTGATATATCGCATATTAACTCTTTTTCCTGCTTTAAATTCCTTTTCCAAGCATGTCTAACTTCAGTCAGTCATATATATATATATATATCTTTCTGCTCCGTATACAGATGGTTCGAACTCGTGGTAGACCTCGCAGAGATGCTGCCCATGCGCCCGAACCAAACCCTCCACAACCTCAAGAACAAGTCCCTCCACCTCCTCCTCAGAATCAGAATTTACCGCCTCCTCCTCCACCGCAGAATGAAAATCCCCCACCAGCTCAAGGAAACCCTCTTCCGCAAGTGCCACTTCTTATTCCGGATTTCCAAGCATTCTGTCAGACCATAACTCAGATTGGCCAAGGAATGATTCAGCAAGTTGCCCCTCCTCCTCCTTATGAACCGATAAGAGACGCGCAGTATTATTTCGAGAAGCTCAAGCGAGCGAATATGCCGCCTTTTGAAGGCAAGTCTGACCCCGATATGGCTGAAAATGGCTAGATGAAGTGGAGAACTGTTTTGAACTGAATGGAGCCCCTGAAAATATGAAAACCCAAGCTGTGAGGCCTTTCCTCCTTGGTGAGGCGAACCAGTGGTGGAAGGCTAAGCTGCAACCTTTGCCTCGACCTATTCCATGGGAGAGATTCATCCAAGAGTTCAACAAGTTTTATTTTCCTCCGTCAGTGAAGATGCAAAAGAGGCATGATTTTGAAATGTTGAAGCAAGAACCTGGTATGACTGTGTCTGAATATGTGAGCAAGTTTCTGGCTTTGGGTAGATTTTCTCCGGCTACGATGAATGATGAGGAATCTAAGATGGTGAAGTTCGAGAGTGGGCTGAACCCAAGGATTCACACTTGGTTGGTAAATGTTATCTCTACTGATTTTGAGGCGCTCGTTGATGCATGTTATCGGATCGAGAAGGATATCATTCGTCTTGATGCGACGATGGGCCTGAAAAGAGGAAGGGACACTTCTGGTGATAAAGGAGCAAGGAAAATGACTAGATAGAATTTTCATGGGAGGCAAGGCAGACAGCAGAATCAGAACCAAAGAGGAAATCAGAATCGTGGACAGCACCGTGGGCAGAATCAGAATAAATAGAGAAATAATCAAGGAAATCAAGGACAGCAGCAGCAGGCCATTCCCATGTGTCCCCATTGTCAGAAGAATCATTTGGGCGAGTGCTATGTACAAGCTGGTAAGTGCTTTGGTTGCGGCAAGACTGGTCATATAATTAGGGATTGTCCTGATAAGGGAGCTGCTTGTGTTGGATGTGGAAAGACTGGGCATATTCTGAGAGATTGTCGTGAGCGTGATGGTCGGCAGCAGAGAAACCAACGTCAGCGCCCGAATGCGCGTGTGCATGTGATGACCGACGCTGCAGTTGAGGAAGCTGGAGACGTCGTGGATGGTATGATTTAAAATTACGCAATACTAAGTTGATAAATATTATATTGCTGCGTAGTCAAAACTTTGTATGATTCAGGCGCTATTCTTGTATGTTGCATGCCCGCAAATGTGTTGTTTGATAGTGGCGCCAGCCACTCCTTTATATCTAAGAAATTTGCAAAGGGATTAGACCATGATCCTATCCGGCTGAAATCACCTTATCGAATCCAAGCCGCTGGTGGTCAAGTGCTCACGTCTCATCATCTGTATAAGAATTGCGCGGTTGAGCTCGATGACCATCGGTTCGTGGCTGATCTAATCCCGATTGCTATAAATGACTTTAACATTATTATTGGTATGGACTGATTGTCTAAGAACCATGCCCATATTGACTGCAATCAAAAGAAAGTCACTTTCAGAGCCCCGGAGCAAGAGGAAGTATCATTTCAAGGAGGTCCCAAGTTGGAGAAGTCAAAGAATATTTTTTGTGAATACAGCTCGTGTACGTCGAGCGTTGCGAAAGGGATGTCAAGGCTATCTTGTTTATGCTCTTAGTGCCGAGCAGGCAAGAGTGGACATTTCGCAAGTTCTAGTAGTTCAAGAGTTTCTTGATGTCTTTCCCGAGGAACTACCAGGACTACCCCCTGATCGAGAAATTTCCTTTGAGATAAACCTCATCCCCAGAGCTGAGCCTATTTCTAAAGCTCCTTACCGCATGGCACCCACTGAGCTGAAGGAGCTAAAAGAGAAATTGCATGAGTTATTGCAAAACAAGTTGATTCGTCCAAGTGTGTCGCCATGGGGTTCCCCAGTTTTATTTGTAAAGAAGAAAGATGGAGGTATGCGGCTGTGTATTGATTATCGGGAACTCAACAAGATCACCGTAAAGAATAAGTATCTGTTGCCTCGGATCGACGATCTGTTCGACCAGCTTCGGGTCAGTAATTACCAAGTCTTATTTCAATATAATAATCATGAATAATATCTAAAGTATCCTAATGCAGGGAGCTCGGGTGTTTAGCAAAGTGGACCTAAGATCTGGATATTTTCAATTGAAGATAAGAGCTGAGGATATTCCTAAGACAGCATTCAGGACGAGATATGGACATTATGAATTTCTCGTGATGCCTTTTGGACTGACCAACGCCCCTGCAGCGTTTATGGATCTTATGAATCGAGTGTTTCGGGACCAGTTGGATAAGTATGTGGTAGTCTTTATTGACGATATCCTGATTTATTCGCCTGATGAGGAAACTCATACAGCCCATCTGAGGACAATACTTGGTATTCTAAGGAAGCATCAGCTCTATGCGAAATTCAGTAAATGTGAGTTGTGGTTGCATAGTGTGTCATTTCTGGGCCATATTATTACTGAAAATGGGATTTCGGTTGATCCCCGAAAGATTGAGGCAATTACTGAGTGGCCGAGACCGACCAATGTCACTGAAGGAAGAAGTTTTCTCGGACTGTCCGGTTACTACCGCAAGTTTGTTGAAGGATTTTCAAGGATAGCTATGCCACTCACTAGATTGACTCAGAAGAAGACAAAATTTGTATGGAATGAGGATTGTGAAAGTAGCTTTTCTGAGCTGAGGGCAAGGTTGACATCTGCACCAGTTTTGGCTCAACCCGTTTCAGGAGAACAGTTTGTGATCTACAGTGATGCTTCCAAGAATGGATTGGGTTGTGTTCTTATGCAGAATGGACGGGTGATCGCGTATGCGTCTTGCCAGCTTAAGCCGTTTGAGCAGAATTATCCAGTACATGACCTCGAGCTTGCAGCAGTTGTATTTGCTCTGAAGATTTGGCGTCATTATCTGTATGGAGAGAAGTGTGAGATCTTCACGGATCATAAGAGTTTGAAATACCTCTTCACTCAAAAGGAGCTGAATATGCGCCAAAGGCGATGGCTTGAGTTGATCAAGGATTATGACATCTCTATTCAGTATCATCCAGGTAAAGCTAATAGAGTTGCTGATGCTTTGAGTCGTAAGACGAGTCATCCTCGTCAACCACCTTTACAGCGTGATATGGAAGAGTTTGGTCTGGAAGAAGTGGATTCGATTTCCGACGTGCTTGCAAAGTTAGTAGTGGTTCCTTCTCTGATCGATAGGATTAAGGAGACTCAAGTTAAGGATGATGCACTGATGAAAGTTAAGAGCAAGCTATAGGAGAAGCCATCTGACAATTTTGAAGTCCGTAGTGACGGCAGTTTGTGGTTTAAAGGTCGATTGTGTGTGCCTAATGATGATGCGATAAGAAGTGAAGTGCTTCAGGAAGCCCATAATTCGCGACTGTCTATGCATCCAGGAGCAAATAAGATGTATCATGACCTGAAGCAAAAGTTTTGGTGGCCAGGAATGAAGAATCAGATAGCAGACTTTGTTGAGAAATGTCTTGTATGTCAGAAAGTCAAAGCAGAACATCAGAAGCCAGCTGGATTATTGCAACCACTTGAGGTGCCTGAGTGGAAGTGGGATCACATCGCTATGGATTTTGTGACCGATTTACCTAAGACAAGAAGTGGATATGGCACTATTTGGGTTATTGTGGATTGTCTGACGAAGAGTGCTCACTTCATGGAAATGTCGATTATAGCACCCATGGAAAAGTTGGCTTCTATGTATGTTGATCAGATTGTATGTCTGCATGGAGTTCCTATGAGCATAGTTTGTGACCGAGACCCCCGCTTCACATTAAGGTTTTGGACGGCATTTTTGAAAGCAATGGGTACGGAAGTTCGCATGAGTTCAGCTTTTCATCCCCAGACTGACGGTCAATCAGAGAGAACAATTCAAACATTGGAGGACATGTTGCGTGCTTGTGTGTTGGACTTTGAGGGTAGCTGGGATAAGAGTTTGAAGTTGGTTGAGTTTTCATACAATAACAGCTATCACAGATCCATTGGAATGGCTCCTTATGAAGCTCTTTATGGAAGAAAATGTCGATCGCCATTGTATTGGAATGAGATTGGAGATAAGATTTTCACAGGACCTGACTTAGTGGAGCAAACAAAGGAAAAGGTTATGATTGTAAGACAAAGATTGAAGGTTGCTCAGGATAGACGCAAGGCGTGGGCCGACATAAGGCGTCGACCACTTGACTTTCAAGTAGGAGATAAGGTATTCTTGAAAGTATCCCCATCGAAACGAGTAAAGAGGTTTGGAATTAAAGGGAAGCTTAGTCCTAGATTCATTGGACCATTTGAGATCTTGGAAAGAGTTGGAGAAGCTGCTTATAGACTTGCGCTACCACCATTGTTGTCTCAATTACACAATGTGTTTCATATATCTCAATTGCGTAAGTATGTGCATGATTCGAGCCATATTATGGATGAACAACCTTTGAGGATTGAAGCTGATATATCATATGTTGAGGAACCCGAATGGATAATTGATAGGGAAGTGAAAGCATTGAGGAATAAGTCTATTCCTATGGTCAAGGTGAAATGGAAGAACCATTCTGTTGATGAGGCCACTTGGGAATTAGAGGAAGGCATGAAGCAAAAGTACCCATATCTCTTTGACAATTCATAAGTTTCGAGGACGAAACTTTATTGAAGGAGGGAAGGATGTTGTACCCCAACAATCAGGTACGTGAAAACTATGAATATGAGATGGAATGAAAGTGACAATCTCTTTTAGAGCGTGTTACTTAAGTCCACGTAACTCTTTTTACTTAAATGCTCTTGAGATAGTCCATGAAATATAGAATGATATAAACCATACCAAGATATATATATATGTATGTGCGTATATATGATATATGTAGGAAAGGGATAAACACATGGTACACATAGGCGTGTATGTATTCATATGCTAATCTTGGAATACAATAAAATATAGACAACAATATGGTATATGAATTAAAATTACAAGGAATATCAAGATGCCTAAGAGGCCCAAAATTTCGGCCTATACATGGAGATGTTCTAGAAATCTCTAGCCAATTTTATTAGTTAAAATAATAAGACAAGAATTTATTATGCAAAGAATAAATAGAAAATAAAATAGACATGCATTTAAGGAACAAGTTAAGACAACTCATTAAAGAAGGAAGTAGTATTGTTGAGGTCATAAAAACCCCAACCAAAACCGCCCCCCTTAGTGTCTAGACATGGAGGATTTTTAAATCCTACCATGGTTACTTTTCTCTAAACCAAGGTTAATGTAACCATGATTTAATAAAGTAACTTGGGTTAGCACAAAAGTAACTATAGTTTGAATAAAGTAACCAAGGTTATACTAACTTAACCTTGATTAACATTCAAGAAAGCCCTAACCCTCACAAAAATCCCTCCAAAACCGTTCCCCCACTCTCCTAAGTCCCTAACATGTTTTAAATCAAACCATTCTAGAAACATCTATCTTCTCATCATGCAAGAGAAAAACACTTAGACAATTTCCATTCCCCTCACCAAGGTTTCGCCCCCAACATCTTGAAGGATGGGAGTTTAACTTCAACTTCAAGACTCAAGAAGACATCTAGGTAAGTCTTATTCCAAGCTCATTTTGGTAAGATGCTCTAGCCTTAAAGATAACCTAGTTCCTCTATTGAATAAAGACTAATCTTTTCATTTCATTTCCTTAAAACCGTATGCTTAAGGTGAAGAAGGTGAAGGATTTCATCACACCTCACTTCATAACCAAGCAAAGACAAGAGCTTAGCTTGAAGAGGCAAGTATACTTTAACCCCTTACAATATATGTGATTATGTGCATACTTGAATGTCTAGAAGCCTAAGACATGACTTTAGTGAAAATATGCCTAAGTTGTTACCTTTTCTTATGTTTTGAAATTGTTGGACTAGGGGACTGTTTTGTTTGGAAGAATGAACAGCCCATATGAACGACTTTTGCATGCTAAAAAGAGACTTGAATTAGTATAGGGAAGCCTTCTTATGTCTATTGAATGACCATTAATTTGGATTATAGGCTAAAGAACAAAATTAGGAAGGAAAGGATATTTCTATGCATGTTGGCTCAAAACAGAATTCTGGACAGATTTTATGCCAAATTGATGGACTTAGTTAAGGACCTTCTAAACGTTGGATTGAGCTTATTTTTGGTGTGGTCGTATCTTATTATGTCTAGTTTATTGTGGCGTTGGAATTTCTGGAAAATCATTTGTGGATTGGTCAGAAATGAATTTTTAGTATCAAGGGGTCAAAACAGTTTCTGGTCGTACCACCTTAGGGAGAAAAATTATTTAAGTACCTTAAACATCTTGGATTGACCTGAAATTTTTACAGGAAGTACTTAAGACATAGAGATAAGTATCCATGTAAATAAATTGATTTTATCTATTGATGTTGATGGTAAACCATTGAGGGAAAGTTGGTGTAACATTCTGGAAAACAGGACAGATTGACCCTTTGTGCTTGTATGAATTCTATCGTATTTATTTTGACTTGTTTTGGTGAATGGGCATTTAAATATTGTTCATAAAGGAAATAGGAAAGATTTATAGGTGCCAAGTGATCCCCATAATGAGTTTATGGATGGAGACAAGGTAAGGAATGGAGTTGAGAGTGCAGCAGAATTTCTGTTGTACCCTTGTTGGGAATTATTTTTATTGAGGCA
Organism: Eustoma russellianum; assembly: GCA_036186865.1. NCBI lineage: Eukaryota > Viridiplantae > Streptophyta > Magnoliopsida > Gentianales > Gentianaceae > Eustoma > Eustoma russellianum. The sequence continues at coordinate 15,920,186 of AP025044.1, read as the reverse complement.
CCTACGCTTGTCGAAATCGCATGAAATTTGTACAGGATGTAGTTAAGATCATGTGGTGCATGTCCATATTTTTAGTTTCTGGAAAATAGGCTCAAAAGGTTAATTTTAAGGCCGGACAATACAGGACATGCTGCTGGATCGTTTTCCAGCCCATGAAGAAAGTTGTTTATGATGTTATAAGTGCATTTTACCATGTTGCATCTCATGCACTTGCATTGACATGCTCATATGTTCCATGCTCATGATTTTATCGATGTTTTATATAAATTTTCTGTTTTGAAAGAATTTCGTCCCTTCTGGCCAGCTTAACACGCTACAGATCCGGGGTTAATTGATCTGAGGAAGTATAAGAACCGATCCAGGCCCGGTATAATAGGTCTGATGAAATATAAGAACCGATCCAGGCCCGGTATAATAGGTCTGAAGAGTATAAGAACCGAGCCAGGTCCGGTATAATAGACCTGAAGGTGATCATGTTATAAGAACCGATTCATGCCCGGTATAATTGGCTGACACGCTCTCTTGTTTTATGATGAGCATGATTTAGAAGAAAGAAAGAAAGTTCAAGTATTTTTATGAGCATGTCTAAATGAAAGAAAGAATGTTTCCCGTTGCATTTGCATCGCATTCACATTTTCATACACATTATGCATGATACCTTTTCTTAGAAGTAAGGGTTGGCTATAGCACGTAGAATCTAACTAAGTGATGACATTTAGTTCTTAGCTAAGTATTGATATGACTTTAAGTATGATGCTTCGGAAAAGTATTGGCAGGTATATATGTTTTAACTTAAGGAATTGTGGTTTGATTCTTGTATGTCGTTTTCTCTTTATTGTACGGTGTTATTGTATACTTGCTGGCGACTTTGTCGCTCACTCATTTATTTTTCCCCCAGAGCCAGGTAATGAAGTCGAGTGGATTGATGATGAGCCAAGGATGCCATACCCATAGGTTATTGAAGTCGCGGTTAAGATAATGATGATGAAAGCTTTTAATGAGCCTTTGGGACATTTTGGGACTTAGCTACTTTCGGACTCTCTTCGGATAATGGTTGTATAATTTCGCGGTGTAGTTGCTATTGGTTCAGTTTGTATAATTTTGCTATGTATTCGCGATTTGACGCTTTCAGATTGAAGTTCAAATTCTGCCGTATTTTTATCTACCTGTTAAGATCGTGACTTTGTAATCCATGTTTATCCATGGGTTTTACGAGTTAAGTATCGACGCTTTGTACTTTTCTAAAAGGGAAAGTACGGCGGGTGCACCGTACGGGGGGTAGCCGAGTATGGGGCGCTACATATATATATATATATAAACGTTGAATGCATATATATATATATATATATATATATATATATATATATATATATAAACATGCATAAGTACATGTGTGCATGATAACTTGCCATTACTTGCCTTATTTAGCTTATATATTATGTTGCCGTACTAACGAGCCATGAAGCATTAAAGCTTACATCATATGGCGAACATTTGTTGAGTTTATACTATTTTCAGGTGCCACCATTAATGAACTAAAGTAGTTCATTAAGTGAAGTACTTAGTTTAATAAAGTAAGTAGTTCATTAAAGGAAGATTCATTTGGAAAAGGCACAAAGGCAACAAAGCCAAGGAAGGAAAGTTCTCTCCTCCTCCCCATCTTATTAAACACGCCATTTATATATATATACACTACATATTTTCAGATTTTTTAAATAAAGGCACATACACATATGTTCCAACGTACTACCGACACGTTATATATCTTACGTACGTACGTTAACGTCACACCACTATACTTAACTCATGTTTATGAGTATATTCAGGTCTTATATCATATGATATAAGTTATGGTGATGACAAATTAAATACGACACGATAAAAGGTTCTAAACCAAAATTTGTCGTATCGGGCGAATACCGAAACTTCGCCAACGTGTCACGTACTTGCCATAAATAAATGGCCAGCCCATATACATCAAAAATTGATGAAAAGTTCGTGCTACACATGGTATGATCAGCCAAAAATACTTTCCATGTTGGCACACACAAATCACCCACATTTAGGCCAAAATGTGAAGATTCCAATTTTAATTTTGTCACATGTTTATGGTACCACTTTAAATCAGCCAAGTGCTGAGATTTAAAGTATATATTATATATATATTATGTATAACATAATATATATATCATGTGCAAAAGTTGGAATTCAAATTAGAGAAAAATCGGGTAATCGATAAATATCGAAAATTCGGTTTTCTACGCACATAACATGGAACGTTTTTCTTGAACATCATGTGACACGTATCTAGACACTTTCTACATATGATATACATCTTAAAGTGTTCTAGAAAATTAAATTAAGGGCTGATTGGAATATTACATGTGTGTATTATTAAATGTGCACTATTTTACAAAGTTAGCAAAAATGAAATTCAGCACATGCATATACATGTATACACGCCCCTACAGCTTATTTGAAGCATATGTGGAGCCTTGTTGGCATATTGATTGGTCAAGGATCAATCATACAATGTTGATAAATCAAAGAGAGAAGCTACAAAAGGTAAGTATTCAACATATACCTCTCTTATGTCACATGCTGAAAATTTCAGCATACTACACATATGGTGGCCGATTTTTTTGTCATTAAGGGTTACATATTTTGTCGTCTTTTATTAAAGGATTAATTAAAGATGTTATGGAAATGATTTGAATATTATGTAAGGTAATTAAGTGTGATATTCTACATATCACACATGCTGAAATTTTTCAGCATGTGTGAGGTTATGGTGGCCGAATTATTCACCCATTTTGTGTCCAAGTTCATTTATCAATTGTTAGCAACACTTACCATATATGTTTGATTCATTTTTATGATAAAAATTCAAAGAAAAATGGTAAATAATCTGAACTTTATTCCATAATGCACATGCTGAAAAATTCAGCATGGCAAGGTGATAATGGCCGATTTTATGGTTTGAAAAAGGGGAGATTTCTTGTCTTGCAATTTATGATGGAATTTGTGATTTATGGTATGAATTTATGGTTGATTGTTTGGCACATTTTAAGTGATTATTTCAGATTTTCCAAGTCATCAAATGATGACAACATTGAACCAATAAAGAGATGCCAAGTAAGCAAAGATTAAATGATGATCCAATGGAATGATGCCAAGTAAGCAAAGCATTGTCACTATGATGTCTTACACTCTCTCAAGCACTTAAAAGGAAATTTTCAAGAAGGGAGGAAGGCTATAGGGGACGGCTGGACATGATAAAATGGAGAGAAGAAGAGCAAACAAAAACAAGACCAAGAATTGCATTCTAAAGTGATCAAATTGCCAAGCTTCTTTTCTTCTACACTTTCTTTCTCTCTTTTCTTGTAAAAAGCCTATTGTACTTTGCATCTTTCAATATTGAATAGGCTTCATATAAACCACCATTCATTCATCTTTGTAAAAGATTGATCAAGGTGTGATCAATCTTCATTCTAGCGAGGTGGTGGTGTTCGTGTGAATTGTACTCGTCATACAAGGTTTGTAAAGGGTTGGAGTTAGATGTAACTCTATCAACCCTGCGGTAAGGTGTACTGCGTGTGTGTGATTAGTGTGAACCAAGGAAGGTGTTCCTTGAAGACTGGAGTAGGTTGTTTATAACCGAACCAGTATAAAATTCTTGGTGCAATTTACTTTCAGCATTTACTTTTCAGTTTCTGCACTGTTTATCCGTTTTGTTCATGTTCGGAAAAATAGCAAACGATTTCCAAAAATTATAAAAATTTCCCGAAACATACTTGCACGTTCTAGGGTTAATTTGGCACAAGTTGCAACCCTTTTGGACAAGTATAAGTCAATCAAACATCAAACGTTCTGAGACTAGTGCAGTCTGATTTTCAGACTTGCAAAGGTTGAGACTTTGATTGTATTTGACCTACTTCCCAAAAGAATTTTCCAAAACTGTTTCCACCTATTAAAATATAGTATATAAATAGTTAGTGGTCAAATTTTCAGATCATTTGGACGTTCACACAAATAGGAATTAATTTTTCAAAACCATCTACCGTTTCTGGTAGATTTGCACAATCTGATTACCAACGGTTTTTGAAGGGGTTAAAGGTTGAATTTTAATTTGAAATTTTTAGGGGACCCTCATAACATCTGAGGCTAAGTTCTCTCAAAATTTCATAATTTTTGGAGACCTCTAACCTAGTTTTAAAAACGTTTTAAAACAGGTCCTGAAAACAGAATCTGTTTTCAGAACTTGAGTTGGTTAGGTTTCAAGAAATTTTAAAAACCATATTTTCCGCACCATCTATTCAACCCCTCCTTCTAGTGGTGCCTTGCAGATCCTACAAGTGGTATCAGAGAGCAGGAATACTCACTACAAGGAATCCAACGATTCAGTGAGATGGCATCCACAAATCTCAAAACCGAACAAGAAGGTATGTCGAGCCAATGACCTCCACTTTTTGACGGTGAGTCCTTTATTCAATGGAAACTTAGGATGAAACTTTTTCTTATAGCTATAGATATAGATCTTTGGTCAATCATTGAAAATGGTCCTTATGTCCCATCTAATGTATCCACCGTAGACGGAGTCACTCTAGATGTTATTAAAACTAGACAAGAATATACGAGTGATGATAAAAAGAAACTTAGTATGAATGCTAGGGCTATGCAGTTGCTTTTAAACGGATTAAGTAAGAGTGAGTCCAGTTATGTGTCAAATTGTTCGAGTGCACAAGAAATATGGAGAATTCTAGAAATGAAACACAAAGGCACGAGTCAAGTAAAAGAGTCAAAAATTAATATGCTCATGTCTACTCTTGAGTCTTTTAAATTGTTGCCTAACGAGTCGATTGTAGATATGGATCTTCGTTTAACTAACATCTATAACTCTGTTGAGTCTCTTGGTAAGGCTTTTACTATGCAGGAAAAGGTACAGAAAGTCCTACGAAGCCTTCCTTCTGAATGGGACCCTAAAGTGACTGCTATAGAAGAAAGCAAGGAAACCAAATCAATAAAGATGGAAGAACTAATTGGCTCACTCAAAGTTTATGAAAACAAACTTACTATTCGGAAATCAGAATCATCTAAACAAGGTAAAACCATTGCTTTTAAAATAAATGAACACGTCTCCCCTCCCTTCGATCACGTAGATGATAGTGATTCCGAATCGGATAATGATGATTTAATCCTATTGGCTAAAGGACTAAGAAGATTCATGAGAAAGTCATTTAGAAATAAAAACAAGGGCACTACATCTAAGAGAAATAAAAACAAGTCAAATGATAAGGACATTAAATGTTATGAATGCGGCAAACTCGGACACTTATCATATGACTGCCCAAACAAAGAAAAGCAAACTAATAAGTACCCTGACAAGGAGCGGAACAAAAATAGACTCGTCTCAGATCCTAAACAAAGGAAATGTGCACTAAAGGCCTCCACATGGAGTGATTCATCAGATTCTGAAACTGAGACTGAAGGGGAGACCGCTCAAGTTTGCTTTGCTTCAAAGGCATCTAATGAGGTATCATCTGATTCTGACTCTGACTCTGAACCTTCTTATGATGATCTTTTTAGTCAGTATCTTGAATTACATAAATTTACTAAGACTCTCGCAAAAGAAAAGAAACGTTTAATTGAAGACAAGAAACTGTTAGAATCTTCTAACGAGAATCTTGTCGCTCAATTAAGCGATTCAAAGAAAGAGTCTTCATGTGTCATCAATGCATTGAAAACCGAGATCTCATCATTAACCTCTCAAAATAATGAAATGAAATCCGAGATTTCAAATTTGAAATCAAGGAATACAGATTTAGAGAAAATGATGAAACAATTCGATACAGGGTAAAACATGCTGCATCGCATCATATTATCGCAAAAGCATGACAGTGACAAAACTTGATTGGGATACGTTGATACTAACGAAGTATCAACCAAACCAACCAAGTTTGTTGTGTCTAAGAAAGTAGACACCCCTAAGCCTCAAGTGGCGTCTAAGATGACGCAAAAAAGCGCCCCCCTTCACACGCCCCACTCCCTCATATCATGTCAAATATAATATTGTACCATATAGATATGAGAAGAAAAGAACAATGCGTACACGAAATACATATCATCCACGCACTACGCACACACACACAAGGACACATCAAAAGCGTCCTTCATTTAATGAGTATAGAGGAGTCCTTGGGCAAAGACCCAAAGTACATGCACAACATGTATATTATATCGCACCTTCATTCTTGCCATTTGATAGACCGAGAAGGATCACCCAAGTATGGGTACCGAAAGGTACCTTTACCAAAAGGTGATTAACTAACTCGAAAGGACCCAAAATTAAAAGGGTACCTAAATCACCTTTTCACATTGCAGGGAGACCACTCATTGAAAGACACATCAATAAAGTGGTTCCTTGACAGTGGTTGTTCGAGGCACATGACGGATGACCCGAGCCTGTTCTCCAAATTAAAGAAGGCCACAAAAGGAGGATCTGTGACCTTTGGAGACAACAATGAAGGCAAGATCATTGGAAAAGGTACGATTGGCAACCCGAATACACTTCAAATCTCCAACGTATTTTTGGTAAGCAACTTATCGTACAATCTTCTTAGTATTTCTCAATTTGTTAACAATGGTTTCAATGTGTGTTTTACTCATCCTTATTGCAGCATAATAGATAAAAATGGAGAAACCGTTTTAAAAGGAAAACGAGAAGGCAATGTTTTTACGCTATCTATGGATGATGTAGTAGACGCTAAAGTTAAGTGTTTTATGTCAAATGAACCCAATGTGAATTTATGGCATAGACGTTTAGGACACATAGGTATTTCCACACTAGAAAAATTACAACGAAAGAACCTAGTACGGGGATTGCCTACGCTTGATTTAGAAAACTTTCAGCTGTGTGAATCTTGCATAAAAGGCAAACAAACACGTGAGTCACTTAAGCCGAAAAATGAAATAAGAATGACTAGAATACTAGAACTATTGCATATCGATTTGTTTGGTCCTAGTCGTACTACAAGCCTTAGTGGGCGTCACTATGCATGCGTAATTGTTCATGACTTTTCTCGTTATACTTGGACTTTATTTCTTGCACATAAGGATGATAGCGCCGTAGAGATTGCTAAATTAATTAAACAACTTGAAAATCAATACGGTGTAAATGTGAAAAGAGTAAGAAGCGATAGAGGCGGTGAGTTTAAAAATAAAGAGATGATTTCGTTTTGTGAAGAAAAAGGAATTAAACATGAGTTTTCGCCACCTAGAACTCCACAATTAAATGGAGTAGTAGAAAGAAATAATCGCACATTACAAGAAATCGCTAGAACCATGCTTTTCGAAAATAAATTGCCTAGATTTCTGTGGGCGGAAGCCGTAAATTGTGCATGCTATATTGTAAATCGCCTATCTATAAGAAAGAAAATAAACAAGACGCCTTACGAAATTTTGAATGATCGCATGCCTAAGATTGATTATTTTCGTGTGTTTGGATGCAAATGCTTTGTCTTGAATACAAAAGATAATTTAGATAAATTTGAATCCAAATCAATTGAGTGCATTTTTGTTGGGTATTCCATAAATTCAAAAGCATATAGATGTTATGATCCTCTCACTAGACAAATCATAGAATCTATTCATGTTAAATTCAATGAATTTGGGGAGATTGATAAAGATAAGGAATATGATGATGATTTTGAATTGAAACCCGTTTTGAATGAAGATAATGATTCTTTTGATATGCATGAGATGAATGAGACACTAGAAATGCATGATCATATAGAAATGCATGATAACTTAGAAAATAATCAACTAAGACGGCATAGAGATCACCCACATGATCTCATCATAGGCGACATCACTCACGGTGTGCGACCACGTAGGAGAATCACTTCGGATGAAATAAATGAATTTCATGCTATGATTTCTGAAATTGAGCCTAAAAATGTGCATGATGCTTTGAGTGATTCATCTTGGATTGATGCTATGCATGACGAACTTAATCAATTCATTAGAAATGATGTATGGGATTTAGTGCCACGACCACAAGATAAGACAATAATAGGCACAAAGTGGGTATTTAGGAACAAAATGAATGAAGAAGGAAAGGTCGTTAGAAACAAAGCAAGACTCGTAGCTCAAGGATATAATCAAGAAGAAGGAATAGACTACGATGAAACATTTGCACCCGTAGCACACTTAGAAGCTATACGACTCTTACTTTCTATTGCTTGCATGAAAGATTTTAAATTGTATCAAATGGACATCAAAAGTGCTTTTCTAAACGGATTCATACAAGAAGAAGTATACGTGAAGCAACCACCCGGTTTGAAGATTTGAAACATCCAGATCACGTGTACAAACTAAAGAAGGCACTATATGGCCTAAAGCAAGCGCCAAGAGCATGGTATGATCGTTTTGCTACTTTCCTTTTAGAAAATAATTTTAAACGTGGTACTATAGATAGTACACTATTTTTGAAACAAGAAAAATCAGATTTACTTATTATTCAAATCTACGTAGATGACATTATTTTCAGATCTACCTCACATAGACTCGTTAAAGATTTAATAAATTATATGAAAGCTGAATTTGAAATGTCTATGGTTGGTGAACTTAATTATTTTCTTGGCTTGCAGATTAAGCAAACGAGTAAAAGAATTCATATAAGCCAAGCTAAGTATGTAAATGACATGATCAAGAAGTTCAATTTTGAAAATTTGAAACCATCCCCCACGCCTATGAGTGTCACCACTAAATTAGACAAAGACGAACATGGTAAAGACGTTGATAATGGATTATATCGATCTATGATAGGGTCTTTACTATATTTAACTGCTAGTAGGCCTGACATCATGTTTAGCGTTTGCATGTGTGCTCGTTTTCAAAGTCAACCTAAGGTGTCACACTTAAATGCGGTAAAAAGAATATTCCGTTATATTAAACACACGCCCACCTTAGGTATTTGGTATGATAAGGATTCCACATTTGACTTACATGCTTACACTGATGCAGATTATGGTGGCTGCAAGATAGATAGAAAAAGCACAAGCGGAACCTGCCAATTTATAGGAAATTCCCTTATTTCATAGTTTTCCAAACAGCAAGCAAGTGTTGCTTTGTCCACTACGGAGGCTGAGTACATGGCTCTTAGCCTCTGTTGCACACAGTTGTTGTGGATAAAACAACAACTTTCGGACTTTGGAATTATCGTAAACAAGATTCCTATATATTGTGATAGTATGAGTGCCATCAATTTGTCTAAGAACCCCGTGTTACACTCTAAGGCTAAGCATATAGAAGTTCGCTATCTTTTTCTTCGTGATCACGTTAACAATGGTAATATTGTCATAGATCACGTACGCACAGAATCACAAGTAGCGGATATATTTACAAAGGCCTTAAATAAAGCCACATATGAATCTCTTCGTTCTAAATTAGGCATGATTCCCGTTGATGTGATTTAATGTGATATTATTTGATTTACTTTCCTTTTTGACAGGAATCTTTTGATTAACTTTGCAAAATAAAGGGGGAGAGAGAAGCATGATTTAAGGGGGAGAGAGAGATTTAAGGACTGATTGATCACTAAATGATCTTAATTGCATGAATCAAGGGGGAGCCGGATTTGAAATTCGAAATTCAAATTTCAAATCTGTGCATAGTTCAAGGGGGAGAGATAGCACTTAAATCATGTACACAAGTTATTTTGAAAATCATCAAAAGGGGGAGATTGTAGAAATAAGAGGGTTTGAGTGATTTCAAAATAAGAAATTTGAATGCATATATATATATATATAAACGTTGAATGCATATATATATATAAACGTGCATAAGTACATGTGTGCATGATAACTTGCCATTACTTGCCTTATTTAGCTTATATATTATGTTGCCGTACTAACAAGACATGAAGCATTAAAGCTTACATCATATGGCGAACATTTGTTGAGTTTATACTATTTTCAGGTGCCACCATTAATGAACTAAAGTAGTTCATTAAGTGAAGTACTTAGTTTAATAAACTAAGTAGTTCATTAAAGGAAGATTCATTTGGAAAAGGCACAAAGGCAACAAGGCCAAGGAAGGAAAGTTCTCTCCTCCTCCCCATCTTATTAAACACGCCATTTATATATATATACACTATATATTTTCAGATTTTTTAAATAAAGGCACATACACATGTGTTCCAACGTACTACCGATACGTTATATATTTTACGTACGTACGTTAACGTCACACCACTATACTTAACTCATGTTTATGAGTATATTCAGGTCTTATATCATATGATATAAGTTATGGTGATGACAAATTAAATACGACACGATAAAAGGTTCTAAACCGAAATTTGTCGTATCGGGCGAATACCGAAACTTCGCCAACGTGTCACGTACTTGCCATAAATAAATGGCCAGCCCATATACATCAAAAATTGATGAAAATTTTGTGCTACACATGGTATGATCAGCTAAAAATACTTTCCATGTTGACACACACAAATCACCCCACATTTAGGCCAAAATGTGAAGATTCCAATTTTAATTTTGTCATATGTTTATGGTACCACTTTAAATCAGCCAAGTACTGAGATTTAAAGTATATATTATATATATTATGTATAACATAATATATATATCATGTGCAAAAGTTGGAATTCAAATTAGAGAAAAATCGGGTAATCGATAAATATCGAAAATTCGGTTTTCTACGCACATAACATGGAACGTTTTTCTTGAACATCATGTGACACATATCTATACACTTTCTACATATGATATACATCTTAAAGTGTTCTAGAAAATTAAATTAAGGGCTGATTGGAATATTACATGTGTGTATTATTAAATGTGCACTATTTTACAAAGTTAGCAAAAATAAAATTCAGCACATGCATATACATGTATACACGCCCCTACAGCTGATTTGAAGCATATGTGGAGCCTTGTTGGCATATTGATTGGTCAAGGATCAATCATACAGTGTTGATAAATCAAAGAGAGAAGCTACAAAAGGTAAGTATTCAACATATACCTCTCTTATGTCACATGCTGAAAATTTCAGCATACTACACATATGGTGGCCGATTTTTTTGTCATTAAGGGTGACATATTTTGTCATCTTTTATTACAGGATTAATTGAAGATGTTATGGAAATGATTTGAATATTATGTAAGGTAATTAAGTGTGATATTCTACATATCACACATGCTGAAATTTTTCAGCATGTGTGAGGTTATGGTGACCGAATTCTTCACCCATTTTGTGTCCAAGTTCATTTATCAATTGTTAGCAAGACTTACCATATATGGTTGATTCATTTTTATGATAAAAATTCAAAGAAAAATGGTAAATAATCTGAACTTTATTCCATAATGCACATGCTGAAAAATTCAGCATGGCAAGGTGATAATGGCCGATTTTATGGTTTGAAAAAGGGAAGATTTCTTGTCTTGCAATTTATGATGGAATTTGTGATTTTTGGTATGAATTTATGGTTGATTTTTTTGGCACATTTTAAGTGATTATTTTAGATTTTCCAAGTCATCAAATGATGACAACATTGAACCAATAAAGAGATGCCAAGTAAGCAAAGACTAAATGATGATCCAATGGAATGATGTCAAGTAAGCAAAGCATTGTCACTATGATGTCTTACACTCTCTCAAGCACTTAAAAGGAAATTTTCAAGAAGGGAGGAAGGCTATAGGGGACGGCTGGACATGAAAAAATGGAGAGAAGAAGAGCAAACAAAAACAAGACCAAGAATTGCATTCTAAAGTTATCAAATTGCCAAGCTTCTTTTCTTCTACACTTTCTTTCTCTCTTTTCTTGTAAAAAGCCTATTGTACTTTGCATCTTTTAATCTTGAATAGGCTTCATATAAACCACCATTCATTCATCTTTGTAAAAGATTTATCAAGGTGTGATCAATCTTCATTCTAGCGAGGTGGTGGTGTTCGTGTGAATTGTACTCGTCATACAAGGTTTGTAAAGGGTTGGAGTTAGGTGTAACTCTATCAACCCTGCGGTAAGGTGTAATGCGTGTGTGTGATTAGTGTGAACCAAGGAAGGTGTTCCTTGAAGACTGGAGTAGGTTGTTTATAACCGAACCAGTATAAAATTCTTGGTGCAATTTACTTTCAGCATTTACTTTTCAGTTTCTGCACTGTTTATCCATTTTGTTCACGTTCGGAAAAATAGCAAACGATTTCCAAAAATTATAAACATTTCCAGAAACATACTTGCACGTTCTAGGGTTAATTTGGCACATGTTGCAACCCTTTTGGACAAGTATAAGTCAATCAAACATCAAAAGTTCTGAGACTAGTGCAGTCTGATTCTCAGACTTGCAAAGGTTGATACTTTGATTGTATTTGACCTACTTCCCAAAAGAATTTTCCAAAACTGTTTCAACCCATTACAATATAGTATATAAATAGTTAGTGGTCAAATTTTCAGATCATTTGGACGTTCACACAAATTGGAATTAATTTTTCAAAACCATCTACCGTTTGTGGAAGATTTGCACAATCTGATTACCAACGGTTTTTGAAGGGGTTAAAGGTTGAATTTTAATTTGAAATTTTTAGGGGACCCTCATAACATCTGAGGCTAAGTTCTCTAAATATTTCATAATTTTTGGAGACCTCTAACCTAGTTTTAAAAACATTTTAAAACAGGTCCTGAAAACAGAATCTGTTTTCAGAACTTGAATTGGTTACGTTTCAAGAAATTTTAAAAACCATATTTTCCGCACCATCTA
>AP025044.1:15890745-15906528 GCA_036186865.1 Eustoma russellianum | reverse complement strand
AAATTCTCATGGCATAATTATAGTGTTCAATAGTAGGGTTATGCATGAAACTGAATTATGAAACTTACCCCATAGCATATGTCAGGTCTAGTGTGTGATAAATATATAAGTTTACCTGTGAGCTTCTGGTATCTCGATTTGTCTGTGTTAGTGGAGTCATATACCTCAGTTGGTTTGTGTCCTTGTTCCACAGGTGTGCTTCCAGGTTTACAGTTAAACATGGTCAAGAATATATTTCCTTTGGGATATACATATCCCATTTGAGTTCCTAGTGACTTCCATACCTAAGAAATATCTAAGTTTTCTGAGGTCCTTGACTTCAGAAAACAAGGCCAGGTGTTTCTTTGTGTTGTCTATATCATGGTAGTTGTTACCAATTAAAATTATATCATCGACATAAACTAATGCAATAGTGCAGCAATTGTTAGTAGATGTTTTGACAAAGAGAGTATGGTAATTATGAGCCTGAGAGAAGCAAAGTCTAATTATGACAGGGCTAAAATGTATAAAACATGATCTAGGGGATTGTTTTAGTCCATATAAAGATTTCTTTAGTTTACACAACATATGCTTGTTAGAATCAGTTAAAAAGCCTGGAGGGATATACATATACACTCTTTTTCCAAGTCTCCATTTAAAAATGCATTTTTTTATCATGTTGAAACAATGGCCAGTCAATATTTGTAGCAATAATAAACAAAATTCTTACAGTATTCAATTTGGACACTGGTGCAAAGTTTTTCTCATAGTCTATCCTAAGAGTTTGACTAAAACCCCTTGCAACCAGTCTCGTTTTAACCCTGTTAACATATCCATCAGAGTTAAATTTCATAGAAAAAATCCACCAACACCCCACAGGTTTGATCCCTTCTCTAGCTGGTACAAGATCCCATGTACCATTCTTGATTAATGATCTCATTTCATCAAATACTGCTTCTTTCCACTTTGGATGCTGTAATGCTTCATGTATATCCTTTGGTACATGAATACTATCCAAAGTAGACACAATTACCCTGCACTTTTTACCCAAATAATCATAGATAACATAATCATTTATGGGATAAGGTTTCTTTACACATGCCCTTACTGCCTTTTTGAGAGCAATAGACCTATCATCATTACAAATAACTTGTCTGACTGATGATGTTATGCCATCAGGCTCACTAACCTTTTCACCGTTTTGCTCAATATCAATTGAGCCAGTATTCTGCCCCTGAGGTTGATGTATATATGTCTCATTAGTAGGTGGCACAGACAGATCAATCACACCAAAGAAGTTATTGTCTTTATCAGAGAGGTTTTCAGAGGATTTTGACATATAATAAGGTTTAATTTCATCACACAACATCAAGGGAAACTTAAACTTTTGTGTCATTAGGAGAGAAACATTTTTACCCTTTCTGTGCGTGAGAGTATCTAAGAAACATGCATTTCTCAGACCTACTATCCAGGTTTCCTCTCTAAGAAGCTAGAATGTGTTGGACCGTAACACCTGCAATAAACGCCACTAGAAAGGAGGTGAATAGCGGTTAGCAGAAAATACACTAATACCCTTAGATTAAAAACTTCCATCAAAGTAGAATCTTAGAGCTACTCAGATTCAGTTCCCATATTTGAAAAATTCAAAAATCACTGTGAACAACTCCAAAAATAATGAAACTTTCTAGAAATCAATTTAAATGTCTTTATTAGACTCTCTATCCTTTAGGATAGATGTATTGTCTGCCTACCACTTACCCTCCCCAAAGCCTGACGATAGCTTTTGCTGTCGTTGGGATATACTGGGTTCGGATATTGATGACGATGATGACCCTTTAAACAAATAAAGTGATTCAGATCGCCAATCTTGATTGTATTGGACAGACAATTGCTAAACTTTAAAACTTATATCTCTTTAATTACTTAGCCAAAAAGGTTGATCTTATATCAAAATACTCCTTAGGATGTCTAGTTTAAGTTTGCAAAAAGCTCTGACCTGAAATTTTTATCAATAAAAACAGAATGCACGTTTCTAAAAAACTGGTCAGATTGCAGCATAATGGAGAAGTTATCTTTCAAAGACCAAAAGACTAACTTTCCTTTGCTCAAATCAAGTGATTCTTGTTGCAAACGAAAGACAACAGTCTGAACTATAACTCCACCAAAAATCACGAATTTGAATAATATTTTGCTATTTTTTCAAGATGTGTGGAGTTGGATAAAAACTGCCGTGAAAAAAGATAGAATGCAGAAAAGCAGAAGCAAGAACCAAACAATGATACAACAAGAACTAAGTTTGTTCCTTGGGTTATACACCAACCCTATTCAAGACTGGGATAATCACCTCTAAGCAACTTTCGTTGAAAAACCTTAAACACCTATTGATGTAGATTTATAAATTTGGCTATTCAATCTCACAAAATACAACATAAGAGGCGTTTATTGTAGCTATACAAAAAATGTTAATGGAACATCTTAGCTACACAAAGAAAGAATCAAGAAATAAGAGAATAGCAAGACAATTAACTTCAACTTTTGCATTCAAGTGTGTGTCTTCTCTTCTTCACCTTGCCTCCTATTTTTAGTGTGAAATGAGCCTTGAAGATAAGGATGCCAATATGTCAATGTATTTATCATTAAAGCATAATTGTCTTCACATCATTTGTTGGCCACCTAAAAACCTTGTACACTTGACAACTTCAAGCAAAATTATTGGTCCACCTTGTCATCTTTATCTTGGACGATTTTCCACCTCAAATGTGGCTTGAAATTCTTTGCAAAATGAAGATGATATAGAAGGAATATTCCACCAAGATTACCTCAACTTCTTGGCATAAGAATAGGACATGTGAATCGCTTAAGAGTTCGAACAAATCAGCCCCATTTTCAGCAATATATCCATTTTCCACCATTTTGAAATTTCCAAGTTGGCAACTTTGCCAACCAGCTTGTATTTGGTTGGTCCACTTATATACAAGTCATAAAATGAGTAAAACACCTTTGCCACATAGATAACCATGTTTTTTAGGCATACATAAGTGTACAAATATCACCCTTAGAATCTCTTGAAAATGATGAGTGAGAACCTCCAATAACATATATAAACATATCTCCAAGAATAAAATAGAATGCGACATCGAAACCCATCACATATCCTGCTATTGTCAATAATATCGCCAAATAAAGAACAGAATAGATAATCATCAAATGATCTTCAAGAAAACCATAAATGAGCTCCATAATAGAGATAATATCAAACTCAAGTGTTGCCCTTAAGTGAAATGACCAAACTACCCTTGGAGGTAAAATGACGAAAATACCCCTGGCGATAGAAAACTTTGAAAATGACCCTGGGGATCAACAATAGATATAATAACACCTTTTTGATGATAAATAAGATATAAAAAAGTCCTTGTATGATTTTCTCCATGTCAAGTACCTACCACAACTTAAAAACCAATTTTGCCCTTTTTGGTAAGCTATAGAAACTTCTAAGGCATATTAATCGCAAGACATAATAATATTCATAAAAAAATAATAAAGTTGGAAAAATCATGTATGAAACATTAAGAACATATATGCAAATGAAAACAACTATTCATCACATTTTAGATAACATGAAGCGTTTTGCTAGGAGAGTGAAATAACACATAATTACTTCTTCATAGATTAAGCGCTCTATGTAGCATGTAATGTTACCACCAGAAGTCTCTGTTCAAAATTTCCAAAGGATGAAGCGCTTTATGTAGCGTGTCATGTTGCCACCAGAACTCTCTGTTCAGAGTTTCCAAAAGATGAAGCGCTTTATCAGAGAGTGAAGTCTCATATTTTAAAAACAGTTCAGATAAGACGCTTTATGGAGCGTTCAATTTTTGATTAAAAGTTTCTGTTTAAACTTTCTGAAAGATGAAGCGTTTGATAAGGCACTTAGTTGAGAAATATGTTTCGATAATTTCAAAAGTCATGATATTAAGTGTTGAATACTTAAGAATGTCACACATGATGTTTTAAATGTTAACAAGTTGAATGAGTGAAGAAAAATGACATCGATCTTTTAGGTAGGGCACATCGATCGATCGATGTATACATCGATTTCTACATCGATCGATCGACACAAAACAGATGAAAACCAAACCTTACTATGAAAGATCAAACTCTAAACCTGAGAAACATCGATCCCTCACATTGATCGATCAATGTAGGTCATCTTCAAAATATGGACCTCATTGTGAGGCGTCGGTCTCTCAAACGGAGGCACTTGGATCGATCGATGTCTATGGTTTTTAGAAAACTTTTTCTAAAATGTGATGAAGTGGATGTTTTCATTTGTGCATGATTCATATATGTTTATCATGTTGTTATCATATTGTTATCATGTGTTTTGATGAATACAATAATGTCTTGTGACTAATATGCCTTGTAAGTTTCAACAACTTACCAAAAAAAGCCAAATTGGTATTTTGAGTTTGTGTAGGCATTTGGAATGGTGAATATGATTTTAGGACCTATCTAAACCTTATTTATTATTACAAAGGTGTTTTTATATTTATTTTTGAGCATCGAGGTCATTTTCAAAGTTTTCTATCACTAGGGGCATTTTGGTCATTTGACCCCTAAGGGCACTTTTGTCGTTTTACTCAAGAAAATCCATTGAGTATTTATTATCTTTATTCTGGAGTGCATTTATGGTATTCTTGCAGATTTTTTAGTGGTTTTCTATTCTATATTCTTGTTTGGTGATATTATTGACAGTAGCGGGATATGTGACGGTATTCGATGTCACATTCTATTTTTTCTTGAAGACCTTCTTATATATGTTACTGGAATGTCTCATTCATCATCTTGTAGAGATTTTAAGGGTGATAATGGTGTTAAATTCATCACGACATACATGGAGTAAAAGTGTTGGAATTTTGGATTACATGTTGACACAATCTTGTCAACTTTTGTATGTTGATTTTTCTTAAAAAAATATGAGTTTGTACCTTTATTATCAGCTCAAAAACGTCCAAAATTATGTGGCAAAGGTGATGTATCTATTTTATGAATTGATGACAAGTGGAACAACCAAAAACAAGCTAGTTGACAAAATTGCCAACTTAGAAATATTCAAATGGTAGCCAATGGCTATAAGACTGAAAATGAGCAGATTTTTATCCAAGAACGAGCAGCCTCACATGTCCTATTTTTGTGCCAAGGAGTTGAGGGATTCTTATGGAATATGCCATCGTATATTATCTTCATTTTGCAAACTATTTCCATGTCATTTTTGATGACAAAAATCGGCCAAGGTAAGGATGCAAAGGTGGACCAATCATGTTTCTTTATGTTGCCAAGTGTACAAGGTGATTATGTGGCCAACCAATGATGTGAAGACAACTAGGAGTTGATGATGAAGATGTAGAGAAAAAGGGGTTTGGGTGATTACAAAATGCATGATTTAAATAACGTGTATTAAAGAAATGCATGACACGTTTTATGACATGACAAGTTTTTGCATTAGACCTGCCTTATATAGTTCATATTGTAGAGAAAAAGGAGTTTGAGGGATTTTCAAATGCATGATTTAAATGTGCACAAAAACGAGCATAAGATATAAACATGCATAAGTGTACATGTGTGCATGATAACTTGCCATTATTTGCCTTATTTAGCTTATATATTATGTTGTCGTACTAACGAGCCATGAAGCATTAAAGCTTACATCATATGGCGAACATTTGTTGAGTTTATACTCTTTTCAGGTGCCACCACTAATGAACTAAAGTAGTTCATTAAGTGAAGTACTTAGTTTGATAAACTAAGTAGTTCATTAAAGGAAGATTCATTTGGAAAAGGCACAAAGGCAACAAGGCCAAGGAAGGAAAGTTCTCTCCTCCTCCCCATCTTATTAAACACGCCACATTTATATATATACACTATATATTTTCAGATTTTTTAAATAAAGGCACATACACATGTATTCCAACGTACTACCGACACGTTATATATTTTACGTACGTACGTTAACGTCACACCACTATACTTAACTCATATTTATGAGTATATTCAGGTCTTATATCATATGATATAAGATATGGTGATGACAAATTAAATACGACACGATAAAAGGTTCTAAACCGAAATTTGTCGTATCGGGCGAATACCGAAACTTCGCCAACGTGTCACGTACTTGCCATAAATAAATGGCCAGCCCATATACATCAAAAATTGATGAAAATTTCGTGCTACACATGGTGTGATTAGCCAAAAATACTTTCCATGTTGGCACACACAAATCACCCCACATTTAGGCCAAAATGTGAAGATTCCAATTTTAATTTTGTCACATGTTTATGGTACCACTTTAAACCAGCCAAGTGCTGAGATTTAAAGTATATATTATATATATTATGCATAACATAATATATATATCATGTGAAAAGTTGGAATTTAAATTAGAGAAAAATCGGGTAATCGATAAATATCGAAAATTCGGTTTTCTACGCACTCAACATGGAACGTTTTTCTTGACCATGATGTGACACGTATCTAGACACTTTTTACATATAATATACATCTTAAAGTGTTCTAGAAAATTAAATTAAGGGCTGATTGGAAAATTACATGTGTGTATTATTAAATGTGCATTATTTTACAAAGTTAGCAAAAATAAATTTCAGCACATGTATATATACATTTAAACGTCACTACAGCTGAGATGGAGCACATGTGGAGCCTTGTTGGCATGTTGATTGGTCAAGGATCAATCATACAATGTTGAGAAATCAAAGAGAGAAGCTACAAAAGGTAAGTATTCAACATATACCTCTCTTATGTCACATGCTGAAAATTTCAGCATAATAACATTATCATGGCCGATTTTCTCATGTTTAAGGTGACACATTTTGTCAATTTTTATTAAAGGATTAATTGAAGATGTTATGGAAATGATTTGAATATTATGTAAGGTAATTAAGTGTGATATTTTACATATCACACATGCTGAAATTTTTCAGCATGTGTGAAGGTTGTGGTGGCCGAACTCTTCACCCTTTTTGTGTCCAAGTTCATTCATCAATTGATAGCAAGACTTACCATATATGATTGATTCATTTTTGTGATAAAAATTCAAAGAAAAATGGTAAATAATCTGAATTTTATTCTCATAATGCACATGCTGAAAAATTCAGCATGGCAAGCTACTTATGGCCGATTTTATGCTTTGAAAAAGGAGAGATTTCTTGTCTTGCAATTTATGATGGAATTTGTGACTTATGGTATGATTTTATGATTGATATTGGCACATGTTTAAAGTTTTAATCTCAGAGTTTTTCCATGTCATCATGTTGACAACATTGAGCCAATAAAGAGGTGCCAAGTAAGCAAAGACTAAATGATGATCCAATGGAATGATGCCAAGTAAGCAAAGCATTGTCACTATGATGTCTTACATTCTCTCAAGGACTTAAAAGACAATTTTCAAGAGGGGAGAAACCCTAGGGGGGACGGCTGCACATTAAAATGGAGAGAAGAAGAGCAAAACAAGAACAAGAACAAGAGTTGCAAGTTCAAGGATCAAAAGTGTTCTAGCCTTCTTCTTCTACATCTTCTTTCTTTCTCTCTTCTTGTAAAGCCTATTGTTCTCATATCTTTCAATCTTGAATAGGCTTGAGATAAACCACTATTCATATATCTTTGTAAAAGATTGATCAAGGTGTGATCAATCTTCATTCTTGCAAGGTGGTGGTGTTCGTGCAAATTGTACTTACAATACAAGGTTTGTAAAGGGTTGGAGTTAGGTGTAACTCTATCAACCCTGTGGTAAGGTGTTTTTGAGTTGTGTGATTAGTGTGAACCAAGGAAGGTGTTCCTTGAAGACTGGAGTAGGTTGTTGATAACCGAACCAGTATAAAATTCTTGGTGTCATTTACTTTCAGCACTGATTTTCTGTTTCAGCACTGTTTGCTGTTTGTAATCACGTTTGTAAAAATAGTAAACGAAGTTCAAAAATTACGAAACTTTCAGAAAACATAGTCACACGTTCTAGGGTTCTTTTAGCGCAAGTTTCAACCCTTTTGGACAAGTATAAGTCATTCAAACGTCCAAAGTTCTGAGACTAGTGCAGTCTGATTTTCAGGCTTGCAAAGGTTGAGACTTTGATCGTATTTGACTAACTTCCCAAAAGCATTTTTCAAAACTGTTTCAACCCATTTAAATATAACATATAAGGGGTTATTGGTTAAATTTTCAAAGCATTTGGAGTTGTGTACAAATTGGAATAAAGTTTTTAAATCAGTGTATCGGTTCTGGCAGATTTGCGCAATCTGACCACCAACAAATTTTCAAGGGGTTAAAGGTTGAATTTTAATCTGAAATTTTTAGGAGATACATATAACATCTGAGTCTAAGTTCTCTCCAAATTTCAGAATTTTTGAAGACCTGAAATCTAGTTTTCAAAACGTTTTAAAACTGGTCCTGAAAACAGAAACTGTTTTCAGAACTTGAATTGTTCAAGTTTAAAGAAATTTTAAAAACCACATTTTCCGCACCCACTATTCAACCCCCCCCCCCCTTCTAGTGGTGCCTTGCAGATCCTAAAATTGGTATCAGAGCGCAGGAACACTCACATCAAAATGATCCAACGATCTCAGTGAGATGGCAACCACTAGCCATGAAACCGAGGAAAAAGATATGTCAAGCCAAATGCCTCCACTATTCGAAAATGAGGTAAATTCTGATTCTGACTCGGATTCTGAACTATCTTATGATGATTTATATGTTGAATATCTTGAATTACATAAGTTTGCTAGAACTCTTGCAAAACAAAAGAAACGGTTAATTGAAGATAAGAAATTGTTAGAATCTTCTAACAAAGATCTTATGTCTCAATTAAACGATTCTAAAGAAGAGTCGTCGTGCATTATAAATTCATTAAAGTCTGAGATTTCATCATTGACATCTGAGAACACTGAATTGAAATCCGAGATTTCAAACTTAAAATCAAGGAATGCCGATGTAGAGAAAAAGGTGAAACAGTTTGATACAGGATCCAACATGTTGCATCGCATTATATCTTCTCAAAAGCATGATAGTGACAAAACCGGACTAGGATACGTTGAGAAAAGCAAGCCACAAAATAAACCAACCAAATTCATCCCATCTAAGAAAATAGATGCATCAAAGACATATGTGGCATCTAAGAAGACGCATAGGCCTTTTCTTATGACATCTCAATGTGCTTCTTCTTCACATCATGCAAAATATAATTATGTACCATATAGATATGAGAAGAAACAAATGACGCATACGCGACACTCATATCACAAAAATGCATCTAGATCACGTCCCGTGCATGCAAACCGAAATTCTTATCAAAAACAAAAACCACACTATGTGCATGATGGAATTCTTGGCCAAAGGCCAAACGCATTTTCTCCTAACATATATTATTTTGCGTTCTCATCACCTTTCTCACCTTTTGGAAGACCTAGAAAGGTCACCCAAATTTGGGTGCCAAAAGGGACATTTTCAAAGGGTTGAATAAATAACCCTTACGAACGCACGTTATATGAATTGCATGATTTTTTTTTCATCTTCATCTTTACAGGCATCTTTTGATTTACTTTTCAAAATAAAGGGGGAGAGAAAAGCATGATTTAAGGGGGAGAGAGAAAGACTAATTGCATAAATTAAGGGGGAGAGAGAAAGACTTTTATGCATAATTGAAGGGGGAGCGATAGGATTTAAATCATATGCATAAGTTAGTTTGAAAATCATCAAAAGGGGGAGATTGTAGAGAAAAAAAGGTTTGAGTGATTTTCAAATGCATGATTTAAATGTGCACAAAAACGAGCATAAGATATAAACATGCATAAGTGTACATGTGTGCAAGATAACTTACCATTACTTGCCTTATTTAGCTTATATATTATGTTGCCGTACTAACGAGCCATGAAGCATTAAAGCTTACATCATATGGCGAACATTTGTTGAGTTTATACTATTTTCAGGTGCCACCATTAATGAACTAAAGTAGTTCATTAAGTGAAGTACTTAGTTTGATAAACTAAGTAGTTCATTAAAGGAAGATTCATTTGGAAAAGGCACAAAGGCAACAAGGCCAAGGAAGGAAAGTTCTCTCCTCCTCCCCATCTTATTAAACACGCCACATTTATATATATACACTATATATTTTCAGATTTTTTAAATAAAGGCACATACACATGTATTCCAACGTACTACCGACACGTTATATATTTTACGTACGTACGTTAACGTCACACCACTATACTTAACTCATATTTATGAGTATATTCAGGTCTTATATCATATGATATAAGATATGGTGATGACAAATTAAATACGACACGATAAAAGGTTCTAAACCGAAATTTGTCGTATCGGGCGAATACCGAAACTTCGCCAACGTGTCACGTACTTGCCATAAATAAATGGCCAGCCCATATACATCAAAAATTGATGAAAATTTCGTGCTACACATGGTGTGATTAGCCAAAAATACTTTCCATTACTTGCCTTATTTAGCTTATATATTATGTTGCCGTACTAACGAGCCATGAAGCATTAAAGCTTACATCATATGGCGAACATTTGTTGAGTTTATACTATTTTCAGGTGCCACCATTAATGAACTAAAGTAGTTCATTAAGTGAAGTACTTAGTTTGATAAACTAAGTAGTTCATTAAAGGAAGATTCATTTGGAAAAGGCACAAATGCAACAAGGCCAAGGAAGGAAAGTTCTCTCCTCCTCCCCATCTTATTAAACACGCCACATTTATATATATACACTATATATTTTCAGATTTTTTAAATAAAGGCACATACACATGTATTCCAACGTATTACCGACACGTTATATATTTTACGTACGTACGTTAATGTCACACCACTATACTTAACTCATATTTATGAGTATATTCAGGTCTTATATCATATGATATAAGATATGGTGATGACAAATTAAATATGACACGATAAAAGGTTCTAAACCGAAATTTGTCGTATCGGGCGAATACCGAAACTTCGCCAACGTGTCACGTACTTGCCATAAATAAATGGCCAGCCCATATACATCAAAAATTGATGAAAATTTCGTGCTACACATGGTGTGATTAGCCAAAAATACTTTCCATGTTGGCACACACAAATCACCCCACATTTAGGCCAAAATGTGAAGATTCCAATTTTAATTTTGTCACATGTTTATGGTACCACTTTAAACCAGCCAAGTGCTGAGATTTAAAGTATATATTATATATATCATGCATAACATAATATATATATCATGTGCAAAAGTTGGAATTTAAATTAGAGAAAAATCGGGTAATCGATAAATATCGAAAATTCGGTTTTCTACGCACTCAACATGGAACGTTTTTCTTGACCATGATGTGACACGTATCTAGACACTTTTTACATATAATATACATCTTAAAGTGTTCTAGAAAATTAAATTAAGGGCTGATTGGAATATTACATGTGTGTATTATTAAATGTGCATTATTTTACAAAGTTAGCAAAAAATTTTACAAAGTTAGCAAAAATAAATTTCAGCACATGTATATATACATTTAAACGTCACTACAACTGAGATGGAGCACATGTGGAGCCTTGTTGGCATGTTGATTGGTCAAGGATCAATCATACAATGTTGAGAAATCAAAGAGAGAAGCTACAAAAGGTAAGTATTCAACATATACCTCTCTTATGTCACATGCTGAAAATTTCAGCATACTAACATTATCATGGCCGATTTTCTCATGTTTAAGGTGACATATTTTGTCAATTTTTATTAAAGGATTAATTGAAGATGTTATGGAAATGATTTGAATATTATGTAAGGTAATTAAGTGTGATATTTTACATATCACACATGCTGAAATGTTTCAGCATGTGTGAAGGTTGTGGTGGCCGAACTCTTCACCCTTTTTGTGTCCAAGTTCATTCTTCAATTGATAGCAAGACTTACCATATATGATTGATTCATTTTTGTGATAAAAATTCAAACAAAAATGGTAAATAATCTGAATTTTATTCTCATAATGCACATGCTGAAAAATTCAGCATGGCAAGCTACTTATGGCCGATTTTATGCTTTGAAAAAGGAGAGATTTCTTGTCTTGCAATTTATGATGGAATTTGTGACTTATGGTATGATTTTATGATTGATATTGACACATGTTTAAAGTGTTAATCTCAGAGTTTTTCCATGTCATCATGTTGACAACATTGAGCCAATAAAGAGGTGCCAAGTAAGCAAAGACTAAATGATGATCCAATGGAATGATGCCAAGTAAGCAAAGCATTGTCACTATGATGTCTTACACTCTCTCAAGGACTTAAAAGACAATTTTCAAGAGGGGGGAAACCCTAGGGGGGACGGCTGCACATTAAAATGGAGAGAAGAAGAGCAAAACAAGAACAAGAACAAGAGTTGCAAGTTCAAGGATCAAAAGTGTTCTAGCCTTCTTCTTCTACATCTTCTTTCTTTCTCTCTTCTTGTAAAGCCTATTGTTTTCATATCTTTCAATCTTGAATAGGCTTGAGATAAATCACCATTCATATATCTTTGTAAAAGATTGATCAAGGTGTGATCAATCTTCATTCTTGCAAGGTGGTGGTGTTCGTGCAAATTGTACTTACAATACAAGGTTTGTAAAGGGTTGGAGTTAGGTGTAACTCTATCAACCCTGTGGTAAGGTGTTTTTGAGTTGTGTGATTAGTGTGAACCAAGGAAGGTGTTCCTTGAAGACTGGAGTAGGTTGTTGATAACCGAACCAGTATAAAATTCTTGGTGTCATTTACTTTTAGCACTGATTTTTTGTTTCAGCACTGTTTACTGTTTGTAATCACGTTTGTAAAAATAGTAAACGAAGTTCAAAAATTACGAAACTTTCAGAAAACATAGTCACACGTTCTAGGGTTCTTTTAGCGCAAGTTTCAACCCTTTTGGACAAGTATAAGTCATTCAAACGTCCAAAGTTCTGAGACTAGTGCAGTCTGATTTTCAGGCTTGCAAAGGTTGAGACTTTGATCGTATTTGACTAACTTCCCAAAAGCATTTTTCAAAACTGTTTCAACCCATTTAAATATAACATATAAGGGGTTGGTGGTTAAATTTTCAAAGCATTTGGAGTTGTGTACAAATTGGAATAAAGTTTTTAAATCAGTGTATCGGTTCTGGCAGATTTGCGCAATCTGACCACCAACCAATTTTCAAGGGGTTAAAGGTTGAATTTTAATCTGAAATTTTTAGGAGATACTTATAACATCTGAGTCTAAGTTCTCTCCAAATTTCAGAATTTTTGAAGACCTGAAACCTAGTTTTCAAAATATTTTAAAACTGGTACTGAAAACAGAAACTGTTTTCAGAACTTGAATTGTTCAAGTTTAAAGAAATTTTAAAAACCACATTTTCCGCACCCACTATTCAACCCTCCCTTCTAGTGGTGCCTTGCAGATCCTACACATATATAGTGTTGTCGTACTAACGAGCCATGAAGCTTTAAATCTTACATCAAATGGCAAGCATTTGTTGTGTTTGAACTATTTTCAGGTGCCACCATTAATGAACTAAACTAGTTCATTAAGTGAAGTACATAGTTAAATGAACTAAGTAGTTCATTAAAGGAAGCTATATTTGGAAAAGGCACAAAGGCAACAAATTGAAGAATGAAAAGTCTTCTTCTCCCTCATCTCACACGTGTTGTACCCCGCTACAAACTAACATAAGGAGGAAAGGTGATTAGCCTACCCTAAGTACAAACCTGAAGCAAGAGGGCTAATCAAAACCTACATATAAGTATCCAGTGACGACCTGAGAAATTGAGAACTAATGGAAGGAGGTAAATTGGGTAGCTTTAAAAGAGGATTCGAAGCATATAACATGCCCATATGCAAATGATATGGGCATACACCCAGAAATATGTACTCATCACAAGATGGGCCATAGGGGAAATAGGCAAGAAAACCCTAAGAATAAGCTCGATTATCAACTCCAGAAGATGAGTCCAAGTAAGCCTTAACAAAATCAAGAACCCTCTTCTTTCATCCCCAATATAAATATCGTCTGGAGATAAGACCCAAGGAACCTTGGCCATCAATTTTATAAATCTAGAAAGGTCTAGTAGATCTAACTCGGCAGGGAATCAGTGGCATTACACACTTGCATAAGCAGGGGATATATATATATGTATACATAAATATACTAATATATGTATGTGCATAGACAAGCACGAATAGGTGTATGGGAGTCACCTTAAGTGAGAGTTAGTATGTAAAATTCATGAGTTCCATAGATACAAAAATAGCGAAGGAATAATTGCAAGACCTCGGGAATAAATAGCCTATGACTAATATGAGGGTATACGCATTGATATACATGGGTCTAGAAGTATATGTAGGACAATAAAATAATCTTCGGAAAGCATGTTATATATAAATATATATCCATATGATTAAATCTATGAAAGTATATGGGCGTGCGTGCATATATACGGGTACATATATATATAGTTCAACATGTATGGATAAGGATTAAGGAAAATACAGGTGGGATATATGTACGTATACTAGTCAGAGGTGTAAAAGTGCCGCGGGATGAATTGTGTATGAAGAACAACCTTGAAATGACAAAGATAAAAGAAAGATAGTTATAATTATACAAACATATACGTACATGTAATATTGAAGAAACAATTAGAATATACATATATGCGCTTCGGCCAATCATGCCCAAGGAAGATAAACCCTTGCATTCAAGATTAGGAAAGGATCTTAAATAAATAATGTGGTTGAGATGATTGTTAAAGGTCATTTAAAGATGGACTTTCCCTCTCCCCATGAGGACCGCCGGCTGCACAACCCAAGGGAAGGAGTTAATTCCTTCCTTGTTACAAGAAAGGTCTTTCTCTACCATTCAAACAAAAGAAACCTTAAAAGGCTATTTCAAAGGAGAGGTGCACCTTCCTCTCCTCTCATTGCACCAGCAAAAATAAGGAACCAAGAAGGAAGACCAAAGAACCACACCACTCCAAGGCCATCTAGGTAAGATCCCTCCACAAATCCCTAGTGAGTTACATACAAAGAGGAGAGAAATTCATATTCCCTTCTTTGACAAAGCTGTAGATGTCACGGCTCTAGGGGAAGAGTTTTCCTAAAACTTCAAACAAGAAGAACACTTAACCAAATGGAGATATCCTTCCATCCATCCAAGGTGCAAATGATAAGACCCTTCGTCCTCCCTATAAAAAGTATCACATAATATAAAGGATGGCTAACAAGAGCCTATGCCGTGTGTAATAGGAAAAGAAAAGAGGAAGTGCTTCTCGTGCCAATTAACCCGAGCCAAATCCAAGGACTCCCAAGGCAAGTACACTATACTTCTTATGGTTTAAATGTGAAAGTGTGTGCATGAATGGCTAGAAATACCTAAGATTTAATCTTAGTTGTGAAATGGTAAGTTGAAGGCCAAAACTTTCGACCCTAGGCTTTTAAATGTGAAGGAATGGAACTTTGCTCCAAAGATGTGTTCTTTGATGGTTATATGCATGTTTATGTTCTAATCTAGGCTTGAATGTGTTAAAGATCCTTTCTTTTATGGTGAAAGGGGCCACGGTGGAAGGGTAAGGGAGGTTGGGTGAGTTTTAAATGGAAAATGTCATTATAGCAAGGAAATGGGGACAAGGTTTAATCTTGTTGTGTGTTAGGCTTAAAATACTCTTGAGTTTGTCATTTTCTTGCATGCACCAAATAATGAGGATGATGTGAAGGGTGTGTGTGTTCATCTCAAATTGTTGCTA
>AP025044.1:15877607-15890735 GCA_036186865.1 Eustoma russellianum | reverse complement strand
AAGCTAGAAAAGGGACCTTAGGAACCTTCAATTCAACTGATTTTTGGTATGCTAATATTTTTATGTGTTTTTTAGGTGTCAGAGTTGGAATCACCTTAACAAGAGCCACGGTTTATTTTTAATGAATTTTCTACTAAGATTGGTCTTACTGGAAAAGTTGTACTGGACATAATTCAAGTAATGTGTTTGGTAGCCTAAAAATGGACCTTAGGGGTATGCAAATCCATTAATTTTCAGCATGGTACTAGCCTCATGAATAAAGGAGTGATGGCAGTTGGAATTTTATCAAAATAAGTTGTGGTTTATTTTTAATTAATTTCCTAGTAAAACGGGTCAAACGGAATTATGCCGGATAGACAGAATTTATGTCACACTTTGCATGATCTGGAAAAAGGGCCTTAGAGAATGGGATTTGGGCTAAAAATGGGCAGGATGCTAGCCAAATGAGTTTGTTAAGTTAGGGAGTTGGAACTTCGAGAAAAAGATTAACGGTTTGGTCACAATAAATTTTATAGTAAAATGTGGTCATTTCAGAATTCAGATTGCATTGTTTTATGCCAAGGAGCAATTGAGTCCCTTATTGATACCGTAATTTCGCAACGCATGCATGGCATTCACTTATGACAGTCACGGAGAAATACATGTGGTTAAATGAGTCTAAAGCGTGTATTTTAGTAGAAAATTCCTAAGAAGAAGTAGACGTTACGAAGCTGGAAAATTCCAGCATGACAGCGAAAATGGGTCCATTCGTTTTATCATGCATTATGTCGTCATTTGCACGTTACATGTCATATATTGCATTCATCGTCACATGCATGATTTATGGCATAGATTTTACGTGAAAGAAAAATGAAAAGCGTTTTCAAAAAGATGATTTTTGTGTTTTCAAAAGAACGCTTCCCCACCGGTACCGTGTGTGAGTATGAATTGGCCAGTATGAACCTGAGCAGATCCGGGTTAAGTGATCTGAAAGAAGTATGAACCTGAGCAGATCTGGGTTAAGCGATCTGAAAGAAGTATGAACCTAAGCAGATCCGGGTTAAGCGATCTGAAAGAAGTATGAACCTTAGCAGATCCGGGTTAAGGGATCTGAAAGAAGAATGAACCTGAGCATATCCGGGTTAAGCAATCTGAAAGAAGTATGAACCTGAGCAGATCCGGGTTAAGCGATCTGAAAGAATGATGGCGTTACCGTTCTAAATCCGGGAGTAATAGATTCGAAGGGGAAAAGTTACCGCCTCAGATCTAGGAAGATAGATCTGAACACTCTATTGTTTTACAACGATGATGATTTGAAAGAAAAGCATGAAAAATCATTTTCTCATTTTATCATAACGCATCACATGTGCATATGCATGCATGACACATATGGAATCATTGTGTAGCGACACGTAATACTTAAGCTAAGTTGTCATGATCTTGTAGAACCTAAGTGATGATGATGAATATTGTGTTATTTGTCGATGCATGTCACAGTCTCTTTATGTTATATTCTACTCTAACTAGTAATTTCTTAAGTTATGACCTTATTACATTAAGCGATGATCCTTATCGAATGTTGATCAGAGGACAGGTATGCTTCTAAACCAAATATTATTTAAGGTTCGGTTCTTGCTCATACTTTCCATTTAACTCATGACTATTATAGTATACTTGCTAGTGACATCGTCACTCACCCTATTTTTCTCTCCAGAGGTGGCAGGAGACAAAATTGAATGGATTAATGACGAGCCTAGGGTTCCCTACCCGTGAGCGCATTGGAGGATGGCCAAGATTAGTAGACCGAGCGTACCAGCGTTAAGGGATGATGATGTTTTGAATTGTGATGGGAAAACAATTTGCTTTTGTCGTTTTCTGCTACGATTTATGTGGGTTGTAAAGTTTAACTGCTTGTGATGACGCTTTAATTCGAAGTTTTAAATTCTGCCACGGTTTCGTATGATTATTGCGCAAAAGCACAAAGATCCATGCATTAGTATCATGGATCACGACGCGTATGGACGACGCCTAGTACTCTCCTTAGTGAAGTATGGCGGGTGCACCGACTTCGGCGGGGGGGTGCGGGGCGCCACAGGTGGTATCAGAGCTAAGGCTCCAGATCCGGGCAGAATGTAGAACTAAGTTATGATTATAGTCGACTAAGTTTGATCTTAGACCTAATAATTGATCTTAGATGAGAGTTGACCTTAGAACGGAACGACTTTGACCAACCAAGTAGGGCACGGCCCAGTAGTAGGTCCCACCTAATGACCTGTCCTAAAAGTAACGTATGTATGCATATGTTCTCCCGATATGATTAGTTACATTTTGATTACCGGTTGTGACGCTTCTGTACTAAATAAAGTCGGCACTGCGTGCTGCAGATGGTGCGACCTAGAGGGAGACCAGCCAGAGCTGGGCCTTAATAGAGGATCATTCCAATGGAAACCAACTTATATCCAATTTGTTATATGACACCTGACCTTCATTACGTACCAATTAAGTAGGAGTTCCTTGTTAGTATGACTTCGAGTAAACGGACGTTACATGGTGCAGATAACCCCACCAACGGGCCCGGGGACATCATCGTTGTCACCCCCTGGAAGTCTGGGATTCTACTTTCGAAAGATGACAAGAGAACAAGTTCCAAGGTTTTGAGGGGAGACTACACCAGAGGAGGCCAAAAACTGGTTGAACGAGGTAGAGGACCAGCTTATCCGAGCTCGAGTACCCGATGAAATGAGGGCCCTGATTATCCGCCCCTTCTTGAACGGCAAAGCCAGTCAATGGTGGAGAGAAAGGGTCCAATCACTACCTCGACCTATAGCTTGGGCTAGAGTTTTAGAAGAATTCTGTGGAGCTTACCTCTCTAGGGAACTGGTGGTTGAAAGAATGGAAGAATTTGATGCACTAAGGCAAGGACCGGACACCCCAGTTTTAGAGTATGTCCGCAAATTCACCACATTAGGGCGGTACGTACCCTTGATTATGGAGGATGAACAGTGGAAGATAACGAGGTTCATGCGAGGACTGAACCCCCAAACCAAAGAAGGATTGGACAAAGCACACCCAAACACGTTTGATGATCTGGTAAAAGGATGTTATGAGGTGGAGCGCGACATTCGGATGATGAAAATACGAAGGAGGCTGAAAAGACAAATGAGGAGGGCAAGTGAAAAGTGGCCGCGGCACCCACGTGGAGCCTTGCATAGGGGGACCAGAGACGATAATCGAAGAGCGAGACCCCGAGGCACCCAAATTACTGACAGGTACAACGAAATTCCAAAATAACGCACTTATGCCTTGTTTATTTATCCTAAAGAAAAGGTGAGAATCATAGGAACCACGAGAAAAGACTATCTCCAGATAGATAGAGTGATAATTAATCATGGTTACGGGACCAAAGGGTCACATGGAAACTTAGGCACACATTCTCCAGTTTCGAGGATGAAACTTATTTTAAGGGGGGAGACTGTTGTATCCCGCTACAAACTAACATAAGGAGGAAAGGTGATTAGCCTACCCTAAGTACAAACCTGAAGCAAAAGGGCTGATCAAAACCTACATATAAGTATCCAGTGACGACCTGAGAAATTTAGAACTAATGGAAGGAGGTAAATTGGGTAGCCTTAAAAGAGGATTCGAAGCATATAACATGCCCATACGCAAATGATATGGGCATACACCCAGAAATAAATACTCATCACAGGATGGGCCATAGGGGAAATAGGCAAGGAAACCCTAAGAATAAGCTCGATTATCAACTCCAGAAGATGAGTCCAAGTAACCCTTAACAAAATCAAGAACCCTCTTTTTCATCCCCAATATAAATATCGTCTGGAGATAATGTTGTACCCCAACGACATGTACTTGAAAACTAAGAATAAGTGACGGAATGGAAGCGATAATTTCTTTAAAGCGCGTGTTACTTAACACTCTTTATTTAAATACTTTTGAAATGTTACTAAATAATTAAATAAGGGGATTTCAAGAAAGCGATACATGAAATATAGGAACAATACATACCACTATATATGTATGTGCGTGTATATGATATATGCGTATGAAATGTATACGTACCTACATCCGTATACATAGAAAGGTATATATATCTAATGCATGTACGTATAGGCGTGCATATATATATTATCATGCACGTGTATATATATGTGTGTACATAAAAAGGGTGTATATGCAATATGTACACATAGGTGTGTATATATGTGTATATAGGCGGATACATGTACACTGATATATGTTTAAGAGACTTACATATTGTACATCCTACAATATACATACATATGATAATCATGGAAAACAATAAAATAAAGATAATGAAAACAAGCATGAACTATAAGGTATAAGAAATACCCAATACAAAAAAAACCCAAGGAATTCGGTCACCAAGGAGTTCAAGAGGGCTCCTTGGTCTTAACCCTCTTAAGATGTCTTAAATTTAAAGAATACAATAATGAGAAGCATGCATGAGACAAGACAAAATAAAATATTAAGCATGCAAAGATAAGAGACCAAAAGGAGGGTCAAATGTAAGACCCAAGAAAAGTTCCTTTCTTTTAAGCACCCACATGAGGACCCTTGTCCCCCTTAGCCACCCCTAAACCGTTGGTTTTCCCTCTCCCATCCCCCACAAAGATTTATTCTAAAACAACCTAGAAGCTTCATTATACTACATCTTAAACTCTCTCTAGAAGACAAGTCAAGAAAGAACCTTTGGTCTACTCTTCACCTTCCTTCCAACTCATGCTATACGTCCCTCTTCATCCTTGAAGGCTAGAAGATCTCCTTCAAGTTCCATCTTCAAGCCAAGAAGTGTATAGGTAAGTTTCTTCTAAGTCTATTAAGTAACTTCTTCATGACAAGATAATGAAGCTCATATTAGTGCCCTTTTTTCTTGTGGAAACCGTGACCCCCAAGAGGTCACTAGGTGAAGATTTTTAAACTACCAAGAGGGATTAGCTTCTTTGTGGGGAGAATTCATCTCAACCTCCATTCAAAGATTCAAGTTGGTAAGAAAACCTAAACTCAAAATAGCCTCATTTTCATCATGGAAATAACAACTAACATTCTCCTCTTCTTCATCATCCCAACCGTGTGCTCAAGGGTGTAGGAGGAGAAGGATTCCAACTCAACTCACTCCATAACCAAGCAAAGACAAGAGCTTTAGCTTGAAGAGGCAAGTATACAATGATCTCTCATGATTTACTTAAAGAGTTAGTGACTTGATGACTAGAGGTTCTTAAGATTTAATCTTTAGTTGAATATCCTAAGTTGAGATTATATCTTATAGATTTCTTAAGAACAATGCATTGCATGTGGCTTATTCTCTCAAAGATGGAATCTTTTATTACATGCATTTAGTTACAAGGCTGTTTTGAGATGATTCAAGGTGTAAGTGGTAATCAATAATATATCTCATAAGAACAAGATGAATGGTGGACCTTTGATTTGAACCAATGACAAGATATCAAACTACTGGAGCGAGGCAGAATGGGATGGCATCTTCAACGGCCTAAGAACTGACCTTACAGACCTTCAATGAAGTTACATTTTGGTACCAAGTTAGCCTTATGAGTTTAGCACAAGTGAGAGTTGAAATTTTGTTAAAATAAGTTACAGAATATTTTTAATAAAATATTTAGTAGAACTGCTCCAGTTGGAAATTCTGGAGCTGGGCAGAATGGAGCACTATTTTCAACGGATTAAAACCGGACCTTTTAGACTTTCAATAAATCTGATTTTTGGCACAGAGCTATCCCCATGTGTATATAAGAGCTGAGAGGTGGAATTTTGGTAAAATAAGTTATGGTTAATGTTTAATAAAATAATTGGTGAGACTGCTCAGGCTGAAAATTCTGGAACATGACAGAATAGAGTAGCGTTTTTAATGGCTTGAAAAGAGATCTTGTAGATATTAAATAAAGTTGATTCTCGGTGTGGGGATAGCCTTGTGTGTATAGAAAATGTGAAAGTTGGAATTTTGGTAAAAGGAGTTGTGGAATATTTTTAATAAAATATTTGGTAAAGCTGCTCAGACTGAAAAGTCTGGAACTGAGCAGAACTGCATCTCTTTTTAATTGACTCGAAAAAGGACCTTGTAGTGGTTCAATAAAGCTGATTTTTGGCATGATAATAATACCAAGTGTGCAGTGAATACTCCAGCTTGAATCATTGTAAAAAACGTTGTGGATTAATTTTAATGATTTAATTGGTAACACTGCTCAATGGGAAGTACTGGAACAGAGCAGAAATTAAGTAACGGGTTAATGGAATCAAAAATGAATCTTAGGGACATGAAAATGGGCTGATTTTGGGTAGGATGCTAGTCTTACATGTTTATGACATGTATGAGTTGGAATTTTGTTAAAATAGGCTAAGGATTATTTTTAAGAAATTACGCGGTAAAACTGCTCTAGAAGAAAATCCTGGCACTGAGCAGAATTGACCACTGACTTCAACGAATTAAAAGAGGACCTTGTGGACCTTAAATAAATCTGATTTTTGGCATAAACCTAGCCCCATGAGGGTAGTAGTGATGCCAGCTGAAAGTTTGGTAAAATGAGCTATGGTTAATGTTTAATGAATTATTTGGTAAAACTGCTCAACTGAAACTACTGGAGCCAACCTGGAATTAGTAACGACTTTCCAGGCCTCAGAAAGGGGACTTAGAGATATGCAAATGGGCTAAATTTCGGTAGGATACTAGTTCCACATGTTTATGACTTGGAAGAGTTAGAATTTCTGGAAAACGAATCACGGATTCGCCGCAATTAAATTTTTACTAAAGTTGGTCAGATCCGTTTCAGTGCTTAAACCGTTTCAGAAAAGTAATTAAATGACCCCTTATGGTTATCAATCTAATCTGAAAATTTTATGACAAATCTCCAAGACACATAGGAACAAGTCACGAAAGTTAGTTAGGATAACCCTAACGTTTTGGAGGGTCATCACGGATGCAAAGTTGATATACTAAAGCTGAAATTTAGGCTGAACAAGGAAATACATTAAATAGGTTTAATTTGTCCGCTTATGAGTATGACATAGGAATTTAGGGTTTTCCTAAGTCCGAACCATGCATGTTAATATGTTATTCATGCCATGACTTGCATTGCATATCACTGCACGTATCATGCATGATCATGAAACCGATTTTATGAAATTTATGCAAGCAAGTCTTTTCAAGTGAAAAGTGTTTTCAGTTATGCATGAAAGGTTTTCACGGTCCCATGTTTTTAAAGAAAGCTTCATGATTCCTTTGCCGGCCAAGCATGCGACTAACCCGACTCCAGACCCGGGGTTAATTGGTCTGATGACATGATATGTTCTGGACCCGCTCAGATCCGGGGTTAATTGATCTGATATCTGTTCTGGACCCGCTCAGATCCGGGATTAATTGATCTGATATCTGTTCTGGACCCGCTCAGATCCGGGGTTAATTGATCTGATATCTGTTCTGGACCCGCTCAGATCCAGGGTTAATGTATCTGACACTCTGTTTTTATGACACGTTATTGTATGGGACCAAAATGACGTTTTGACATGACATGACATGACATCATGCATTGCATATTGCATAACTCACGATCATGAGGACATGTTGCATGTTACAGTTAATGTTTATAAGTTACTATTGGTATAGCATTACCTAAAAAACATGCTTAAGCCGAACGTCAAGCAAGCTCAGGATTTAAGATCAGATTTGAATTACGATTATTTGAGGTTTTTGGGGTAATACATTTATGTTATGACTCTTTATGTATTTCATGGTCGTTTATTCGTTAAGCAAGCTCAGGATTTAAGATCAGGTATGAATTACGAGTATTTGTGGTTTTTGGGGTAATACATTCATGTTATGACTCTTTATGTATTTCATGGTCGTTTATTGTATTCTTGCTGGGTGATTTTTATCACTCACACTTTATTTTTCCCCCCAGATGATGCCAAGATAAAAATGGATCGAAGATGAGCCGAGGGTACCATATCCATAGGCGAGGGGATATGAAGAGGGCTAAGCTTAAGGACTTTTGTGCTGCCGAGATGGTTGTATTACGACTATGTTTGAACTCTTTGGAAATTTGACTATGATATTTTGTGAGACTGCTACTTTGGGGACTTAGTTATTTCGTGTTTAATTTGAAAAGTTTTAATTCTGCCGAAATTTTACTACCATGTCGAATGTTAGCATGGGAGTCCACGACGTATGTTATGGATTTTTGTATGTTACGGATGACGCTTTGTACTCTCCTTAGTGAAGTATGACGGGTGCACCGTATCTGGACGAGGCCCGGGTGCGGGGCGCTACAGGTGGTATCAGAGCCGAGGCTCTAGATCCGGGCAGAATATAGAACTAAGCTATGAAGGTAGTCAACTAAGTTATGATCGTAGTCAACTAAGTTTGATCTTAGATCTAAGTCATGATCCTAGATGAGAGTTGACCTTAGACTAGGATGACTTAGACTGGAAATAAGGGTTTTGACCGGATGATAAAACCCTAGTCGATGGCCATCTATGGAATGTAATCATGCCTGCTTGCAAGACCTTAAGATCGTCTCTGGATCATAAATTAAATTTTGTCGCTACTCCGGATATTTATGCCTTAAGTGAGACTCCGACACTTCATAGTGCGGATGGCACCACAATTCAGTAAAATGACATCATCACTATCGCCCCAGTAGGCAGTAAACCTTACTAGCAATAGTTAGTAAGAACACGTATTCCAAGGTTTAGCAAGGAATTTAGTTCATAGTAGGCAGAAAGATGGTTAAGTAAAGTTGAAGATAACTTCATGACGATACAGATACCGAATAGGATAAAAAAAAGTACAGAATATCTGACTGTTTTTGAACAAGTAAGGAGTTAACCAAAAACACTAACCTAGACCAAAAGAGTGCTTAATGCAGAAATCCCTGAAACATCAAAACCCGTAACAGGTACGCCCAACTGCTTAATTTAAAACTGAAGTACCTAGGTTCTATTATGTCTTTTAGCCAGGTATAAACAGTCATTAGAGCAATGCGATAGAGTAACCCAACTAAAGCATAAAAACTAGAATAAGTTATCAAATTGCTCTTAACAGTTGGATTAGTACCATAATAGTCGGAGCTCAATAAGGTTCCCACAGAAGATAAATACCAGTTGCCTAGGATCAATGATTTGTTTGACCACTTCGGGAAACACAAGTGTTAACAAAACTGAATTACAAACTAACTATTTCCAACGAGAGAACCAAGCTCGAGGAAGAACATGGGATGTGTGCAAGGCGAATCATAGACATCCTCAAAACTATTAGGATTGACAAACGTCCTGACACGTTATAGACTTTATGAGTCTGGCATCTTAAGGACAATTCAGTAAGATGGTTAAATTCCGTCCCTGACTATTATAAGTCGGGATTATCTAACCACTCTAGCAGTAACAATATGATGTGACGAAATCTTGCAGAGCATAATAATCTAAATAATCTATGAGGACAAAGCAAATGAGAATACCCTTGTGATTTGGAAAAGAAAACATAGATTTTGTAAGAAACAAGAACACCACGAAACGACATAAATTCCAAGGAAGAACTTTGACCCTAGGTTCGATTATTACGGGATTGGCGTGTCGACGAAACGGATGAGTCAGGTAGGACTTGGCGAAAGATTGGGGTTTCACCATTCTATAAGAGTACAATCTCAAACTAAGGTACGAGTCATCATACATGTATTTTAGGGAATAAATTTTTAACACCGATGGAAATGCTTTTATGGCTAACGCATGGATACAGAAGAATGTTTATCGAAGGAAAGCATATGGTTCACAGTCAGGACTTAAGGACCCCTGTTATGAAAAGAAAGAAACTCCAGTAGTACATAATCATGATAGGTCAATTACATCATACTAACCTTGAAGGAATATCGTTGTCGGAATTTAACTCACTAAGACAAGGGCCAGGCATTTCCGTACTCATTCATTACTTTGGGACAGTATGTTCCTTTGATTATAAGAGATGAAAGGTTTAGACCACCAGATCAAAGTAGGCTAAGTTAAGTTGTATTCAAGGAACCTTGGTGAATTATTGGAGGACCGCTACGGAGCGGAATGCGATAGTAAGGGAAAGAAAGCATGAAAGAAACGATTTAACAAGCAAACAAAGTAGAAGGTTGAAACCGTATCCATATAAGGCTAGTTTATGCGGATGACAAAGAAACAACCAAGGTACACCTAATAAGTGTGAAGTACCTATGTCCTCTGATGTGCTTCCTATTAACCAAGCAGGAGTGATTATGATAGTTTTCTTTAAGTTATGATTATTAGTGATAGCATGACTTAGTGTAACACCGTGTATGGGACGGAGGGTCCTCGTCATGATGCGTCTCTATTAGCACTTGTACCATTTTATTGCACTATGCGGGGAATAGGTCATGACTATGAAAACCATGTTTTAAGAGAACGGGCCACCTTAGGATGATTTGAAATGTCATAAAGGGAACATAAGTTTCAAAGGAGAACCCACAACTTCTAGTTCGATTATATGAAATGAATGCAAAAGGGGTAAAAGTTAGTACGTAATAAGGCAATCAGCAAGACGGATGAATACGAGACATACCTTATGAAGAGCTTGATATGTGTTCCTTATGGGAATTATCCCGGGTGTCTTTAGAAGCTATTTCGTAAGTAGGACAACCATTACATGATCACTGAAAGGATGTTTATAGAAAAGAGCTAATGGTCTATACCCCAGAGTTAACGATCTCTGCCTAGTTGATCATTTTTAAAAGAAAATTATAAGCATGCTATGATCATGATTACACGGAATGGATTTCATTATCAAGTACATAGTATCAAGGTTGCGAGTGCTTGATATGGGATAGGTTACGATAACACCTTTCGAGAATTAGGATAAGTTCTAATGAGACCTCTAAGATGAATGGAACAAAGCAGTTCTGAGGGAACTAAATAGACGCTTTATGCGATCTTATTTACCTGAAGAAGAAGCCACATGGGAAATCGAAGACAACGTGAGGAGTAGACGCCTCATCTTTTTGACTAGTTCGAAAGTTTCGAGGACGAAACTTATGATAAGGGGGGGAGGATGTTGTACCCCAACGACATGTACTTGAAAACTAAGAATAAGTGACGGAATGGAAGCGATAATTTCTTTAAAGCGCGTGTTACTTAACACTCTTTATTTAAATACTTTTGAAATGTTACTAAATAATTAAATAAGGGGATTTCAAGAAAGTGATACATGAAATATAGGAACAATACATACCACTATATATGTATGTGCGTGTATATGATATATGCGTATGAAATGTATACGTACCTACATCCGTATACATAGAAAGGTATATATATCTAATGCATGTACGTATAGGCGTGCATATATATATTATCATGCACGTGTATATATATGTGTGTACATAAAAAGGGAGTATATGCAATATGTACACATAGGTGTGTGTATATGTGTATATAGGCGGATACATGTACACCTGATATATGTTTAAGAGACTTACATATTGTACATCCTAAAACATACATACATATGATAATCATGGAAAACAATAAAATAAAGAAAATGAAAACAAGCATGAACTATAAGGTATAAGAAATACCCAATACAAAAAAAAACCCAAGGAATTCGGTCACCAAGGAGTTCAAGAAGGCTCCTTGGTCTTAACCCTCTTAAGATGTCTTAAATTTAAACAATAAAATAATGAGAAGCATGCATGAGACAAGACAAAATAAAATATTAAGCATGCAAAGATAAGAGACCAAAAGGAGGGTCAAATGTAAGACCCAAGAAAAGTTCCTTTCTTTTAAGCACCCACATGAGGACCCTTGTCCCCCTTAGCCACCCCTAAACCGTTGGTTTTCCCTCTCCCATCCCCCACAAAGATTTATTCTAAAACAACCTAGAAGCTTCATTATAATACATCTTAAACTCTCTCTAGAAGACAAGTCAAGAAAGAACCTTTGTTCAACTCTTCACCTTCCTTCCAACTCATGCTATACGTCCCTCTTCATCCTTGAAGGCTAGAAGATCTCCTTCAAGTTCCATCTTCAAGCCAAGAAGTGTATAGGTAAGTTTCTTCTAAGTCTATTAAGTAACTTCTTCATGACAAGATAATGAAGCTCATATTAGTGCCCCTTTTTCTTGTGGAAACCGTGACCCCCAAGAGGTCACTAGGTGAAGATTTTTAAACTACCAAGAGGGATTAGCTTCTTTGTGGGGAGAATTCATCTCAACCTCCATTCAAAGATTCAAGTTGGTAACAAAACCTAAACTCAAAATAGTCTCATTTTCATCATGGAAATAACAACTAACATTCTCCTCTTCTTCATCATCCCAACCGTGTGCTCAAGGGTGTAGGAGGAGAAGGATTCCAACTCAACTCACTCCATAACCAAGCAAAGACAAGAGCTTTAGCTTGAAGAGGCAAGTATACAATGATCTCTCATGATTTACGTAAAGAGTTAGTGACTTGAATGACTAGAGGTTCTTAAGATTTAATCTTTAGTTGAATATCCTAAGTTGAGATTATATCTTATAGATTTCTTAAGAACAATGCATTGCATGTGGCTTATTCTCTCAAAGATGGAATCTTTTATTACATGCATTTAGTTACAAGGCTGTTTTGAGATGATTCAAGGTGTAAGTGGTAATCAATAATATATCTCATAAGAACAAGATGAATAGTGGACCTTTGATTTGAACCAATGACAAGATATCAAACTACTGGAGCGAGGCAGAATGGGATGGCATCTTCAACGGCCTAAGAACTGACCTTACAGACCTTCAATGAAGTTACATTTTGGTATCAAGTTAGCCTTATGAGTGTAGCACAAGTGAGAGTTGGAATTTTGTTAAAATAAGTTACAGATTATTTTTAATAAAATATTTAGTAGAACTGCTCCAGTTAGAAATTCTAGAGCTGGGCAGAATGGAGCACTATTTTCAACGGATTAAAACCGGACCTTTTAGACTTTTAATAAATTTGGTTTTTGGCACAGAGCTAGTCCCATGTGTATATAAGAGCTGAGAGGTGGAATTTTGGTAAAATAAGTTATGGTTAATTTTTAATAAAATAATTGGTGAGATTGCTCAGGCTGAAAATTCTGGAACATGACAGAATGGAGTAGCGT
>AP025044.1:15867280-15877597 GCA_036186865.1 Eustoma russellianum | reverse complement strand
TAAAAGGAGTTGTGGAATATTTTTAATAAAATATTTGGTAAAGCTGCTCAGACTGAAAAGTCTGGAACTGAGCAGAACTGCATCTCTTTTTGATTGACTCGAAAAAGGACCTTGTAGTGGTTCAATAAAGATGATTTTTGGCATGATAATAATACCAAGTGTTCAGTGAATACTCCAGCTTGAATCATGGTAAAACAAGTTGTGGATTTTAATGATTTAATTGGTAACACTGCTCAATGGGAAGTACTGGAACAGAGCAGAAATTAAGTAACGCGTTAATGGACTCAAAAATGAATCTTAGGGACATGAAAATGGGCTGGTTTTCGGTAGGATGCTAGTCTTACATGTTTATGACATGTATGAGTTGGAATTTTGTTAAAATAGGCTAAGGATTATTTTTAAGAAATTACGCGGTAAAACTGCTCTAGAAGAAAATCCTGGCACTGAGCAGAATTGACCACTGACTTCAACGAATTAAAAGAGGACCTTGTGGAACTTCAATAAATCTGATTTTTGGCATAAACCTAGCCCCATGAGGGTAGTAGAGATGCCAGCTGAAAGTTTCGTAAAATGAGATATGGTTAATTTTTAATGAATTATTTGGTAAAACTGCTCAACTGAAATTACTGGAGCCAACCTGGAATTAGTAACGACTTTCCAGGCCTCAGAAAGGGGACTTAGAGATATGCAAATGGGCTAAATTTCGGTAGGATACTAGTTCCATATGTTTATGACTTGGGCGAGTTGGAATTTCTTGAAAACGAATCACGGATTCGCCGTAATTAAATTTTTAGTAAAGTTGGTCAGATCCGTTTCAGTGCTTAAACCGTTTCAGAAAAGTAATTAAATGACCCCTTATGGTTATCAATCTAATCTGAAAATTTTATGACAAATCCCCAAGACACATAGGAACAAGTCACAAAAGTTAGTTAGGATAACCCTAACATTTTGGAGGGTCATCACGGACGCAAAGTTGATATACTAAAGCTGAAATTTAGGCTGAACAAGGAAATACATTAAATAGGTTTAATTTGTCCGCTAATGAGTATGACATAGGAATTTAGGGTTTCCCTAAGTCCGAACCATGCATGTTAATACGTTATTCATTCCATGACTTGCATTGCATATCAATGCATGTATCATGCATGATCATGAAACTGATTTTATGAAATTTATGCAAGCAAGTCTTTTCAAGTGAAAAGTGTTTTCAGTTATGCATGAAAGGTTTTTACGGTCCCATGTTTTTAAAGAAAGCTTCATGATTCCTTTGTCGGCCAAGCATGCGACTAACCCGACTCCAGACCCGGAGTTAATTGGTCTGATGACATGATATGTTCTGGACCCGCTCAGATCCGGGGTAATTGATTTGATATCTGTTCTGGACCCGCTCAGATCCGGGGTTAATTGATCTAATATCTGTTCTGGACCCGCTCAGATCCGGGGTTAATTGATCTGATATCTGTTCTGGACCCGCTCAGATCCGGGGTTAATTGATCTGACACTCTGTTTTTATGACACGTTATTGTATGGGACCAAAATGACGTTTTGACATGACATGACATGACATCATGCATTGCATATTGCATAACTCACGATCATGAGGACATGTTGCATGTTACAGTTAATGTTTATAAGTTACTATTGGTATAGCATTACCTAAAAAACATGCTTAAGCCGAACGTCAAGCAAGCTCAGGATTTAAGATCAGATATGAACTACGATTATTTGAGGTTTTTGGGGTAATACATTTATGTTATGACTCTTTATGTATTTCATGGTCGTTTATTCGTTAAGCAAGCTCAGGATTTAAGATCAGGTATGAAGTACGAGTATTTGAGGTTTTTTGGGTAATACATTCATGTTATGACTCTTTATGTATTTCATGGTCGTTTATTGTATTCTTGCTGTGTGATTTTTATCACTCACACTTTATTTTTCCCCCCAGATGATGCCAAGATAAAAATGGATCGAAGATGAGCCGAGAGTACCATGTCCATAGGCGAGGGGATATGAAGTGGGCTAAGCTTAAGGACTTTTGTGCTGCCGAGATGGTTGTATTACGACTATGTTTGAACTCTTTGGAAATTTGACTATGATGTTTTGTGAGACTGCTACTTTGGGGACTTAGTTATTTCGTGTTTAATTTGAAAAGTTTTAATTCTGCCGAAATTTTACTACCATGTCGAATGTTAGCATGGGAGTCCACGATGTATGTTATGGATTTCGCATGTTACGCATGACGCTTTGTACTCTCCTTAGTGAAGTATGGCGGGTGCACCGTATCTGGACGAGGCCCGGGTGCGGGGCGCTACAGATAAGACCCAAGGAACCTTGGCCATCAATTTTATAAATCTAGAAAGGTCTAGTAGATCTAACTCGGCAGGGAATCAGTGGCATTACACACTTGCTTAAGCAGGGGATATATATATATATATATATATATATATATATATATATATATATATATATATATTTTATAGAACGTGGTATTTTATTGAACAAATCCCTCACTTGTGGCGGAGGAAAACCATATTACATCCAAATGAATCAGTAGATAGAAAAGCAACTGATTATCAACATCCCGGCAATATATGATATGCCGCATTAAAACCTTGCCGAGTAAAACCACCCTTGTGGATAAAACCCCGGCTAAGGAAAAAGCGTACATATTTATATGCCTGGATGGTTGATATTCGCTATTGTGTAATGAATGAGAGAAACGTAACCGCGTGATATACAAGCATAATAAAATAAGCCAACAAGCAGGAGCATCTCTGAAGCGCCGCAAATGCCAGTCAATGTGGTGAAAGGAATCCGCAACGTATGTTTGGTGCCAATGTATCCAAAGAACAACAACGCATCCATCAAGGGTAGCTATCGAGTGGGTAGGTGAGGGCCATACAATGAACATACTCAGGTCGCCAAGATGAAGTGCCATCCAGGTTCGCTCCCACGCAGCCAGAGAAGAAAGAGACAAGTAAATCTTAACGCTGGAAGAGAGAAAAATCGGAGAATTCTGGGTATAGATCAAACCTATGCTGCCGGCACAGAACAAAGTGCCGGCAGATAGACATGTAAAGAGCCAACTCCTGCATTCTGAAGGCAAAAAAGGACCACCACATACGTCAGTCATCCGAGAGAT
This sequence comes from Eustoma russellianum, assembly GCA_036186865.1. Classification (NCBI taxonomy): domain Eukaryota; kingdom Viridiplantae; phylum Streptophyta; class Magnoliopsida; order Gentianales; family Gentianaceae; genus Eustoma; species Eustoma russellianum. The sequence continues at coordinate 15,874,455 of AP025044.1, read as the reverse complement.
GCGATATCGAGTGGAAACCTGGACATGAACAAGTTGGCTCACAGCCCCAAGTGAAGTGGAGAAACGTGTTGTCGCCCGATATACATGGTGCAAATAAAACATCATTGTCAGTGTAGAAGGAATGCTAGTGCGAGACCGGATATTCAAAAGAAAAGGAAACGAACCAGCCCTGCCTGCACCAGATGCAGTGCAGGCAGAAGGAATGGATTGATGCCAATCCATATGGAAGACTACATGTTTTGTAGGGTTGCAACCGCACGCCAAATTGCGCTCACAGTTACCACAACAGCCATTGAACATAGTAATAGAAACAACATTAATATGTCTAAGCAAAAAAATGATGTAGCAGCAGTGTATGATATAAACATTATGCGTACCGGGTCTGCCCGTGACTGGTAGGACACGGGCAGAATGTGTAAAATAACAGCAATCCATTAGACAGTGCGCAAGTACGCCGAAGTGAGATCCAGTTCCACGGAAGCCTTGACCATGGATGGAAGAGTATGACGGTTATAAAACCCCGTGATAGGATGCATCATTGCATGTTGGGCAAGATAATGAGCCGGCATATTATTCTCCCGGTACGTATGAAGTAGCACGAGCTGATGATGGCTGACCAAGTTGTGAAGGAGCCGAAGATGATAATTTCATGTTGGTTGTCGAGGCGTACCGAGACATGTTATCATTTGAGCACAATCCGATTCTACCATGATCGAACGGTATAAAGGAAGGAAATAAAGCAGGCCAAAAAGAGTAGCCTGAATCTCAGCCTGTAACGGTGTACCGTGAGGTAGACGAAAAGAGAGGGCTTGGATGCAACATCCTTCATGATCACGCACTATCACTCCACCCGCAGCATAATGCTGGCCAACTGCTGCATCCACATTTAACTTTAGACGACCAGAAGGGGGGGTTTGCCACCGCAGAACTCGAAGACGAGGAGCACGAATCCGAGGGAGCCAGGAGAGAGAGGGCAATGGGCCTGCTGCCAACTTATTCCCATGGAGGCGCATTGTCCAGACCTGTATATCAAAATGAATAGAATTTCGCAATGCCGCTGTCGAGAAAATTGTTGTGTCCCCATAGATGATTTGTGCATATTGACGCTAAATGTTTGATAATATTATTGCAGGGACGACAATCTTCAAAACTCCCGCTAGTGATGTAGAATTGGACCGATACCACCAGGATAATAAATATTGCCGCAAAGACAGAGATGTCGGCGGGACCCCGTGTAATTCAGCGGCAAAAAAATCCCAAAAATAGCGGATGCGAGAACAGTAAATGAATATATGGTCCACTGTTGATGAATGTGATTTACAAAAAGGACATTGAGTAGGACGCACCATCTGATATTTTCCTATGTAATCTTCAAAAGGCATGGCTGAATGAAAAAAGCGCCACAGTAATGCCGAACGGCAAGAGCGTGATGTTTAAACCAAATAAATGCTGTCGAAAGTAATGTTGGGCGCGGCGTGCGACATATATCATAGGCCGACTTAAGCGTAAACTCCCCAGAAGACGTGGCCGTCCATGATAGAAATGTGCCTAGGCCAGTTGAGTGAGAAAAACATATGGGATGAATGCGACAGATAGATTTCCAAACTGCTGAATCTGGTAGCCTGGGAGTATAGTCACCTCGTCGTCCATACTTAAGATGCATATATTTACTCCACAATGTATCATGGCGCTGATATTGCCACCATATGCGACACGCATATGCCTGTTGCAGCTCACCAAGACTGCGAAGCCCTAATCCCCCTTCGTCAACTGGAGAAGTAATAGTGTTCCATGCGACCCAATGGTGCCGATCACCCCAAAAGAACGCTTACATCTTCCTATCGAGCATGCGAATGACTGACTTAGGCATGCCGCCTGCTGCCAGAATATGTAGCGGGAGCGCCGCAATGACGGAGCGTAGTAGCACTAGCCTTCCTGCGAAAGATAGTAGGCGAGAATGCCAACCCTGTAGTCGGGCATCCACATGCTGTAACAACAAGGAACAGTGCCTAGCCCGAGGGATGCCCTTGTGAAGATAGGAGCCAAGGTATCGGAAAGGCAGAGATGTTTGACGCATACCTAGGATGCCTTTGATATTTTGACATTGTCTTGCTGTAATACTGGATGATGGAATTAAACTGCTTTTACCAAAATTAACTTTTTGTCCTGATGCAGTTTCATATGTAGTGAGAAATGCATGAAAGCGGCGAAGATTCCTTTGAGTTCCTTGATGGAAGATAAGCAAATCATCTGCGTAAGCTAAATGCGAAATTTCCATAGGAATTCCGCCCAACCTAAAGGATCGAATCCTGCCCGTGCTAACCAAAGCCTTCAACCCTCGACTAAAACCCTCTGACGACAATATAAACAGTAAAGGCGATAAGGGATCCCCCTATTTGACGCCTTTGAAGGGACGGAAGTATGGTGAAGGCTGGCCATTAACTAATACTGACATCCTCGTAGCACCTAGATGATTAATGATAACCCGAATGAAAAATTCCGAAAACCCAAACTTACGTAGAAGCAGTTGTAGATAGTCACAGCTAACACGATCAAAAGCCTTCATCATATCGAGTTTCAGGCATAACTGAGGTCCGCCCCTGTCCAACACATGCACCATTTCACGAGCTAAAAGCACTTGAGTGGAGATATCCGTACCTACAAGAAAACCCGTTTGCTCCGGCGAGATTAACCTTGGCAACAGCTGATTCAAACGAGTGGCAATAATACGAGTGCAAACTTTGCTGATGAAGTTTGTAAGACAAATTGGGCGAAAATCACCAAACGTCTGGGGCGACTGGATCTTTGGAATGAGAGTAAGTAATGCACTAGCCATAACCGTCGGCTGTGGAACCCCAATGAAAAATTCCTGCACAGCTTTGAGCACATCCAAATGTATTATCGACCAACAGGAAAGATAAAAGTGGCCATTAAATCCGTCCGGCCCTGCCGCACTTTGCGGATCTAGACTCCATACCGCATCTTTGACCTCTAATTCCAATGGCAACTGGGTAAGCATTATATTATCCGCATCAGTGACTAGACATGGAATATAGGATAATATGTCCGTATGATTGCTGGTCGGCACTCGGGCAAATAAATCTGTATAAAAATCTACTGCCGCCCTCATAAGATCCTCATGTTGTGTCAACAACGTTCCCTGTGAATCTCGAAGCTGACGAATACACAACTGTGATCGCTTACCTTTACCAATAGAGTGAAAGTAACGGGTATTAGCATCCCCTTCTTGTAACCATTTAACACGAGCCTTTTGCTTCCAATATAAGAGTTCATATTTTGCAGCAAGCAAGTATTTCGCCTTCGCCCGAGAATAGGCCTCTCGCGCTTCCTCCGTAGAATTAGCATCCCAGTTATTTTCTGCTATATTCAGAGTATTTTCGGCCTCCTTCAAATTGCTGAAAATATTCTCAAAGATAGCCTTATTCCAGTGTTGTATATCTTTCTTTAGAGAAAATAATTTGTTATAAAAGCCGCGCATGCCACCTGTTGTTGGATATGAGTGCCATGCATGCCGCACATAATTATGAAAATACGGATGTTGGAGCCATGCGTCTAAAAACCGAAAAGCGCGACGAAACGGTTGGGCACTTGCCTGACACTGTATCAATAAAGGAGTGTGGTCCGATGTGACTCGCGGCAAGTGAGTGAGTTTCAAATTATCAAACATATCATGCATCAGAGAGTTAATAAGTGTCCAGTCCAGTCTCTGGCGAACTCTACCAAGGCCGGCGGCCTTCATTCCAAGTATATCGGGTGCCGTGATATGGTGGGGACATAAGCGAACAAGCCTCAATACATTCATTAAAATCTTGCAAGGCAGACAAAGAAGGTGTAGAGCGACCATTATGATCCTCAATTTTGCGGAACGTATTAAAATCTCCACCAATCAACCATGGCAACTGTAACCCCGTGGAGAAATCCCCTAGCGCACGCCATAAGGCCTGACGCTGTGTGGCTGTATGTTTCGCATAAACTAAAGAGACAACAAAAGAATGCTGCTGCGTGATTGAAGAAAGAGTCAAGTGAATCACTTGTTCCTGATCCTGTGTGGCAAGCATATGAAATTCATTATCCCGCCAAAAAAACCATATATGTTCTGATTGTGAAGCATAACAATGAGTGAAACCAAGCCGCAAACAAAATCTATGAACTGGTGATGGGGTATGTTTAGGCTCAATTAAAGCAAGCAAATTTATACGGTGATCTTTAAGTAACTTGTGTAATCGAGGCAGGGATGTACGCATGCCACGAATGTTCCAAATTAATATATTCATTGAGAAAGGTTAGAATCACTTCCCTGAATGATCTGAGAGGCACTACGTGTTAGAATTGTCGAAGGCGGTAGGGGTGGCAGCTCTTTTCGACTACGGCGTTTCCGACGTGGTACGACTGGAACGAACGGTGCCTCCTCTGTGTGATCAGGTAGTCGAGATATTAATATATCATCCTCAGGGGACGAATGTAACAGTTGCATGCGTCGTGCAACTTCACCCGGGACTATGAGGGGGACATCGGCATTCTCCGCAGCGGGGAGGTCCGTGTCCTGCGAATGACCCAGATCATGATGGATAACATCCTCCGGCAGCTGATGATCTGGAGCATCACAAAAGTTTTCGTGTAGCTGACCTTCCTCATCTTCCTGTGAATCCAACACAGCGACCGAAGGGACTGAAGGAGCATTCGATGTAGGTTCCGTCACTGGGGGCATAGCCGGCACTAGGGGAGGCAGGGAGGATGAGGGTTCCTCCGATTGCGGTACAGCTGTCTTCTTCCTAATTGGAGTCCATCTTTGTTTCGACAGGCGAGACGGAGGCGGTGGCGGAGGTGGCGGAATGACCGATGGCGCCGACGGCCTTGGCTGACATGTGTCTTGATCATGCCCTAAACGACGACAAGCAGTACAATATTTTGGCAAATCCTCATAAATCACTGACTGCAGTATAAGTAGTTGCTTTGCCTGCAGGTAGATTTTTGTTGGCAGTTCCTGCGATACATCAACTTCAACACAGACTCTGGCCACAGACGGCCGAAGCGCATCCGATGTCGCTACATCTAGCTTGAGTGGTGAGCCTATCGGCTTCACTATCTCAAATAAAGCCTCTCGACAATGCAAATGAACCGGAAAACCAGGAAAGGCTACCCAAACTGGAACAATGGGAACATCAGTCATAGGATCAAAGTCGACTGTCCATTTGGTGATACGCATGTGACAGCCTGATATATGCCATGATCTACGATAGAAACATCTGAGATAATCTGCTTCTTGACGAAAATTTAACAGGATGTGTGTTTGATCAATAAGTGTGATGCGCAAATCGTGATGAAAGCCAATCTTTTCAAACACCTCTCTGATCACCTTCAACGATGGTCTTCCATACCAAAACGTACCGACCAAAGAATATTTTAATGGGGCGGCTAGTGCATCGATTTTGGAATCGAGAAAAGAAATCAGCGGAATACCTTTGTGCCTTGAAACCGTTTTAGGAGAGATGCTGATTTTTACGGCTGAGGGGCGCCAGTAACGACGGCAGCGAACGACGGTGCCCCGGATGCCATATTGATTATGGCAGTGATTCGATCGGAGGCAATGAGGAGCATAAATTGCGGGTTGCGGGGAAAAAGAATGCGTGCTATCGGGTGTCAACAGCGGAAAACTCAGGATGATCGCGATGTGCCAAGGAAGGCGGTGATCGGCTGGAAGAAACCGGCGGCGGCGGCTATCGCCGCAAAACCGCCCGTGATCGCCAGAGACGCAGCGCCGCCATAGGGGATATATATATATATACACATAAATATACTAATATATGTATATGCATAGACAAGCACGAATAGGTGTATGGGAGTCACCTTAAGTGAGAGTTAGTATGTAAAATTCATGAGTTCCATAGATACAAACATAGCGAAGGAATAATTGCAAGACCTAGGGAATAAATAACCTATGACTATTATGAGGGTATACGCATTGATATACATGGGTCTAGAAGTATATGTAGGACAATAAAATAATCTTCGGAAAGCATTTCATATATAAATATATATCCATATGGTTAAATCTATGAAAGTATATGGGCGTGCGTGCATATATACGGGTACATATATATATAGTTCCACATGTATGGATAAGGATTAAGGAAAATACAGGTGGGATATATGTACGTATACTAGTCAGAGGTGTAAAAGTGCCGCGGGATGAATTGTGTATGAAGAACATCCTTGAAATGACAAAGATAAAAGAAAGATAATTATAATTATACAAACATATACGTACATGTAATATTGAAGAAACAATTAGAATATACATATATGTGCTTCGGCCAATCATGCCCAAGGAAGACAAACCCTTGCATTCAAGATTAGGAAAGGATCTTAAATAAATAAGGTGGTTGAGATGATGGTTAAAGGTCATTTAAAGATGGACTTTCCCTCTCCCAATGAGGACCGTCGGCTGCACAACCCAAGGGAAGGAGTTAATTCCTTCCTTGTTACAAGAAAGGTCTTTCTCTACCATTCAAACAAAAGAAACCTTAAAAGGCTATTTCAAAGGAGAGGTGCACCTTCCTCTCCTCTCATTGCACCGGCGAAAATAAGGAACCAAGAAGGAAGACCAAAGAACCACACCACTCCAAGGCCATCTAGGTAAGATCCCTCCACAAATCCTAGTGAGTTACATACTAAGAGGAGAGAAATTCATATTCCCTTCTTTGACAAAGCCGTAGGTGTCACGGCTCTAGGGGAAGAGTTTTCCTAAAACTTCAAACAAGAAGAACACTTAAGCAAATGGAGATCTCCTTCCATCCATCCAAGGTGCAAATGGTAAGACCCTTCGTCCTCCCTATAAAAAGTATCACATAATCTAAAGGATGGCTAACAAGAGCCTATGCCGTGTGTAATAGGAAAAGAAAAGAGGAAGTGCTTCTCGTGCCAACCAACCCGAGCCAAATCAAAGGACTCCCAAGGCAAGTACACTATACTTCTTATGGTTTAAATGTGAAAGTGTGTGCATGAATGGCTAGAAATACCTAAGATTTAATCTTAGTTGTGAAATGGTAAGTTGAAGGCCAAAACTTTCGGCCCTAGGCTTTAAAATGTGAAGGAGTGGAACTTTGATCCAAAGATGTGTTCTTTGATGGTTATATGCATGTTTATGTTCTAAT
>AP025044.1:15810681-15867270 GCA_036186865.1 Eustoma russellianum | reverse complement strand
GGAAAATGTCATTATAGCAAGGAAATGGGGACAAGGTTTAATCTTGTTGTGTGTTAGGCTTAAAATACTCTTGAGTTTGTCATTTTCTTGCATGCACCAAATAATGAGGCTGATGTGAAGGGTGTGTGTGTTCATCTCAAATTGTTGCTAAGTAATAGTGACAAAAATGTGAGCCAAGGATATTTAGGAAGAAGATATGATCACTGAAAAATTCTGGAGCTGGACCGAACTTTTAGCTGTTTTGTGAAGCCAGAAAAGGGACCTTAGGAACCTTAAATTCCACTGATTTTTGGTATGCTAATATTTTTATGTGTTTGTTAGGTGTGAGACTTCATTCTTTATATCTTCATCATTGGGTATACACAGTCTTTCTCGAAACCACAAGTTGTTATCATTTCTGACCTTAAACTCTTCAGGTGGTTTCATTCTCAACCTGTCCTTTATTTTCTTTAAAGTTTCATCCTTTTCTTGACCTTCCTTAATCTTGTCTATCAGCGAAGGGATCAATACCAACTTTGCGAGCATGCCTTCAATAGAATCAACCTCTCAAGATCAAATTCTTCCATATCACGATGCAGAGGTGGTTGGCACGGATGGCTTGTCTTTCTACTTAGCGCGTCGGCTACCTTATTGGCTTTTCCCGCATGATACTGAATAGAAAGGTCGTAATCCTTCATCAACTCTAGCCATCTGCGTTGACGCATGTTCAATTGTTTTTGGGTGAAGAGGTATTTGAGGCTCTTGTGATCTGTGAAAATTTCGCACCTCTCACCATACAAATAGTGTCTCCATATTTTTAGGGCAAAGACTACGGCTGCTAATTCAAGATCATGTACCGGGTAATTTTGTTCAAATGGTTTTAGCTGTTTGGACGCGTACGCAATCACTCGATCTTTCTGCATCAGTACACATCGTAGTCCATTCTTAGAGGCATCACTATATACCACAAAATTCTCACCCGGAATAGGTTGTGCTAAAACTGGGGCAGAGGTTAGCTTCTCCTTTAATTCAGTAAAACTCCTTCCATAATCTGAGGTCCATTCGAACATGGTTTTCTTTTGTTTCAAACGGGTAAGAGGCATAGCGATTCGAGAAAACCCTTCAACAAACTTACGATAGTAGCCGGCGAGACCGAGAAAACTTTGCACCTCTGTAATGTTTGTCGGCCTTGGCCACTCTGTGATTGCCTTGATTTTCTTGGGATCTACGGATATACCATCTTTAGATATCACGTGTCCCAGAAATGCTACACTGCGTAGCCAGAATTCGCATTTACTAAATTTAGCGTACAGTTTTTTCTCCGTAGAATGTCAAGGACGATCCTTAAGTGGTTTATGTGGGTCTCTTCATCAGGCGAGTAGATCAAAATATTGTCGATGAAGACTATAACGAACTTGTCTAGTTGTTCTTGAAATACTCGGTTCATTAGATCCATAAATGCCGCGGAGGCATTGGTTAGTCCGAATGGAATTACAAGAAATTCGTGATGTCCATAACGGGTTCTGAAGGCAGTTTTCGGGACGTCCTCAGCTTTGATCTTCAATTGGAAATATCTTGAGAGAAGATCAACCTTACTGAAAATCCGTGCCCCCTGCATCACGGTATTTTTAGATAGGGTTTATAATAGACTTATCATTGAAATAAATTTTTAAATCGCTTACCCGAAGCTGATCGAACAGATCGTCGATCCAAGGCAATGGGTACTTGTTCTTTATAGTGATCTTGTTGAGTTCGTGATAATCTATACATAACCGCGTACTTCCGTTCTTTTTCTTGACAAACAGTACGGGGGCACCCCAAGGCGAAACACTTGGGCGAATAAGTTTCTTCTCTAGCAATTCGCGTAACTGTTCCTTCAACTCTTTTAGTTCCGCAGGTGGCATTCAATAAGGAGCTTTGATATTGGCTCAGCTCCAGGAACTAGGTTGATTTCAAAAGATATCTCGCTGTCCGGAGGAAGACCCGGTAATTCTTCCGAAAAAACATTTGGATATTCTCGGACCACTGGGACTTGAGAGAGGTCGGAGGGTGCTTGATCGGCATTTATTGCATAAACAAGAAACCCTTATGTCCTTTCTTCAACGCCTTTCTGGCGTGAATTATATTTACATAAACATTTTTGGGGCACTTCCTTAACTTTGAACCTCCTTGAAAGGTTACTTCCTTACGTGTGGGGTCCTTAAAAGTAACTTGCTTTTCATTACAATCGATGTTGGCAAAATTATTGGAGAGCCAATCCATCCTAAGAATCACATCGAAATCCGTCATGGGTATGGGAATTAAGTCGGCGTCAAACCGGTGGTTATTGAACTCAAGTTTGCAGTTTCTGAAAACGTGGTGGGACACAAGCACCTGATCCCCAGCTGCTTGGATTCTATAGGGTGCTTCACTATAGGTTGGGTTATGCTTAATATTCTTTGCGAATTTCTTGGATATAAAGGAGTGGCTAGCACCACTATCAAATAGCACATTGGCAGGTACTGAACATACTAAAATAGGTCCTGAATCATGCAAGATTTACTAAGCAACAGTAGGGCAACAGTATTTGTAAAAATTTAAGCCTTGCATAAATTTAGAATATACCTGCCACCACATCATTGGCCTCTTCAGCAGCTGCGTCAGTCATAGCGCGAACTCTTGCATTAGTACGCTGACGCTGATTTTTAGGAGGTTGTTGTTGCTGGGCCCCTTTTTTTGGGCAATCCTTGGCCATGTGTCCCGTCTTTCCACATCCAAAGCAGGTAGTTCCTTTATCCGGACAGTCTTTGAGGATGTGGCCTGCCTTGCCGCATCCGAAACATTTTCAGTCCTGGTAGTAGCATTCTTCCACATGACGCTTATTGCAGTGAGGGCAGTTTGGAATAGCAGATTGCTGGCCTTGATTCCTTGACTGGTTCTTTTAGGAACGGCGTTGGAATCGATTCTTCCCTTAGCGCCCCGGGCCCCTTGAGCTTTGTTTTGCAGCTTTGCAGGACCCTCCATTCCTGGATGTTTCCCTTCCTCGTTTCTGTCCGATCTCATCGCGGCGAATGATATCTCGCTCTATTCTATAACAAGCGTCCAAAAGTGCACCAAAGTTTGTCGGGTTTGCATTGACCAACCAAGTCCAAATCCTAGGGTTTAACCCTCTTTCAAACTTCAACATCTTGGTTTCTTCATCATTCACGGTAGATGGTTAGAATCTCTCAAGGGCTATGAATTTGTTGGCATATTCAGCGACTTTCATTCCTTGTTCCTGCATTAGTGATTCAAATTCATGCCTCTTCTGCAGTTTCACAGAGGGTGGTATGTAAAATTTGTTGAATTCCTGGAGAAATCTCTCCCATGGAATTGGCCTTGGTAGAGATTGCACGTTGGCCTTCCACCATTGGTTGGCTTCTCCAAGTAGGAACGGCCTGACTGCCTGAGTCTTTACTTCTTCAGGTGCTCGAATCAGTTCAAAACAGTTTTCTACTTCGTCTGGCCACTTCTCTGCGGCGTCTGAATCTGACTTCACTTCGAACGGCGGAACATTAGCTCTTTTTAACTTTTCAAAGTAGTATTGGGCATCCCTGACCGGCTCGTGAGGCTGAGGGACATTCTGTTGCAACATCAGTTGACCAATTTGGGTGCCTGTCTGGCAGAAATTCTGGAAGGCATTGATATCTGCCATCATTTATGGTAGAGGCCCCTGGGGTGGGGGAACGTTCTGAACCGGAGGCGGATTTTGGTCTTGCGGTGGCAATGGTGGAGGAACCAAAGCAGGTGGAGGAGGAATAGGTTCCTGCACCTCTGGTCTAGCTCTTGCCGGTCTTCCTCTTGGTCGCACCATCTGCATTATGCAGTGTCGGGGTTTTATTCACTGTGGAAGTGTCATAATAAGTGGCAAAATTTAATTTATTCCATGTAGATGCGTTATGAATTAAATTCTATAAATTGTTATTGATTAGGGTTTTATCGTTAGGTTGAATCCTAATTTTCCAGTCTAAGTTATCCTGGTCTAAGGTCAACTCTCATCTAGGATCAGGTTTTAGATATAAGATCAAACTTAGTTGACTAAGATCATAACTTAATTCTATATTCTGCCCGGATTTGGAGCTTTAGCTCTGATACCACAAGTGGCGCCCCGTACCCCGGCCTATCCAGATACGGTGTGCCCGCCGTACTTCACTACGGAGAGTACCAGGCGTCAGTCCATAACATAGTAAAGTCCAGAATAAAACATGTGGACTTTCATGCTTACACATCGACAAGTAAGCAAAACCGAGGCAGAATAAAAACTTTTTAAAATAAAAACGTCTACGCAACCATCATTAGTTTTACAACCCGATCATAAAGTACGGAAATCCCAAAATAAATGTTTCAAACATCAAGTCATAAAAGATCATCCACCATAACTCTTTCGTCAAATCTCTAAGTCGTCCACCTCCCACGCTCCTACGGGTAAGGAGCCCTAGGTTCATCTTCAATCCATTCCACTCTATTTCCTGCGGCCTCTAGGAGGAAAAAAATAAGGGGTGAGTGACAACGTCACCAACAAGTAAACTATACATAATCGTGAATTAAATGGAAAGTACATACAAGAACCGAACCCCAAAATTCAGTTAGAAACATACTTGACCTTCCATCCAATACCCGTAAGTAATCAGCTCATAACTTATCAAAGATTAAAACTTACCAAAGTCCATAACTTATAAAAATTCATAACTAATGACAGCCCATAACTTGTTAAAATATCATCCCTCAATAAAGATTATAACTTATGAGCTAACAAGTCATAACACCTTAGTCTAAGTATCACGTACCCGTATTCGATGACTCATTATATGCAACATGCATGAGTATGTCCATGTGATGCATCATGATAAAAATGAAGATAATTTCTTTCATTCAAACATCAACGTCAAGAAAACAAGAGAGTATTCGGATCTATTCTCCTGGATCTGAGGCGGTCACTTATTTCTCTTCGAATCTATTATTCCCTGGATTTAGAGCGGTCACGTCATCACTTATCAGGTCTATTCTCTCTAGGCATGAACGGTCGGTATCAGGTCTATTCTCTCCGGGCCCGAATCTAAATGTTTCAGATCAGTTAACCTCGAATCTGGAACGGGTCCTTACTGGCCAGAAAACACACGATACCGGTGGAAAGCGTTCTTTTTTTAAAAAAACAGAATCTTTTCTTTAAAAACGCTTTTTCATCTTTCTTTCTCATAAAATTAGTTCCATAAATCATGTAAATGACGACGATGCAATGTATGACATGTACTATGCAATCCATGACATGATGCGTTACATATACACATACGTACAACTTATTCTTTAGGATGGAAAAATTTCCAGAATTTTCGTTTCATATGCACGACCTCAAAACCTCGTGTTTTAGGCCCATTATCATGAGTTCTGGTCATAAATATGCATAAGAGTGTCATTTCTATTCGTAATAAAATTTTCATGACAATACGAGACGTGTAAGACACTTAATTTATTTAATTACAAAATAGGGTGCTGCTGAATTTCAGCAGTGCAGTGTTCTTTCTTTTACCTTTCCTATAAGCCCATTAAGCTTCATATAATTTGGGCTAACCATGGAAAAATGTTGTGGACATGCCAATAATCAATGATCATAAGCCCAAACTATATAATTAAGTCTAAGCCCACCAAAACAAAACCCCACAGCAAATTCCTCAATTCTGCGCAAATTTCCAGATTAATAATGCCAATTTAAAATTGGTGATTACACCTTCAAATAATCATTCTAAGTTAAGCGGTTTGCATAAAAACACTCATATATGTCTTAAGTAATTGTCATAAAAGTTCCGCAGAATTATAATATTGTTAAAGGGGTCATTTCTTCTTTTTTCCAAGACGGGTACACTCTGAATTCTAGAATGACCAATTTTACTACGAATCTTATTGTGACCAAACCGTAAGTCCTTTTTCAAAAATTCCAAATCTCAAACCTATCAAACACATAGGGCTAACATCCTGCCAAAAATCAGCCCAATTGCACATTTCTAAAGTCCATTTCCGGATCAAACATTATGTCACATAAAATCTGTTAATTCAAGTAATTCCCAGCTTGAGCAGTTTTACTAAACATTTTGTTAAAAATAAACCATGTCTGCTTTTAACAAAATTCCAACTCTCATATTTACTATACACATAGGGCTAGTGTTATGCCAAAAATTAGCTAAATTGAATATTTCTAAAGTCCCTTATCAGGTACTGCAAAATGTCACAATAATATGCCCTGTTCCAGTAAATTCCAATTTTGTCACATTTCCTTACTAGAATGTCCCAACTTGAGTTGTTTGGCTTAAACACCTTATAAAACATGAAGTACCCTTTAGCATGTGAATTTTTAGGTTTTAACACGTTCTAAACGTCATCTACACATCATTCCAAAACATTTTGAATGGTACATATATCGTTCTTTTGGTCTTGCACATCATCTTTATACTAGAATCCATTCTTGGTATAATTGATGTAAACGTACCCTACTTCCCAAAACAGCCCGTCTAAACGCATACAAGGGAAAAAATCACATCACCAAGATGAACATCTTAGGCTTAACACATAAACCACACATCTTTTTCACACCTTTACCCCACAAGTTACAATTTCTTACAAGAGCTACATTTATGTTCCCCTATTTCATCCAACCGTCCCCCATGCATGCCAAGAAGGGATCTTTGCCACATTCACCTTAGATTTACCACATAATCATACTTAAAAACCACAAAGAATCCACCTTTGGAACAAATCTCACACATGCAAGCCACTTACTCAAGGATCCGAAAGTTTCATTCATTAAACTCACATTTCACATCTAAGATTAAAACTTAATAGCATCTAGACATTCAAGCATGCACTTTCACATCCATGTCATGAGTATGTATAGTGTACTTGCCTTTTTCAAACTTACTCCTTTCCTTACCTTGAAATGTGTATGAAATGGGTGAAGCCCTCCTTTTCTTCACATATGAGTCCCACGGTTTTGAGGAGGAAAAGAGAATAATTGTTAGTCCATTTTCTTAGGTGAAAGATGTACTAAATAGGGGTTACATGGACTTACCAAAATGGAACTTGTGTAGTGTTCAAGCCTCTTAAGACTAGCACCTCACAAAAGCTTTGAAAATTTTGAACCTAGTGACCATGGAGGTCATGGTTTTGAACAAGAAAGAGTAGCACTATGAGTTTCATTCTAGGAAAGATGTTGAAATCCTCTTAAGAAGGTTAGAATATACTCACTTAGTACCACTTGATCTGGGATGAACCTAAACCTTCTTGGCTCCTCTTGGTTGTGTGCTTGAAGAGAAAAGAGAGGGAAAGTTCTTTGTGGATTCTTGAGGTGGAGTGGGAAGGTTTTCTTTGGAGATAAATTCTTTCATTTGGCTAAGGTGTGGTCGTTGTGGGGGTTCAAGAGGAGTTAAGGTTTCCATGGCATGGTTAAGTTAGCTAACCCTTAATTACTTTAATTAACTAGGGTTGCTTTATGACTAACTTGAGTTACTTTATTCCAATCATAGTTACTTTAAGGCAACTAGGGTTACTTTAAGATTTAACTTGAGTTACATTAACCATGTGGTTAATGTAAAGTAATCATGGTAAAATTTAAAAACCTCCTTGGTTAACCACATAGGGCAATCCGGAGGTTGGGGTCTTAATGACCCTAACCATGCTTAATTCTATTTTAAAAAAATCATGTGGTGGTTGCCTTCTTTTAAATTAATTATTTTCCCACTTTTTCTTTTAAAATATAAAAATTAGGGGAATCTTGAGTCGTTTTGGGCTAAGGGTCGAAATTTATGAGGGTGTTGGGAAGAAATTTCCCCACTACTTAGACTCATTAATTTCCATTTGGGCTTTTTTTAAGAAGGCCCCTTAAGATTAGCCTTCTTTGAAAAACTTTCTAAGACCCTCTTTAAACCTTGGGTCGAAATCTCCTAGGCCCTTAGGGTAAATTGATCACTTCACATAATTCATAATTGATGCTCGCATTCCTACACAATATTTTTCCTCATCACAAATCTATTTAGAGAAGTATTTATAAAGATAAATATATTATGCTTGAAGATACGACCTTTCATAAATTCACTTACACAAGTTTCAAGTACAAGGTGGTTCCTCGTTGGGCACAACAGTGCCAACATGGAATGATTTTATGACTTAATGTAACTTGTTAGCCACGAAATTTCTGGCCATTTTTAAAATTTAGGGGCTGTCCATCTATATATGGCAAGTACGTGACACGTTGGTAAAGTTTCGGTAGTCACTCGATAGGACAATTTTCGGTTTACAATCTTGTAACCTGTCGTAATTATTTTTTCATCGCCATGACTTATATCATATGATATAAGACCTTAATATACTCATAAATATGAGGTAATTATAGTGGTGTGACGTTGACGTACATTCGTATGTAACGTGTCAGTAGTACGTCGGAATATATGTGTATTGTGCCTTTTTATCAAAAATCTGAATATATATATATAATGTGTATTCCAAATGGATAGGGAACTTTCCATGTTTCAATTTGTTGCCATCATGCCTTCTCCAAATATATTTACATTTAATGAACTACTTAGTTTATTTAACTAAGCACTTCACTTAATGAACTAATTTAGTTCATTAATGGTGGCACCAGAAAATAGTTCAAACACAACAAATATTTACCATTTGATGTAAGCTTTAAAGCTTCATGGCATGTTAGTATGTCAATATTATGCATAAAGTATATAAGGCAAGTTTATCACAAAAACGTGTCAAGTAATAAATTTTTATCATGCATTTCATAAACTTGTATTAATTAAATCATGCATTTGTAAACCACTCAAACTCATTTTCTCAACAATCTCCCCTTTTTGATGATTTACAAAATAACTTTAGTTCATGATTTAAATAAGACCGCTCCCCTCCAATCGAGCACAAATTCAAATCACTCTCTCTCCCCCTTGAATTTTGCAATCATGCTCTTTCTCCCCCTTAAACCACTCTCTCTCCCCCTTAAATCATGCACTTTCTCTCTCCCTTTATTTTTTAAATAATATCAAAAGTACATGTAAGAACGAAATAGTAGTTTGTAGTATATCAACAAAAACTCATGCATTTCAAGTAGACTGTTAAGGGTTACATATTCAACCCTTTGCAAATGTCCCTTTTGGTACCCAAATTTAGGTGACCTAAATAGGTCTTCAAAAAGTTGAGAAAAGAGATAAAGATGCAATGTAATATACATTAGGTGGGAGTGTGTTTGGCCTTTGGCCGAGAACCCCATCATGCATATAGTATGGTTTTTGTTTTTGATACGCATTTCGGTTAGTGTGCATAGTGCGTGATCTAAATGCATTTGTGTCGTATGATCGTCGCATATGCATCAATGGTTTCCTTTCGTATCTATACGGCACATGATTGTATTTTGTATGACATGAAAAATAAGAAGCAGGATGAGATGAGATAAGATGAGTGGTGTACTAGTCTTCTTCTTAGGTTGTATAGTTGCATGCGATTTTGTAGATGTAGATAAAATAAATTCTGTATCCTTCTTTTGTACTTTATTCTCTTCAACCTATCATACTCCGGTTTTATCATTTTCATGCTTCTTAGAAGAGATAAGACGATCTAGCATACAAGTGTCCATATCGAATTTTTTTATCATCTTTTCTAAGTCTTTATTTCTTGATATCAAATCTGAGATCTCGGCTTTCATTTCATTATTCTCTGTTGTCAAAGTTGAAATTTCAGACTTTAGTGAATTTATCATGCAAGACGACTCTTCTTTAGAATCGTTTAATTGAGATACAAGATTTGTGTTAGAAAATTCTAAGAATTTCTTGTCTTCAATTAACCGTTTCTTTTCTTTTGCAAGAGTTCTAGAAAACTTATGTAATTCAAGATATTCAACATATAAATCATTATAAGATAGTTCAGAATCCAAATAAGAATTAAAATTTAACTCATTTTCAAATAGTGGAGGCATTTGGCTTGACATATCTTTTTGCTCGGTTTTGTTGCTAGTGGATGCTATCTCACAAAGATTGTTATATCTTCTTGTAGTGAGTGAACCTGCTCTCTAATACCACTTTTAGGACCTGTATAGCACCGCTAGAAGGGTGGGGGCTGAATAGTAGGTGCGGAAAAATTTGGTTTTAAAAAATTGTTGACCCAAAAACCTAACTTTTGAAAACAGTTCTTGTTTTCAGATTCTGATTTGAAACGTTTTAAAGGCCTGGTTACAGACCTTCAAAAATTCAGAAATTTTAAGAGATTATATTCTCAGATGTTCTGAGTATATCCTAAAAATTTCAGGTTAAAATTCAACTTCTAACCCTTTGAAAACACGTTTGTGGTCAGATTGCACGAATCTGCCAGAAACTGTACTCCATTTGAAAATTTTGTTCCGATTAATTCCAAACTCCAAATGTACTGAAAATGTAATGACAAACCCCTTAAGATATTTATTTTAACGGGTTGAAATATTTTTGAAAAATTCCTTTGCGTAGTATGTCAAATACGTTGATGTTCTCAACCTTTGCAAGTCTGAGAATCAGATTGTACTAGTCTCAGAACTATTAACGTTTGATTGACTTATACTTATCAAAATTGGTTGAAACTTGCGCCAAATAAAACTTAAGAGATGTGGCTATGTTTCGGGAAAGTTTCACGATTTTTAAAATTTGTTTGATATTTTTACTATTATAATGAAAACGATGCAAAGTTCTAGAAACTGAAAGTAAAGTGCCGAAAGTAATAACACCTAGTATTTTATACTGGTTCGGTTAACACAACCTACTCTAGTCTTCGAGGACACCTTCCTTGGTTATCACTAATCACAAAAAAACACCTTACCACAAGGGTTGCTGGAGTTACACACCAACTCCAACCTTTTACACACAATACAATCAATCACACCGATCACGAACACCATTACCGAATGGATGAAGGTTTGATTAAACCTTGATCAATCCTTTTACAATAAATGAAACATGTATGGTGGTCTAATCAAAGCCTATTGAATATGTTGAATATAAGAACAATAGAATTGAGAGAAGAAGAAGAAGATAGTAGAAGACACTTTTTGCACTTGTGAGATTATGAAAATCGTCTTGCTTCTGTTTGGCTCTCTCCTCTTCTTTTTATCACAACATGGCCGCCCCCTAGGGCTCCTTCCCTTCTTGAGAAATCTCTTTATGTGCTTGGAAGATGGTCTTGTGTAGATATAACACCATCTTGCTTACATGGCACAACTTGATTAGATGAATGTATTGGCTTTGCTTACTTGGCACTTCATGATTGGTCCAACCTTGTCAAGATTTAGTAGCTTTGAAAATCTGAGATTAACATCTAAAACCTGTTACAAATATGGTTTAAAACATTGCCAAATAATCAACAATTAATCCCTACAAATTTTGAAGCAAATTTGATCACCATCAAGACATAAAATCGCCCACCTTGTGTCTCACATGCTGAATTTTCAGCATGTGTCACATTTGCTACAAAGTTTGAATTGTTACGTTGTGTAGCTCCCTCCATTATGTCGCTAACCTTGTGTGGCTTATTCTCCACCAATTTAGATGCCAACTAAGCTCCACCAAGGCTGTAGTGGGCGTGTACATGTCTTGTATATGTGCTGAATTTCAATTTTGTAAACTTTCTAAAATAGTCACAATAATTATACACATATGGTATATTCCAATTAGACCTAATTTTAATATTATAGTACACTTTAATATGTCTTTAATATGTAAAAATTGTCGTGCCAAAAACATTTCATGTGTTGTGTTCGTAGAAAACCAAATTTTCGACTTTTGTCGATTATGCGATTTTTCTCCGATTTATTTGAAAATTTGTGCACATGTTATGTATATTATGTCAAACATAATATACATAAAATAAATTAAATATTCAGCTCTAATGGCTGATTAAAGAGGCGCCCCATGTGACAAAAATTTGAATTTGGAATCTCTACAATTTGGCCTTAATTGGGGGTGATTTGTGTGTTCTAACATGGAATGATTTTATGACTGAACGTAACCTGTTAGCCATGAAATTTCTGGCCATTTTTGAAGTGTAAGGGCAGACCATCTATATATGGCAAGTACGTGACACGTTGGTGAAGTTTCGGCAGTCACCCGATACGACAATTTTCGGTTTACAACCTTGTAATGTGTCTTAATTACTTTGTCATCACCATCACTTATATAATATGATATAAGACCTGAATATACTCAAAAATATGAGGTAAGTATAGTGGTGTGATGTTGACGTACGTTCGTAATATATGTAACGTGCCGGTAGTACGTCGGTATATATGTGTATTGTGCCTTTTTATAAAAAATCTGAATATATATATAATATATATGTATAAAAGTGCATGCCAAATGGAGAGGGGACGTTTCATGTTTCAATATGTTTCCATCATACCTTCTCCAAATATATCTCCATTTAATGAACTACTTAGTTCATTTAACTAAGTACTTCACTAATGAACTAGTTTAGTTCGTTAATGGTTGCACCTAAAAATAGTTCAAACACAACAAATGTTTGCCATTTGATGTAAGTTTTAAAGCTTCATGGCTTGTTAGTACGGAAACATTATGTATAAAGTATATAAAGCAAGTTTATCACAAAAACATGTCAAGTAATTAATTTTATCATGCATTTCGTAAACTTATACTATTTAAATCATGCGTTTGTAAATCACTCAACCTCATTTTCTCAACACAACCCCCTTTTGGAAAAATTTGACCATCAAAATTTTCTGAATATATCCAACTTATACTTAGTAAAATGGCCAAAAGTCCTAATTTAGTATACCTTCCTATCTACTTTCATATTTCATATAATATGCATAAAGTAGCCATATTTTCTATCATACTTTATTTTACATCTCTTTATATCCATAATTATGTACAAATCCATTTATTTCATGTCAAAATACATATAATTGCCATGTATATTTATATCTAATGGTCAAAAATTCCCTTTGGCCGAAATACTATGTATACATATCTATATTTTTCCTTTTTATATATCACACCTCTTTATTCAATATTTGCCTTATTTATTTCACATTCATGATATATCTAGCAATGTAAGCACACACACAGATATATATATATATATATA
Organism: Eustoma russellianum; assembly: GCA_036186865.1. Lineage (NCBI taxonomy): Eukaryota > Viridiplantae > Streptophyta > Magnoliopsida > Gentianales > Gentianaceae > Eustoma > Eustoma russellianum. The sequence goes on along the minus strand of AP025044.1, from coordinate 15,854,160 downwards.
TATATATATGTATATATATATATATATATGTATATATCTGTGTGTGTGTGTACATACATATGTTAAATTGGCGAAGTGGCCGAAGATACATACAATATACATGTTATATTTTCCTTGTAATATAACTCATTTCTATATTTTATATTTCCATATCACGGCCATTTGTTTCAAGGTCATACATATTTATATTTATTATATGTCATTGTATTTAATCTTTTTCTTCATTTCCCCTTCAGAAGGCTATTGTGGCAGCAACTGTATTTTCCGGACTACATCCTCAGACACCTGCGGCAAAATTGGTTGTGGATCATCAACATGTATCTCCGTACCAGAAGAATGAACAATGTCACATTGATATATGGTTTCGCGTGGAGGCGGATGTCGCGTTAGCACCTAATCTTGAGATATCTTCGACATTACGTGGCGCTGGAAATTCTTTAGCAGGGGGCTCAGTGGCTTACTCTCTTTTGGCGGACGGGAAAGCAAGACTACTGGCTCGGTGACAGTATCATTGCGAACAACCGCTGGCTTCTTTTTCGGCGTCCATCTTGTTGCTGGTGGATGCGCTGGTGCGACCGGTGTAGAAGATGAAGGACACAAACCCGTTGCATGGCCGAGTTGCCGACACATTGTACAAAATAAAGGCACATCCTCATAAACCATTGACTGCAAAATGTATTTTTTTTGGCCTTCAAATATATTTTTTTGAGGCAAATCCTGCGATACATCCACTTCTACACACACATGTGCAACAGAGGGACGCAAACCATCTGACATGGCGACATCTAATTTTATAGGAGTACAAACTGGATGCACATTTTCAAAGAGTGTCAAACGATGATGGAGGTGAATAGGGAGACTAGGAAATGCAACTCACACCGGGACGATAGGAACATCCGCAGCAGGATCGAAATCTACTATCTATTCTGTGATCTGTATACGACAGCCGGATATATGCCATGATCGACGATAGAAGCATCGAAGATAGTCAGATTCATTGCGAAAATTCAGAAGAATATGTGTCTGATCAATTAGCATAATGCGTAAATCATTACGAAAGACTATCTTTTCAAAAAATTCACGTATAATCTTAAAAGGAGGACGACCATACCAGAAAGTACCAACTAAAGAATACCGGAAAGGAATAGCTAGGGCGTCGATTTCGGTATCAGTATAAGAAATCATGGCAATGCCCTTGTATCTTGAAATTGTCTTAGGAGAAATAGCAATGGAGGCAGCAGAGGTATTATCGGAGACGACAGCCGCAAAAGACAGCGGTTGTGTTTCAGTCATCGCACAAAACTATGGAAAGAAAGGAGCTTTGATGCCAGAGACGCAATCGGATTCTGTCAGCAGTCAAGAAGATGGCGAACCGGAGGGAAACTGTTGGTTGCAGCGGCCACAGCCACCGATTAAGCGATCGCCCGCAGTGTCGCCATTATTTCCAATCTATATATATATATATATATATATATAAATATATATATATATATATATATATATATATATATATATATATATATATATAAGATGAATGATGACGCTGCTGCGACCTGCGATCCCTCGGCGGCAGTAGCCGCCGCTGACGCCACCTGATTTGGCTGCTGACTTCAGGCCGCCACCGGCGATCCCCTCTCCTTCAACCTGATCCACGCCAAAGCTGTTCTCTTTTTCCCCATTTGACAACCCACACTATGGCGGCTGCACCAACCTTTGCTGCAGTCGTTGCTGGATCTACGGTTCATTTGATCTCCATCTCGCCGAAGACAGCTACACGGTACAAAGGTCTTCCATTGGTTTCTTTCCTTGATTCGGAAATTGACGCTCTTGCTGCTCCTTTTTTATATTCCTTAGTTGGCACGTTTTGGTATGGTCGTCCCCAATTAAAGGTTATACGAGAGGTTTTTGAGAAGATTGGGTTTCATCACGATCTTCGGATTACTTTGATCGATCAAACACATATTTTGATGAATTTTAACAACGAGGCTGATTATTTGCGATGCTTTTATCGTCGCTCTTGGCATATTTCTGGTTTTCACATAAGGGTTACGAAGTGGACAGTTGATTTTGATCCCTCATCCGATGCCCCAATAGTGTCGGTTTGGGTTGCCCTACCTGCGCTACCTATGCATCTTCATCAGCAGGAGGCTTTATTCGAAATCGTTCGTTCCATTGGATTACCGATCAAACTGGATGTCGCCACCTCTAAGGGCCTGAGGCCTTCGGTAGCTCGTGTGTGTGTAGAGATTGATGTATCTCAAGACCTACCGCAAAAAATATATCTTCAAGCAAAAGGCCGTTTAATTTTGCAGATAATTGTTTATGAAGATTTGCCCATGTTCTGCACTGACTGCCGCAGATTGGGGCATGCGCTGACTAATTGCCCATCCAAGGGAGGGTCTAGTATTCCACCGCCACATCCTCCGCCTCCCCCCGCTCGCAAATCCACGACGCATTGGACCCCAGTCAAGCGTAAACCATCCGGGCAACCTTCGGCGCAGGAAGGTACAGTTAATGAACAAGACTGCATGGCTCGAAATGTTAATGTCGAAGACCCCATGGATCCAAATGAACAACCTCCGTTACCTACGGTTGATCCAGTAAATCTCCCAGACGGTTTAGGCGACGAAGATCCTGACTCAGACAATCCATTCCCGTTGCCTTCTAATCATGCTCACGATACTACACTGCAGGATCAATTCTGTGATGTAGCGGAGTATCATGTGTCTGCTGACACCACGCAACTCGATATTGGGCATGTATCCGATACTGATTTGCCTGCTGGCACGTTTGCAGAGGATATCCCTATGGTTGCTGCTGAAGTGGCCTGCCGTATGCAGCTCATGCAGCCATCACCGGATGACGAGTCATTGCTTTCGTGCCTGCAGGACCCTACTGAGGACGCTGTGTTTATTCCTGTGGTCCCACGATGTAAGCGTCGCTCCCACAGAGATCTTCCTCCATTGCCACCATACGAGGCATGCGTGCCTCTCTTCCCCAGCTATATGGTTTGATTCGAGAACATAAATTAAGTTTACTTGCTTTGATTGAACCTAAGCATGCTCCATCACATATAATGAGATATGTCTTACGTCTTGGTTTCTCACAGTATTATGTTTTGCAGTCAGCACATATTTGGTTTTTTTGGCGGGATAATGAGTTCCGTTTGCTTGGCATGCAGGACAAGGATCAAGTGATTCATTTTACATTACAGTCGCTATCATTGCAGTATGTTTTTGTACTTTCATTGGTCTATGCTAAACATATACCCTCTCAGCGCCATGAGCTTTGGCACTCTACGTGTGAATTCAATACAAAGTTGCAATTGCCCTGGTTAGTGGGCGGTGATTTCAATACTTTTCGATCTCTGGATAATCACAGTGGCAGATCCACTCCATCTCTGACAGCTTTATAGGATTTCAATGAGTGTATCGAAGACTGTCCTCTTATGGCCCCCTATCACGGCACAAGGTTTACATGGGCGGAAGGCAGGGGTCTTGGCCGAGTCGGCGACGATTAGACTGGATTTTTGTCAACTCCGCGTTTCAATATAAGTTTGAAAATTTGCAGTTAACTCATTTGCCTCGGGTGACTTCTGATCACACTCCACTTCTCTTGCTATGCCAAATGAGTTCACCAGCATCCCGTCGTTCCTTCCGATTCCTGGATGCATGGCTACATCATTTGGATTTTCCATCCTATGTGCAAAATGCTTGGGAATCATATCTAACAACGGGTGGAATGCGTGGTTTTTACCAAAAGTTATTAGCATTAAAGAAAGATATACAAAGGTGGAATAAAGATGTCTTTAGAAATATTTTCAGTAATCTGAAGCATGCAGAGAATTTGCTGACTAATGCAGAACATCAATGGGATGCAACACCAACAGAGGAGACGTGCTAAGCCTATTATAAGGCCAAGGCGGATTACCTGCTTGCATCAAACTATGAAATGCATTTCTGGAAGCGGAAAGCAAGAGTTAAATGGCTTAAGGACGGAGATGCTAATACTCGATATTTTCATTCACTGGTCAAAAGTAAACGCACCCAGCTTCGTCTTCAGCAAATCCGAAACTCTGAGGGCATTCTACTAAATAGCCCGGATGATATCATGGCTTCTGCAGTCCAATTCTATACTGCTTTATTTGCAAGGGATCAACACGCAACCACTCGAGATCCTTTTGCACATTCCATGTATCTTATCTGAGAATGACAATCTCATGCTAATGCATCTTCCGTCGGAATCAGACGTAAAGACAGCTGTCTGGAGTTTAGATACTCAAAGTGCAGCAAGACCAGATGGTTTTCATGGTAATTTTTATCGCTCATGCTGGACTATTATACATTTGGATGTCCTTAAAGCAGTGCATGAGTTTTTTGTTTGAGTTCCACAGCCAGCAATAATGGCCAGTGCTTTGATTACATTGATTCCGAAGATGCAATCTCCACAAACCTTTAGTGATTTTCGCCCCATTTGTCTTACGAATTTCTTGAGTAAAATCTGTACGCGTATCCTCGCCACACGACTAGGGACGCTATTACCGCGACTAATATCTCTGGAGCAAACAGGATTCCTACCAGGACATGACATCTCGGCACAAGTATTATTGGCGCAAGAAGTGATCCACATGCTGGACAAAGGGGGATCTCAGTTATGCTTGAAATTAGATATGATGAAGGCGTTTGACAGGGTGAGCTGGGAATACCTGGAGCTGTTATTGCGCAAATTTGGATTTTTGGATTTTTTCATACACGTGGTTATTAATCATCTTAGTGCCACATGATTGTCAGTCTTAATCAATGGACAACCGCCGTTGCAGTTTCGCCCATTTCGAGGGGTAAAGTAGGGTGACCCGCTATCTCCGCTGTTATTCATATTGTCATTTGAAGGCTTCAGCAGGGGTTTAAAGTCACTTTCTGCCGCAAGTCATATACAATCTTTTCGGTTGGGCCGTATTCCATTTGCTATCACCCACTTGGCGTATGCTGACGATTTACTTATTTTTCTCCGAGGTACACAGCGTAACATTAGTCATTTTCGTGCATTCTTAACTCAGTATGAAGCAGCATCCGGACAAAAGGTTAATTATCACAAAATTCATATTATCCCTTCCATAAATGTTGCCTCACATCAAAGGCGCATCTTTAAGGATATCCTGGGTATGCGACTGGCCTCTCTTCCTTTTCGATATCTGGGCTCCTATCTTCACAAAGGTATTAATAGAGCAGTGTATTGCACCTCCCTGTTGCAACATATAGAATACCGATTACAAGGGTGGCATACCCGACTCCTTTCACATGCTGGCCGATTAATCCTGCTACGTTCAGTGATTGCTGCCCTTCCATTACATATTTTAGCAGCAGGTGGCTTACCAAAATCCATCATCCAAGTAATCAATAGAAAAATGGCTTCTTTCTTTTGGGGCAACCGTCATCATTGGGTGTCATGGTCCAACATAACACGTCCCATTGAAGAAGGTTGATTGGGCCTCCGAGATCTTAACCAATTACAACGAGCATATCATTGCAGAATATGGTGGACATACCAAGCAAATGACACTTTATGGAGTAACTATATGCACATGAAGTATGGCAGACGAGGTGATTATAGACAGAGACTTCCTGACTCTGCGATATGGAAGTTAATCTGTCGCGTACATCCTACGTGTACATCCTACACAACTGGTTCGACTTCATTCCTTTCGTGGACACCATCCTCTACCGGTGAATTCACACTAAAATCAGCATATGATGTTTGTTGGCCATCCACCTCTACACTGCTTTCAACAAAATTTATTTGGTTCAAGCATCACTCTCCATCCATGAAACTTTTCTTATGGCGTATATTCAATTCAGCTCTGCCATTTGAGGATTACATTGGCCAATAATCTGTGGTGCGCCCTACGCAGTGTCTATTTTGCAAGCAGCATTCAGCCTCAGTGTCTCACATCTTTCTTAGATGTGATCGCATCCTTCCGCTTTGGGCCTTTTTTGCTTCGGAATTACAGGTTCTGCAACCGACACTGTTCACCCTCCGGCAATACTTATTATCATGGTGGCATCGTTCAACAACCTCATCAATAGCTGGAGTTTTAAAGATTGTTGTACCAGCTATAGCAGTTTCTGACATCTGGAAACACTATGCTCAGCTCACCTATGGGGATTCAACATCTTTTTCAACAGCCATGCTGAGGAATGCTATACATTTTGACATTAATATATGGATTCAGAAAATTCAGGGATCCAAGCTCTCCGCAGGACAAAGTCTTTCTCTTTCCTGGATCCCCAAGCTACGACCACCTCGCCTCAGGATTATTAGATGGCAATGCCCACCATCCGGCAGACTCAAGTTGAATGTTGACGCAGCAGTCGGTGCTCGATATGCTGCGGGGGGGCAATCTTGCGCAATCATCATTGTACTTGTGTGCGTGCCATCTCCTTCCGGCTGCCATCGTGCACGCCCTTGATGGCAGAAATTCTGGCCACCTTATTTGGACTACTATATTTTCTTCCTCTCTTCCGCTCACTTATGGTTGAATCCGATTGTCAGCACTTGGTGTCACGACTACGTCACTCGCAGCGAATTTTTGGCAATTATCATATGCACCTCTTACATTCATTATTTCAATCACAAGGATTGGAGATCACACACACGTATCACGAGAATAATATGGCAGCACACTATTTAGCTCAACATGCAATGCTTTGCCCGGAGACAGGATATTTCAGTAGTCATACTCTCCCAGCCTTGGTACGCGCCTCACTACTTCTTGATCTCACATCAGCTAACTTGCGCGTAGGCTGACAATCATGTCTTCCTCATAGATTGGCGTATCTCGATTTTTTCTGCCCGTATCAACATGGTTACGGGCAGGCGCGGTATGATTTATCTTCCACTGCTATACTGCTACTTTCTCTTAATTCTCAGCACTTATACTGTTTTCTTTTCATACATACGCTTTCCTTGGTGGGTTCTTTACACTGCACTCCTGGGTTGCTGCCAACATGATCGCACTGCAGAAGTTTTCCATCTGGATTGGCGTTTCTACGTACTCTCTGCCTGTACTCGATTGAGTCCAGGCAGATTCAGTATGATTTAAATTCTCTTACACTGTTGGATAGTGGTGCACGTTATTAAACCCTCTCACCATTTTCCTGCTTATTTGACATATGGTTTTTCCCAACACACGGTTTGCGCAATAATATTGGTTTGCGCAATATTATACGCTGCCAATGGCATGGATTATCTCCCCATACAGTAAACTCCGGCACTTCTGAAGGGTTTGGCATATTTTGCAGTCGCTGCCAGCACGTTAGTTTGTGCTGGCAGGCGTGGTATGGTCTTCGTCTGTTTCCTTTCAAGCAATCCATTTTATAACATATCTCTGCTTCACTCAGCAATTTGTTTCTCTTATGCATGGCTGTGATCTCGGCTCGGCACTGATCCACCTTTCCCCTTGCATGCGAGCTGCTCTGACAACGAATCATTTTTGGGCAAAGATACTTGGCACGATCCTCATTCTCGGACATTGGCGCCACCTACAGGATTAATTTCATTTACAATTTTCGATGACGCATATCAACACTTCATATATATAAATATGTACGCTTTTTCCTTCGCCAAGGTTTTATCCACAAGGGTGGTTTTAGTTGGCAAGGTTTTAATGCGGCATATCATATATTATATGAATGTTGATAATCACTTAATATTATCCTTCCCATTTCTCTTTTTGTAATAAGGTTTTCCTCCGCCAAAAGTGAGGGCTTATTTTAATAAAAATATTTTGATAAAAAAAAATATATATATATATATAAAGTCTCAGATATATATTCATACTTAGTACATATATAATATTAAAACTCGATGCTCTCTCCCTCGTTGATCATGGCAGGGGCGGCAAATCTTTTGCTGCCAATGTCAATTCTAGCTTCTCAACAGTCACAATTACGCCGAAAACAGCATCTAATAATAAATAACACCTTACACAGGGTTGATGGAGTTACACACCAACTCCAACTCTTTACAAACCTTGTATGATAATACAATTGTCACGAACACCAACACCTTGCAAGTGCAAGATTGATCACACCTTGATCAATCTTTTACAATGACAAAGAATATGTGGTGGACTATATGAAACCTATTCAAGTATATGAATATAAGTACAATAGGCTTTTAGAGAGAAGAAAGAAAGAGAGTGTAGAAGAGAAGGGATGAACACGTTTTTGATCTTTCAAATTGCAAGACTTGTTCTTGTTTTTGTTTTTGCTCTCTTCCTTCCTTTTTAACAATGTGACCGCCCCCCTATGATGATCTTCCCCTCTTGAAAATTATCTTCTAAGTCCTTGGAAGAGTGTATTGCATCATTGTGACATGTCTTTGCCTACTTGGCATCTCCTCATTGGATGATCATTAAGTTCTTGCATACTTGTCACTCATTGATTGGTTGAAGGTTGTCATCATTTGATGACTGTATAAACCTGAGAATAACACTTAAAACATGTGCCAAAATAATCATAAAAACATTGCCAATTTTCTCACAATCAATCCCACATAATTTGGAGAACAAATTGTCACACATTTCTTCCAAAAATTTGGCCATATCCTTTCTTGCACATGATGAAATTTCAGCATGTGTAACACTTGCATTTTATTCAAAATATTACCAAGTTTACTTTGATTTAATCCAAGAAATCAATCACCATTTAGTACAAAATATTTTCATTAATTTTGGAATAAAAATTGCTCACAAATGAGGCCTAGAGATCGGCCATATACATTCCCACACATGCTGAAATTTTCAGCATGTGTGATATTCAAAGATATCATCATTTTAATTCCATAAAATATTCAAAATACTTCCATACTATCTCCCAATTAATACATCTAATTAAAGATGATAAAATATGCCTCATTAAGATAGAAAATTGGCCAGCTCATTACACACATGCTGAAATTTTCAGCATGTGTTACAAATGTGACATATGTTTGAAATGTTACCTATTGTAGTTCCTTTCTTTAAGTCACGAACATTGCATGCTTCATTCTTGGCTAATCAAGATGCTAACAAAGCTCCACATATGCTCCAACAAGGCTGGTATAGGGGTGTGACATGATCATACATGTGCTGAATTTTATTTTTGCAAACTTTGTAAAATAGTGCACATTTAATTATATGCACATGGTATTTTCCAATCAGCCATTAATTGAATTTTCTATAACACTTTGAGATGTATGAAATATGTAAAAAGTGTCTAGATACATGCTATATGCCATGTCAAAAATGTTCCATGTCTCGTGTACGTAGAAAATCGAAATTTCGACGTTTATCGATTACCCGATTTTTCTTTAACTAAATTCCAAGTTTTGGCACATGTTATATATATTATTTTACACATAATATACATAAATTAAACTTTAATATTCATCTCATGAGGCTGATTAAAGTGGCGCCTAACCATGTGACAAAATTGAAATTAGAATCTCCACAATTTGGCCTTAATTGAGGGTGATTTGTGTGTGCCAACATGGAATGATTTTATGGCTGCACATACCATGTAAGCCACGAAATTTGTGGCCATTTTTGAAGTGTAAGGGCTGGACATCTATATATGGAAAGTACGTGACACGTTGGCGAAGTTTCGGTAATCGCCCGATACGATAATTTTCGATTCAGAACCTTTTAACGTGTCGTATTAAATTTGTCATCACCATGACTTATATCATATGATATAAGACCTGAATATACTCATAAACATGAGTTAAGTATAATTGTGTGACGTTAACGTACGTACGTAAAATATATAACGTGTCGGTAGTACGTTGGAATATATGTGTATGTGCCTTTTTCAAAACAAATCTTAATATGTATATATATATATATTTTTTAAATCTTAATATATATATATATATATATATATATATATCATCATCCGGACCCAGTATATCCCAAAACAACAAAAGCTATCGTTAGGGTCTGGGGAGGGTAAGTGGTAGGCCGTCAATACCTCTATCCCAAGGGATAGAGAGTCTGCTTTCAGTGAGACCCTCGGCTCTACCTGCATAAATGACATGATAATAGAGATATGTTGTGCTAGTGTGTTAGTGAGTAACTTCAAAAAATACAAAGAAAGATCTTTCTATATTAAAATAAACATCTAGTATATCTAGTATATATGTACATGTAATGTAAAACAATGGTATACAATATACCACCAAGTGGCAAGTCAACCTAGAGCGTAGATAGTGTCTACACATATCTATGTCACTAAATATACTCTAAAGTGTCCCTATATATGACCTATACCTCGTTAACCTTAATCTTATGTCTCCATGAACTCCTATCCTGGACCATGTCCTCAGAGAGGTGCAAATCTAGTAAGTCGTGTCTTATCTGCTCATCCCAAGTCAGTTTGGGCCTGCCTTTACTCCTGTTTCCCTCTACAATGAGGCTTTCAATTGCTCTAACCGACGCTGTTGTCTGTCTCCGCTTGACATGCCCAAACCATCTCAATCTCCCCTCCCTTATCTTATCGGCTATACTAGCCACGCCTAACCTTTCTCGAAACACCTCATTTCTGATCCGGTCTAGCCTTTTATGCCCATACATCCATCTTAATATTTTCATCTCTGCCACTTCCATCTTCTGTAATTGTAACATCTTGATGGCCCAGCAGTCTGTCCCATATAGCATTGCCGGTTGCACTGCCACCCTATAAAATTTTCCCTTTAATTTAGTTGGGAAATTTTTGTCACACAGCACCCCTGAGGCCGCCCTCCATCTACCCCAACCCGCTTGAACTCGATGTGCTACATCATTCTCTATGTCTCCATTCTGCTGCACAAACGATCCTAGGTCCTTAAATTTACTTACCTGTGGTACCACTTGACCATCGATGGTGAGCTGGCTATCCTCACTGTCTGCTACGCCACTGAAGTCGTAGTGCAGATACTCGGTCTTAGAACGGCTAATCTTTATGCCTTTTCTCTCTAAAACACCCCTCCACTGCTCTACTCTCATACTCAGGGTATCTCTACTTTCTGCGACTAATACAATATCGTCAGCAAAAAGCATACACCACGGAACTGCCTCCTATATCGGCTTTGACAACTCATCAAGGACGACTGCAAAAAGAAATGGGCTCAACGCAGACCCTTGATGGAGACCAACCTCCACCAGAAAGAAGTCTCTATTTCCCACAGCCGTACGAACGGTTGTTTTTGTCCTAGCATACATATCTCTAATTATGTCTATATACTTCATAGGGATCCCTCTTGCCTCCAGACTATCCCATATCAGGCTATGCGGTACACTATCATATGCTTTTTCAAGATCGATGAAAACCATATGTAAATCGCGCTTCTTCTCCCTATACTTCTCTATTAATCTCCTGAGAATGTGTATTGCTTCCGTAGTTGACCTTCCTGGCATAAAACCAAATTGGTTCACCGTAACCTGAGTTTCTCTCCTAATTCGAGTGTCGGTTATTCTCTCCCATAACTTCATGGTATGGCTTAGCAACTTAATCCCTCTATAGTTCCCACAACATTGTGCATCTCCTTTGTTCTTATATAGGGGGACCACGACACTCTTGCTCCACTCATCTGGCATCTTCCCTGTTTTGTAAATACAGTTGAACAGAGTAGTTAGCCACTGGACCCCTTCCTCTCCTAAATACTTCCACGCCTCAATGGGTATGTTATCTAGGCCGACCGCTTTAGCTCTTCTCATCTTCTTCAGTACTCTCATCACCTCTCCTTGTGCGATGTTCTTACAGTCGGAGTTATTATGTTGTAGTTGTTGGTTATTGGTTCTTTCTCATTCTTCATAGTCGGCACTACAGCCGTTGAAAAGATTGTGGAATTATGTTTGCCATTTCAACTTGATGTCTTGTGATTTGACTAACACACGTCCATCTTCTCCTTTTATGAACTTCCCGCCTCCTAGGTCCTGCCTCTTTCGATCCCTAGCTTTGGCAATCTTGAACATATCATGTTCGCCTCTTTTGTTTCTAGTCTCTTGTACATCCTTTTATAAGCCGCAGTCTTTGCCTCTGTCACTGCCTTCTTCGCCTCCTTCCTGGCGATTTTGTATTTATCCTTCAATCGCACTTTTTCTTCTCCATTGGTGCATCTTAACATCTCTCTCAAAATCTTTTGTTTGCCATTTATTTTTTATTGCACATCTTCGTTCAACCACCACGTCTCTTTATGTACGGCCTTCTTTCCTGTTGTTACCCCAACCGTTTCTCTTGCCGCATGAGTAATAGTAGTCGATATAGCTTCCCACATCTGGTTTGTATCCTCACCTAGACGATCTAGTTTCGCAGAGATGACCTTGTCTCTGAATATATTAATTTTTTTCGTCCTTCAAACTTCCCCATCGAATACTGGGTGGGAATTTTCCAACCCCCTTGCTCAGCTTTTGGCTCAATGTTATAACTACCACTAATAAACGGTGTTGCATCACCGCTGTCTCTCCTGGTATAACCTTGCAGTCCCTCCACAACCGTCGGTCTTCGCGCCTCATCAGAAAATAGTCGATCTACGTGTGACGTCCTCCGCTGTTAAACGTGATCAAATGTGATTCTTTTTTCTTAAAAAACGAGTTTATAATGCCTAGGTCATGGGCTACTGCTAGGTCTAGCAGTTCTCTACCCTGTTCGTTTCTATCTCCATAACCAAACCCGCCATGTACCGCCTGATTGAAAAACGTGTGATATATATATTGAAAAACGTGTGATATAAGGGGGGTGAAGAACTTTCCTTTCTTCAACTTGTTGCCTTTGTGCCTTTTCCAAATATGGCTTCCTTTAATGAACTACTTAGTTTAATTAACTAAGTACTTCACTTAATGAACTAGTTTAGTTCATTAATGATGGCACCTGAAAATAGTTCAAACACAACAAATGTTTGCCATTTGATGTAAGATTTAAAGCTTCATAGCTCGTTAGTACGACAACATTATATATGAACTATATAAGTCAAGTTTTATGCAACAAGGTGTCATGTCATAAAATATGTCATGCATTTCTTTGTAACACGATATTTAAATCATGCATTTTGAAATAACTTAAACCCCTTTTTCTCTACACTAAGATCACAGCTTTGAAGTGGCAGCTGCCTCCTTCAGGCAAGTTAAAGTTGAACATTGATGCATCTTCAAGAAGGCACTCCGCTACGGCAGGGGCAAACCTTTGCGATCATTCAGGTCACATGGTGGGGGCAATTGTGTTTATTCTTCCATGCCTTCCACCTCTTTGTGCAGAGTTGCAGGCAGTGTTATACAGTCTCATTTATTTTGGACGTTAGCACCAGAATATACCAGTGGAGAAAGATTGTTTACAGGTAACCAAAACGGGGGACTCATTGCAATCCAAAATGCCAGAATATAAGCAATTGGAGATTTTTCTTCGACTTACATGCAGTTTGATTCATTATACACCTCATTAAGTCAATATCGGGCACATCATCTGGCTTAACACGTCCATTTTGCTTCCTGCTCACTCACATTTACATCTCCTTCTCACCTCCCATATGTTGCCCGAGGTTATTATTATACAGATGTTACCACATCAACAATGTGTGCTTCGGATTGAGTCTTGCTCACGTTTGAATCATAGCTAATGCATATATCCTCATGATACAGGAAACTTCGGTATGCATTTTTTCCTATGTTGTTTTTTATCACATTATGCATATCATACTCTCATCATTTAACTGACTATTTTATGCGAGCTTGTTACGGCATCAATGTGCAAATTTACACCTCTCGCCAACATGCTGGATTGCAAGCTGCTTAAAAGTTTTAATTGTTGTCCATACTATCACGGTATGGGCAATGGCGGTATGTTTCTCTTTGATTACTAGTACTTTCAAAAAATACCATTTGCTTCATTTTAATGATCACTTGTTTCATTACACCGGAGGACGGGGAAATTCCAACCAGGAGTACGTACTGAATTATAGTCAAGCTCGTATTCTTGACATACCTGGTCGGACCTCGCAACATGTATGCAATAACCGTTCTATCATATACACTGTTGCCTCGGTCTACAATTGATCGAGGTAATAGCGGTAAGTCTCCACTGGCTCAGGCTATTTTTGGGCTTTCCTTTAGCGTTTATGTTTTAACATCTTCTTTCCTTGCCTGCGAGTTAAAGGCTATGGAGGACAAGATCATTCTACAAGTCTCAGCTGTCATGCAATGATGGATTATGCAGCAGCTCTTCCGCAATGATATTTATTTTGTAAAATTGTATTGTTTTCGATTCAGTCAAAAAACATTTCTCCTTTCATTTTATCCATTAGTGCTCTCTAATTTCTTTCGATTTATGTATGTCTTTATTTTCTTATCTCATTTAGTTTGGGAGAGTCTCCCTCCTAAGATAAGACATTCAATCTAACCATGGTATTCCTCCGCCACAGGTGAGGGCCATTTATTAACAAAACTGTCGAACGGTATCACCCGTCCTTCAACTAAAAAAAATATGATATAAGTCTCATAAATCTTTTCTTTGTCATACCTTTTACTTAAATTGTAGCGACCTGTCCCGAGCCTAGAACTCAAAATGACTCACTCTCCATATTTCACTAAGGAAAATACAATACGTCGACACATTCAATTCAACATCAGCATAATAACGTAAATCGATTTCAACGGAAGTCATAAAAATCAAACCTAGAAATGAATATCATTAATGAAAAGTCAATGTCTCAAAAATCTAGGTCTTACATAAATCAAAATGAAAATGAACTACTCATTTTGAATAAATAAAGTCTACACTATGAATCCTCAAATACATCCTCAAGCCACAAGTCTCAATATCCCTACTCATGATCGTCCTCGACTTACACTAACTCGAAATCTTGGGGATCTGCAAAAATAATTGATAACATAGCATGAGCGACATACATCGTCCAACAAGTAACCTAACTATATTTACCATGGGATGATACAAAGAGAATCCAATGTAATTAAAATAAATAAATGAAAAAAATATAAAATAGCATGTTTCTCTTTGCAAATAAAGTTTACCTTTCCGCCATCCTGATAAATCAAGCAAATAAAGCATACGCAACTTAGTTATCGCACACAAGTGTTAGTACAATCAAAAATTCGTGATGCAAACTTTAAAACAACGAATGCAATGATACAGTTACGATTTCAATTTCCGTTTCATTTTTCATTTTCATTTTTAATTTCTATTTTCGATATCCATATTCGATATCCCTTCCGATATCTATATGCGATATCCATTTCTCAGCAATGCAATGTAATGGCCATTGCTCTTACCTTACTAGTGACTTATATTGAAAGATTTATGGACTTGGTTGCTCAATGGTCGTATGTGAACAGGTGGCCTATCTCCTCATCATCATATGTGCCTAGACGGCCCAATTGGCAGTCATATGTGCCCGAGCGGCCTATCTCATCTCATAGTCATATGTGCTCAGCCGACCCGTTTGTTTGGAACTAGTCCAACTCTGTAATATATTTCCTTTGTAAGGGTGACTTTTAAAAATGTGCAATTTCAAAAATAACTTCAATTATCGATACGATTTTCAAATTATCACTTTATTTTCCGTTTTGATTGTGATTTATCTTTTCATTACTTTATCCACCTATCTCTTACGTATAAGTATACCCACGTATACGTCTGCGTCCATACATGTGCATATACGCTCATATACTAACACGTATCGCCCTCGACCCATTTTTCCCTTACCCCCTACCCAACTCACCACACCCTCGCCCCTAACCTCACGGCCCACCCTCACTGTCCTCAGCCCAGCACACCATCCCCTCAGCTCCCTCGGCCCCAGCCCCCTTTCCCACCAAAAACCCTAATTTTCACCCCCCGCACACTAATCCTTGGCCCACATCAAATTCTCACACCGTTGACTTTTTCTCACATCTAACCCCATAGACACGTAGTACTACTCACGCTTAACACACTGCCGCAAGAATAACTGCGAATCCACCTTATGCTCCCTCACGCGCCGTTAGAAGGCTGGCCATGCACCGTCTTTGGTGGGCATGTGAGCCCCACATGTCGCCTATCTCTCGAACGTCCGACCACCAGAATTCTCAACTCCTTATTTCCTACCATATTATGCTCTCAAATCACAAAAGTTCTCGTTTCTCAAAAATGATTTTCCCTCTTTCATCGAAGAAAACCCCAAATTTGATTAATCCAATAAACATACGATTCAATTCAAGACTTTCCATCTTTATTCAACTCATAATTACCATCTCTGTCCAGCCTCAAACATTCGGCCAACATACACTTTTTTGCACAAAAGAGAATTCAAAATAGCACGTATTTCATCCATAATCTATCATGCATATACAATTCGGAATCATGCATCATATACACATATGTATAGACACTATGGGCAGCAGCACACACCCCAAAACTGATGGCCCACATATCAAGAACAACAAGATTTTGCCACTTTATACATATACGCATATACTCGATACATAATTACAATGAATACATACATATAATCAACAAACTATGCAATCACAATTACATCATGCATGATCCAGTTGTCATGTAAAAATCACGTCATAAGATTACGAAACATAGAAAATATAGTAAGGATACTTGTCTTGATCTCAGTTACACTTTACCGTAAAACAATCGGGTTGAATTCAAGCAGAATTTGGCCTCTTTTTCTCCCTTTGGCTGGCGACAGCGGGTGTTGGAATAATTAGTTGCCTAATTTTCTGGGTAATCGGGGGTGCTACCAAGGTAAGGGAGGGGAATTTGGTGTGGGGGTGGTATGGGTGTAGGTATATATAGAGGTTAGGGTGATTAAGTTGAAGTAGCATATTCCTAATAGAATTTGGTATTTACCAAATACTATAATTCTATCCTTCTTCTTTTCCTAGTCTTACTAGGATATTTTTTTTTGAGTACCTTTCTATTTTTTTTCTATATGGCTACCATGTATATATGTTTAATATATATATGTATGTATATATTTTTTTATGAAAAAATATATTTATTAAGCAGCCTCACTTATGGTGGAGGGAAACTATATTACATAAGAACGCGTATAAGAAAATACATAATGGAGAAAGCTAATGAGTGTAAACCTCCAATCATATATGATATGCCGTATTAAAACCTTGCCAAGTAAAACCACCCTTGAGGATAAAGTCTTGGCGAAGAAAAAAACATACATATTTATATGAATGGAGAGATGACCTGTATATATTGTATGAAGCAGTCATCGTAATTTTAGTAGGCGCAAGAAGATAGGAGGATGTTGATTGCAGCTGCAGATAAGTTTATGGAATCCCGTTGTGTCGAAATCATTGCCCCTCAAAACAAGATATGCAAATGAGTATTAGCAGTGTTGGTATGAGATAGTCGTTTAATATGTAAATTGTTTCAAACGTACCCATGCCACCTCGGGTCCGAAAGAACCAAGGTGGCGTCTAATTGATGCATGGACAAACGGTGGTAGAAGCTGGACAGCATGTGCGATTGCATGCAGGTTGAAACTCGAGTCGCCAGGCCCAACGTGTGAATGTCACCCACAAAGAACATCATGAGGATAAGCACAAGTCATATAAGTAAAGAATTATGTAGAAGAGCTGAATGAGATATGTAGTACGCACCTGCGTTGCCTGCGTATATTTCCACAGGCAACCAGAGAAAATAAACGCCAACACTATGTGAGACATGTTATAGTTGAAAGGTGGGAAGTTGTTGTTGATCCATGTGGATTGTACCACGCACCTCACAAGGAAGTTCACGTAAACTGGCATAAGTGCACATCCCTTTGTAGGATCTGCAAGACACCACTAGAAGGGGGGGTTGAATAGGTGGTGCGGAAAGTGTGGTTTTTAAAATTTGTTTAAACCTAAACAACTCAACTTCTGAAAACAGATTCTGTTTTCAGGACCAGTTTTAAAACGTTTTTAAGACCAGGTTATAGGTCTCCCAAAATTCTGAAATTTTGAGAGAACTTAACCTCAGATGTTATGAGGGTCCCCTAAAAATTTCAAATTTAAATTCAACCTTTAACCCCTTCAAAAACCATTGGTGATCAGCTTGCTCGAATCTGCCAGAAACGGTAGACGGTTTTGAAAAATTTATTCCTATTTTTGTATAAGTCCAAATTCTCTGAAATTTTAATCACTAACTCCTTATATACTATATTTAAGTGGGTTGAAACAGTTTTGCCAAATGCTTTTGGGAAGTTGGTCACTTACTATCAAAGTCTCAACTCTTGCAAGTCTGAAAATCAGACTGCACTAGTCTCAGAACTTTTGATGTTTGATCGGCTTATCCTTATCCAAAAGGGTTGAATCTTGTTCCAAATTAACCCTAAGACGTGTAGCTGTGTTTCTGGAAATTTTCGTGGTTTTTGAAAGTCGTTTACTATTTATACAAACGCAAACAAAAAGAGTAAACTGTGCAGTAACAGAAAATAAATGCTGAAAGTAAATGGCACCAAGAATTTTATACTGGTTCGGTTGTAAACAACCTACTCCAGTCGTCAAGGAACACCTTCCTTGGTTCAAACTAATCACACACACGCAATACACCTTACCACAGGGTTGATGGAGTTACACACCAACTCCAACCCTTTACAAACCTTGTACGATGAATACAATTCGCACGAACACCACCACCTCGCAAGAATGAAGATTGATCACACCTTGATCAATCTTTTACAAAGATACAGAACATGTGGTGGTCTATAACAAGCCTATTCAAGATTGAAAATATGAATACAATAGGCTTTCAAGAAGAAAGAAGGAAAGAGAGTGTAGAAGAAGAGAGTCTAGAACACTTTCGATCTTTCAACTTGCAACACTTGTTCTTGTCTTGTTTTTGCTCATCTTCTTTCCTTTTAATGCTTGCAGCCGTTCCCCCTAGGTGTCCTCCTCCTCTTGAAAATTATCTTCTAAGTCCTTGGGAGAATGTAAGACATCATTGTGACATGGTCTTGCTTACTTGGTATCTTCTCATTGGATGATCATTTAAGCTTTGCTTACTTGGCACTTCATGATAGGTTGAATGTTGTCATCATTGATGACTTGGAAAAATCTGAATATATCACTCAAAACATGTGCCAAAATCAACATAGAATAATTTCCATACTACACATGATTGTCACATAAATTTTGCAAGATAATTTTGTCACAAAAATGGTGAAAAATTCGGCCATACCATGCTGAAACTTCATCATGTGCATCATTTCCATTTCATTCAAAATAATGCCAAGTTTACTTTGATTTATTTCTTGAAAATGAATCACCATTTAGTAGAAAACATTTTCATCATTTTTGGAATAAAAATTAGTCACTAATAAGGCCTTAAAAACGCCTAGATGCTTTGCACACATGCTGAAATTTTTAGCATGTGTGATATCCAAGAATATCACTTTCTTTATTCCATAAAATATTTAAAACACTTGCAAATTGTCTTCTAATTAATTCACTTAATTCAGGAAGTGAAATATACCTCATAAATAGGTAAAAATCGCCTACCCTTAAACACACATGCTGAAATTTTCAGCATGTGTCACAATTGTGACAAAATTTTAATTGTTACCTTTTGTAGCTTCTCTCTTTAAGTCACCAACTTTGTGTGATTGATTCTTGACCAATCAATATGCCAACAAGGCTCCACATATGCTCCATCTCAGCTGTAGGTGGCGTGTATATATGTATATGCATGTGCTGAATTTTATTTCTGCTAACTTTGTAAAATAGTGCACATTTAATAATACACACATGTTATATTCCAATCAGCCCTTAATTTAATTATATAGAACACTTTAAGATGTATAAAATATGTAAAAAATGTCTAAATACGTGTCGTATGATGTGCCAAAAATGTTCCATGCATTGTGTATGTAGAAAATCGAATTTTCGATATCTATCGATTACCCGATTTTTCTCTAATTAAATTCCAACTTTGTGCACATGTTATATATATTATGTTACACATAATATATATATATAATATATACTTTAAATCTCAGCACTTGGCTGGTCTAAAGTGGCGCTATTAACATGTGACAAAATTAAAATTGGAATCTTCACATTTTGGCCTTAATGTGGGGTGATTTGTGTGTGCCAACATGGAATGATCTTATGTCTGATAATATCACCATTAGCACGAAACTTTTGAGCATTTTTGAAGTGTAGGGGCTGGCCATCTATTTATGGTAAGTACGTGACATGTTGGCGAAGTTTCGGTATTCGCCCGATACGACAATTTTTGGTTTAGAACCTTTTAACGTGTCGTATTTAATTTGTCATCACAATGGCTTATATCATATGATATAAGACCTGAATATACTCAAAAATATGAGTTAAGTATAATGGTGTGACGTTAATGACGTTCGTAAGATATATAACGTGTCGGTTGTACGTTGGAATACATGTGTATGTGCCTTTTTTTGAAAAATCTGAAAATATATATATATATATATATGTGTGTGTGTGTGTGTGTGTGTGTGTGTGTGTGTGTATGGCGTGTGAATTGAATGAGGAGAGGAGGAGGAAACTTTCCTTCCTTAGCCTTGTTGCCTTTGTGCCTTTTCCAAATGTAGCTTCCTTTAATGAACTACTTAGTTTAATTAACTAAGTACTTCACTTAATGAACTAGTTTAGTTCATTAATGGTGGCACCTGAAAATAGTATAAACAAAACAAATTTTTGCCATTTGATGTAAGCTTTGTAGCTTCATGGCTCGTTAGTATGGCAACATAATATATGAACTATATAAGGCAAGTAATAAGCAATATATCATGCACATTTATCTTATGCTCGTTTTTGTGCACATTTAAATCATGTATTTGAAAATCACTCAAACCCCTTTTTCTCTACACCCTTGAGTGTGATTACCGTGTCGCGCTAAATAGTGTGCAGCTGTGTTGGCTTGTCGAGGACAATATTGCAATGTAACTTGATTGAGAGTCATGAAAACCTTGAGCCAATCAACATCAGTTGCTAATGTGCCCGTGAGAACGTTTGTGGTTGGTATAATTGAGAGGATGAATTTACAATCCATCTCCACAATGAGTTGCGGGTGAGTTGTCGCATAATACATTAGAGAGAGCAATATCGTTTGTATCTCAGCTCTCAATAGAGGTAGTGTGGGAGTGAAAAGAAGATTGTGGAGATCATATTTCCGCAGTTTTTCCTCAAAACTGCGCTACCCATGGTTGATTGTTTGCCCACTGCCGCATCTATATTATGTTTGACTCAGCCAGATGGAGGAAGAGTCCACTTGATTAGGCGTAGCTTCTTGCAGCGAAGCAAAGGAGCAAAGTGCAAGGACTGAAGATGTGGAAGTGGATGGGCAAATTTCTTGCCACTCATCACTGCACACCATGTGAAGATTGAATTACGGACGCGCTCATATAAATTTCGATTGTTGAACGTTTCATCCCCAAATCGAACGGCTGCATATATTTTCCAGATTTCCCACGTAATAAGAGATGGGCTACTGACTTGAGTTGGCCAGATATAGTTGAGAGTGATGAAAGGCACCACCATCTTCGAAGATGCTGTTTAACAGATTCTTGTCGAGGGAATGGCCCAGAGAAGAGTATTGAGGCTTCCATCCATATTGGTCGAATGAGCATACATTGAAGAAGGATATGGTCCGTATTATCAGAAGAACAACGGCAGAAGGCACATTGTGTTGGATATAGTTTGCCATAACGAAAGGTTTTCAACCAATGGCACAGAGTTTGTCCAAAGACACCAGAGTAATATGCGCATACCCAGTTTTGCATTTGGCCACCATATGTAGCGATGATCAGGAATGATAGTTCCAGTGGTGTTGATAGTGAGATAAGCAGATTTAAGAGAAAACTGACCTTGGATATCTGGGATCCTATTGAATATATTTTGCACTTGCTCCACATGACCTTGCATGAAATTATCAATACGGCATAACCTCTTCCACAATGATGAATCATATATATGCGTATACATGTTGGAGCGATTACCGTATCTTGCTTTGCAGTATGTAACCCAGGGTGTGTTTTCGTGATGATATTTCCACCATAATTGACAGTCATATGATTTTTGTATATGCAACAGATGGCGGATGCCAAGACCTCCTTCCTCTTGTGATTTACAAACAGAAGACAGGAGCACCAATGATGGCGGCCTCCCCATAGGAAATTAGCCATCTTTTGATTTAAAATGTTAATGACTCCTTTGGGCACACGAGAGCTAGCAATAATGTGCAGTGGCATGGAGTTAAGGACATGTTTTTGAAGGACCACCCGTCCCGCCATCGATAGCAATTTTGCAGACCAAGAATGTAGCTTAGCATTAAAATGTTGAACAAGCAATAGACAATGGCATGCTCTATTAATTCCCTTATATAAGAATGATCCTAAATATTTAATAGGTAACGAGGTGAGATGCATACCCAAAGCTTGCGATGCAACCACAACGGAAACGCATTCCCCCACCACAACTTGGCTTTTGTGATAATTAACGTGCAAAACTTCTAAAGATTACATGTTGAGCCATTTAGGAATATCAGCAAATCATCTGCGAACCCCAAATGCGAGACACATGGTGTGCGGCCCGCATGAAAACCTTTTATTGACCCTTTAGAAATCATAGCCTTAAGCCCACGAGAGAAACCCTCCGATACAATAATAAACAAGAGTGGTGATAGTGGGTCGCCTTGCTTCACCCCCCTCCCCACTGGAAAGAAACCAACTTGCTTACCATTTAATAGGATTGAACAATGAGTAGCATGCAAATTATTTATCAGCATGCGAGTAAACCGTGGATGAAATCCTAGTTGTTACAAGAGACGCTGTAAGTACTGCCAACTTACTCGGTCAAAGGCCTTTGCCATATCTAATTTGATCATGACATGGCCCCCTCTTATCTTCCTATCAATGACGTGAACCATGTCTTGCGCAAGGAGAATCTGCTCAGTAATGCTTCTACGTTGCATACAACCTGCTTATTCTTGCGAGATAATCCGAGGAAGAATGGGAGAGAGGCTACTCAATATCAACCGTGTAATCACCTTAGAGATGAAGTTTGTTAAACAAATTGGTCTATAATCTGCGAAAGTCGGAGATATCTTCACTTTTGGGATAAGAAATATGGATGATGTGGCCATCTTCTTCGGCATCATGAAACCCAGAAAAAATTCTTGGACTGCTTTTTGCACATCAAGATATATATAATTCCAGAACCACCTATAAAAAGATCCAGGATATCCGTCTAGTCCTGTGGCGCTAGTGGGGCTAAGATCCCACACTGCAGCTCTTATCTCTTGCAAAGTAGGCATACTTTGTAGATTTGTGTTATCCTCTGCCATTATGGCTGTTGGTACAAATTGTAAAATAGAGTCAACCTCTTGAATATGTTCAGCCGCAAATAACGAGGAAAAATAGTTAATCGCCTCCGCTCCAATGTCAGCTGATAGAATACAATCAATACCATTAGCACGTCGAATCTTGCGTATAGTCTGTCGCCTGCGCTTGTCTTTGACAGTTTGATGATAAAATGTTGTATTAGCATCCCCTTCATTTAACCATTTGACATTAGCCTTTTGCTTCCAATAGAGGAATGCTCTATTTTGCGCCACTTTTAGCTGGGCTTGGATGCGGTGATACTGTTCTCTCAGAGCATCTATTTGGAATTCATCATAAGCCTTTTCGTCTTTGATAACTTCCTCTTCATCGACTACTACGGCATCAAAAATATTTCCAAAAACTTCCTTATTCCATTTTATTAAATGATGCTTTAGGAGTCGAAGCTTATCGTATAGACCCCACATGCCTCCTACCGTTTTGAAGGATTGCCAATGATGTTGAACCAGTGAATTAAAATCCGGATGTGTGGCCCAGACATCCAAGTATCTGAAGGCAGATGGTTCCCGCGCTGTTTCAATGTCACATTGAAGAAGAATAGGAGAGTGATCTGATGTTACCCTGGTGAGATGTTGACATAAAATGGATGGGAACATATCAGTAAATGCAGAGCTGCAAAGGTAACAATCTAATCGCCTACAAACTCAACCAAGCCCACGTCCATCCATGTGAATGGAGATCCTTGAAAAGGAATGTCTTGGAGATCACATTCTGGTATACAATTATTAAAATCCTGTAGTTGTCGAAGTGTAGGGGAAGAGCGGCCTCTATGTTCGTCTAGTGTACGAAAGGTATTAAAATCTCCCCCAACAACCATGGTAATTGTAAATCATCATAGAGAAGTTTTAGGTCTGTCCATAATGGCTTGCGTGCTGCCACCGTGTGGAGTTCATTGACCGCAGTAAACCAAAATTGATCACCCGAAGCCAACCATAATTGTTTAAAAGAATAATTTTGTTGGGCAGTCCGTGTATCTTCCAAAGCGATAATAGAGTCCTTTCAAAAAAACCAAATGCGATCATCACAGACTGATATTGCTTGAGAAAAACCAAAACGCAAACGATACGATACCAAATTGGCAATTCTGGATTTAAGTTCAATAATTACTAATGCCTGCAATTTGTATCGTCGAATTAATGAGTGGATCCTAGTTTCCGAGGTACGAATACCTCTCACATTCCATTTCAACAGATTCATTGGTCTAAAGGATCAAAAGGATTAAGGAGTTGGGCTGCACGTGACCTGGTTATTCGTGGAGAAGCTGTGATAGCCTGAGCCGGACGGCGTAGTAACCTTGGTGGAGAAGGTACAGTGACTATTTCAGTAGAAGGAGCCACTGGTTCAGTGACTATTTCAGCAATGGGAGCCTCTTCTTGCACTCGACTAGTATCCTAATACACTGCTTGATAAATATCTGCCATGGCTTCTAATATATCCCTATGTTGTGAATCCAAACGATTGTCTTTCAAAGGCAATATAAGCTCACTATCTGAAAAAGATGAAATATCCTGTTGTTGTGCCAAATCTCGAATAATACAATCATCCACTCCTTTGAGACGTGATATATCAGGTGAAATGGATACCTGACTTTGTTGACAAATATCTGGAGATGAGATATGAACAAGTGACGGTGAAGGCGCAGTTGACGTGATCTTTGTAGGGTTTGCTTGATATGCATCTGGCTGGATCGTAGGCTTTGTTATACTGCGGATTTCATGCACAACTGGTGCGTGAGGAGGGTTTTTCTTGGGAGTCCATCGGTTTTTTTGCTCTTTGGCCGATTGAAGCTGCGGTTTTGGCAATTGGTTTTTTTATAGGATTCTCTGTATTCTCCTTGCCACAGTCGTCAGTCACATGGCCTAGCTGAAAGAAGCTGCCACAGTATGACGGTAAATCCTCATACTTTCCACAGTCTGAGTAATAATCTTTAATGGCCCCTCCTTGGAAACATCCAGTTCAACACATAATCTTGCCACCGAGGGTCTAGTTACAGACATGGTAGCAGCGTCCATCTTCATGGGCGTACCAATCATATTCGCAATCTGAAAAAAGAGCATCTTTTCGATGATAGTGAAGGGGAGGGCCGGGAAAAGACACCCATATTGGTATAATTGGTATTTCAATGGAGGGATCATAATCCGGTGTCCACTTTGTGATTTTCATATGCTTTCCGGAAATAGTCCAACTTTGATGTGAAAAACAACGGAGATAATCGTGCTCATGATCAAAGTGTAAAAGGACATGCTTTGCGTCCAAAAGTCCGATCTTTACGGATCCTTCAAAACCAATGCGATCCACCGCTGTTCTAATTGTTGCCAAAGGTGGCCTACCATACCAAAAAGTGCCAACCAATGTAAGTTTGTATGGGGCTGCCAAGGATTGGATTTCCTCTACCGTAAACATAATCATCGGCCTCCCCTTATATTTGTGGATCGGTTTCGGAGATATGGGGGTTGAGGACGACGAGAATAGGGATGCATATGTTTTTTGCAGCGGCATGACAGTGGGATCCCTAGTTACAGATGGCGGATCCGCCATTGTAATGTAGAAAATGATGTCGTCGTAGTCGGTGCTGATTGAAGAAACAAAAGAAGATTGAATAATGAAACGTGAGGTTGAACGGAGAAAGCGTCAGCAGTGGTGAATGTCACCGCCGCCGGCGAGGGTCGCATTTCGCCAGAGAAAAATTCGCATGGCCGAAAAAAACTATATATATATATATGTATGTATGGTACTACATATATGTATGTATGTGTGTGTGTGTATATATATTAAATGGCAGAAGGCATAGGATGTAATAGACCTTCCCCCTTACAATAAGTTTTGTCCTCGAAACTTGCGTACGACGTAATCAATGACTTAGTATGGTTTTACTTAATCCATTCACCTAGATAACGACCGTACAAAACATCCATTGCATATGATGATATGCTAACATTACACATCCTCGACATAGGACTCAACCCTAAAAATCATTTTTTGTATACATACAAGATAATTTCTAATTCTATTGTTCTCCGCTTATTTAATATCATAACCTACTCTTTCTATAATTTTAGAATCAAGCTTAGGGGTATTGTAACCATACTAGGGGTTCCATATCCCGTTCGTCATTCGATATCGTACTTATATCTGGTGTCCTCAGCAGTCTTATATAATCAGTACTTATGTATATTGCAGTCTTTAACTTAACGTCTTGTTCACCAGACTTATCCCTCAAGCCATATATATATTCAGAATACATTTTATTCTAGTATGATTCAACTTAGTCATCGCTAACATCTGACAAGATGATCTAGTCCTTATGAGGTTCGATCCATAACTTAATTCTCCGTAATTAAAACTTATAAACTTCCATTTATATTCACTTGACGGTATCATTCCACTTAAATACACGTAATCTACAATTCCGAATTCTTAAACTCATCGTATATAAATCATCCCTTAGTTACATGACCATCCAAGTTATCCATCGAGCCCTCCAATGAGCTAACAATCACTCTCCTTTTTCATATAATCAAATTCTCAAAATCAATTCTTATACCTACAAACTAGTTCTATGATAATGCTTTTACTTTTTTAGAGGTATTATCAACAACCTAGTATACGAAGTATGTGCATGGACATATTTTTCTTCAGTTTAGAGAAAAGTAACTTATGTAACAATGAATTGTAACATAGCTTTAACCGTTTAAAATAATATATATTCTATTTTTTTGTGTAAAAACAAAAATCAAAGTATCATTTATTTGTTTTTGCAAAATGGTATCTCAAGTGACCACTTATAAAAATAATGGTACAACTTAATTGCAAAAGGGTTTCGATAAAATCGCATTAAAACAATTTGGAAAGTTGACAAATGTGAAGTTTCGTAAAACAATTTGAATACAGTACCTTTCTTCTCTAAAAGAAGTACATATCATAAAAACTACTTTTCGTTTCGCAAAAACAAAATTGTAAAACTCAACTAATTCCTAAACAATTTGAAGAAGGTACCACTCTTTTCCAAAAAGAAGTATATGCATTTTGAAACTATTTCTGCTTCACAAAATTAAATAAGTTCATTGCAAGCAGATAAATAACTTCAAAAGCATTTAATGAGTAAAATGCTCACAATATTGATAGTTGACAAGTAAAATTATTTTACCAAAATAAATACAGCTAAACGAAAGTATAAAAAATATATACACATATCGTTCTTTGTAAACATCATTATTTTAAGATATATCTGTTTTATCATGGGTAGTCGAAATTCCATTAGGATGCTATACGAATTCGAAAAGGAATATAGTCTTGTAAAGTTATTAGACTATAACAAAAATGAAACTAGTTGAAATACTTAGAAGCAAAAATTTTTGAAATGCCTTCAAAATATAAAATATATCTTGGGGCACGTGCGTATTAGAAATCGTTTAACTCCTTGAAAAATTATAGTCCAATACTTCGTATAATTTTTTCTAAGTCACCCCTTAAGGGCAAATGAAAAATCTGCCTATGTACTATTTCTTATAAATCTTTAATTTAAGTTGTCCAATCCTAGCATGGCACATTAATGTTGATCGACTTAAGGTATTCTAATTCACAATGCTTCCACGTGGCACACTGATCCACAATACTTCTTTACTTGGTTATTTCAACGGGTAATTCTAGCTTAACTAGATCTCACCTGAAAAGCAACTACTACTTGTTCATACTTGCTCTGTTGCAACTCAAGCCAACTCGATACATCAGTACTTATGTGTTCCTAGGAATCAAAACTTCACCAGATTTGTAATAATTGGTAATTCCACTGCACTTATTTTAGTAATGCTCTCTGATCACTTTCAGTCAGCATCTATAATAAAACTAATATCTTTGCTCTATTTTGATGATCCTAACATTCATCATCTTAATTATATCTATAAACCCCTTTGTACGATAATTCGGTGCTAAACTCTACTGATCATAATGCTTGTAAATCGTTACTTAATCCCTATCATTCTACTATAAATCATTTCTTAGCAGCTATGATCTCAACTTAGACCTAGTCACGTTCCGACACTGCTATCAAAAGTAGAGTTATGGACCTGCTTTATTTACCACAATGATAACGGGTCCTATGCTGCTGCTATGGGGAAGCAGCCTTAGTGACTGTCGAGACCATATGAATTTATGCATCAACCAGCGCCTGCGGTAGGGCACCCTAGTTAGCATTGTGTTACAGCCGTGAATTTTTAAAACTAATAATAATAATAATAATAATAATAATAATAATAATAATAAAGGTAAAAAAATAAATAAGTAATATATATATATATATATTTATGTGATGTGTGTGACGTGTAGATAAGGGTGGGGGTTAATAGATAATTTTTGGTTATAATTGAAATCTAAAAGGGTAAATTTAAAATAATCAGATCTAATCAAATTTAATCAAATCATATTCCCCAAATCACTCCCCTACCAAATTCTATCTCCTCTCCCCATCATAAACGACATCTCTCCCTCTCCCCACCCCAAAGAAGCCGTCAATTGCAGCAGGAAGGAAAAAAACATGCAAGCTTGTGAAGGAGAGAAAAGAAAAAGGGAAGGGGGAAGAAGAAGATAAAAAGGAAGGGCTAGTCAGCCTCCCCCAAAATCCCACCAATCTATATATATATTGCGAGTTTATCGTTTCTCCAAGGTAGGCGCCTCTTCCCCCTCAAACGGGTATAATACATGCATGTTTTGATGATATATTTATGTGATTCGTTGTTTTTATTTGTTCAATATGAGAACTTTGCCTTGTTTTATATGGGAAAGCGTGAGATGTGTTGTTTATGGATTTATGTGTATGTGCATTGAAATTGATGGTTGTTGTGATTCGGAATGGAAATACCCCTGAATGAAATCAAAAAGTTGAATATTTTCATACTTAGGTTTCTTTAAAATTGCGTTTTGGCCTTAGAATAAGTTCATCTAGCCCAGAATAGGTTGGGATTGGGTTGAAAGTTGAAAAAACGGGTCACACAGATGTGTTTCAGGGTGTGGCACGTGGGGCCCACGCACGGCCCCTGACGGCGCGTCAGGGCACGTGCTGACGTGTCAACTTCCAAAATTTGCGTCTCGTTATAACAAGCCCAACGCAACTGGTTTGAGGTCAATCGGAGTTAAAATGAAGATTTTATGAAGGTTAGAAAGAAATATAATTTAATATAAAAAAATAAAAAAAGGAAAATCCTTTTGGACCGGCCTGGCTGCCGGACCGAACCGGATTGTTAGCGATCCGTACCAGATAGCAGGCCGGCCCAAACCAGAAATTAAAAAAAGTAAATCTGAAAATTAATTTCTGAAAGGAATAAATGATAAATAATTAATTAAAATTAGTTTAAAATTCCAGAAAAATATATTTATTTATCATAAAATTCTAAATAAATTGCAGAATATATAAAGGTTAAAATTAAATTATTTCCACTTAATTTCTAAATTTTGGTAAATGCAAGTAATTAAAAATAATTAGTAATAAATGGAATTAAATAAGGGAAAATTAGTAGAAAATTCTAGAAAATTAATATAAACTAAGGAAAAATGAGGGGGATGCTAAATAACAACTTTTTAATGTTTGTAAAATTTACTAAACTAAATATTGAGTGCCAGAGATGGTGAGGATGGGCGTACGGGCCTCAGGCGACTTTTGTTGTTGCATTCATGGCACGTGCATTTGCATTGGGAGTGGATTGAGATGTACGGGTCTCAGACGCTCGAGTGGAGTGGACCATAGTCTATGGGCCATGAGTATTCGGTTATGGTGGTTCACGGTGTACGGGCCATGAGTATCGGTTTTGGTGGATCATGGTGTACGGACCATAGGCATCGGTTATGGTGGATCGTTGTGTACGGGCCACGGGCATCGGTTGGGGTGGATCGTGGTGTTCGGGCCACAGGCATCCGTAAGGGTGGTTTGTAGTGTACGGGCTACAGGCATCCAGTCAATCCCTGGATCATGCATTGCATATAGGTCTAGGGGCATATTGCATGACATGATTCTTGTTGCGTGTGACACGTTGATTGAGCATGCATCACGTACTTGCGCATTTTTATGTGGAGTGCTTTACTTACCGTATTTACTTTATCTTATGCATGTTATCTTATATTTATGTGTTGTGTGGTTTTATCTTATATTTATGTGCTATGTGGTTATATTATATCTATGTGCTATGTGGCTATATCATTTCGTCATGCACGTTTTGTATTGGTTTGAGGCGGGCATCTACTGGGTGATTTTCTGTCACTCACCCCTACTTCCCAGGTGAGCCGGATGAGGACTATGAGCACATCTTCGTTGAGGGCGGGATGGACATAGCGGAGTGGGTTGGTTGAGAGCTGCAGGTAGGATATGAGGGGCCTCTGCAGCTGTTTTGTTCTTGTTCATACTTTGAGGATTTTCCACACACTACTTTTCTACTTTTATTCCCATAATTTTTATTTAGCAATGTAATGACGATATTGGAGTTTAATATGTATTATCGTTTACGTTTCCGCGAAAAAAATTTCTACGTCATTTTTGACAAGTAAGAGATTGATTCGACGCTTTGTATTCTCTTTAGTGAGATACGGCGGGTGCACTGTTCCTGATGTTAAGGCTCGGGAGTGGGGCACTACAGGTGGTATGAGAGCCGAGGCTTCAGATCCGCCTCGGAAACATACGATTAACTAGATCACTAGACGTAAGTTACGATCTTTTTGTAAAATGACGATTTTACCATTAATAAACAAAGTAGACTTAAGAGATGATTTTAGACCTAAGTTATGATCGGGTTATGGGAGGTGTGTGCCGATGGTGAGCTTTTCTTGTCTAATTATCGATTTATCCGCGTTCCACCTTTCAACTTATTATCGACAAATCTGTATTCGTTTCATGAACTCAAATTCCAGATAATGCCTCCACGGCGCGAGCCGCCAGCTGGAAATGGAGGACACGATGGCGATGATCAGCAGGGTCAGGGGAACATTTCTCAGGTCCTTGTAGATACCCTGGCCACGTTGACTACATTGATGGCCCAGTAGCAGATACAGATGGCTCACCTACAGTAGCAGCAGCAGCCACCACCAGCACCACCACCCCAGGGGGCTTGGATTATTCTACCGAAAGATGCAGAACTGCTAGATACCTGTGTTTAGGGGTACAACACGACCAGAGGAGGCAGAGATCTGGCTCAAGAATGTATCTGAGCAGTGGAAGTTGATGCAGGTTCCGGATGGCCTAAAGGTTGATGTGGTTGTACCATTCTCAGAGGGTGATGCCGAGCAATAGTGGCAGGGCGTGGCATACACACTAACTCCACCGCTGACATGGACCCAGTTCAGGGAGGAGTAATAGAAGCACTATGTTACTGAAAGTGTCATTCAGAGGAGGATGACGGAGTTTCAGCTTCTGACATAGGGGCCAATGACTGGGACAAGTATTTTGAGAGGTTCCATGCACTTGCGAGTTACATGCCTGCCATCATGAATAACGAGAAAACAAAGATGCTGGAGTTCAAGACCAGCTTGAGCTCTCGCATTCATTCATTGATCATCTGCACCCGGTCTACCACTTTTGAAGAGTTGTTGGAGGTGTGTCTTGAGGTCGAGGGTGATCTCGAGAGGTTTGCAGCAGTCGACAGGTCTTAAGAGACCACGAAAGGTGTTTCGTCCTGGGAGATTGGGGAGATGGATGAAGATTCCGCGCCGCCATCTGATCGGGCAATCTTTCAGACCACCATAGCAGGAACAGGGATCGGCGTCTCAACCATTGATGATTATGGGTCCCGCAGCGACGGCGGCACAGCCACTCAAGGCAGTTGGACCGCCACCCCCAGTATGCACACAATGTGGACGTTCGCACACAGGTCAGTGCTAGAGAGCTCAAAAGGTTTGTTGCAATTATGGCAAACAGAGACATTACACTAGAGAGTGCCTTACATCGGTTACAAGCCCATCCACCACAGGGTCAGAAGCAGCAGAAAGCAAAGGGGAGGACATTCCAGTGGTACGAGAATTTAAGGATGTCTTCCTAAATGAGCTACCAGGTTCACCACCGAGCGGGGAAGCAGAGTTCGAGATCGATCTTATACCCAGAGCCGAACCGATCTCGAAGGCGCCATACAGGATGGTTCCAGCTGAGTTAAAGGAGCTAAGGAATAGTTACAGGAGTTGATGGACCGGAAGTTCATCAGACCTAGTGTTTCGCCCTGGTGGCACCGGTATTATTTGTGAAGAAGAAGGACGGTAGTCGGAGGCTATGCATCGACTATCCTGAGCTTAATAAGATCACGATACATAATAAATATCTACTACAAAGGGTCGACGATCTATTTGACAAGTTGAAGGGTGCCAGAGTGTTCTCGAAGATTGACCTCCGATCAGGCTACTATCAGTTGATGATTAGGACGGAGGATATAGCAAAGACGACGTTCTGCACTCGATATGGGCGCTACGAGTTCCTTGTAATGGCCTTTAGATTGATGATTGCACCTGCGGCCTTTATGGATTTGATGAACACAGTATTCAGGGAGCAGCTGGACTAATTTATGGTATTGTTCATCGACAACATCTTGGTGTATTCACCCGATGAGCAGACGCATGCTGAATAGTTACGAGAGGTATTGGAGACTCTCAGGAAGAAAAAGCTGTATGTAAAGTTCAGCGAGTGCGAGTTCTGGTTAGAGAGTGTGACTTTCTTAGGCCACGTGATTTCTGAGAAGTGCATTTCTGTTGACCCAAAGAAGATAGAGGCGATTACAGAATGGCTCCGACCTACTAATGTAACTGTGGTACGCAATTTTCTTGGCCTTGTCGGTTATCATCGCAAATTCGTGGAGCGATTTTTGAATATCGCAGCACCTCTGAGTCAACTGACTCAGAAAAAAATGACCAAATCCTTATGGACCTCTGAGTGTGAGAAAAGTTTTATGGAGGTTGACGACTGCACCAGTATTGGCACAGCCCTCTGACACTGAAGGGTTTGTCATCTACAGTGACACCTCGAAGAATGAGCTAGGTATGTGTATATGAATTTCAATTTACCACTATGTACATACAGGCTCTAGCCTAAGATTTTCGTTGCAGGGTGCGTGGTAATGCAGGGAGATAGGGTTATGGCATACGCATCGAGACAATTGAAGCAATATGAGCAAAATTACCTGACTCATGATCTGGAGTTAGCAGCGGTGATGTTTGTGTTAAAGATTTGGGCGCAATTATCTATACAATGTAAGGTGCAAAGTCATCACAGATCATAAGAGCTTGAAGTATTTATTCACACATAAAAAGTTAAATATATGTCAGAGGAGATGGCTTGAGCAACTGAAAGACTATGACCTGACCATCAGTTATCATCTGGGGGAAGGCAAACCGAGCTACAGATGCCTTGAGTAGAAAGTCTAATCACGCCACTGGAGAAAGAGATGGCAGAGTCTGATATTGACATTGTTGATTCCACTGCTAATGTTTTGGCGGCCTTGGTTATTTCATCATCTCTGATTGAGCGAATTAAGGAGGCACAGAAGGAGGATCATACGCTTAGTGATATTCGGGAGGTTTGATATTGCCGTTGGAGATACCGGAGTGAAAATGGGAGCATGTGACGATTGATTTTGTTGTAGGGTTCCTTAAAACAAGAAATCTCAACGAAATGATCTGGGTGATTGTTAATCGATTGATGAAGTCTGCTCACTTTCTACCTGTGCCTAGTGATGTGATTTTGGAGAGATTGGTGACGCTGTACATTGATGATAGTGTCAGTCTTCATGGGGTTCCTGTCAGAAACATCTCAGACCGTGACCCGAGGTTCGCCTCTCGATTCTGGTCAGCTTGACCGAGAAGGTTGAGGACAGAGTGACGGTTGAGCACCATTTTTCATCGGTAGACAGATGGGCAGTCTGAAAGGACCATCCAGACTTTAAAAGACATGTAGAGAGCGTGTGAATTGTACTTCAAGGGGAACTGGGATGGTATGATCAAGTTAATTGAGTTCTCCTATAACAATAGTCACCATAGTGCCATCGGCATGACACCCTTTGAGGCGCTCTATGGACGTAGGCGCATGTCTCCTGTTCATCAGGACGCGGTTGGTGAGCGTATTATTACCGGTTCTGAGTTGGTGGAACAGACTATATAAAAAGTGAAGTTGATACGTGATAGGCTCAAGGTTGCGCAAGACAGAAGCAAGAGTTGGGCAGATTCAAAGAGGCGACTTTTAGAGTTCGCTGTGGGTGAGAAGGTTTACTTCATAGTGTCGCCTATGAAGGGGGTTTCACAATTTGGTTTGAAGGGTAAGCTAAGGACTCGCTACATTGGTCCATATGAGGTACTCAAGAGGGTCGGTACCTTAGCCTATCGATTAGCGTTACCCCTGCTTTGGCTCATGTGCATAGCGTATTTAATGTTTCTCAGTTGAAGAGGTATGTATCGGACCTGGGCCAGGTTTTAGATGCACCACCGTTGAGGATTCGACCGGACAACAGATATAAAGAGACTCCTATCAGGATCATTGATCGCAAGGACTAAGCATTGAGACACCGAGTCATCCCTTACGTCAAAGTTCAGTGGACCAATCATACAGAGCGCGAAGCGACTTAGGAGCTCGAGGAGCATATGCGAGAGAGATATCCACACCTGTTTGAATAAGGTACATCAAGTTTCGAGGGCGAAACTTTTTATAAGGTGGGTAGGATGTTACAACCGTGAATTTTTAAAAATAATAATAATAATAATAAAGGTAAAAAAAGTAAATAAGTAATATATATATATATATTTATGTGATGTGTGTGACGTGTAGATAAGGGTGGGGGTTAATAGATAATTTTTGGTTATAATTGAAATCTAAAAGGGTAAATTTAAACTAATCAGATCTAATCAAATTTAATCAAATCATATTCCCCAAATTCACTCCCCTACCAAATCTATCTCCTCTCCCCATCATAAACGACATCTCTCCCTCTCCCCACCCCAAAGAAGCCGTCAATTGCAGCAGGAAGGAAAAAAAACATGCAAGCTTGTGAAGGAGAGAAAAGAAAAAGGGAAGAGGGAAGAAGAAGATAAAAAGGAAGGGCTAGCCAGCCTCCCCCGAAATCCCACCAATCTATATATATATTGCGAGTTTATCGTTTCTCCAAGGTAGGCGCCTCTTCCCCCTCAAACGGGTATAATACATGCATGCTTTGATGATATATTTATGTGATTCGTTTTTTTATTTGTTTAATATGAGAATTTTGTCTTGTTTTATATGGGAAAGCATGAGATGTGTTGTTTATGGATGTATGTGCATGTGCATGTGCATTGAAATTGATGGTTGTTGTGATTCGGAATAGAAACACCCCTGAATGAAATCAAAAAGTTGAATATTTTCACACTTAGGGTTCTTTAAAATTGCGTTTTGGCTTTAGAATAAGTTCATCTAGCCCGGAATAGGTTGGGATTGGGTTGAAAGTCGAAAAAACGGTCTGACAGATGCGTTTCCAGGCGTGGTGCGTGGGGCCTCCAGACACGTGCTGACGTGTCCACTTCCAAAAGTTGCATATCGTTATAACGAGTCCAACGCAACTGGTTTGAGGTCAATCGAAGTTAAAACGAAGATTTTATGAAGGTTTGAAGGAAATATAATTTAATATAAAAAAAGGAAAATCCTGTTGGACCGGCCTGGCTGCCAGACCGGACCGGATGGCCAGTAGACCGGACCAGATAGCAGGCCGGTCCAAACCAGAAATTAAGAAAAATAAATCTGAAAATTAATTTCTGAAAGGAATAAATGATAAATAATTAATTAAATTAGTTCAAAATTCCAAAAAAATATATTTATTTGTCAGAAAATTATAAATAAATTGCAGAAAATATAAAAGGTTAAAATTAAATTATTTCTACTTAATTTATGAATTTTGGTAAATATAAGTAATTAAAAATAATTAGTAATAAATTGAATTAAATAAGGGAAAATTAATAGAAAATTCTAGAAAATTAATACAAGCTAAGAAAAATAAGGGGGATGCTAAATAACAACTTTTCAATGTTTGTAAAATTTACTAAACAAAATATTGAGTGCCGGAGAGGGAGAGGATGGGCGTACAAGCCCTAGGCGACTAAATATTGAGTGCCGGAGTTGGTGAGGATGGGCGACGGGCCCCAGGCGACTTTTGTTGTTGCATTCATGGCACATGCATTTGCATTTGGACTGGATTGACATGTACGGGTCTCAGACGCTCGAGTGGAATGGACTATGGTGTACGGGCCATGAGTATTCGGTTATGGTGGTTCATGGTGTACAGTCCATGAGTATCGGTTTTGGTGGATCATGGTGTACGGACCATGGGCATCGGTTATAGTGGATCGTGGTGTACGGGCCACAGGCATCGGTTGGGGTGGATCGTGGTGTACGGGCCACGGGCATCCGTAAGGGTGAATTGTAGTGTATGAGCTATAGGCATCCAGTCAATCCTGGGATCATGCATTGCATATAGGTCTAGGGGAATTATGCAGAAGGTTATGATTAACACTTAAGTAAGACAATTAATTCAAAATCATATGGGGCGCCCTAGGTATATGTGTGGTATCCCTTATCCGATCATCTCGTAAGTCTAAGATCATCACTTATTCCTAAGTGCAATGCTTAGAATATAATCACCACTTATGACTAAGATCAGTACATATGTTCAAATCATCACCTAATGTTCAGATCACCTCTTACATCTATGATCGTGACTTATGTTTGAGATCATGGCTTATGTTCACATCATCGCTTATGTCTAAACTCGTGACTTATATGTAAGATCATCACTTAATTTCTAGAATCATGGCCTAAATCTATGTTATTGCTGTGGATCTAGAGCCATGCTCTGATACCACCTGTAGTGACCCATCCCGGGCCCTAGTACTCAAAACGACTCACCCACCGTATTTCTCTAAGGAAAATAGCATGTATATTTACCATGGGATCATACATGGAGAAGCAAGTGTAATTAAAATAAATAACTGACAAAATATAAAATAGCATGTATCTCTTTGCAAATAAAATTTGCCTTTCCGCCTTCCTGACCAATCAAACAAATAAAGCACACACAACATAGTCATCTCATACAAGTGTTAGTCCAATAAAAAACTCGTGATGCAACTTTTAAAACAATGGTTGCAAAGATACAATTACGATTTACTATTAAAATTTTCGTTTCATTTTCCACTTTCATTTTTAATCTCCATATCTATCTCTTTCGATATCCTTATTCGATATACCTTTCGATATCTATATGCGATATCCATTTCTCACCGATGCATTGCAATGGCATAGCTCTTACTTTACAAGTGACTTATATTGTAAGATTTACGGACTTGGTTCCCCAATGGTCGTATGTGTCTAGACAGCCTATCTCCTCATAGTTATATGTTCCTGGACGCTCCAACTGACGGTCATATGTGTCCGAGCGGCGTATCTCATCTCACAGTCATATGTGCTCGGACGGCCCATTTATTCGGAACCAATGCAACTCATCAATATATTTCTTTTGTAAGGGTGACTTTTCAAAATATGTAATTTCAAAAATAATTTCAATTATCGATACGATTTTCTGATTATCACTTTATTTTCTGTTTCGATTGTGATTTACCTTTTCATTACTTTATCCATCTATCTCCTATGTATAAGTATACATGTTTTACGACTTGAGACGTTTTTGCATGAAACCTGCCTTATATAGTTCATATATAATGTTGTCGTACTAACGAGCCATGAAGCTTTAAAGTTTACATCAAATGGCAAACATTTTTTGTGTTTGAACTATTTTCAGGTGCCACCATTAATGAACTAAACTAGTTCACTAAGTGAAGTACTTAGTTAAATGAACTAAGTAGTTCATTAAATGGTGATATATTTGGAAAAGGCGCAAAGGCAACAAATTAAAGAATGAAAAGTTTTCTTCTCTCCTTATCACACATCTTTTACACACACACACACATATATATATATATATAATATATTTAGATTTTTTTAAAAGGCACTATACAAATATATTTCAACGTATTACCAACACGTTATATATTTTACGAACATACGTTAACGTCACACCACTATATTTACCTCATATTTATGAGTATATTCAGGTCTTATATCATATGATATAAGTCATGGTGATGACAAAATTATTACGACACGTTACAAGGTTCTAAACCAAAAAATTGTCGTATTAGGTGACAACCGAAACTCCGCTAACGTGTCACGTACTTTCCATATAAAGATGGCCAGACCCTACACTTCAAAAATGACCAAAAATTTTGTGGTCTACATGTTATATTCATCCATAAAATCATTCCATGTTGGCACACACAAATCACCCCCAATTAAATCCAAATTGTGGAGATTTCAAATTCAACATTTTAAGCACATGGGGCGCCACCTATTTCAGACATTAGAGCTGAATATTCAAGTTATTCTATGTATATTATGTGTGAAATAATATATATATAACATGTGCAAAAAGTTTGAATTCAATCGGAGAAAATCACGTAATCGGCAAAAGTCAAAAATTCAGTTTTCTACGAACACAGCTCATGGAACGTTTTTGGCATGATATATAACATGTATCTAGACACTTTTTACATACTCTATACATTCTAAAGTGTTCTATAAAAATCAATTTAGGGCTGATTGGAATATACCATACGTGTATAATTATTGTGCACTATTTTACAAAATTTTTAAAAATAATATTCAGCACATTACAAGCTACATCACACGCCTAGATCATCTTAATGGCCATATGTGGAGCCTATTTGGCATCTTGATTGATCAAGAATGAAGTATACAAGGTTGGTGATATAAAGGAAGAAGCTACACAAGGTAATATTTCAAACTATGTCACATTTGTAACACATGCTGAAAATTTCAGCATGTGTACACTTGAGCTGGCCGAAAATTCCTTACTAAATGATGATTTATTCGCCTTTTCAATATTAATGGATTGATTTGAAGATGTTAAGGAAATATTGTGATGATATTTGAAATATCATACATGCTGAAAATTTTAGCATGTGTTGAATGTATATGGCCAAATTTTGGTCTTGAAATTAAGCATATTTGATTCTTCATTTTCAAGGAATTAATCTAATACCAACATGACAATGTTTTGAATATGGCGTGAATATCACACATGCTGAAATTTCAGCATGTGAAAGAATCATGTGGCCAATTTTAGGGAGGTAAATGGAGATGAATTATCTTGCAAATTTTATGGAATTTATTATGAGACTTATGGAAATATTTTATGACTAATTGGCACATGCTTTTTTAAGTGACAATTTTAGATTTATACAGTCATCAAATGATGACAACTTTCGTCCAATCAATGAGTGCCAAGTAAGCAATGTAGGATCTGCAAGGTACCACTAGAAGGGAGGGGTTGAATAGTGGGTGCGGAAAATGTGGTTTTTAACATTAGTTTGTACCAAAAACCCAACTTCTGAAAACAGTTTATGTTTTTAGGACTAGTTTTTAAACGTTTTGAAAACTAGGTTGTAGGTCTTTAAAAATTCTGAAATTTTGAGAGAACTTAGCCTCAGATGTTATGAGTGTCTCCTAAAAAGTTCAGATTTAAATTCAACCTTTAACCCCTTCAAAAATCATTGGTGGTCAGATTGTGCGAATCTACCAGAAACGTTAGACTGTTTTGGAAATTTTGTTTCTATTTGTACTTAACTCCAAATGCTCTGAAATTTTAACCACTAACCCCTTATATGTTTTATTTAAATGGGTTGAAACATTTTTGAAAAATGCTTTTGGAAAGTTAGTCAAATACACTCAAAGTCTCAATCTTTGAAAGCTTGAAAATCAGACTGCACTAGTCTCAGAAATTTGGATGTTTGATTGACTTATACTTAATCAAAAGAGTTGAAACTTGTGCCAAAAGAACCTTAACACATGTGGCTATGTTTCCTGAAAGTTTCGTAATTTGTGAAATTCGTTTACTATTTTTACGGGCATGATTAAAAACAGTAAACAATGCCGAAACAGAAAATCAGTGCTGAAAGTAAATGACACCAAGAATTTTATACTGGTTCGGTTATCAACAACCTACTCCAGTCTTTGAAGAACACCTTCCTCGGTTCACACTAATCACCCAACTCAAAAACACCTTACCACAGGGTTGATGGAGTTACACACCAACTCCAACCCTTTACAAACCTTGTACGATGAATACAATACACACGAACACCACCACCTTGCTAGATTGAAGATTGATCACACCTTGATCAATATTTTACAAAGATAAAGAATGTGTGGTGGTCTAAGATAAGCCTATTCAAGAATATGAATGTAAGTACAATAGGCTTTTAGGAAGAAGGAAGAAAGAGAGTGTAGAAGAAGAAGGCTAGAACACTTTTGATCTTTGAATTTGCAACTCTTGTTCTTGTTCTTGTTTTGCTCTTCTTCCTTCTTTTTAACATGTGTTGGCCGCCCCCTTGGAGTCCTTCTCCTCTTGAAAATTATCTTCTAAGTCCTTGGGAGAATGTGTGGCATCATTGTGACATGATCTTGCCTACTTGGCATGTTCTCATTGGATGATCATTTAACTTTTGCTTACTTGCCATTCATTGATAGGTTGAATGTTGTCATCATTTGATGACTTGGAAAATCTGAGAATTCCACTAAAAACATATGCCAAAATCACCATAAAACAACTACCATAACTTCCAAGATCATCACACAAATTAAGAAAGATAATTATCTCACAAAGATGGTTAAAAAATCGACCATTATGACAAATGCACATGCTGAAATTTCAGCATGTGTTAT
Source organism: Eustoma russellianum (assembly GCA_036186865.1). Taxonomy (NCBI): domain Eukaryota; kingdom Viridiplantae; phylum Streptophyta; class Magnoliopsida; order Gentianales; family Gentianaceae; genus Eustoma; species Eustoma russellianum. Next base: position 15,812,990 of record AP025044.1, on the reverse strand, counting down.
ATTCACTTTTTGTTCAAAATGTTGCCTAGTTTGCCTTGATTTATCTCTTGAAAATGAATCACCATTTAGTAGACAATATTCTCATCATGTATGGAATAAAATTGGACACCAATGTGGCCTAAAATTCGGCCAAGGCACATCACACACATGCTGAAATTTTCAGCGTGTGTGATATTCAAGAATATCACTTTCTTTATTCCATAAAATATTTACAACACTTCCAAATTGTCTTCCAATTAATCCACCTTAATCTAGAAGTAAAATATTGCTAATTAACATGTTAAAAACGTCCATCCCTTTAGTGCACATGCTGAATTTTCAGCATGTGTCACAATTGTGACAAAATTTAAAATATTACCTTTCGTAGCTTCTTTCTTTAAGTCACCAACATTGTATGATTGATTCTTGACCAATCAATATGCCAAAAAGGCTCCACATATGCTCCATTTCAGCTGTATAGGCGTGTATGATATGTATATACATGTGTTGAATTTTATTTTTGCAAACTTTGTAAAATAGTGCACATTTAACAATACACACATGGCATATTCCAATCAGCCCTTAATTTAATTTTCTAGAACACTTTAAGATGTGTGACATATGTAAAAAGTGTCTAGATACATGTCGTATGATGTGCCAAAAACGTTCCATGTGTTGTGTACGTAGAAAACCCCGTTTTCGATGTTTATCGATTACCCGATTTTTCTCTAGTTAAATTCCAACTTTTTGCACATGTTATTTATATTATGTTACACATAATATACATAATATAAACTTTAATATTCAGCACTTGGCTGGTCTTAAAGTGGTGCCATTTACATGTGACAAAATTGAAATTGGAATCTCCACAATTTGGCCTTAATGTGGGGTGATTTGTGTGTGCCAACATGGAATGATTTTATGGCTGTAACCATCATCATACCCACGAAAATTATAGAGATTTTTGAGGTGTAGGGGCTGGCCATCTATTTATGGCAATTACGTAACACGTTGGCGAAGTTTCGGTATTCGCCCGATACGACAATTTTCGGTTTAGAACCTTTTAACGTGTCGTATTTAATTTGTCATCACCATGACTTATATCATATGATATAAGACCTGAATATACTCATAAATATGAGTTAAGTATGGTGGTGTGACATTAACGTACGTACGTAAAATATATAACGTGTCAGTAGTACGTTAGAATACATGTGTATGTGCGTTTTTCAAAAAATCTGAAAATATATATATATTTATGTATATATATGCGTGTATATATGTGAGAGGAGAAGGAGGGGACTTTCCTTTCTTAATCTTGTTGCCTTTGTGCCTTGTCCAAATGTTGCTTCCTTTAATGAACTACTTAGTTTAATTAACTAAGTACTTCACTTAATGAACTAGTTTAGTTCATTAATGGTGACATCTGAAAATAGTACAAACACAACAAATGTTCGCCATTTGATGTAAGCTTTAACGCTTCATGGCTCGTTAGTACGGCAACATTATATATGAACTATATAAGGCAAGTTATATGCAATATGTCATGCACACTTATGTCATGCACGTTTTTATGCACATTTAAATCATACATTTTGAAATCACTCAAACCCCTTTTTCTCTACAAGCAAGGCTATAATGATCATCCAATGAAGAGTTGCCAAGTAAGCCAGTTAATGTCACAATGATGCAAGATATTCTTCCAAGGACTTAAAAGATAATTTCCAAGGGGATGAAAAAGGCAAAGGGGGCAGCCACATCTTGATAAAAAGAGCGAAGGAGAGCAAACAAAAGATAAGACAAGTTTCACAAACCCTAAGAGCAAAAATGTGTGCTACATCTCCTTCTTCTACACTTCTTTCTTCTTCTCTCTCAAAGTCTATTGTATTCATATTCATACATATTGAATAGGCTTTATATATACTACCATACACGCTATATTATTGTAAAAGATTGATCAATGTGTGATCAATCTTGCATCCGCTCGGTGGTGGTGTTCGTGATCATTGTAATCGCTTACAATGTTTGTAAAGGGTTGGTGTTGATGGGTAAATCCATCAACCCTGTGTGATAAGGTGTTGTTTGTTGTTTTGTGATTAGTGATAACCGAGGAAGGTGTCCTCGAAGACTAGAGCAGGTTGATTTAACCGAACCAGTATAAAATTCCTTGTGTTCTTTACTTTTCAGCACTTACTTTCAGTTTCCAGCATGGTGCATCATTTTCATCACGTTCTTAAAAATAGCAAACAAACTTAAAAAATCACCAAAATTTCCAGAAACATAGCCACATGTTTTAAGGTTCATTTGGCAGAAGTTTCAACCCTTTTAAT
>AP025044.1:15779480-15804296 GCA_036186865.1 Eustoma russellianum | reverse complement strand
CCACCAGCCAAAAGGTGGACGCCAGTTAAGAAACGCCCTGCGGTGGAGCCACCTGCTGATTTACCAACTGCACAGCCTCAGCCTAGTGTATCGCTGGATCCACCCGAGCTTCATCCCCCAAGTGACGATTGCACAATCGATCCGCATACTGGTGATGCTCTACATGCAGACGTCTTTTGTGATGCAATCGAACAACCGCTAAATAATACATCGGATCATGATGATTTGGGCCATTCCTCTGACACCGAGTTGCCGGTAAACCCGACAAAATTACATCAGGTTCCTGAGGATGTCGTGCGTCGCATGCAGTTAATCCCTCCATCGCCTGAGGAAGAGGTCTTGATCTCAAGATTGCAGGAGACCCCTGAGGAGGCTGAATTTATTCCGGTTGTACCTCGTCGTAAACACCGGACTAGACAAGATCTTCCGCCTTTACCGCCATCAACTATTCTGACACGCAGTGCTTCACACGCCTTGCATTGAAGTGACTCTACTCTTTCTCAATGAATGCACTAATATGGAATATACGAGGCATTCGTGCCTCTTTGTCTCGATTACATCTTTTGATCCATGAACATCGTCTAAATTTACTTGCTATTCTGGAACCAAAACATCCAAATTCACGCATTGCTAGTTTTGGATTGGACCTTGGTTTTTCAAATTATTTTGCATCACAGTCAGACCATATTTTGTTTTTTTGGTATGATTCAGAGTTTCAGTTGCTTTCTACGCAGGATCAGGATCAAGTGGTCCATTTTACATTGATCTATCGTCCATTACAGTGTACATTCTTATTGTCAGTGATATATGCTAAACATACATCTTTATTACGTCGTCCTCTGTGGCAATCATTATGTGACTTTTCTCGGGATTCTATGTTGTCTTGGCTTGTAGCAGGGGATTTTAATACATTTCGGACACTGGATGATCATAGCAGCCACTCACACCCATCTCTATCTGTATTGCAAGATTTTAATGATTGTGTTGAATCTTGCTCTCTTAAGTCGCCACCTTTTACTGGTCCCAGATTTACATGGATTGATGGCCGCGGTTTAGGACGTATTCAAAGATGTTTGGATTGGCTTTTTGTGAACTCTTCTTTCCAGGATGTGTTTGAAAACATGCAGCTCACACATCTTCCGCGTGTCTCTTCGGATCATACTCCATTATTATTCATTTGCCGTTTGCCTACGGTCAGGGGTCGCCGATCTTTTCATTTTCTGGACTCATGGTTATTACATCTGGATTTCTATTCTTACATGAAGAATGCATGGTCCTCATATCCCACAATGGGAGATATACGTGGTTTTTACACCAAATTAATTTCTCTGAAACGCGACGTGCAGCGGTGGAACAAAGAAATCTTTGGCAATATATTTACAAATGTCATGCAAGCTGAGGCTGCCTTAAATGCAGCTGAGCGAGTTTGGGATGAGATGCAAACGGCTGAAACGCGTTCAGCATATAATCAGGCAAAAGCTGAATATATTCAGGCATCCAAATATGCGTTATATTACTGGAAGCAGAAAGCCCGGATACAATGGCTAAAAGAAGGGGATGCCAATACACACTATTTTCATTCTATTGTCAAAGGGCGAAGGATGCAACTCTGGATTCAGCAAATCCGATCCTCTTCTGGTGAACAATGTACCACGCCTCAGGATATTATGACCGAAGCAGTTTCTTTCTATACTTCTTTATTCGTACATGAGGCGACACATAATCATCAGGCAATTCTTACTTACATCCCGCGTCTGGTATCTGACGATGACAATGCCAGTCTCACGCAGCTCCCAATGGAAACCGAGGTCAAGGAGGCAGTGTGGCATCTGGACCCTCAGAGTACAGCAAGACCAGATGGGTTTGATGGTAACTTTTATCGTTCATGTTGGTTTATTATTCATACATATGTTTTGAAAGCAGTGCAAGAATTTTTCATTGGTGTTCCACAGCCAACAGTGATGGCTAGTGCGTTAATCACCTTGATTCCAAAAACACCATCTCCTCAAACTTTCAGTGATTTTCATCCTATTTGCCTCACTAATTTCTTGAGTAAGGTATGTACGCGCATAATTGCCACTCGTTTGGGCAAGTTGCTTCCCAAGTTAATATCGCAAGAGCAAATAGGATTTCTGCCTGGACACGATATTTCCACACAAGTATTGATGGCACGGAAGATGTTACATATGCTTGATAAAGGTGGCACGCAGTTATGTTTGAAGTTGGATATGATGAAGGATTTCGACAGAGTTAGTTGGGAATATTTGGATCTTATATTGAAACGGTTTGGCTTTTCAGATTTTTTCACTCGCATTATTTTAAATCATTTAAGAGCCACCACTTTAGCAGTTTTGATCAATGGTCAACCATCTAGCACATTTCGACCTTATTGCGGTGTTAAACAGGGAGATCCTTTATCACCTCTACTGTTTATACTGTCATCTGAGGGATTTAGTCGTGGCTTAAAGTCTATGGTTGCATCTGGCGCACTACAGCCTTTTCGCCTGGGTAGAATACCTTTTGCAATCACACATCTAGCTTACACGAATGATCTTCTTATTTTCTTACATGGTTCAAAGCGCAATTTACGGCGATTCTATTTGTTTTTAGCTTCATATGAATCTGCGTCTGGCCAGAAGGTAAATTATCATAAGAGCAGTTTTATTCCATCCGCTGCAAGTTCGACGCATCAGCGACATGTTTTTGAAACAATATTGCACATGAGGTGCACTGCATTACCATTTCACTATCGTATTTACATAAAGGGATTAACCGCGCAAGGTATTGTACTTCTCTATTATAGCATATAGATGGCCGCTTGAATGGTTGGCACTCCCATTTAATCTCATCAGAGGGGCGACTTGTCTTACTACGTTCAGTGATATCAGCTCTCCCGTTACACATGCTTGCAGCAAGTGGTCTACCAAAGACAGTTATTAAAACTATAGAGCGGAAAATGGCGGCATTTTATTGGGGAAATAGGCATCATTGGGTTGCTTGGTCCACTATTTCTGTGCCTCCTGCGGAAGGTGGATTAGGTATTTGGGATCTCAGCTGTCTACAAAAAGCATATCACTGTCGTATTTAGTGGTCCTATCATCCATATGACACTCTCTGGAGCACATATATGCATCACAAATTTGGGCGGCGTGCGGATTTTTTACCACGGTTGCCAGACTCGCCGGTGTGGAAGCTTATTTGTCGTATTCATGACACCTGTTTTACTCATTCAGACATCAAAGAAAGACATCTTCCTTGGTTTCCATCGCCATCAGGGGAGTTCTCACTGCGCTCTGCGTATGATATATGTCGGACATCCCATCCTACACTGCTTTCGGCAAAATTCATTTGGTTTAAGCATCATTCTCCATCTACACAAATACTACTGTGGCGTCTTTTTCATTCGGCTATGCCATTTGAGGACTACATAGGAAAGTATTCCACAGCACGTCCCACACAGTGTCCATTTTGTAAGCTCTCTTCAGCCTCGGTAGATCATGTCTTTTTATACTGCGTTAACATACGTCCAATCTGGAACTTCTTTGCATCTGAGCTACATTGTTTGTCCTCCGTATCATTATCTCTACGTTCATATTTGCTCTCTTGGTGGTGTTGAGAAATCATGGTTTGAATGATTTACAAGTGCATGATTTATATGTTACATGATTACATGATCTAAATGTTATGAGATTTCAAAATGCATATGCCTATATCTATCATTGTTGTACTAACAAGCCATGAAGCGTTAAGGCTTAAATCATATGGCAAACATTGTTGTATTTATTCTCAGGTGATATACACGGCATACATACAACCCTTGGATATGGTATATATATTTCATGGATATCTCGACACACGGCGTATATATTTCTTGGATATCTCGACATATATCTTATGGACACACGTCATATATATCTCTTGGATATACACTCTAAACATATATCTTATGGATACTCATGGCATATATATTTCTTGGAGTCTCACGGCATATACATATATCTCATGGATATACATACGACATATATTCTATCTCAGACGACAAGCTACATTATTCGATCTCGACATTTCGTCAACATATCATCAACATATGTCAACGATAAGAGAGTCATATATACATCATATACACATCCATGATACTCTCAAGTCATATACTTCATGTCATCAAACTTCCAAAATTACATCGACATGACAAAAGTGCAAAAACCGAAATGTATCATATCATATGACTACCGAGCCATATCCGACACATCGTATACTTTTCATACAAAGATAGCCAGCCAATATACATTTTCAAAACTCGAAAATTTCGTGAATTACATGGAGAGATCAATGCCAAATTCACAAAACAAATACATATATCAATTCTCCATCATCTTCCTTATTTCTCTGAAAATCAAACTCAAAATTGATATACCTCTTGGCCGAACATCTTATACACATTGGAGCTGAGATTATACATATTTATATGTATATTGCATGTTACATTACACATTTTATATGTTTAAGAGGTTTGAGACAAAACGGAGAAAAACCGAGCAATCAACGGAAGTTGAAATTTGAAGTTACTACATCATCGTACATGGAACGTTTATTTGCTACATGATGCCACATGTATTTATTCATGTATTATACATGAATTACACAGCCAAAGACATATCTTGAAAGGTTCTAGAAGGCAAGGTAAAATAGTAAAAGAAATTTACCATGTTCATGAAGAATTCTACATTGTTACCATGCAAAATTCAGATTTGAATTCAGCACATTGGCTGACCAGATGGGGCAGCTGGGACAGCATGTTGGGAGCCTTGGAGGAGTTCATAATATAATATAATTGATGAATAAAGACCAAGCAATGATGGAAGACAAAGATACACAAATTAAGGAGTCATAGACAAGACCAAACAAAGCTGAAAATTCTGTTTTTGAATTTGAAATTTCAGATTGGTGGCTGAAGTTTTGGGGGGAATTAATGACCTAAAGCATTCAAATTTATTCAAAGGCATTACAAGACAATTCAAATCAGATTTGGGAGGCTCCTCTCAACCTTCTAGGCGCCCCAAATGACTATAAAAAGGGCAAGAGATGATCAACACAATACAAGAACAACAAGTGCAAAATTCTGTTTAGTGTTTGCAAGACTTCACTTCATTTTCCATATTCATCTCTTGTATATACCCAAAGCCTATCATACTTACATGTCATATTCAGTATATCACCCAAATAAGATTCATTGGTGTACAAGGTTGATCAAGGTGTGATCAAACCTTCATTTGGTGAGGTGGTGCTGATTGGTGATTCTTTAGTGTTGTTCTTTGTGTAGAATATTGTAAAAGGGTTTGGATTGAAGGGGTTAGTGTATAACTCTATCCATCCTTATTCTAAGGTGACTTTGGTGAGTAGTGAAAACCAAGGAAGGTGTCCTTGAAGAGTGGAGTAGGTCACGTTGGCCGAACTAGTATAAAATTCTTGGTGTTCTTACTTTCAGCATTTTTACTCTCAGTTTCTGTTTTTGCATCATCTTTATGATCTCGGTAAAAATAGCAAATAATTTTCAAAAATCATACAAATTTTCAGAAACATAACCTTGTGTCTTAGGGTTCATTTCCCACTGATTTTATCAAATTTGGATAAGTATAAGTCATCCAAACGTTCATAGTTCTGAGACTAGTGCAAATCTGTTTTTCAGATTGGCAGAAGTTGAGAACATCAACTTGGTTGACATACTTCCCAAAGGAATTTTTCAAAACTGTTTTAACGGAGTATACTAAATATCCGAAGGGTCATCTCATAAAAGTTTCAGGTCATTTGGAGTTGTCACCAAATAGGAATAAGTTTTTCATTTTAAGGTACATGTTCTGTCCAAACTGACACAGTCAGATCACGTACCACATTTGAGTGACTTAACCTTTGAGTTTTAATCTGAAATGTTTATGAAACCTTCATAACACCTGAGAGTACATTATGTCAAAATTTCACTATTTTTGGAGGTCTACAACCCAGTCAACCAAGTGTTTAAAAACGGGTCCTGAAAGCAGTCTCTTTTTTCAGAAGTGAGTAATTGGTCCTTAAAATTTTTATAAAGCAATTTTTTCCGCACTCACTATTCAACCCCCCTTCTAGTGGTGCTATACAGGTCCAACAATTTGTATCAGAGAAAGGTACACTCACAACAAGAAGATATAACAATCTTTGTGAGATGGCATCAACTAGTCACAAAACCGAGCAAGAAGGTATGTCTAACCAAAGGCCTCCACTCTTTGATGGTGCGTCTTTTAATCATTGGAAACTTCATATGAAATTGTTTCTTATGGCTGTTGATATTGATTTGTGGTCTATAATAGAAGATGGTCCTTTTTATTCCATCTAAGATAACCGCGGTTGATGGTGTTGATATAGAAGTTACAAAGTCTAAACTAGAGTATACAAGTGATGATAAGAAGAAGCTAAGCATGAATGCTAAAGCTATGCAACTTCTTCTAAATGGTTTGAGAAAAAGTGAATCTAGTTATGTATCTAATTGTTCTAATGCACAAGATATGTGGAAGAGTTTAGAAATGAAGCATGAAGGAACAAGTCAAGTAAAAGAGTCCAAAATCAATATGCTTATGTCTACTCTTGAATCCTTCAAATTGTTGCCAAATGAATCCATTGTTGATATGGATTTGAGATTAACTAACATTTACAATTCTCTTGAGTCTCTTGGCAAAGCTTTCACTTCACAGGAAAAGGTACAAAAGGTATTGAGAAGCCTTCCATCCGAATGGGATCCGAAAGTTACCGCAATAGAAGAAAGCAAAGAAACCAAGTCAATAAAAATGGAGCAATTGATTGGATCATTGAAGGTATATGAAAACAAATTTACTATGAGGAAATCCGAGTGAACTTCCAAACAAAGTAAGACAATAGCTTTCAATTCAAATGAATACGTCTCTACTTCTTCAAATTGCATAAATGATAGTGACATGGATTCGGATGATGAAAATCTAATTCTATTGGCTAAAGGATTAAGAAAATTTATGAAGAAGTCATTTAGAAACAAACATAAATCCACTTCATCTAAGTCAAACAGAAATAAGAACAATGATAAAGACATGAAATGTTATGACTGTAGAAAATCTGGACATATTTCCTATAACTGTCCAAACAAGGACAAAACAATGAACAAAAACCATGACAAGGAACGGACACATACTAGACTCGTCTCAGAACCGAAACAATGCTTCTACATGGAGTGATTCATCTGACTCAGAAAATGAAGAAGCTGAGGATGAAACAAATGAGGTAAATTCCGATTCCGATTCCGATTCAGAGGAAGAAGCTCAAGTTTGCTTTGCATCAAAGGCGTCAAATGAGGTAAATTCCGATTCCGATTCTGATAATGAAGCTTCATATGATGATTTGTTTAGTGAATATCTTGAATTGCATAAATGTTCAAAAGCTCTTGCTAAAGAAAAGAAACGCTTAGTTGAAGACAAGAAATTGTTGGAATCCTCTAACACAAATCTTGTGTCTCAATTAAACGATTCAAAAGAAGAGTCGTCAAGTATAATTAGTGCATTGAGGTCTAAAATTATTTCTTTAACATCCGAAAATGTTGAAATGAAATCCGAGATCGTAGACTTGAGATCAAGAAACATAGAATTAGATAATACTGTTAAGAAATTTGATAAAGGAACTTGCATACTAGATCATCTTATCTCTTCTCAAAAGCATGACAATGACAAAACCGGATTAGGGTATAGTAAAGATACTCATGTACAAAGTAAATCTACAAACTTTGTTGCATCATCACTCAAACAACATGTCTTCAAAACAATTGAGAAGCCTAAGAAGGTAACAACACAAACTAGCAAGACATTAATGGCATCTCATCGCACTACCTATAGTTCATCACATGAAAAATACAAGCATGTTCCATATAGATATCAAGGGAAGTCATCAAAGCAAATGCAACATTCATATCGTACAAACGCATCTAGATCACACGCATTGCCAACAAACCGAAACACTTATCACAAATCAACTCACATTGGCACATTTGGCCACTATAGGCAAAATAGAGATGAAAACAACATGTACTATATCTTATCATCTTTTGGAAGACCAAGAAAGGTTACCCAACTTTGGATACCAAAAGGTATTCTTACAAAGGTCTAAATTACTAACCCGTAAGGACCCAAAATTAAAGGGTGCCTAAGTTAGTGTTATGTTTTGTAGGTAGCAAAAGATATAGGAAATAAGTGGTTTCTTGATAGTGGGTGTTCAAGACATATGACGGGTGATCCAACTCTATTTTCCAAATTAAAGAAAGTTGAAAAAGGAGGATTTGTAACCTTTGGAGATAACAATGAAGGTCGAATCATTGGAAAAGGAACAATCGGAAATCCAAGTACTCTTCAAATCTCCAACGTGTTCCTAGTAAGTAATCTATCATACAACTTACTTAGCATTTCACAATTTCTTGATAATGGTTATGATGTGTGTTTCTCTCATCCATATTGCAATATTGTTAATAAAAATGGAGAAACCGTACTAAAAGGAAAAAGAGAAGGAAATATTTTTACACTATCCATAGATGATATGCTAGATGCTAGAGTAAAATGTTTTATGACAAATGAACCAAATGTAAACTTATGGCATAGACGGTTAGGACATATTGGCATATCAACTCTTGAAAAACTTCAACGAAAGAATCTAGTACGAGGATTGCCTAAACTTGATACGGATAACTTTAAGTTATGTGAATCTTGTATTAGAGGCAAACAAACACGTGAATCACTTAAGTCTAAGAATGAGATCAGCACATTTACTATCTTAGAACTATTACACATTGATTTGTTTGGTCCTAGTCGTACTAAAAGCCTTGGAGGGAGACACTATGCATGTGTCATAATTGATGATTTTTCTCGCTATACATGGACTTTATTTCTTGCAAATATAGATGATAGTGCAGTTGAGATTGCCAAATTAATAAAACAACTTGAAAATGAATATGGCATAAATGTGAAGAAAATTAGAAGCGATAGAGGCGGTGAATTTAAAAATAAAGATATGATTGCATTTTGTGAAGAAAAGGGTATTAAACATGAATTTTCACTACCTAGAACACCTCAATCAAACGGCGTAGTAGAAAGAAAGAATAGGACACTACAAGAAATTGCAAGAACAATGTTATGTGAAAATAAAGTACCTAAATTCTTGTGGGCAGAAGCTGTAAATTGTGCATGCTATATAGTCAACCCTTTATCAATTAGAAAGAAAATAAACAAAACTCCTTATGAGATTTTAAATGATCGAATGCCCAAGATTGACTATTTTCATGTGTTTGGATATAAATGCTTTGTACTCAACACAAAAGATAATCTAGATAAATTTGAGTCTAAATCCATTGAATGCATCTTTGTTGGATATTCTGTAAATTCTAAGGCATATAGATGTTATGATCCTATCACTAGGCAAATCTTAGAATCTATTCATGTAAAATTCAATGAATTCGGTGAACATGACACAACTAAAGATTATGATGGTGATTTTGAACTCAAACCTGTGAATGATGATATAGAAGAAAATATAGTACATGATGAACAAAACACACATGATCACTTAGAAATGCATGAAAACTTAGAAAATAATCAAACAAGATTTCATAAGAATCATCCACATGAACTTATCATAGGCGATATATCACAAGGTGTATGACCACGTAGAAGAATAAATCAAGATGAAATAAATCAATTCCATGCTATGATTTTGGAAATAGAACCCAAGAATGTGTTTGATGCTTTAAATGATTCTTCTTGGATTGATGCCATGCATGATGAACTTAATCAATTTACAAGAAATGATGTTTGGGATTTAGTACCAAAACCACAAGATAAAACAATAATAGGTACGAAATGGGTATTTAGAAATAAAATGAATGAGAATGGTAAAGTGGTTAGAAACAAAGCTAGGCTTGTAGCTCAAGGATATAATCAAGAAGAAGGCATAGACTATGATGAAACATTTGCACCTGTAGCACGATTAGAAGCTATACGATTACTACTTGCTATTGCTTGTATAAAGAATTTTAAACTTTACCAAATGGACGTAAAAAGTGCATTCTTAAATGGTTTTATACAAGAAGAAGTCTATGTAAAACAACCACCTGGTTTTGAGGATATGATATACCCTAATCATGTATACAAGTTAAAGAAAGCGCTATCTGGCTTAAAACAAGCTCCTAGAGCTTGGTACGATCGTTTTGCCACTTTCCTCTTAGAAAATGGATTTAAAAGAGGAACCATCGATAGTACACTATTCTTAAAACATGAAAAATTAGATTTACTTATTCTTCAAATTTATGTTGATGATATTATCTTTGGATCTACTTGTGATAAATTAGTTAAAGAATTTGAAAATTGTATGAAATCCGAATTTGAAATGTCAATGGTATGCGAACTAAATTATTTCCTTGGCTTGCAAATTAAACAAACTAATAAAGGAATACACATAAGTCAAGCAAAATATGTGAATGACATGATTAAAAAGTTTAGCTTTGAGAATTTAAAGCCATCTACAACCCCCATGAGTATAGCAACTAAGCTTGATAAAGATGAAACTGGAAAAGACTTTGATGTTGGACCGTGCACCTGTAATAAACACCACTAGAGGGGGGGGTGAATAGTGGTTAGCGGAAATTACACTACAACCCTTTGTTAAAATCCCCTTTGAAAACAGAATCTGAAACCACCTCAGATTCAGAACCTGTTTTTCAAAAATTCACAAATAATTGTACACAACTCCAAAAATTATGAAACTTTCCAGAATGTAACTTCAATGAGTTAAAAAGACTCTATCCAAAAATCAGACAAAAATAAGATCGTTTGACCCTTCAAATAAATAAAAAGATTCAGATGGTCAATCTGGACAGAATTGGACAGAATGTTGCTGATTTTGCAAAACGTGTTTCTCTTTGAATACTCAATCAAAAAGGTTGATCTTTATATCAAAACACTCCTTAGGATGTGTAGATGAAGTTTCAAAAATGCCCTGACCTTAACCAACTCTCGAAAAATACAGAATTTAAGTTTTCTCAAAACTGGTCAGATTGCAGCCAGATTGGAGCAGTTATCTTGCAAAGACTGAAAGACTAACTTTCCCTTGCTCAAATCAAGTGATTCTTGTTGCAAATGAAAGCTAACAGTCTGAAGTATAACTCCACCAAAAATCACAAATTTTGAATATGTTTAGCTATTTTTTCAAATTGTGAGAAGTGGTGTGAAAACTGCAGTCAAAAACGGACAGAAAATAGAAATAAAGAAACAAGAGAAGAACACCAAGAATTTATCCTGGTTCGGTCAATGTGACCTACTCCAGTCCCAAGGAACACCTTTCCTTGGATTTCACTATGGTATGAACCAAATTACAGCAAGAACCAAGCTTGATCCTTGGGTTAAACACCAACCCTATTCAAGACTTGGATGAACACCTTTATGCAACTCTTGGTTGCAACACCTCTATCACCTATTGATGTAGCCTTATAGATTTGGCTAATCAATCTTACAAATAAGACACAAGAAGGTGTGTATAGTGTAGCTGGACAACAACTAGAAATGGAACACCTTAGCTACACAAAGTATGAACGAAAATATGAGAAGAGAATAACAAGACAACAATCTTCAATTTTTGCTTTCAAGTGTGTGTCTTCTCTTCTTCACCTTGCCTCCTATTTATAGTGTGAATGGATGGCATATTCTCTCCAACTTTTAGACCATGTGATGGCTGAGAATTTTGAAATAAAGCACCTCCATAATCATCTCCAACAACCTTGTCTCCATTACATTCAAATTTGAAATTTCAAGTTGGCAACTTTTGCCAACTAGCTTGCTTTTGGTTTGTCTTCTTGTCTCCAACTCATAAAATGAGTACACCACCTTCTCCACCTGTTTATGGACGTTTTGGATGTTGTATGTATGTATACCAACTCAAATTTTGTGAATAAAAAATAATGAATAAGTGTTGACAAGATTATGTCAACATATAACACCAAAATTCATACTTTCTTCTCCTTTACATATTGTGATGAATCTTCCACCAAGGACACCTTGTAATCTCCAAAAGATGATGATTAATATCCTCTTATAACATATATAAGAGGGTCTTCAAGAAAAAATAGAATGTGACATCTCAAATCGTCACATATCCAGCTATAGTCAGTAATATCATCGGTTGAGAGAATAAGATATAAGATCACCATATATTCTTCAAAATAATAATAACACAGCTCCAGAATGAAGATAATAATATGCTCAAGAGATTCCTCGAGTGAAAATACCGAAACTGTCTTCGGGGGTAAAATGACCAAAATGCCCCTAGTGAGATAAAACTCCAGAAATGACCCCGATTGTCAGAATTAAATATAATAACACCTTTGTGATAATAAATAAGGTGATAATATCTTCTTGAATCATATTCACCATGTCGAGTACCTACAAAACTCAAAATACCACTTTTGCCCTTTTTGGTAAGTTGTAGAAACTTCGAGGGCATATTAGTCACAAGATATTATCATCATAAAAATCACATAATCACAACATGATAAACATATATAAATCACGTAAAAATAAAAACAACTATTTTATCACATTTTAGAAAAATATTTCTAACAACCCTAGACATCGTGTCATTTTTCTTCACTTATTCAACTCTTTCATTTATAACACCATATGTGACATTTTTAAGTATTCATCACTTAAAATCATGACTTTGAAAATTATCCAAACATGTTTCTCAACATTCTCCCCCTTTTGGATGATTTTCAAAATAACCTAACATGATTTTAATGTCACAACTTATAACCAAAAGTTTAACCAAATGTTTAACCAAAAGTTTAACCAAATGTTTTCAACTATGTTTTCAACGTTTAAATAGTATGCTGCTCCCCCTCAACTCATACTCTCTCCCTTAACCTATGCTCCAAAATTTATACCAATAAAACTTAGCATATGATTCATCATGACTTACCAACTAAAATCATGTTCTTATTCTATCTCCCCCTTTATTTTGCAAATCATGCAAAAGATAGAACTATACAATGGTATCGTAAGTCATCATTCCTAATTTGGCTCGTAAGTTTTCAAAAGTGGCTTGATTAAGGGGTTTGGTGAAGATGTCAGCGATTTGGTGATCAGTTCTTATATGGTTTATCACTATGTCCTCATTTTGAACATGATCGCGAAGAAAGTGGTATCGCACCTCAATGTGTTTGGCCTTAGAATGAAGTACCGGATTCCGGGAAAGATTGATTGCACTTGTGCTATCGCAGAAAATTGGAATCTTATTCATTTTAATGCCAAAATCACTAAGTTGCTGTTTAAGCCAAAGTATTTGGGTAGTACACAAACTCAAAGCAATATACTCGGCTTCTGTGGTAGAAAGAGCTACACTAGCTTGCTTTTTAGAAAACCAAGAGATCAAATTGGTTCCTATAAATTGACATGTACCGCTAGTGGATTTTCTATCTAACCTGCAACCACCATAATCAGCATCACTATATGCGTGTAATTCCAACTTAGCGTTTCTATCATACCACAATCCTAAGTGAGGTGTATGCTTAAGATATCTAAAGATCTTTTTCACTGCATTGTAATGTGATACCTTAGGACAAGATTGAAACCTAGCACACATACACACACTAAACATAATATCAGGTCTTGATGCAGTTAAGTATAACAATGAGCCAATCATAGACCTATAAAGTGTGTCATCAAAAGGTTTACCGTTTTCATCCTTATCAAGTTTGGTACTAACACTCATAGGGGTAGTTGTAGGTTTCAACTCTTCAAAGCCAAACTTCTTAATCATATCATTGACATACTTAAGTTGGCTAATGTGAATTCCTTGAGGGGTTTGTTTGATTTGAAGTCCTAAGAAATAATTCAACTCTCCTACCATTGACATTTCAAACTCTGACTTCATACATTCTTCGAAGTCTTTTACTAAAGTAGGGTTGGTTGAACCAAAGATTATATCATCTACGTATATTTGAACTATTAACAAATCATTACCTTTTCTTCTTAAGAATAATGTGTTGTCGATGGTCCCCCTTTGATAATTATTTGCAATAAGAAAGTTTGCAAATCTATCATACCAAGCTCTTGGAGCTTGTTTTAAACCATATAGAGCTTTCTTAAGCTTATAAACATGGTTCGGATTCTTCGGATCTTCGAATCCAGGAGGTTGTTTTACAAATACTTCTTCTTGGATGTATCCATTCAAGAACGCACTCTTGACATCCATTTGGAAGAGCTTAATTTTGCTTATACTTGCAATTGCAAGTAATAATCTAATTGCTTCTAGTCGTGCAACGGGTGCAAATGTTTCTTCATAATCTATTCCTTCTTGTTGATTATAACCTTGTGCGACTAGTCTAGCCTTATTCCTTGTAATATTTCCTTGTTCATCCATTTTATTCCTAAAAACCCATTTAGTTCCTATGATAGACTTGTCTTCAGGTTTAGGTACTAAGTCCCACACGTTGTTCCTTGTGAATTGATTTAATTCCTCATGCATAGCATCTATCCATGATATGTCACCTAAGGCTTCCTTTACGTTCTTAGGTTCTAATTGTGAGATTAAGCTATGTCCTTCAAGTTGACTTATATTTCTACGTGTTCTAACCCCAACACTTGGATCACCAATGATTAGCTCTTTGGGGTGTTTATGTTTATCTTCTATAAGCCACCAATTCCTAAGTTGACTAGGTTCACCTTCTTCTAGTTCAAATGTTTCATTCGTGTGAACATTTTCATATACAATTGGAACATCCTGTAAGTTAGATAGATTATCTTCCAATTGTAAAATTTCTTGATTTATTTCACCTAAAGGTTCATGCACATCTTGTTCAGGGGAAGTTGGTTCTAGATGATCATGAACAGGCTCAAGTAATATATCATCATCATCAAACATATTTTCAACATTATTTTCTTGTTTCTTTTTATCACTTACGTCAAAATATGCATTCTCATTGAATTTCACATGTATAGATTCAATTATTTTTCTAGATGCATGATTATAACACCTATATGCCTTTGAGTTAGTTGAATATCCAACAAATATGCATTCAATAGACTTTTGTTCAAATTTATCTAAATTATCTTTGGTATTAAGTACAAAACATTTACACCCAAATACTCTAAGATAATCTACCTTAGGTTGTCTATTATTCAATAACTCATATGGTGTTCTATTTAATTTCTTTCTAATAGAAAGCCTATTTATTATATAACATGCACAACTAACAGCTTCAGCCCACAAATATCTAGGTACTTTGTTTTCACACAACATAGTTCTAGCTATTTCTTGTAGTGTTCTATTTTTACGTTCAACAACTCCATTGAGTTGTGGTGTTCTTGGTGGTGAGAATTCATGCTTTATTCCATGTAGTTCACAAAATTTGATTACGTCTTTATTTTTAAATTCTCCACCTCTATCACTTCTAATTCTTTTGACATTTTCTTCATAAATGTTTTCAAGTTGCTTGATAAGGGTTTCGATTGCTAATGGAGCATCGTCTTTGTGTGTTAAGAACAATGTCCATGTGTAGCGTGAGTAATCATCTACTATGACACACACATAGTAGTGTCCACCTAGACTTCTTGTCCTACTTGGACCAAATAAGTCTAAGTGAAGCAATTCTAGTATATGACTAGTACTCACTTCATGTTTTGGTTTCATTGTTTCTTTTATATGTTTTCCTTTAATACATGTTTCACATAATTGAAAATTATCTAAGTCTAACTTAGGCATTCCTCTAATTAGATTCTTCTTATATAATTTTTCTATGGTTGAAACTCCTATATGGCCTAGCCGTCTATGCCATAAGTTCACATCTAAGTCATGTGATACTAAACACTTAATCCTAGCATTCAATATATTATTTAGTGATAGTGTGTAAATGTTACCATCCCTATTTCCCTTTAGAACAATTTCTCCCTTTTCATTTATTATATCACAACAATTAGGAAGAAAAGAGACAAGATAACCAGAATCTATAAGTTGCGAAATACTTAATAAATTGTAAGAAAGATTGCTTACTAACAACACATTTCGTATTTGAAATGTGTTAGGGTCCCCAATTGTTCCTTTTCCAACGACCTTGCCTTGGTTGTTATCACCGAATGTCACCTTTCCTCCATTCTCAATTTGTTCCAGTTCGGTGAATAGTTTGGGGTTGCCCGTCATGTGCCTCGAACATCCACTATCTAAAAACCATTTGGTTTTCAGATTCTTTGACTTTGCCTCCTTCTTGCATTCTTTGCGTTTTTCCTCGCTGGATACGAAGCAGACTTGAGCTTCTTCATTTTCTGATTCTGAGTCAGACGAGTCGCTCCATGTGCTCGCCTTCATTGCTCGTTTGCCTTTTCTAGCATTTGGCTCCTTTGTCTTGGACCGTTCCTTGTCTTTGACTTGCTTATTTTTGTTATTATTATTTTTCTTTTCCAGACAATCGTAAGAAATATGTCCTTTTTTACCACATTCATAGCATTTTAATTCTCTATTATTCCACTTGTTATTATTAAAATTATTTTTCTTTGTTTGAGAAGAAGACGAAGAAGACTGTTGTCTATTTTGATTAGGCCTTTTGAAAAACTTTCTAAGTTTTCTAGCTATTAATATTAAATCATCATCTAATTCAATATCGCTATTACTTTCATCATTGTTTCTATGAGATGGCTCAGATGATTTAAAAGCAATCGACTTACTTGACGGCTTTGATAATTCAGATTTTCGTTGATTCAATTTTACCTCATATACTTTGAGTGAGCCTATTAATTCGTCCATCTTAGTAATTGACTTCGTTTCTTCAATTGCCGTAACCTTTGGATCCCATTCAGCGGGAAGGCTTCGCAGCACCTTTTGAACTTTCTCATTGTTGGTAAAAGATTTACCTAAAGCTTCAAGTGCATTGAAAATGTTAGTAATTCTCAAATCCATAGATGTTATGGATTCGTTAGGCAACATTTTGAAAGTCTCTAATTCAGTCATAAGCATGTTTATTTTTGACTCTTTAACACCACTAGTACCTTCATGCTTTAATACAAGTGATTTCCACATGTCATGTGCGCTTGTGCAATTTGACACATATCCTGCTTCAGAAGTTGTAAGTCCATTCAAAAGTAATTGCATAGCTTTAGCATTCATGGACATTTTCTTTTTATCATCCGATGACCATTCACTTTTATATTTTTCGACTTCTTGAGTGACTCCACTAACTTGTATAGCTTTCATTGGAATGTACGGCCCATCTTCAACTATAGACCATAAATCGATGTCTATAGCCATTAAGAATAGCCTCATTCTTATTTTCCAATGAACAAAATTATTGCCATCAAAAAGAGGAGGACGTTGTGTAGACATACCTTCCAACTCACTTTTGTGAGAAACAATAGCCATAGTATGTACCTTGGATTTGAGACAAGCAGTATATAATGAATTGTTGTTTCTTGGCCTTGTATTGTTTGTATGGTGTTGAATCTTGCTTCTTTTGAGTGGTGTTGGTCTGGC
Organism: Eustoma russellianum; assembly: GCA_036186865.1. Lineage (NCBI taxonomy): Eukaryota > Viridiplantae > Streptophyta > Magnoliopsida > Gentianales > Gentianaceae > Eustoma > Eustoma russellianum. Next base: position 15,786,749 of record AP025044.1, on the reverse strand, counting down.
TCTGATACCAATTGTTGGACCGTGCACCTGCAATAAACACCACTAGAGGGGGGGGTGAATAGTGGTTAGCGGAAATTACACTACAACCCTTTGTTAAAATCCCCTTTGAAAACAGAATCTGAAACCACCTCAGATTCAGAACCTGTTTTTTAAAAATTCACAAATAATTGTACACAACTCCAAAAATTATGAAACTTTCCAGAATGTAACTTCAATGAGTTAAAAAGACTCTATCCAAAAATCAGACAAAAATAAGATCGTTTGACCCTTCAAATAAATAAAAAGATTCAGATGGTCAATCTGGACAGAATTGGACAGAATGTTGCTGATTTTGCAAAACGTGTTTCTCTTTGAATACTCAATCAAAAAGGTTGATCTTTATATCAAAACACTCCTTAGGATGTGTAGATGAAGTTTCAAAAATGCCCTGACCTTAACCAACTCTCGAAAAATACAGAATTTAAGTTTTCTCAAAACTGGTCAGATTGCAGCCAGATTGGAGCAGTTATCTTGCAAAGACTGAAAGACTAACTTTCCCTTGCTCAAATCAAGTGATTCTTGTTGCAAATGAAAGCTAACAGTCTGAAGTATAACTCCACCAAAAATCACGAATTTTGAATATGTTTAGCTATTTTTTCAAATTGTGAGAAGTGGTGTGAAAACTGCAGTCAAAAACGGACAGAAAATAGAAATAAAGAAACAAGAGAAGAACACCAAGAATTTATCCTGGTTCGGTCAATGTGACCTACTCCAGTCCCAAGGAACACCTTTCCTTGGATTTCACTATGGTATGAACCAAATTACAGCAAGAACCAAGCTTGATCCTTGGGTTAAACACCAACCCTATTCAAGACTTGGATGAACACCTTTATGCAACTCTTGGTTGCAACACCTCTATCACCTATTGATGTAGCCTTATAGATTTGGCTAATCAATCTTACAAATAAGACACAAGAAGGTGTGTATAGTGTAGCTGGACAACAACTAGAAATGGAACACCTTAGCTACACAAAGTATGAACGAAAATATGAGAAGAGAATAACAAGACAACAATCTTCAATTTTTGCTTTCAAGTGTGTGTCTTCTCTTCTTCACCTTGCCTCCTATTTATAGTGTGAATGGATGGCATATTCTCTCCAACTTTTAGACCATGTGATGGCTGAGAATTTTGAAATAAAGCACCTCCATAATCATCTCCAACAACCTTGTCTCCATTACATTCAAATTTGAAATTTCAAGTTGGCAACTTTTGCCAACTAGCTTGCTTTTGGTTTGTCTTCTTGTCTCCAACTCATAAAATGAGTACACCACCTTCTCCACCTGTTTATGGACGTTTTGGATGTTGTATTTATGTATACCAACTCAAATTTTGTGAATAAAAAATAATGAATAAGTGTTGACAAGATTATGTCAACATATAACACCAAAATTCATACTTTCTTCTCCTTTACATATTGTGATGAATCTTCCACCAAGGACACCTTGTAATATCCAAAAGATGATGATTAATATCCTCTTATAACATATATAAGAGGGTCTTCAAGAAAAAATAGAATGTGACATCTCAAATCGTCACATATCCAGCTATAGTCAGTAATATCATCGGTTGAGAGAATAAGATATAAGATCACCATATATTCTTCAAAATAATAATAACACAGCTCCAGAATGAAGATAATAATATGCTCAAGAGATTCCTCGAGTGAAAATACCGAAACTGTCTTCGGGGGTAAAATGACCAAAATGCCCCTAGTGAGATAAAACTCCAGAAATGACCCCGATTGTCAGAATTAAATATAATAACACCTTTGTGATAATAAATAAGGTGATAATATCTTCTTGAATCATATTCACCATGTCGAGTACCTACAAAACTCAAAATACCACTTTTGCCCTTTTTGGTAAGTTGTAGAAACTTCGAGGGCATATTAGTCACAAGATATTATCATCATAAAAATCACATAATCACAACATGATAAACATATATAAATCACGTAAAAATAAAAACAACTATTTTATCACATTTTAGAAAAATATTTCTAACAACCCTAGACATCGTGTCATTTTTCTTCACTTATTCAACTCTTTCATTTATAACACCATATGTGACATTTTTAAGTATTCATCACTTAAAATCATGACTTTGAAAATTATCCAAACATGTTTCTCAACATTTGATAACCGATTATATAGATCTATGATTGGCTCTTTGCTTTATCTTACTGCAAGTAGACCTGATATCATGTTTAGTGTGTGTATGTGTGCTCGTTTTCAAAGTAACCCGAAAGTCTCACATTATAATGCTGTAAAACAAATATTTCGGTACATTAAGCACACTCCCACATTAGGTATTTGGTATGATAAAAACTCTAAATTCAATCTACATGCTTATACTGATGCTGATTATGGAGGGTGTAAGATAGATAGAAAAAGTACAAGTGGTACATGTCAATTTATTGGAAACTCACTAATATCATGATGTTTAAAGAAACAAGCTAGTGTAGCATTATCCACTACAGTGGCAGAATACATGGCGTTAAGTCTTTGTTGTACACAGTTATTATGGCTAAAACAACAAATTTCAGACTTTGGAATAACTGTAAAATAAAATTCCCATATATTGTGACAGTACAAGTGCTATCAACTTATCTAAGAACTCTGTTTTACACTCTAAGGCAAAACACATAGATGTAAGATATCATTTTCTTCGTGATCATGTAAGTAATGGTAATATTATAATAGATCATGTTCGTACTGAAGAACAAATAGCTGATATCTTTACAAAAGCCCTTAATCAAGCCACATATGAAAATTTACGATCTAAATTAGGCATGATTTCCATTGATATGCTATAAATTATCGTTTTGCTCCAAATGCATCTTTTGATGTGATTTACAAAATGAAGGGGGAGAAAAATGCATGATTGCTTGCATGATTTCAGGGGGAGAAAAAGCATGATTTTAAGGTCAAAGAGAGAGTGAGAAATTGCTAATTCAAATGTATGATATAAAGGGAGAGATTGATTTAAGGGGGAGTATTTACATTTTGAAAAACATGTTATGAATGCATAATTGTAGGGGGAGTGATTATGCCACATCTAAATCATGAATAAAGGTTATTTTGCGAATCATCAAAAGGGGGAGATTGTTGAGAAATCATGGTTTGAATGATTTACAAGTGCATGATTTATATGTTACATGATTATATGATCTAAATGTTATGAGATTTCAAAATGCATATGCCTATATCTATCACTATTGTACTAACAAGCCATGAAGCGTTAAGGCTTAAATCATACGGCAAACATTGTTGTATTTATTCTCAGGTGATATACACGGCATACATACAACTCTTGGATATGGTATATATATATTTCTTGGATATCTCGACACACGGCGTATATATTTCTTGGATATCTTGACATATATCTTATGGACACACGTCATATATATCTCTTGGATATACACTCTAAACATATATCTTATGGATACTCATGGCATATATATTTCTTGGAGTCTCACGGCATATACATATATCTCATGGATATACATACGACATATATTCTATCTCAGACGACAAGCTACATTATTCGATCTCGACATTTTGTCAACATGTCATCAACATATGTCAACGACAAGAGAGTCATATATACATCATATACACATCCATGACACTCTCAAGTCATATACTTCATGTCATCAAACTTCCAAAATTACATCGACATGACAAAAGTGCAAAAACCGAAATGTATCATATCATATGACTACCGAGCCATCTCCGACACATCATATACTTTTCATACAAAGATGGCCAGCCAATATACATTTTCAACACTCAAAAATTTCGTGCACTACATGGAGAGATCAATACCAAATTCACAAAACAAATACATATATCAATTCTCCATCATCTTCCTTATTTCTCTGAAAATCAAACTCAAAATTGATATACCTCTTGGCCGAACATCTTATACACATTGGAGCTGAGATTATACATATTTATATGTATATTGCATGTTACATTACACATTTTATATGTTTAAGAGGTTTGAGACAAAACGGAGAAAAAACGAGCAATCAACGGAAGTTGAAATTTGAAGCTACTACATCATCATACATGGAACGTTAATTTGATACATGATGCCACATGTATTTATTCATGTATTATACATGAATTACACAGCCAAAGACATATCTTGAAAGGTTCTAGAAGGCAAGGTAAAATAGTAAAAGAAATTTACCATGTTCATGAAGAATTCTACATTGTTACCATGCAAAATTCAGATTTGAATTCAGCACATTGGCTGACCAGATGGGGCAGCTGGGACAGCATGTTGGGAGCCTTGGAGGAGTTAATAGTATAATATAATTGATGAAGAAAGACCAAGCAATGATGGAAGACAAAGATACACAAATTAAGGAGTCAAAGACAAGACCAAACAAAGATGAAAATTCTGTTTTTGAATTTGAAATTTCAGATTGGTGGCTGAAGTTTTGGGGGGAATTAATGACCTAAAGCATTCAAATTTATTCAAAGGCATTACAAGACAATTCAAATCAGATTTGGGAGGCTCCTCTCAACCTTCTAGGCTCCCCAAATGACTATAAAAAGGTCAAGAGATGATCAACACAATACAAGAACAACAAGTGCAAAATTCTGTTTAGTGTTTGCAAGACTTCACTTCATATTCCATATTCATCTCTTGTATATACCCAAAGCCTATCATACTTACATGTCATATTCAGTATATCACCCAAATAAGATTCATTGGTGTACAAGGTTGATCAAGGTGTGATCAAACCTTCATTTGGTGAGGTGGTGCTGATTGGTGATTCTTTGGTGTTGTTCTTTGTGTAGAACATTGTAAAAGGGTTTGGATAAAAGAAGTTAGTGTATAAATTTATCCAGCCTTATTCTAAGGTGACTTTGGTGACTAGTGAAAACCAAGGAAGGTGTCCTTGAAGACTGGAGTAGGTCACGTTGGCCGAACCAGTATAAAATTCTTGGTGTTCTTACTTTCAACATTTTTACTCTCAGTTTCTGTTTTTGCATCGTCTTTATGATCTCGGTAAAAATAGCAAATAATTTTCAAAAATCATACAAATTTGCAGAAACATATCCTTGTGTCTTAGGGTTCATTTTCCACTGATTTTATCAAATTTGGATAAGTATAAGTCATCCAAACGTTCATAGTTCTGAGACTAGTGCAAATCTGTTTTTCAGATTGGCAGAGGTTGAGAACATCAACTTGGTTGATATACTTCCCAAACGAATTTTTCAAAACTGTTTTAACTGAGTATACTAAACATCCTAATGGTCATCTCATAAAAGTTTCAGGTCATTTGAAGTTGTCACCAAATAGGAATAAGTTTTTCATTTTAAGGTACTGGTTCTGTCCAAACTGACACAGTCAGATCACGTACCACATTTGAGTGGCTTAACCTTTGAGTTTTAATCTAAAATTTTTATGAAACCTTCATAACACCTTAGTGTACATTGTGTCCAAATGTCACTATTTTTGGAGGTCTACAACCTTGTCAACCAAGTGTTTAAAAACGGGTCCTGAAAGCAGTCTCTGTTTTCAGAAGTGAGTAATTGGTCCTTAAAATTTTTATAAACCAATTTTTTCCGCACTCACTATTCAATCCCCCTTGTAGTGGTGCTATATAGGTCCAACAGGTGGTATCGGGCCACATCCTCATCGTTCTCGGGCGTTTTGAAGATTGTTGTTCCGGCTATTATTGTGTCCAATATATGGCGTACTTATGCATCATTAGTTTATGGTTCCTCAAACAATTTTTCGTCATACTCCATTCGGGCTTCTATTCACTCTGACATTGACATATGGAGTAGAACTATTCATGGTTCAAACCTTGCAAGAGGGATCACTACGCAACCTTCATGGGTTCCACCAGTTCAATCGCCACGCCCGCAAGTTGTGCGGTGGCTCTGTCCTCCTTCTGGTCGGTTGAAGCTATTTTGCGGGATCATTCGGGTATCTGTATGGGAGCCATATCTTTTCGCTTGCCGCCATGCACTCCGGTTGCCGCGGAAATACAGTCGGCTCTTTTTGGTTTACTATATTTTCTTCCACTCTATTGTTCTATTATGATGGAAACAGATTGTGCACAGCTGGACTCTCATTTACGACAACAACGGCTGATTTCGGGGAATTACCATCTGCAATTATTACGCACACTGCTTGACTCATTTCGACTGGAATTCGGCCATGTATACAGAGAAGCAAACATGCCGGCTCACTATCTTGCACAGCACGCCATGTTATCACCTCAGACTTCTTACTACTCGCGCCAAAATCTTCCATCATTAGTTCGTGCATCTGTTTCTTTGGATTTATCGTCGGTTAGTCTGGGCGTTCCTTGAGCATTTAAAGTCTTCCAAATGGATTGGCATTCATTTCCTGCAACTGCCTGTTTCCTTTAGGGAACAGGCAGGCTTGGTATGTTTTGCATTCTCTCGTATATTAATTTATGCTTTCCTTGCGAAATTGGTCTTCCAAATGGATTGGCTTTCCGTTCCTGCTACTGCCTGTTCCTATGATGGAGCAGGCAGGATCGGCATACTTTACATTCTTTCGATATCTATCATTCTGCCATGTATAGCTTTTCTGATTGACTTCGCCGTTTGTTTCACATGTGTACGGCTGGGGAGTTATGGCGTGAGCACTACCAACAACTGCCTCGAAGACGTCATGTTTGCAGCATGGATGGTGTTTCCTGGTCTCGTTGATCCATATCTTTGGAGAGGACTTGTTATGGCAACTGCTTCTTTGAGTTGTTTTCTGGATTGTATTTCAATTACATTTTCCCACCGCGCCTATCACTTTTCCAATCATATAAATATGTACACTTTTTTCCTTTGCCAAGGTTTTATCCACAAGGGTGGTTTTTCTTGGTAAGGTTTTAATGCGGCGTATATGTGATGGAAAGTGATAATCGACAGGCTTTTTATATTCGTTTTACGTAACATTGTAATATGGTTTTCCTCTGCCACAAGTGAGGTTGTTCCCTTAATAAAATCTCTTCCATTTAAAAAAATATATATATATGATTGGAGAAAGATGCTCATCAATGCGTTATATTTCCATTTTTCATTTGATATACAATTTTGTAATATGGTTTTCCTACACCATAAATGAGGTTTCTTCTTAATAAAATGCCTTTTATCTGATATATGATTGGAGAAAGTAGGTCATTCGCCGCTGTCGTCACAGCTACTCCTTCAATCCTAATCTCAACAAAAACAATC
>AP025044.1:15769079-15779470 GCA_036186865.1 Eustoma russellianum | reverse complement strand
CCAATGAATGCCTTAACGTGAAATGTTGGAGGTATTTATACCTATTTAGATCGATTGGTCACTTTGTTACGTTAATCGCGAATCGATTTATTAGTGCTTATAGAGCCTAAGCAACGTATTTCCAAGTTTTTATTTTATCGATTGAAACTAGGGTTCAGTGACGCGGCTGAAACATGCGAAGGAAACATATGGGTATTTTGGCATTCATCCGTTTTAGAGTTGGTGAGTATAGATCATGTGTCTCAAACCTCTCTATTTTTGTTTATGTGGAGACAAGCGTAGCAATGTTTTGCTTGGTCGGTTGTATATGGGCGTCATACACTTTCACAGCCACAGCTTCTTTGGAATTCCATGGTTGAGACTTATCAATCATTGTCAGACCCATGAATTGTTGGAGGTGACTTCAACACCTTTCTTTCTTTCGAGGAACATCGAGGTCGCACTAGTCCATCTCTTCTTTCTTTAGAGGATTTCAAATCCTGTATCCATCAGTGTCAGTTGCAAGATATTCTATTTGTGGAATCTCGATTCACTTGGGCGCGTGGCAGAGAACAGGCAAGAGTATTGCGTCTCCTAGACCGTCTGTTATGTAGTGTTTCCTTTACAAACCTATTTGCAGATATTGCTGTTCATCATTTATATCGACATACGTCGGATCATGCGCCTTTACTATTAAAGTGTACTCTTTCATCTATTAAGCCACAAACACCATGTCGGTATCGTAATGCATGGGCTTGGCATGAATATTTTTATTCATTTGTTGAAGGCCAATTGAAGCAGTATCCGACTATAGGAGGAATGCGTGGTTTATATAGCAAGCTTCGACTCCTTAAGCATTACCTTCGTCGTTGGAATCGTGATGTTCATGGTAATATTTTTAGTAATGCAGCTGAGGTAGAGATCAATCTCCCGTAAAGAAAGAGCATATGACAGTGATCCTACACCGGAGAATCGTGCGTCCTTTTCTTTAGCTCAAGCGCAGCTTTTACAAGTCCACAAAGCCCAAGTCTCATTTTGGTCTCAGAAATCACGAGTCAGGTGGATGATTGAAGGTGAGGAAAACAAGGCATTTTTTCATGCTTTGGCGGTCAAAGACAGATATCGTTGACATCGCAATCGTTGCATTCACAACTCTGCGGGAGCTATACTAGAAAGCAATGATGAGTTAAGAGCTGCTGCGGTAGATTTCTTTCAGAAACTATTCACTAATGAGCCTACGATTGCTGTAGATTCTTTTTTTGCTCCTATTCCTTCCTTGGTTACTACATCGGACAATGACATGCTTTTGTAGGTGGATGTCGTCTGCGCTGTCTAGGAATTCTTTTTGGGTGTACCTCCTCCACCGGTTATGATCTCATCTTTAATACCTTTAATACCAAAAAAGGATCATCTTACAATTTATGCAGATTTCTGACCCATATGTCTATCAAATTTTACAAGTAAAGTTACTACGCGAATACTTGCTTCTCGCTTGTCGATCATTCTTCTGCAGTTGATATCTGTTGAGCAGATTGGATTTCTCCAAGGTCACGATATAAGTGAACATGTTCTTATGGCAAACGAGATGGTGCATTTGATTGACAGGAAAACTCGGAGTGGCAATGTCATGATTAAGCTGGACATGGCAAAAGCTTTTGATAGAGTCAATTGGCACTATCTAGAGGCTATACTTCAGAAATTTGGCTTTCATTCACGATTTATTCGAATTGTAATGAATAATATGCTGTATTCGAAGCTTTCGGTGATAGTTAACGGATCATCTTATGGTTTTTTCTCACCTACACGTGGAGTAAAACAAGGCGATCCTCTCTCCCCATTATTGTTTGTTCTTAGCTTGTGAGGATTTAGCCGCAGCCTAAATCAATTGTTTAGCAATGGATCTTTGCGTGGCTTTGCTTCTGGACGCATACCAGTTGTTCTTCATTTAGCCTACGTAGATGATCTGCTCTTATTCCTCAATGGCTCAGTTAATAATTTAAATATTTTCCAGTCATTTATACATTCTTATAAGCAGGCATCGGGTCAATTAGTGAACTACAACAAAAGTTAGTTTTTTGCGCGTGCATATGTCAATACTCAAAATCTCCGCAATATTGGGCACGTCCTGCTTATGCGGCCATCATCTTTGTCCATCAAATACTTGGGATCTTATTTATATCGTGGGATTAATAAGGCTTTTTATTGTACTTCATTGCTCCAACATTTTGATGCTAAGTTGTCTACATGGGCCCGTCACCTCCTTACCTTGGGGAGCCGATTGGTTTTGCTTAAATCAGTCCTTCAGGCCATGCCTCTACATGTGTTGGCAGATGCACGTTTACCTAAAAGCGTAATACATTCTATTAACAGAAAATTGTCTTAGTTCATTTGGGGAAATCGATATCATTGGGTTTCTTTATCGGCCTTGTGCTTCCCTGAAGAAGAAGAAGGTTTTTGAATTAGAAGTTTGAGTCATGTTCGGCAAGCATACGACTGCAAGCTTTGGTGGAATTATCGTACAAACACATCTCTTTGGTTTGTATATATACACCAGCGATATGGAGCGAGATCAGATTATCTTCCTCGAATTTATGACTCCCCTGGTTGGAAGAGACTTTGTTTAATACGCTCATTATGCATGACTTTATTCACAGGTATATCAGTGCAGTTATGGCGATCAAACTCATTGGGTATGTTCTCCATTCGACATGCATATGCTGAGATTCGTCCCTCTCGTCCAACCATATATTCTCATAAGTTTATTTGGTGGCCTAGTTTGCCGAAGTCTGCTAGTTTATTTAATTGGCGTCTTTTCCACCATGCATTGCCTTTAGAGGATAACTTGTCCCATTTCGCTTCCATTTGTCCCTCTATCTGCCCATTTTGCAAAATGCATTTAGCTACTCTCAATAATATTTTCCTTAGTTGCTCTTATTTCAAGATAAATATGTCCGATACATAAAGATATGCAGCTTTGGACATTTTTGCTTCAATGGTGGTTGACATCCCCCATTATGCTTTGTTGGGGAATCTGGAAGGTCTACACCGAGTTTTTGGTGATGCTGACATATCTCCTGAGAGTATATATACTTTGGCACGTCATTCTTGTTATGATTGGTACATCCTTGGAAGAAAACATTTCATCTCTCATTTTTGTCGATTTCTCTCCGCGGCTGCGACCTAAATTAGTTCGTAAACTTAAATGGGAATTACCACCATCTGGGAAATTAAAGCTGAATGTGGACGCTGCTGTTGGCAAGAACTCAGCCTCAGCAGGAGCTATACTTCGTAATTCGGGTGGACATTTAGTAGCTGCACTTTCATTCACTCTTCCTTGCCTCTCGCCACTACGGGCAGAAATTCAGGCAGTTTTATACAACATTATTTTTTTTGGTATGCTATATCGGGACATATTCATAGAGACAGATTGTTCGAGTCTTACCCAAACACTAGATGCCTAGTCTTCAAGGATACCTGAATACTATCGGCTACTTATGTTTCTAAATATCACTGCAAGTAGCATTCCTTTCATACCTCAGGAGATCAACATGGTTGCTCATCATCTTGTGCAATATGCGCGTATGCATCCTGGTACAACACTCTTTTCTTCAAAAGTACGGCTTCCTCCTGTGGCACGTGGTTTCTGTCATACTGACTGCACAATCCATGCTCTACGATCATAATCTTTTAGGACACTGCATGTCTTTGTTGGATGTTGCATGTATCCATTTGATACAGGCGACTTGGGTATGGTTTCTTTTAGCGTTCTCCTTTTCCTTTTCTGCGTTAAATTATCCATACAAGATTGATGATCTACAATATTTGCAACTTTGGTATGCGGTTACTATTTTTGAATTTTTATTATGTTGCATTCCATCCTGAATTCTAATGCATGTGCTCTTGCACGTTGCCGAGGAATTATGCTATGGATGCTACTGATACATTTGTTCATGCTTGATGCACCGAGTCTCCCACAAGGGTTGGCCAACTCACCCATTTGGTTGCCTTGGACTTATCGAGGTCAAGGCGACGTGGGTATGTGTCTGGACACTTACGCTATTCCATCAAATCTTAATACTTGTATTCCTTTTACTCATCATTCTGCTTTTTCGAGATTGGGATAGTATCTTCTCGCTTTAGTAAGGACAACGGCCAGCTATTACAAGAATAGCTTTGCAACACCAGAATTCACGCTGTCTACTAAACAGGCTTTATCTTCTGCACAAACAGAGAATTATTTTGGTGGCATCAATGTATCATTTTTTGCATTGTATTTTACCGATTTTCCAATTGTATAAATACGTACGCTTTTTCCTTCGCCATGGTTTTATCCACAATGGTGGTTTCACTTGGCAAGATTTTAATGCTGCATATCATATATGATCATGGTGTCATTGTCTCAGCTATATATTTTGCTTTGCCAGCTACACCTCCCATGCGGGCTGAGCTACTAACGCTTCTTATGTCCTTCCTCTTTTACGCAACACATCATGATCGACTTACTATTGAAATAGACTGCCTTGGATTACTATCGGCGTTATCAAATTTTACAAGATATACAGGAATTATTGGTTGCGACATACAGCGGGCACATACCTTTTTGCAACTAAATGATGCAACTGTTCAATACTGTCCTAGGGAAGCAAATGCAGCGGCTCATACACTAGCTCATCATGAATATAGTACAGCTGGTTTACGTACCTTTACTACATTCAATTACCTCTGGAGGTTAAGGCGGCGATAGCAATGGACATTACATTGACAGCATTACGTCTCCTATAGGGTTGGCTCTACTTCTTGGTGGTTGCCTGCTCCCATTATTGGGGTAGGCAACATGGCGTGTTTTGTCATTCAATTTTTGGTTATCTGTATGTTTTGCGATATGCTATTAACGTTAATTCTTTGTTGTTCCTTTGTACGAGCGGTGCACATGCTCTCCTATCCGTGGTGGCCAAAAGCGTATGGAGTCCCAGTATGGTTGGTTTGTTCTTTCATTGTGTGATGTGACCTGTCGGGTTTCATGCCAACTTGGAGAATTCCGATCTTACAGTAGCAGCCTAGTTTCCTAAGGTCACGATGTCTGCCTCGGAGCCTTCATGGCAAGGAGGCTCAGCTCCGATTTAGTGCTTTTCTCTACTGTAATTGTTTCCTCCAATTCTCCTATAGTATAAATATATGCGCTTTTTCCTTCGCCAAGGTTTTATTCACAAGAGTGGTTTTACCTGGCGAGATTTTAATGCGGCATATCATATACGACTGGAGATTGGATCTTATTATTGTGCTTCATCATCGCTTTTCATATGATGACATTCTTACATTTGTGTAATATGGTAGTCCTCCGCCATAAGTGAGGCCATTCCTTAATAATATTCCTTAAACAATTGCTTTTATGTTCCCTTTCGATATCTCGGATCATATCTACACAAAGGTACCAATAGGGCAAGGTACTGCACCTCTTTGCTACAACACATGGAGACACGTTTGCATGGGTGGCACACACACCTTCTTGGCCATGCTGGTCGATTGGTACTGCTCTAGTCTGTGATGGCTGCTCTCCCATTACACATTCCAGCTGCGGGGGGTTTGCCCAAATCAGTAATCCGTCTCATCCACAGAAAAATGGCTTCTTTCTTCTGGGGCAACCGCCATCACTGGGTATCCTGGTCCAGAATTACACGACCGATTGATGAAGGTGGGCAGGGTCTTCGCGACCTTATTTCACTGCAACAGGCATATCATTGCAGAATCTGGTGGACATATCATAAAAACGACACGTTATGGAGCTCCTATATGCATATGAAATATGGCAGGAGGGGAGATTTTGTACCACGACTTCCAGACTCGCCGATATGGAAATTAATCTGTCGTATTCATACTACGTGTATCTCACATACGACGGGTACAGGGAAATTCCTATCGTGGACTCCATCATCTACTGGTGAGTTCACGCTTAAATCAGCTTACACTATTTGCCGTCCCTCTGTTTCAACGCAATTATCATCCAAGTTTATTTGGTTTAAGCATCACTCTCCATCCATGAAACTATTGTTATGGCGAATCTTCAACTCTGCACTGCCTTTTGAGGACAACAATGGCCGCTATACAGTGATACGCCCTACGTAGTGTCCTTTTTGTAGGCAAGCTTCTGCCTCAGTCGCTCACGTCTTTATGAATTGCGATTGCATTTCTCCAATTTGGGCTTTTTTTCATCCGAACTGAGGGTTTTGCTGCCGACACTGTCGACGCTTCGGCAATATTTACTCTCATGGTGGTATCGTTCATCAGAATCTTCACTCGCTGGAGTTTTGAAAATTGTTATTCCAGCTATCACTGTCTTAAAGATCTGGAAACTCTATGCACAACTCATATATGGGGATTCCACATCCTTCTCGACTACTAGGCTACGGAATGCTATACATTTTGACATTAATATGTGGATTCACAAGATACAGGGAACCAAGTTTACAGCTGATTCAAATATTTCTCTCTCCTGGATCCCACGCATTCGGTCCGCTCGCCTCAAGATTGTTAGGTTGAAATGCCCACCCTCTGGTAGATTCAAACTGAATGTGGACGTTGCCGTGGGTGCTCGGCATGCTGCAGGCGGAGCACTATTGCGTAATCATCATGGAGAGTGTGTGCGAGCCATATCCTTCCGTCTACCGCGCTGCACACCATTGATGGCTGAAATCCAGGCAACTTTATTTGGTCTCTTATATTTTCTTCCATTACACCGCTCAATTATGATAGAATCCGACTGTGAGCATTTGGTGTCGAGATTGCGAACTACACAGCCAATTTTTGGCAATTATCATTTGTGCCTATTACACTCGTTACTTCAGGCGCATGAGCTGTCAATCACACATGTGTATCGAGAATCTAATATGACAGCTCACTACTTAGCTCAGCACGCTATGCTCCATCCGGAGACAACATCCTTCGCCAGTCACAATCTGCCATCTTTGATCCGTGCCTCTTTATTACTTGATCTCACCTCAGCAAGTCTGCGCATAGGCTGATCATCAAGTCTTTCGAATGGATTGGCGCACTTTCTTATCCTCTGCCTGTGCTCATGTGAGTGCAGGCAGACATGGTACATTTCCTGTATTTTTTCATCTACTCATCATTGCTCTTCTCATTATATATACACATATTATTTTTCCCTCCGCATGGCTTCCACGTTGCGAGGGTTTGAGGACTATCGGAGGATATGGCGAGCGCCACTATAACAATGTCTTCCATATGGATTGGCACACATCTGCTGTCGCTGCCTGTACTCTGGCCAGTGCAGGCAACTTTGGTGAGCTTATCATCTTGTCGTTACATTTTCTTAGTATGTATTTGCTATGCATGATTGATGTACTTTTCGGTAATACTGCTGCATGGGCGTTTTGGTGTCTTCAACTTTCGATGGTCACCGCTCTCCTGAGTTTCCGTATGGATTGGCTCATCTTCCGCTCCCCTGCCTGTAGGCAGACCGGGTATGTATTACACTCGTTGGGTTGGTGCCTTTTCATTATATTGCAAATATGTGCTTCACGCATGCTGTGGTTTGTATGCTGCATGGCTGGACTCGTTGGTGGCTTGTTTCCACGACAATCCTGCATGTACTGACAAAGGCAATCGGAAGCTTTTATGGGGTCTTATACTCTTCTCCAAACGCAACTCATGATGGCGCGTACATTCTCCTGTCGAGAGCTTGGTCACGCACTGCAGGTGCTTCTCACTCGGGCGACAATACATGCCAGATCATTGTATTTAATATGTTCCATAATTGATTTCCATGACAGTCGTATAAATATGTACGCTTTTTCCTTCGCCAAGGTTTTATCCACAAGGGTGGTTTTTCTTGGCAAGGTTTTAATGCGGCATATCGTATACGACTGGAGATATATCATCCTTAGTTTTTTAATTCATAGGTTTGCATATTCGGACACTTTGTAATATGGTTTTCCTCCGCCATAAGTGAGGTTTTATCATAATAAATTTTCGCTTTAAATATATATATATATATATATATATACATATATATTTTAAACCGTGTAATTTTATTATATAAACCCCTCACTTATGGCGGAGGAAAACCATAGTACAGCAAAGTGAGTCAATAAAGAGTACAGAAGCAAATGATTATCAACATCCAGGCTATATATGATATGCCGCATTAAAACCTTGCCGAGTAAAATCACCCTTGTGGATAAAACCCCGGCTAAGGAAAAAGCGTACATATTTATATACCTGGATTGTTGATATACGCTATTATGTAATGAATTACAAAAAGTTGACCGTGTACGACCCCAACGTAATAAAAGATGCCAAACATCAAGAGTATCTCTCAACCTTCTTGAATGCCCATCAATGTCGCGGAAATAAAGTGCAACATCTGTGTATTGCCAATCCGCCCAATGATCAACAGTGCAGCCAACCAGTGTATATTCCGGATATTGGGACCAGGAACATATAATGAACACATCCAGTGTGCATACAAGAATCGCGATCCATGTGCTCTCCCACGCACCATGAAAAGAAGAGTTTGAGTAAATCATAAAGCCAGAACATAGAAAAACAAGAGAATTCTTGGCATAGATCAAACCTGCACTGCCGGCACAAAACAAAGTGCCGGCAGAAATACGTGCAACAAGCCAACCCCTGCGTACAAAAGGGAAAAGAGGACAACAGCATGCATGAGTCGTCTGAGAGAGATGATAGCGAGAGGGAACCAAGCCTGCCTGCACCAAATGTAGTACAGGCAGAAAAAAGTCGACGGTGCCAATCCGTATGGAAGACTGTATGTATATTAGGTGTGCACCCACACTCCAAATTGATCTCACAGTTACCGCGACAGCCATTGAGCATGGTAATATAAACAACATTAATGTGGATAATTCAAAAAATTATGCAGCAGCAGCATATAAGATGAGTATTATGCGTACCCGGTCTGCCCATGACTGGTAGGACATGGGCAGAAGATGTGGAAAAACAGCAATCCAGTAGACTGTGCGCAAGGCCACCGATGTGAGATCCAGCGCCACTGAAGCCTTGACCAGGGAAGAAGAGTATGACGGTTATACACCCCCGTTGTAGGATGCATCATCGCATGTTGTGCAAGATAATAGGTCGGCATATTAGTCTCCCGATACGTCTGAATTAGCACCAGCTGATGCTGTCTAAGCAGGTCGTGAAGCTGCCGAAGGTGATAATTTCCCGTTGGCTGCCGAGGCTTGCATAGACATGCTAGCATTTGAGCACAATCAGACTCTACAATGAGCGAACGGTATAACGGAAGAAAATACATCAGACCAAATAGAGTAGCCTGAATCTCTGCCTGCAAAGGCGTACTGTGAGGTAGACGAAATGAAAGGGCCTGGATGCAACAACCATCTTGATCACGTAATATTGCCCCACCCGCAGCATATTGTTGGCCAACTGCTGCATCCACATTTAATTTGAGATGACCAGAATGAGGAGTTTGCCATCTAATAACCCGAAGACGAGGAGTATGAATCCGAGGGAGCCAGGAGAGAGATGGTAATGGTCCTGCTGCCAAATTGGAACCCTAGATTTTCATCATCCATATGCGTATATCAAAGTGAATAGAATTACGTAATGCCGCTGTCGAGAAAATTGTAGTGTCCCCATATGTTAACTGTGCATATTGACGCCAGATGTTTGATAATACAATTGCAGGAATGACTATCTTCAAGACTCCCGAGAGTGATGTAGAAGTGGACCTATACCACCATGATAATAAATATTGCCGCAAAGACAGAGACGTCGGTGGTACACCATGTAATTCAGCAGCAAAAAACTCTAGAAATATCGAATGCGAGAACAGTAAATGAATATATGGTCCACTGTAGCTGAATGTGATCTACAAAAAGGACATTGTGTTGGACGCACCATCGAATATTGTCCTATGTAATCTTCAAATGACATGGCTGAATGAAAGAAGCGCCACAATAATAGCCGAACGGATGGAGAATGGTGTTTAAACCAAATAAATGTTGTCGAGAGTAATATTGGGCGTGACACCCGACATATATCATAGGCCGACTTAAGTGAAAACTCCCCTGAAGACGTGGCCGTCCATGATAGAAGTGTTCCCAAGCCAGTAGAGTGGGAAAAACAAATGGGGTGAATACGACAGATAGATTTCCAAACTGCTGAATCTGGGAGCCTGGGAGTATAGTCACCCCGCCGTCCATATTTAAGGTGCATATACCTAATCCATAAAGTATCATGGCACTGATATTTCCACCATACTCGACATTTATATGCCTGTTGTAGCTCACGAAGATTGCGAAGCCCTAATCCACCTTCTTCAACTGGAGTAGTAATAGTGTTCCATGCGACCTAATGATGCCTATCTCCCCAAAAAAACGCCGACATCTTTCTGTCAAGCATGAGAATGA
>AP025044.1:15743391-15769069 GCA_036186865.1 Eustoma russellianum | reverse complement strand
AATGATGCCTATCTCCCCAAAAAAACGCCGACATCTTTCTGTCAAGCATGAGAATGACAGACTTAGGCATTCCGCCTGCTGCAAAAATGTGTAGCAGGAGCGCCGCAATGACGAAGCGTAAAAGCACCAGCCGTCCTGCCAAAGATAGTAGGCGAGATTGCCAGCCATTTAACCGGTCATCCACATGCTGTAATAGGGACGAACAGTGCCTAGCCCGAGGGATGCCCTTATGAAGATAAGAACCAAGGTATCGAAAAGGCAGAGCTGTTTGGCGCATGCCTAGAATTCCTTTGATATTTTGACATTGCCTTGCTGTGATATTGGATGATGGAATGAAACTGCTTTTACTAAAATTTACTTTTTGGCCTGATGCAGTTTCATATGTAGTGAGAAATGCATGGAATCGCCAAAGATTTCTCTGTGTACCTCGTAAGAAGATAAGCAAATCATCTGCGTAAGCCAAGTGCGAAATGGTCATAGGACTTCTGCCTAACCGAAAGGATTGAATCTTGCCCGCGCTAACCAGAGCCTTCAACCCCCTACTAAAACCCTCAGATGACAATATAAACAGTAAAGGAGATAATGGATTCCCCTGTTTAACGCCCTTGAAAGGTCGAAAGTATGGTGATGGCTGCCCATTGACTAATACTGACATCCTCGTAGCATTGAGATGATTAATAATAATCCGAATGAAAAAATCAGAAAATCCAAACTTGCGTAGAAGTAGTTGGAGATATTCCCAGCTTACCCGATCAAAAGCCTTCATCATATCTAATTTCAGACATAATTGTGGCCCGCCTCTGTCCAACATATGCACCATTTCACGAGCCAAAAGTACTTGAGTGGAGATATCATTACCCGCGAGAAAACCTGTTTGCTCCAACGAAATTAATTTTGGTAATAGCTGATTCAAACGAGTGGCAATAATAGGAGTGCAAACCTTGCTGATGAAATTTGTAAGACAAATCGGACGGAAATCACCAAATGTTTGAGGTGACTGCGTTTTTGGGATGAGAGTAAGTAATGCACTTGCCATGACAGTCAGCTGGGGAACCCCAATGAAAAATTCCTGCACAGCTTTTAGCACATCCAAATGTATTATCGACCAACATGAACGATAGAAGTGTCCATGAAATCCATCTGGCCCTGCCGCACTTTGTGGATCCAAACTCCATACCGCCGCTTTGACCTCTGATTCCAATGGCAACTGTGTAAGCATTAAATTATCCGCATCAGTGACTAGACATGGGATATGCGATAGTACTTCAGTATGATTGCTGGTAGTCGCTAGGGCAAATAAATCCGTATAATAATCTACTGCCGCCAGCTTAATATCCTCCGGTTTTGTCAACAATGTTCCCTGCGAGTTTTGAAGCTGACGAATACATAGCTGTGATCGTTTACCTTTGACAAGAGAGTGAAAGTAATTGGTATTAGCATCCCCTTCTTGTAACCATTTAACACGAGCCTTTTGCTTCCAGTATAGGAGTTCATATTTTGAGGCAAGCAAATACTGTGCCTTAGCCTGATAATAAGCCTCTCGCGCTTCTTCCGTAGGAGTAGCGTCCCAGTTATTTTCTGCTATATTAAGATAGTTTTCTGCATCCTTCAATTTGCTGAAAATATTCCCAAAGATAGTTTTATTCCAGTGCTGAATATCTTTCTTTAGAGAAAATAATTTGTCATAGAAGCCCCGCATGCCGCCTGTTGTTGGATACAATAGCCATGCATGCCACACATAATTATGAAAATCAGGATGGTGGAGCCATGCGTCTAGAAACCGGAAAGAGCGACGAGTTGGCTGGGTACTTAACTGACATTTTATCAAGAGCGGAGTGTGGTCCGATGTTACACGCGGCAAGTGAGTGAGTCTCAGAGTGTCAAACATATCATGCATCAAAGAATTAATAAATGTCCAGTCTAGTCTTCGGCGGACACGTCCAAGGCCGCGACCATCAGCCCAAGTATAGCGCGTGCCTTGATATGGTGGCGACATAAGCGAACAAGCTTCAATACAGTCATTAAAATCTTGTAATGCAGATAAAGAAGGTGTAGAGCGGCCATTATGATCTTCAATTGCGCGGAATGTATTGAAATCTCCACCAATCAACCATGGCAACTGTAATCCCGTGGAGAAATCACATCGGGCATGCCATAAGTGTTGACGCTGTGTGGCTATATGTATATGTATATATATATATGTTTTTTTTTATGAAACAGAATATTTTATTGAGCTGAAACCTCACTTATGGCGGAGGAAAACCATATTACAAAAGTCTGAGAATGCGAATAATTGAATTAATGAACTAATAATCTCATATCTCCAGTCGTATATGATATGCCGCATTAAAACCTTGCCAAGTAAAACCACCCTTGTGGATAAAACCTTGGCGAAGGAAAAAGCGTACATATTTATACGGCTGTCATTGATATGATATAGATGGAACATTGTGTACAATTGAAAATGTGCTGCCTCAGTCAGATGTAGTAAGAATATGAGGCTGCAGACAGTGTGAGCACCAACGTTTGAGCTTAGATGTCCTGCGTTGAACCAGACCCCAAAGGCTCCATGGAAAATTTGATGCCACCGTGACAGACCCATGAAAGAAAGCACTTGGTCCACATATATGATAGTTGCCACAGTGGTAGTCTCGCACGGATGAAGAGAACATATTAGAAGAGTATAACGGCCAAAAATAGTAAACATAAACAGAACGACAAAATGCATACCCAAGCCGCCTTGACTAGGCAGCCAAGGCGACAGTGTGTATATTCCAGCAGTAAAGAGAATGAAAAGAGTTGCTTCCTGATGTAAGCTTATGATCCAGCAGCATAGTCCTCCGTTCACCAAGGCGAAAATATAGGTGTGATATATATGTATGAAATCGCATAAATCAGAGAGGAAAGGATGTGTAAACATACCGCGCCTGCCTGCCGCCCAGTGGGCGCAGGCAGGAGAGTCAAAATAGCGCCAATCCATATGGAAGACCGTAATTGTCAAGGGACCCGTAAATGGACCGATGTGAGATCTAAAGTGACCGCCGCCCTTACTAAAGATGGAGAGTAGCCAAAGTGAAGTATGTCGTCCTTGGGTATAACATCGCCTGCTGTGCTAAATAATGTGCTGCCATATTTGCTTCACGATAAATATGACTGCTAGAAAGCCGATGAGAATGAACTAGATCAAGTAGCCAACGAAGATTGGAATTCCCGGGCATGACGTGGGAATGCATTAGTCGGTCAGTGAGTTGGGCGCAATCTGACTCAAGGATAATTGAGCGATAATATGGGAGGAAATAAAGAAGACCAAAAAGTGCAGCTTGGATTTCTGCATGAAGAGGAGTGCTTTGCGGGAGGCGGAATGAGATGGCTCCTAGACATAAGCCTGCATGATTACGTAATATGGCACCGCCTGCTGCAAAGTGTCGACCCACTGCAGCATCCACATTTAGTTTAAATCGGCCCGAAGGTGGTGTAATCCAACGAATTATGAGTGGTCGAGGTGGTCTAGGGGGAGGAAGCCAACTGAATATCTGACTGGGGTAGGTAGCAAGTTTAGATCCTCCGATTCTTTTGTGCCACGGAGTTAGATCATACTGAATGGATGATCGTAGAGAAAATGTTGATAAAGATTTTTTGTCTCCATATACCATGGAAGTATAAGCACACCAAATATTGTAGGCAATGATGGCGGGAATAACTATTTTATAAACCCCCATAAGCGAAGAAAGCGATGACCGATACCACCAAGCAAGAAGATACTAACGTAGTTGCAACGAAGAAGGTAGAGGACAATGCAGCTCACTTGCAAAATAATACCAGATAGGGTGAACGTAAGAGCAAGATAAGAAAACATGATCTATTGTGGCCGAATGGTGCTTACAGAACGGGCATTGTGTTGGTTGCGCCGCAATGTAGCTGCTAATATAATCCTGAAAAGGCAATGCTGAATGAAATATACGCCATAGGAACAGTCGGATAGAGGGCGAATGATGTTTGGACCAAATAAAAGAAGCCGACAGCACAGATGAAGAGGAGGTCCTACAGATGTCATAGGCACTCTTGAGTGAAAATTCTCCCAACGTGGTAGGTATCCATGTGAGTTGATCACCCTGTGTCATTGTGTGCAGGGAGCAGAAAGAATGAATCCGGCAGATAGTCTTCCAGATAGATGAATCTGGTAGACGGGGATGATAGTCACGTCGCTGACCATATTTTGCGTGCATGAATTTACTCCACAAAGTCGTGTTCTGATGATAAGACCACCAAATACGGCAATGGTATGCCTTCTGTAGAACATTTAAATCTCGTAGCCCTAAACCTCCCTCAGCCTGTGGCTTGGTAATATTTTTCCAGGAGACCCAATGATAGCGTCGACCCCAATAAAATGCAGCCATCTTACGATGAATTATTTTGATAACCGACTTTGGTATGCCACCCGCCGCCATGACATGAAGAGGTAACGCAGCAATTACCGACTGTAACAGCACAAGTCGGCCTGCAGCCGATAATAGTTTGGAGTGCCACCCTTGAAGTCTATCATCTATATGCTGTAGCAATGAAACACAGTGATGAGAGCGAGAGATACCCTTGTGTAAAAAGGATCCAAGATATCGAAATGGAAGAGATGAGAGACGCATGCCCAGAATATGTATGAAAAGTTGACGTTGTTGCGGAGTAACAGCAGCCGAAGGAATCATACTACTCTTTTGAAAGTTCACTTTCTGGCCTGAAGCAGTTTCATAATGTGTAAGAAAAGTATGAAAGTGTCTCAAATTGCGCTGTGTACCTCGAAGAAATACCAGAAGATCATCCGCATAAGCCAAATGTGTGATTGGGAACGGTATTCGTCCCAGACGAAACGGTTGTACAACACCTGCTGCTGTCAAAGCATTTAAGCCCCTGCTAAAACCTTCTGCTGCTAAAATGAATAATAAAGGAGATAAAGGATCTCCCTGCTTGACTCCTCTAAATGGGCGAAAGTAAGTAGATGGCTGACCATTGATCAACACTACAAACGTGGTAGCACTTAAGTGATTCAGGATAATCCGCGTGAAAAAGCTTGAAAATCCGAAGGCCCGGAGAAGTAACTCCAAGTATTCCCAGCTAACTCTGTCAAAAGCTTTCATCATATCCAACTTAAGACAAAGTTGTGAACCCCCTCGATCGAGCATATGAATCATCTCACGGGCCAATAAAACTGAGTGTGAAATGTCCATACCAGGAAGAAAGCCCGTTTGTTCTGGAGATATCAAGCGTGGTAATAACTTGCTCAAATGACTAGCAACAATTCTGGTACAGACTTTACTGATAAAATTAGTGAGACATATTGGGCGATAATCACTGAAGGTAGTTGGAGAAGGTTTCTTCGGGATTAATGTAATCAATGCGCTAGCCATTGCTTTGGGCTGTGGAACACCAAGAAAGAATTCTTGTACTGCTAAAACAACATCGTGTGTATAATTGACCAGCAAGATCTATAAAAATTACCATCAAAACCATCTGGTCCCGCTGCACTATGTGGATCTAGGTGCCAAACCGCTGTCTTGATCTCATCTGGCATCGGAATTTGCGTGAGAGAGGCGTTGTCCTCTGAAGAAAGCAGAGATGGAATATGACATAGAATTTGATCATAATTGCCCGTAGCTTCTCGCGCAAAAGTCATAGGCGATAAAGTCGTAGAGGTGGAGAAAGTCAGGCTGTGACAAGGAGCGGTACTTTAGCTATAATTTTAGTACCAGACATCGATGACGCCCAAATATATAGATCCATGAAAATAGAGCAAATGATCGTAGGGGGAGGCCATGAATGAGCATCAAATGTAATGGAAGCATAAAATTTCCATATATTCCACAGCAATACCCCATGGAAAATTGTGTGCATTGCTCCCAAGAAAGTTGATGGACTCGAGCACCAAATATGCAGCAAATAAGAACGCCATGATCCGTTTGTGAATGGGTGAATATCAAGCAAAGCAACAAAGTATGCACATATCATGCGTACCTGAGGACTTGCAAGAAGCAAGTGCAATGTAGTCGCACAATCCATGTGCAAGGCGGACAGCAGGATGGCAGAGCATGCATGAAGCGACTGAGGTTATCTGGCAACAGGAGAGCATGGTGATAAAGGCGCCATAAGAACAACTGAATAGCAGGATGTTTCGTGCGATGCCAAATGAAATCATATGAGAGTGAAGTCGACCTAGATGGACGAATCGCAGAATAAGCAGCCCACAATGCAAATACCCCTGAGGGTGTAGCCCAAATCGGAACAGAGGAGAATGATGTGATAGCAGGGCATAAAGAATTTATGGCACAAATGCGCTTCTAACAAGGAGAGTCATATACACATGGGTAGAAATCATTACGAGAACCATAATGCACGCATATATAACAGCCCCATAAAGAATCACTACAATGATAGAGGTGTCAAACTTTACAGGAATAGGCATCTTCAATGGTGGTCAAGTCACGAATACCCAAACCTCCTTCCTGCGTAGGCAAACATAGATTCGACCAAGAAATCCAATGATGTCGACCTAGACCCCGTAAGAAACGCGCAAAGCAATGCTCCACTGCCTTGATAACTCCGCGAGGAAGGCGTGTGCCTGCCATAGTATGCAGTGGCAGGGAAGTTAAAACTTATTTAGTTAGAACCACTCTACCTGCCGCACCCAGAAGCATCTGCTGCAAACTTTGTAAGCGTTTATCAACATATGAAAGAAGGTCCACACAATTGAGAGGTGCGTGTAATATCCTTGTGTCAATAGGACCCCAAGTATTTTAATGGCAAGGACGATTAGCGCCTGCCCAATAGTGCAAGCAAGTCACTCCGCCGTCTACTAGAGACTGCCTAAGAAAACACTACAGTGCTCTTATGGTAACTAATGGCCTGTCCAGATGATTGTTTGTATGTAGTGAGAAATGCAAACATGTTGTAAGTTTCGCCTATCAGCTTCCAAAAAAAGAACAAGATTTTCCGCATATGATAAGTGTGAAATAGTTAATGGAAGCAGGCTGAGGGGGAGAGGGCAAATATAACCACGACGGATGTGAGAATCACGTGTCCGAGTAAAAACCTTTTCCACCACAATAAAGAGCAAAGGTGAGAGGGGATCACCTTTCTACACCCCCCTTGTCGGCTGAAAGAATCCACTTGAGACACTATTGATTAAAACTAAAAAATATGTGCTGCTAAGATGGTTATGGACTAATTTGATGAAGAAGTCCAAAAATCCAAATCGTGCCAAGACCAAATGTAAGAAATTACATCTCAGGCGATCAAAAGATTTTGCAAGATCCAGTTTAATCACACAATTCGTCGCACGAGGAGAATGATCAAGCCAATGAATCACCTCATTAGTAAGCAACACATGATCTGCAATGCCCTTTTCTTTTTGGAAGCCTGTTTGTTTAGATGAAATATTGATAGGTAGTATTGTACTCGAGCGAGTAGCTAGGATACGGGTCTCTATCTTAATCAAGAAAGTACACAATGCTATCGGTCTATAATCAGCAAAAGTAGTTTGGCTTGCGCCTTTAGGAAGTAAAAAATCATCGTGTGGCCTGCCCCTTTTAGGAGGGGAAAACCCAAGAAGAATTCTTTAACTGCTTTATAGACATCTGACCTGATAATATCCTAACATGTTTTGATAAAAACAGCCATTGTAACCATCCAACCCAGCTTCACTTTGAGGGTCAAGTGCCCAAACCGCATTGTGAACATCATCTTCGGTTGGCAAAGCCCTTAAATAAGCATTATCCAAAGCTTTAAGAAGGTGTGGGATTGTGTCAAGCAAGTCAGGGATTATCTGCGTGGGATGAGCTGTAAACATGTCAGTATAAAAATCAACTGCAGCCTACTGAATAGCCTGCTGAGTGTCGCATATAGTGCTGTTGGCCCACTGTGTTTGATGTATATACTACCGTCGATGATGATCCCGAACAATGGCATGATAATACGTTGTATATGCTTCACCCGCTTTAAACCATTTTATTCGGGCCTTTTGCTGCCAATATGCAGATTCTTGAGTACAGGCTATATATACAGAATTATGCCTGCGCAGCATGATATGCAAGTCGGTATTCATCAGTAGGAGAAGCATCATAGGCAACCTCAGTACGCTGTACAAGTGACTCTGTATATTCCAATTTCCTAAAGATATTTCCTAATACCTCCTTGTTCTAAACAGATAAATCACGCTTGAGTAGGCGCAATTGTTCACAAAAGCCATGCATACCACCTGTTGTTGGATTTGATTCCCATTTATTATGAGAAGAAGAGAGAAACTGAGAATGTGAAGTCCATACAGAGAGAAAGCGAAACTGTCTAGGTGAAGTAGTCGTAGATGAAGGACACTATATCAATAAGGGGCAATGATCACAAGTGACACGGCTCAAGTGATTGTGTTTAATATGAGGAAACAGATCGTAAAAGCTGTATTACAGAAAACCCAATCCAATCGGCGACGTATGCGACCCAAGCCACGGCCTCCAAGCCATGAAAATCGCGTGCCTAGGTGCGGAATAAGATACCACGCTAAGTGATCGATAATGGCATTAAAATCAACCAAAGATGATAATGTAGGTCTGGCGACTCGCTTATGATCTTCCAGTGTAAGAAAAGTATTAAAATCACCTGATATAAAACAAGGATCCGACATATCTGTGCCAGTAGAATTAAGATCCGCCCATAGAGTGCGTCGATTTTCAATGGTGTGACAGCCATACACACAAGAATGCCAATAGCTAACATTAGATGTATATACACAAAAGTGAAGATGAGAGACTTGCTCCCTTATCCGTGCTTCCTGCAAATCTAAGATATCACTACGCGAAAAACATCACATACGATCACCACATAAAGAGAGACAAGAAGAATAACAAAGCTTAATTTTTGCACGCTGCAAACGAGTCACAGGCTGCTGTGGCTCAATAACCACAAGAAAAACTACTGAATGTTAGTGTAATAGCAAATGTCATCGAGACAGAGGGGTACATAGACCTCGAAGATTCCAAATGAGTAGATGCATTAAGAGAGTTGAGAAGACAAGTGTGAAGCCTGATTAGAACTACGTGTGACCACTTTATGCGGAGGACGAGATACCTACGATGCAGGCCTGCGGTGCCTTTTTTTATATGTACAAACAAAACCTTGATCATCAGTCATAATAGGTGGTTGCATCAATAGATGAAGCAAGATTTCATCCGGTAGAGGCTGAAAAAAGTGTGCCATACGGCGAGAGATATCATCTGAAAGCGCTTGATAAATGGTATGGATCTCAGAAATAGCTGGAGGTGTCCGCCATGTATGTGTAGGAAAACAGACCTCTGTGTTAGAATGGCCATGAGTGACATGGCGGCTGCTGCAAATCATCTATGGCACGCCCCAATAAGTCTAAGTCTTGTGAATAAGTGGGAGGTGGAAAATCCACTAATGGTGGAATAGAGGGCTGCAGCAAAGTAGTATCAGAAACAATAGTTGGCTGCTGCAAAGAAATCAGTTCCTCTTGTGTATACAGAATGCTTTGCGCTTCTGAAAAATTCATTGTATTATGTGATTTAGCAGGCTGAGCACTGGATGACTTTTCTCTCCAAACCTTGTGGAGGGAAGCAGGCGGCGGTTCAACTTTATTGGAGGATGGACAGTTGCTCGTTTTGTGTCCCAAAACACAACATGTAGAGAAAAATAACGGGACATCTTCATATATCACGGGTTGAAAAAAATTCATCGTTCCTACTTTGAATATGCAATTTGGCAGGCAATTCTTCGGACATATCAATCTCAAGACAAACACGTGCAGCCGATGGCCAAAGCAATTTTTGTGTGGTAGTATCCAATCGAATAGGTGATCCAATCATAGAGGCAATAGAAAATAAAGACGATTGATGATGTAAATAAACTAGAAGAGGAGGTAAAGAAATCCAAACAGGTACAATTGGCGCGTCATACCTGGTGTCAAAATCGAAGGTATATTTTGTCACGCGCATAGAATAACCTAGAATGAACCAAGTACAGTGAAGGAAACAGTGACTGTAATCCTTTTCCTTCTCAAAGAGAATGAGAATGTGGGTTTTATCAAGGAGTCTAAAATGCGCCGCGCCAACAAAACCAATCCAATCGAACGCCTTCTTCAAGGCAACCATTGCCGGCCGGCCGTGCCAAAATGATCCGACAAGTGTGTATTGAAATGGAGCTATCAAAGTATCGACTGCCTCGTCGGAAAATTGGATGGAGGGGCAGCCTTTGTATCTGGATTGTGGTTTAGGGCAAATCAATGGTGGGTAATCACCATGGACCTCAGTCTTCCTCACTTTGAGGTTCCATCATTGTGGATATGATGCTACCAACATTTCGTCATCCTAGTCTTGATACACACAATGGACCTCAGCCTCCATGACTTTATCAATCATGCTATGTCTCCCAAATAAGTTGGCTTTGTCAGTAGTTGTTGCCGGTGGACAACTTGGCTTTAGGCAACATGAGTATGCACTTACTTTCCTCACTTTTTGCATCGTTTCTTACATCTTATTACAATTACTAATCATTTTCATTTGCTTGCTTCGGAGTCGCGTTTTCATGGCTGCACAACACTCAGAAGTCTCCCACTTGGGTTGGCATATCTCATTTGCTGCTTGCCTTGGTCTAATATTGGTCAAGGCAACGTGTGTACGTGGTCTACTTTCTTATCATACCTCCACTCATATTTTATAATTGTATTATGATTTGACCATTCCATTGATTACTTGTGCTGCATGGGGCTATTATCTTTGCAGATCTCAAACCATTACCGGTCGAACATCGGAAGTCATGATTGTCCAGTTGGGATTCAATTTTTATTTGTTTTATTTAATTATGTAATCATTTATTATGTCTTATTCGTTTATTCATTGTTACAGCAGTTATTTTCTTTAGAAAAAAGAAAAAATATGTGTATATACATATATATAAAATAAATACAGGGAGTAAATAATATACATAAAGATAAAAAAAGAAAGAAAACAGAAATCAAATTCTAACTTCCCTAATCCTTTTCTTTTCATAATTTCTCTCCCTCTCCCCTTTATCTCCCAAAACCCTATTCTCCCCTCCCTCCCTCAACTCTCAGCTGCCCCTCCCCCAAAAAAGAAAAAGAAAAACACTCTCCCTCAATCATGGAGCAAAGAAGGAGTAAAGAAAAAAATACATAGAGAAAGAAAAAGAGGGTGTAACCGTACATCACCAACCAACGTTCATCTAGTATCGCCGTTATCCTACAAGTTAAGGTAGGTGCCTCTTTCACATCAAACGAGTATGATCCATGCATGCTTTGATAGTATATTTATGTGATTCGTTGTTTTTATTTGTTTAAGATGTGAATTTTGTTTTGTTTCATATGGGAAAGCATGAGATGTGTTGTTATGGTTGTATGTGTATGTGCATATGTATTGAAATTGCTGGTAGTTGTGATTCGAATTGGAAACACCCTTGAATGAAATAAAAAGGTTGAATATTTTCATACTTGGGGTTCTTTAAAATTACATTTTGGCTTTAGAATAGGTTCATCTAGCCCGGAATAGGTTGGGATTGGATTGGAAGTCAAAAAATTAGGTCAGACGCGCGCGTTTTAGGGGGTAGAGCATGGGGCCCATGCACGGCCCCTGACGGCGTGTCCGGACACGCGTTGATGTGTCCACTTTCAAATGATGAGTCCAATGCAACTAGTTTGAGGTCAATCGGAGTTAAAATAAAGATTTTATTGAGGTTAGAAGGAAATAGAATTTGATCTAAAAAAGAAAGAAAATAGAAAATCCAGGTGAGCGGACCGGCTGACCTGGCTGTCCTGGCCTGGCCATTAAATGGGCCGGGCCAAAATTAAAAAAAAAAGACGTTAGACCGGCCAGGCTACCGGACCAGACCGGATGGCCAGCGGACCAGACCATGGCATCAGGCCGGCCCAAACAAAAATCAGTAAAAAAAGAAATTCTTGAAATTAATTTATAAAATGAATAAATAATAAATAATTAATTAGAAATTAGTTTAAATTTCAGAAAAATATGTTTAATTATCAAACAATTCTAAATAAATTATAGGTAATATAAAATGTTAGAATTTAATTATTTCCACTAAATTTCTGAATTTTTTTAAATGTAAATAATTAAAAATTAATTAGTAATAAATAGAATTAAATAAGGAAAAAAAGGAAACATTAGTAGAAAATTCTAGAAAATTATTACAAGCTAAGAAAAAATAAGAGTGATGATAAATAACAACTTTTCAATATGTGAAAAATTTATGTAACCAAATATTGAGTGCTGGAGATGGTGAAGATGGGCATACGGGCCCCAGGCGATTTTGTTGTTGCATTCATGGCACGTGCATTGCATTTGAATCATGAACTTAGGTTATATTGTAAATCATCAAAAGGGGGAGATTGTAGAGAAAAAGGGGTTTGAAATAACATGTATTAAAGAAATGCATGACATATTTTATGACATGACACGTTTTTGCATAAAACTGGCCTTATATAGTTCATATATAATGTTGTCGTACTAACGAGCCATGAAGCTTTAAAGCTTACATCAAATGGCAAGCATTTGTTGTGTTTGAACTATTTTCAGGTGCCATCATTAATGAACTAAACTAGTTCATTATGTGAAGCACTTAGTTAAATAAACTAAGTAGTTCATTAAAGGAAGCTATATTTAGAAAAGGCACAAAGGCAACAAATTGAAGAATAGAAAGTTTTCTCCACCCTTTCCACACGCTATTTACCATATATTTTTATATATATTCAGATTTTTTATAAAAGGCACATACACATATATTCCAACATATTACCGGCATGTTATATATCTTACGTACGTATGTTAACGTCACACCACTATATTTAACTCATATTTATGAGTATATTCAGGTCTTATATCATATGATATAAGTCATGGTGATGACAAATTTATCACGACACGTTAAAAGGTTCTAAACCAAAAATTGTCGTATCAGGTGAATACCGAAACTTCGCCAACGTGTCACGTACTTGCCATATATAGATGGACAACCCCTACACTTTAAAAATAGCCACAAATTTCGTGGCTTACATGGTATATACAAACATAAAATCATTCCATGTTGGTACACACAAATCACCCCAAATTAAGGCAAAATTATGGAGATTCCAAAATCAATTTTGTTACATGATTAGGCGCCACTTTAATCAGCCCTAAGTGCTGAATATTAAAGTTTAATTTATGTATATTATGTGTAACATAATATATATAACATGTGCAAAAAGTTGGAATTTAATCGGAGAAAAATCGGGTAATCGACAAACGTCGAAAATTCGGGTTTCTACGAACACGACACATGGAACATTTTTGGCATGGAATATAACATGTATCTAGACACTTTTTACATACTTCATACATTCTAAAGTATTCCAGAAAAATCAATTAAGGGCTGATTAGAATATACCATATATGTATAATTATATGTGCACTATTTTACAAAGTTTGCAAAAATAAAATTCAGAACATGCACTATCTTCATCACACGCCTAAACCAGCTATATTGGAGCTTATGTGGAGCTCTGTTGGCATCTTGATTGGCCAAGAATGAAGCATACAATGTTTGTGACATAAAGGAAGGAGCTACACAAGGTAACATTTCAAACTATGTCACATTTGTAACACATGCTGAAAATTTCAGCATGTATGCATGGATGGCCGATTTTCTTCACTTAATGATTCATATTTTACTATCTTGAATTAAGTGGATTAATTGAGAGAAAGTATGGAAGTGTTTTGAATATATAATGAAATTAATAATGTGATATCTTCAAATATCACACATGCTAATCTTTATTCCAAATTTAGTGAGAATGTTTTGTACTAAATGGGGATTGGTTTCTTCTTTATTTTCAGAAAATAAATCAAATATAAACTTGGCAACATTTTGAATTAATGCAAATGTTACACATGCTGAAATTTTAGCATGTAAAGAGGTGTAATGGCCGAAATTTTAATGGGAAGTTGTGATAAGTTGTATTGCTAATTATGTGGGATGATTATGTGACTTATGGTAATAATTATATGGCTAATTGGCACATGATTTTTGAGGTTTAATTTAGGATTTATCTAGTCATCAAGTGATGACAACATCCATCCAATCAATGAGTGTCAAGTAAGCAAGAGCTTAATGATCATCCAATGAGGCGGTGCCAAGTAAGCAAGAACATGTCACAATGATGCAATACACTCTTCCAAGGACTTAGAAGATAATTTTCAAGAGGAAGAGGAGGGCTATGTAGAGAAAAAGGGGTTTGAGTGATTTTCAAATACATGATTTAAATGTGCACAAAAACGAACATAGCATAAACATGCATGCATCATACACTGCTATTACTTGCCTTATGTAGCTTATATATAATGTTGCCGTACTAACGAGCCATGAAGCGTTAAAGCTTACATCATATGGCAAACATTTGTTGTGTTTATACTATTTTCAGGTGCCACTATTAATGAACTAAACTAGTTCATTAAGTGAAGTACATAGTTTAATAAACTAAGTAGTTCATTGAATGAAGCCACATTTGAAAAAGGCACTAAGGCAACAAAGCTAAGGAAGGAAAGTTTTCTCCTCCTCCCCACTTAATATATACATGCCTATATACACATATATTACACATATTTTCAGATTTTTGGAAAAAGGCACATACACATGTATTCCAACGTACTACCGACACGTTATATATTTTACGTACGTACGTTAACGTCACACCACTATACTTAACTCATATATATGAGTATATTCAGGTCTTATATCATATGATATAAGATATGGTGATGACAAATCAAATAAGACACGATAACAGGTTCTAAACCGAAAGTTGTCGTATCGGGCGAATACCGAAACTTCGCCAACGTGTCACGTACTTGACCTAAATAAATGGCCAGCCCCTATACTTCAAAAATGGATTAAAATTTCGTGCACATGACATAAAAATCAGCCAAAAATACTTTCCATGTTGGCACACACAAATTACTCCACATTAAGGCCAAAATGTGAAGATTCCAAGTTTAATTTTGTCACATGCTAATGGTACCACTTTAAAACAGCCAAGTGCTGTGATTTAAAGTATATATTATATACATTATGTATAACATATTATATATAACATGTGCAAAAGTTGGAATTTAAATTATAGAAAAATCGGGTAATCGATAAATATCGAACATTCGGTTTTCTACGCACACAACACATGGAACGTTTTTGGTACATCATGTGACACGTATCTAGACACTTTTTACATATGATATACATCTTAAAGTGTTCTAGAAAATTAAATTATGTGCTGATTTTAATATTACATGTGTATATTATTAAATGTGCACTATTTTACAAAGTTAGCAAAAATAAGTTTCAGCACTTGAACATACACATTCCAACGTCACCTACAGTTGACTCTCTTATATCACA
This sequence comes from Eustoma russellianum, assembly GCA_036186865.1. Taxonomy (NCBI): domain Eukaryota; kingdom Viridiplantae; phylum Streptophyta; class Magnoliopsida; order Gentianales; family Gentianaceae; genus Eustoma; species Eustoma russellianum. The sequence goes on along the minus strand of AP025044.1, from coordinate 15,753,616 downwards.
TGCTGAAAATTTCAGCATCCTAAAATGTTGGTGGCCGATTTTGTGACATTCAAAGTGAGATATTTCATCATCTTTTATTATGTAATTGATTAGAAGAAGAAATTGAAAGGTTTTGAATATTATTTAAATAAATAAATGGTGATATTTTATATATCACACATGCTGAAAACTTTTTCAGCATGTGTACAACTTGTGTGGCCGAAATTGAGAGCTATATGGTGTCCAAGTTCATTTCTCATATGATAGCAATACTTACCATAACTTGGTGATCCATTTTATAAAGAAACAATCAAAGAATATTTGGTATTATTTTGAATAAAATTAAATGGTGCACATGCTGAAAATTCAGCACGGCAAGATGACTATATGGCCGAAATATGCCTTGTTTGGGAAGGATTTTTTGTCTTGCAATTTATGTGAATATCTCATGATTTATGGAAGTTATTTTGTGATGATATTTGGCACATGTTTAAGTGAAATTCTCTGATTTTTCCAAGTCATCAATGATGACAACATTCATCCAATGAGAAGGTGCCAAGTAAGCGAAGACTAAATGATCATCCAATAAGAAGATGCCAAGTAAGCAAGACATTGTCACAACGATGTCTTACGCTCTCTCAAGGACTTAAAAGATAATTTTCAAGAGGGGAGACACCACCTAGGGGACGGCCTGCACACATTAAAAGGAAAGAGAAGAGAGCAAACAAAATAAGGCCAAGTATTGCAAAATCAAAGTGATCAAAAGCCTAGTTACTCTTCTTCTACATTCTCTTTCTTTATTTCTTCTTGTAAGCCTATTGTATTCATATCTTTCAATCTTGAATAGGCTTGATATAGACCACCACTCATTATATATCTTTGTAAAAGATTGGTCAAGGTGTGATCAATCTTCATTCGTGCAAGGTGGTGGTGTTCGTGCAAATTGTACTGACAATACAAGGTTTGTAAAGAGTTGGAGTTATGTGTAACACTATCAACCCTGTGGTAAGGTGTTTTTGAGTTGTTTGATTAGTGTGAACTAAGGAAGGTGTTTCTTGAAGACTGGAGTAGGTTGTTGATAACCGAACCAGTATAAAATTCTTGGTGTCATTTACTTTCAGCACTGATTTTCTGTTTCAGCACTGTTTACTGTTTGTAATCAGGTTCGTAAAAATAGTAAACGAATTTCAAAAATCAAGAAACTTTCTGAAAATATAACCACACGTTCTAGGGTTCTTTTGGCGTAAGTTTCAACCCTTTTGGACAAGTATAAGTAATTCAAACGTCCAAAGTTCAAAGACTAGTGCAGTCTGATTTTCAGACTTGCAAAGGTTGAGACTTTGATCGTATTTGACTAACTTACCAAAAGAAGTTTTCAAAACTGTTTCAACCCATTTAAACATAACATATAAGGGGTTAGTGGTTAACTTTTCAGATCATTTGGAGTTGTGTACAAATAGGAATTAATTTTTCAAATTAGTGTATCGGTTCTGGTAGATTTGCGCAATCTGACCACCAACGATGTTTCAAGGGGTTAGAAGTTGAATTTTAATCTGAAATTTTTAGGAGATACTCATAACATCTGAGCCTAAGTTATCTACAAATTCAGAATTTTTGAAGACCTGAAACCTAGTTTTCAAAACTGGTCCTGAAAACAGAAACTGTTTTCAGAAGTTGAAGTTGGGTTTTTGATTCAAACAAATTTTAAAAACCATATTTTTCTGCACCCACTATTCAACCCCCCCTTCTAGTGGTGTCTTGCAGATCCTACAATTGGTATCAGAGTGCAGGAATACTCACTTCAAAGAATCCAACGATTCAGTGAGATGGAAACCACAACCGTGCAGGAAAGAATGTCAACTGTAAGGTCTCCTCTTTTCGATGGTGAGTCTTTTATTCAATGGAAATTAAGAATGAAACTTTTTCTTATGGCTATTGATATTGATCTATGGTCCATCATAGAGGATGGTCCATTTGTTCCTACTAAGATGTCAATTATTGATGGTGTCACACTAGAGGTTACAAAAACGAAACAAGAATACACTAGTGATGACAAAAAGAAATTGAGTATGAATGCTAAAGCCATGCAACTACTATTAAACGGCCTAAGTAAGAGTGAGGCTAGTTACGTGTCTAATTGTTATAGTGCTCAAGAGATTTGGCATATTCTTGAAATGAAACATGAAGGGACTAACTAAGTAAAGGAGTCCAAAATCAATATGCTTATGTCCAAACTTGAGTCCTTTAAATTATTGCCAAATGAGTCTATTGTTGAGATGGATTTACGCTTGACTAACATTTACAATTCTCTTGAGTCTCTTGGCAAAACCTTCACTATGCAGGAAAAGGTACAAAAGGTTTTGCGAAGCCTTCCATCTGAGTGGGACCCTAAAGTAACGGCCATAGAAGAAAGCAAAGAGACCAAATCAATTAAAATGGAAGAACTAATCGGATCACTTAAGGTATATGAAAACAAACTTGCTTTAAGACATTCTGAGTCTATTTCTAATAATGATAGGGCTATAGCATTTAAATTAAATGAATACGTCGTAGATGATAGTGACACAGATTCCGATGATGAGGACTTAATCACAATGGCTAAAAGATTAAGAAAAATATTGAGAAAATCGATTAAACATAAGTCTACCTCATCTAAGGATCATAAAAATAAAAATAAGGAAATAAAGTGCTATGAATGCGGCAAACTTGGACATCTATCATATGACTGCCCTAATAAAGAAAAACAAACAAACAAATGCCCTGACAAGGATTGGAACAAGAATAGACTCGTCTCAGAACTAAGCAAAGGAGAAGAGCATTCAAAGCATCCACTTGGAGTGACACATCCGACTCTGAGACTGATGATACGGAAGAACACAAGGCACAAGTATGCTTCACATCTAAAGCATCAAATGAGGTATCTTCCGACTCTGATTCCGATTATGAATGCTCATATGATGATTTATTTAGTCAATATTTAGAATTGCATAAGTTTTCAAAAACTCTTGCAAAAGAAAAGAAGCGATTAATTGAAGACAAGAAATTGTTAGAATCTTCTAACTAAACTCTTGTCGCTCAATTAAACGATTCTAAAGAAGAGTCATCATGCATCATCAATGCATTAAAATCTGAAATTTCATCACTGACATCCGAGAACACTGAATTGAAATCCGAAATTTCGAACTTGAAATCAAGGAATGCGGATGTAAAGAAAAAGGTGAAACAATTTGATACGAGATCGAACATGCTACATCACATCATTTCTTCTCAAAAGCATGATGGTGACAAAAACGGACTAGGATACGTTGAGAAAAGTAAGCCACAAAATAAATCAACCAAATTCATCTCATCCAAGAAAATAGATGCATCAAAGACATATGTGGCATCTAAGAAGACGCATAGGCCTTTTCTTATGACATCTCAATGTGCTTCTTCTTCACATCATGCAAAATATAATTATATGCCATATAAGTATGAGAAGAAACAAGTGATGCATACGCGACACTCATATCACAAAAATGCATCTAGATCACGTCCCGTACATGCAAAACGAAATGCTTATCAGAAACCATACTACATGCATGATGGGATTCTTGGCCAAAGGCCAAACGCATTTGTCCCTAACATATATTATGTTGCCTTCTCATCACCTTTCTCACCTTTTGGAAGACCTAGAAAGGTCACCCAAATGTGAATACCAAAAGGGACATTTTCGAAGGGTTGAATCAATGACCCTTACGAACGCACGTAGATGAAATGTATGATTTCTTTTAGGCATCTTTTGATTTGATTTCCAAAATAAAGGGGGAGAGAAAAGCATGATTTAAGGGGGAGATAGATACTAATTGCATAAATTAAGGGGGAGCGACTCGGAATTTAAAATTCAAGTTTTGATTTTATGCATGATTGAAGGGGGAGCGATAGGATTTAAATCATGAGTATATGTTATTTTGAAAATCATCAAAAGGGAGAGATTGTAGAGAAAAAGGGGTTTGAGTGATTTTCAAATACATGATTTAAATGTGCCCAAAAACAAACATAGCATAAACGTGCATGCATCATACATTGCTATTACTTGCCTTATGTAGCTTATATATAATGTTGCCGTACTAACGAGACATGAAGCGTTAAAGCTTACATCATATGGCAAACATTTGTTGTGTTTAAACTATTTTCAGGTGCCACTATTAATGAACTAAACTAGTTCATTAAGTGAAGTACTTAGTTTAATAAACTAAGTAGTTCATTAAAGAAAGCCATACTTGGAAAAGGCACCAAGGCAACAAATCTAAGGAAGGAAAGTTTTCTCCTCCTCCCCACTTAATATATACACGCCTATATACACATATATTACGCATATTTTCAGATTTTTTGAAAAAGGCACATACACATGTATTCCAACGTACTACCGACACGTTACATATTTTACGTACTTACGTTAACGTCACACCACTATACTTAACTCATATTTATGAGTATATTCAGGTCTTATATCATATGATATAAGATATGTTGATGAAAAATCAAATACGACACGATAAAAGGTTCTAAACCGAAATTTGTCGTATCGGGCGAATACCGAAACTTCGCCAACATGTCACGTACTTGCCATAAATAAATGGCCAGCCCCTATACTTCAAAAATGGATTAGAATATCGTGCACATGACATAAAAATCAGCCAAAAATACTTTCCATGTTGGCACACACAAATTACTCTACATTAAGGCCAAAATGTGAAGATTCCAAGTTTAATTTTGTCACATGCTAATGGTACCACTTTAAACCATCCAAGTGCTGTGATTTAAAGTATATATTATATATATTATGTATAACATAATATATATAACATGTGCAAAAGTTGGAATTTAAATTATAGAAAAATCGGGTAATCGATAAATATCGAAAATTCGGATTTCTACGCACACAACACATGGAACGTTTTTGGTACATCATGTGACACGTACCTAGACACTTTTTACATATGATATACATCTTAAAGTGTTCTATAAAATTAAATTAAGGGCTGATTGCAATATTGCATGTGTATATTATTAAATGTGCACTATTTTACAAAGTTAGCAAAAATAAATTTCAGCACTTGAACATACACATTCCAACGTCTACACCAGCTGAGATGGAGCTTATTTGGATCCTTGTTGGCATATTGATTGGTCAAGGATCAATCATACAATGTTAGTGAATTGAAGAGAGAAGCTACAAATGGTAAGAATTCATAATATATCTCTCTTATGTCACATGCTGAATATTTCAGCATGCTAAAATGTTGGTGGCCGATTTTGTGACATTCAAAGTGAGATATTTCATCATCTTTTTTTATGTAATTGATTAGAAGAAGAAATGAAAGGTTTTGAATATTATTTAAATAAATAAATGGTGATATTTTATATATCACACATGCTGAAAATTTTTCAGCATGTGTACAACTTGTGTGGCCGAAATTGAGAGCTATATGGTGTCCAAGTTCATTTCTCATATGATAGCAATACTTACCATAACTTGGTGATCCATTTTATAAAGAAACAATCAAAGAATATTTGGTATTATTTTGAATAAAATTAAATGGTGCACATGCTGAAAATTCGGCATGGCAAGATGACTATATGGCCGAAATTATGCCTTGTTTGGGAAGGATTTTTTGTCTTGCAATTTATCTGAATATCTCATGATTTATGGAAGTTATTTTGTGATGATTTTTGGCACATGTTTAAGTGAAATTCTCAGATTTTTCCAAGTCATCAATGATGACAACATTCATCCAATGAGAAGGTGCCAAGTAAGCGAAGACTAAACGATCATCCAATATGAAGATGCAAAAGTAAGCAAGACATTGTCACAATGATGTCTTACACTCTCTCAAGGACTTAAAAGATAATTTTCAAGAGGGGAGAGACCACCTAGGGGACGGCCTGCACACATTAAAAGGAAAGAGAAGAGAGCAAACAAAATAAGGCCAAGTATTGCAAAATCAAAGTGATCAAAAGCCTAGTTCCTCTTCTTCTACATTCTCTTTCTTTCTTTCTTCTTGTAAGCCTATTGTATTCATATCTTTCAATCTTGAATAGGCTTGATATATACCACCACTCATTATATATCTTTGTAAAAGATTGGTCAAGGTGTGATCAATCTTCATTCGTGCAAGGTGGTGGTGTTCGTGCAAATTGTACTTACAATACAAGGTTTGTAAAGGGTTGGAGTTAGGTGTAACTCTATCAACCCTGTGGTAAGGTGTTTTTGAGTGTGTTATTAGTGTGAACCAAGGAAGGTGTTCCTTGAAGACTGGAGTAGGTTGTTGATAACCGAACCAGTATAAAATTCTTGGTGTCATTTACTTTCAGCACTGATTTTCTGTTTCAGCACTGTTTACTGTTTTTAATCATGTTCATAAAAATAGTAAACGAATTTCAAAAATCACGAAACTTTCATAAAATATAACCACACGTTCTAGGGTTCTTTTGGCTCAAGTTTCAACCCTTCTGGACAAGTATAAGTCATTCAAACGTCAAATGTTCAGAGACTAGTGCAGTCTGATTTTCAGGCTTGCAAAGGTTGAGACTTTGATCGTATTTGACTAACTTCCCAAAAGAATTTTTCAAAACTGTTTCAACCCATTTAAATTTAACATATAAGGGGTTAGTGGTTAAAGTTTCAGATCATTTGGAGTTGTGTACAAATAGGAATTAATGTTTCAAATCAGTGTATCGGTTCTGGCAGATTTGCGCAATCTGACCACCAACGATTTTTCAAAAGGTTAGACCTTGAATTTTAATATGAAATTTTTAGGACATACTCATAACATCTGATCTAAGTTCTCTCCAAATTTCAGAATTTTTGAAGACCTGAAACCTAGTTTTCAAAATGTTTTAAAACTGGTCATGAAAACAGAAACCTTTTTCAGAAGTTGAAGTTGGGTTTTTGGTTCAAACAAATTTTAAAAACCACATTTTTCCGCACCCACTATTCAACACCCCCTTCTAGTGGTGCCTTGCTGATCCTACAGGCTATAGGGGGCGTCGATATGGTGATAAAAAGGAAAGAAGAGAGCAAACAAAAAACAAGAACAAGTCTTGCAAATTGAAGCATCAAAACGTTTTCTAGCGTCTTCTCTCTACACTTCTTTCTTTCTTCTCTCTAAAAGCCTATTGTACTCATATTCATATACTTGAATAGGCTTCATATAGACCACCACATACACTCTTTATTGTTGTAAAAGATTGATCAAGGTGTGATCAATCTTGCACTTGCAAGGTGGTGGTGTTCGTGATCATTGTATTCACATACAAGGCTTGTAAAAGGTTGGAGATGGTGTGTAACTCCATTAACCCTGTGGTAAGGTGCTATTTTATGTTTTGTGATTAGTTCTATCCAAGGAAGGTGTCCTCGAAGACTGGAGTAGGTAGTTTATAACCGAACCAGTATAAAATTCCTGGTGTTATTTACTTTCAGCACTTACTTTCAGTTTCAGCACTATTTATTGTTTTTAATAACGTTTTTAAAAATAGTAAACACATTTCAAAAATCACTAAAGTTTCCGGAATCATAGCCACATGTCTTAAGGTTATTTTGGCACAAGTTTCAACCCTTTTGGACAAGTATAAGTCATCCAAACGCCCAAAGTTCTGAGACCAGTGCAGTCTGATTTTCAGGCTTGCAAAGGTTGCGACTTTGATCGTATTTGACTAACTTCCCTAAAAGAATTTTTCAAAAATGTTTCAACCCATTTAAATAGAACTAATAAGGGGTTATTCATTAAATTTTCAGAGCATTTGTAGTTACGGACAAATAGAAATAAAATTTTCAAATCAGACTACCGTTTCTGGCAGATTTGCGCAATCTGACCACCAACAATTTTTCAAGAGGTTAGAGGTTGAATTTTAATCTGAAATTGTTAGAAGATACTTAGAACGTCTGAGAGTAAGTTCTCTCAAAGTTTTACAATTTTTGAAGACCTGCAACCTAGTCTTCAAAACATTTTTAAACTTATCCTGAAAACAGAAACTGCTTTCAGAAGTTAGGTTTTTGGTTTAAAACTATTTTAAAAACCACATTTTCTGCACCCACTATTCAACCCTCCTCCTTCTAGTGGTGCCTTGCAGATCCTACACAAGCTACAGGCATCCAGTCAATCCCAAGATCATGCATTGCATATAGGTCTAGGAGCATATTGCGTGACATGATTTTTGTTCCGTGTGACACGTGGATGGAGCATGCATCACGTAGTTGCGCATTTTTATTTGGAGTGCTTTACTCACCACATTTACTTTATCTTGTGCATGTTATATCATATTCATGTGCTATGTGGTTATATCATTTCGGTGTATACATTTTGTATTAGTTTGAGGTGGGCATCTACTGGGTGATTTTCTGTCACTCACCCCTACTTCCCAGGTTAGCCGGATAAGGACTACGAGCACATCTTCGTTGAGGACAGGACGGACATAGCTGAGTGGGCTGGTTGATAGCTGCATCTAGGATACGAGGGGACTCTGCAGCTGATTGTTCTTAGTTGTCTCGTGGGGATTTTCACAGACTTCTTTATTATTTTTATTATCAGAATTTTTATTCAGTAATGTAATGACGATTATTTTAGTTTAATTTAAGTTATGGTTTATGTTTCCGTGAGAAAATTTTCTACGTCATTTCTGGCATGGAAGAGATTGATTCGACGCCTTTTATTCTCCTCAGCGAGATACGGCGGGTGCACAGTTCCCCATGCTAGGGCTCGGGAGCGGGGCGCTACATTCATGGACTCCTATATTGTTGTTTTGATTTTGGGAGAGTCTCCTGTAAATATAGAGCACATTTATGTAACCACGATATTCCTCTGTCATTAGTGAGGGTTATACAAATAAAATCTTGGATGGTACCGCCTGTCTTTCCATAAAAAAATGTATGCAAAAATTATTTATATATATATATATATATATGTATTTTATTTTTTTACGGGAAAAGATGATTATTATAGATATAAAAATCCCTCAATTATGGCGGAGGAATACCATGGTACAAAACAAGACAGAAGGTAACATATATATATATATATATATATATATATATATATTTAAAGCAAATGTGTATTTTATTCAAGTAATGCCTCACTTATGGCGGAGGAATACCATAGTACAGAGTTAAATCAAACGAAAACCAAAAGTATAAGAAACGTAGTATTGTCAACCTCCAATCAAATATGATATGCCGCATTAAAACCTTGCCAAGTAAAACCACCCTTGTGGATAAAACCTTGGCAAAGGAAAAAGCGTACATATTTATTTGATTGGAGCGAGGATAGGAAAAACTGCGATGTGAGTGTATGTCAGAAGGAGTGTTTGCGCCAATGAGATTGTGTTCTTGAATGGTGTTATGTCTGGTTGATCCTTGAATCTGCCGTCGCATTTGGTGTATGGATTCCGTGTTTGCCCATGTATATGTTCCTCGCGAGAAAGAAATCAAATGATTAAATTTTGCCAGCAAGCATAAAATGACGATCCAACTATAGTAGGTTAATGCACATACCGTCGTTGCCCGTAGTAGTTCTACTACAGGCAACTGTGGTGTTATCTTGCCAACCCATGTGAGAGACATAGTAAGGAATAATTTCATAAATGTAGAAAGATGACGTACCCGAGTTGTCTTTATCAATGTGATACAGACAACAACAAAAACGAGCCAGCATAAGTTTTTAGGTTCGTATAGCATAGGTGGTGCTGTCTGTAAGATAAAATCCACGCGCCGCAGGAGGAAGTTGCCTAGCCGAATTGTAGAGGGCGGTAGTATGAGTAAGTCTTGCATGCTGAGCTAGATGATGAGCCACCATATTAACTTCTCTTGGGGCATAAACCAGTTGACTATGGGTGATGTGAAGAAAATGCGTAAGGCGAGAATATTCTGGGAGCGAATGAAGATGCCTATCTCCAGATGCAATAATCCGCTGGCAATCTGTTTCTAAGATGAGGTGTCTGTGTAGCCTGCCAAAAAATAGAATACTATAAAGTAGAGCTTGTATTTCAGCTCTAAGTGGTGGTACACATGGTAGTGTAAAAGAGATAGCCGTAATCAATAGTCCATCGGCGTCGCGAAGTATTGCCCCTGCTGTAGCTAAATTTCTTCCAGCAGAAGCATCGACATTAAGCTTTAATTTTCCGGTTGGAGGCAATTCCCATTTTATGATGGTTATTGGCTTAACCCGCAGACATGGACTGAAACCCGCATTGATGAATGAGTGTATAT
>AP025044.1:15708259-15743381 GCA_036186865.1 Eustoma russellianum | reverse complement strand
AGACATGGACTGAAACCCACATTGATGAATGAGTGTATATTTGCTGCATGCCGTGTCCCGGATTGGGTGAAAGCCCAGTCATAACAATATTGACGCGTGATACTGAAAAGCTGGGAAGGGGATATATTTGTCTCTCCAAATGTATGATTTGTGTAAACCTTCCAGATAGTCCAGCAGAGCATAATCGGCCCTACCACTTTAAATTGGCCTCTTATAGTATTTGCATTGGAGGACATCCACCATTGTAATAGAAAAGTCCGAATATGTGAGGACTGGGATGAAGGGCCGTGTAGTAATCCCGATAGCCTTTGCCATGCATCTTTGGCGTAAATACAATGCATGAAAATGTGAACCGTTGTAGACGAATGGGCCTTGCAAAAAGGACATATAGTAGGGAAGATTGTTTGAAACCAAAGTAAATTATCTTGAATTGGGAGAGCATTGTTTAATAATCGCCATATAAAGAAACTCACTGTCTTGGGAATTTTCCTCCACCATATAAACTTGTGTGAATAAAGCTACGATCGTGTGGGACGAAGATCTTCATATGCTGCCTGCAAGGTGAATATTCCCGTGGAACTGGAACTCCATATAGGATCTGGATGGCCAGTAAATAGACTCAAACAAGTCTGATGTATTGAATATATTCGCTTCCAAGTAGGGGAGTCATATATTCGAGGCATGTAATCTGCTCTTGTACCGTATTTTGCCTGCATATAGGATGACCAAACTGTTTGTTTTGTATGATAGTGCCACCATAACTTGCAATCATAAGCCTGCTGTAAGCAATGTAAATTCCGGATGCCAAGTCCTCCTTCAATTTCTGGATGGCATAAACGTTCAAACTTGTGCCAGTGATATTTATCCCCCTATATAAAACGTGCCAGTTTCTTATTAATGGCTGAAATGACACTTTTTGGCAAACGGGCTGCAGCCAGAAGATGCAACGGAATAGACATTAGGACAGTTTTAAGAAGAACAAGCCTAGAGCCAAGAGTAAGCAGCTTGTGAGCCCATCCGGTTAATTTTGCGTCGAAGTGATTAAGCAGGGAGGTGCAGTAGGAGGCTCGATTTATGCCACAATATAAGTAGGATCCCAAGTATTTTATGGGGAATTCTGAGGGCCGCATTTGTAGAATCTGACCCATTCGATGTAGTTGCGCAGTGGATATATATGAACTTGGCACAAACTGACACTTGCTGTAGTTGACAAGCTGACCAGAAGAGTATTGATAAGCTTGCAGAAATGATTGGAACGTTTTAAGATTGCTGTGGCTGGCATTTAAAAATATTAATAAATCATCCGCATATGCCAAGTGAGAAATTGTTGAGACCCGTCCGCTATAAAAGCCTCGTAGAGATTCAGTGGCAAACAGATGCTGTATCCCTCCGCTAAAACCTTCGGAGCTGATAAGAAACAACAAAGGAGAAAGAGGATCTCCTTGTTTGACTCCACGAGTAGGAGAGAAGAACCCATAATTGACTCCATTAACAGCAATCGAGAGTTTGGAATGACGCATATTATTCATAATAATGCGTATGAGTCGCACATGAAAGCCAAAGCATAGCATGATGGACTCAAGATAGGTCCAATTAACTCTATCAAAAGCTTTGGCCATATCTAGCTTGATCATCACATTTCCACCTTGTACTTTTCTTTCAAGCAAGTGGACCATCTCATTGGCCATCAAGACATGCTCACTAATGTCATGACCCTTTAGGAATCCAATTTGTTCCAATGATATAACCTTATGCAGAACTGAAGATAGACGAGTTGCGAGGATCCTTGTCGTGACCTTACTTATAAAGTTTGATAGACATATGGGTCAAAAGTATGCATAGGTAACAGGGTGTTGTTTTTTTGGAATCAGCGTAATGAGAGACGATATCATTACCTGTAGTGGTATGATGCCAAGGAAAAATTCTTGTACTGCTAAAATGACATCGAGGTGAATGATGCTCCAACTTGTGCGGAAAAAATGGCCGTTAAACCCATCCGGACCTACGGCACTATTGGGGCTAAGGTTCCATACGGCAATTTTTACCTCTGTGGCATCTGGTATAGTCAGCAAGTAGTCATTGTCTTCTTGTGAAATTACCAAAGGAATATGCTATAAGAAAGCATCCAAATTCTGAACTGATTGTGTGGAGAATAGATGTGTAAAATACTGTACTGCTGCGTTACTCTGTTCATCATTCGTGTGTAAATGTGAGCCTGTGGGATATCTCAAGTCCCGGATGACTTGCTTGCAATGTCTGTCTTTCACCATAGCATGAAAGTACGCAGTATTTGCTTCTCCTTCTTCCATCCATTTAATCCGTGACTCCTGTGCCCAATATGCGGTTTGTGCCTTTTGTGCCTGTATATGCTTAGCCTGTGCCAATGATACAGATTCCCTGTGTTCTGGACTTGGAGTAGCGTCATGCAGACGTTCACATCGGGAATATTCCTGCTCTGCTTGTTCCACATTGCTAAAAATATTCCCATATATCTCACGATTCCATGTTCGGAGAGCTTGCTTAAGTCGGTGTAACTTGCTATATAGGCCTCGCATGCCTCCAATGGTAGGGTAAAGCTGCCACTGTGAAGATATCAATGCTTGATAATCTGTGTGATTTGTCCAAACATTAATGAATCGAAAAGGACGAGGTATTTGAGTTCTAGCAAAAGTGCATTTCAACAATAATGGCACGTGATCAGAGGTAGCTCTTGGGAGATGATGAACTACCATACCGTCAAATAAGTTAGCAAATGATGTTGAGCATAGATAACGGTCTAATCTCCTCATAACTCAACCAGACCCATTTCCCCTTGCCCAGGTGAAGGTTGTACCTGTGAAAGGGATATCATGCAGGCCACATTCCTCAACACAGGTTTTAAAATCTTCCAAAGAGCGAAGTGTAGGATGTGTACGCAGACGACGAAGGAGACGTCAATCGGAACTCCCACCACATCCTCCATCTACTATTCAAACAAGAAGTGTGAATCGTATGATCTCATCCCAAACACATTCTCAATGAATATACTAACATAGAATGTGGGCGGTCTACGATCCTCTTTGAATCGTCTCGTTGTTCTTTTACGACAAACAAGAATAGACATTGCAGTGATCATTGAGCCAAAACAAAGTGGTACGCAATTGACCTATCATCGTTTAAAGTTCGGATACTCGGATACTATGATGACATGTAATGGGGATGTTGAGGTCTTTTGGAATTCCTCCATGCTCACTTTGATGCAAACAACGCACGAAACTCAAACATGTTTGCTCTCTTTTATGCTTCATCAAACACAGCAACCATTTTCTCTTTCGGTCATATATGGTCGTCATACACAATCAGAAAGGCTTTTGCTTTGGCGATCCCTCACGCACACCTCACATACACTTAACATCCCTTGGATACTTGGTGGTGATTTTAACACGTTCTTATCGTTGGACGAACATCAAGGGCGTACACATCCTACACTTTGCTCTTTGGAAGATTTTAAAACCTGTGTTGAGGAATTTGGCCTGCAGGATATCCCTTTCACAGGTACAACCTTCACCTGGGCAAGGGGAAATGGGTATATCATGCATTTATATATGTATATACATATGTGTCTATATATATATATACATATATATATATATGTATGTATGTATGTATGTATGTGTGTATATATATATATGTATGCATGTATGTGTGTGTATAATGTATATAAATTATATATGTACATGTTTGTTTGTGTATGTGTCTATTTATAGACACACACAGATATATATGTTGAGAAACTAGGATTTGAGTTATTTGAAAATGCATTATTTAAATGTTACATTATTCTTAAATGCATGATTTAAGTGTTACTTGACATACGTACGTGATAAATATGCTTTACATGTTTATATATATTGTTGTCGTACTAACGTGCCATGAATCATTAAGGCTTACCTCAAATGACAAACATTTGTTGTCTTTATAGTATTTTCATGTGCTATGATAAATGAACTAATTTGAAGTCCTCAAGCAGATGAACTAACTAGTTCATTAAATAAAGTACTCAAGGAAATATATTTGGAGATAACTACCTGAAAAGAAATTTTGAATGGAAAGTCCTCTCCTCATCCTTACACATACGCCACATATATATATGATATATATATAATTTTTTTATATAATGAGGAACTATATACTTCTAAACCCACGTTTCACCGACACGTCATACACATCATAAACGTACGCCGACATCACACCACCAAATACACATCATATTTGTGAGTATATACAGGTTGCATATTACATATTACATGTCATAAAGTAACCAAAATTATGTTGACATGTCACGAGTCCATAAACCGAAAATTGTCGCATCGGATGACTACCAAACCGTCATCGACATGTCAAATACTTACCTTATATAGATGGAAGCCTATATCAATCCAAATACTCAAACATTTTGTGCACCACATGTCAAAATCATCCCTTAAGTCATACCATGTTTATACACATCAATCACCTTCGGTTTGCCTTGATTTGTTGAAAATTCAAACTCAAATATTTCCATCACATGAGGCATTTTTAATCTCAGCTATTGTAACTGAAAATAAACCTTATTGTATGTATATTATGTGTGACATAACATATATTACATGTCTAAGATGTTTGAGATTTATCGGAGAAAAATCGTATAATCGACGAAAGTCGAAAATTTGGTTTTCTACACTTCTATATAAATGGACGTTTTTGTTATTGTATGTAACATGTATCTAGAAAATTTTTATACATCTAATAAATATTACAATATTTAAAAAACAAATTAAGGGTTTATTTAAATTAACCATATGGGAGAAGATTGTGCATCATTATGTGACAAAATTTCCAAAATACAATTTCAGCACATGCAGCTGATGTGACACACCATTTCAGGCTTCTTGGAGCCTAGGTGGAGCTTGTTTGACACTTTAATTGGTGAAGGATAAGCCACATGCGATTGGTGGCGTTGAAGAAGACAAGACACACAAGAAAAGATTTCTAAATCAAACCAAGTGCTGAAGTTTTCAACACATAGTTGTTATGGCCGAATTTCGCATGCTAATTTGCTCCAAATTTCTTTTGAAATTGAGGGGCAATCACATCTTGATTGATTGATAATTAACTTGTGTGATTTTGAGCAAGTGTTTCAGATTTTTTAATTGAATATCCATGTCATATTATAAAGTGCCAAGGTGAAAAATGATAGCATATCATAAAGTGACAACTAGGCGAAGACACGCCGTTCGTCCAATCATATTTTGCCATGTAGGCAAGGGTGTGTCACAATGTTATACAAGGCAATCTTCCAAGGTCTTCACGGAAATTTCAAGAGCAGAACTCAGCACCTAGGGGCGTCCACACACTTATAAAAGGAAGCAAAGTGCTCAAGACAAAGCCAAAAAGTTCATATTCGAGCAAGTTATGTTCTCTTCTTCTCCTATTCTCTTATCTTGCTCATAGCCTCAAGCCCATCATTCATACATTCTAATTTCTATATTGGCTTTCATTTTACAACCCACATGCATCCCATTCTTGTACAAGGTTGATCAAGGTGTGATCATACCTCCATTTGTGCGGTGGTGGTAATTGTGTTGGTTGTTTTCATTTGTTTATTGTAAGAAGGGTGGATTTTGAAGGAGTTGGTGTATAACTACAGCCACCCTTATGTCAAGGTGTTTTGGCATTTGGTGAATACCGAGCAAGGTATCCTCGAAGACTAAGTAGGTCGATTTGAACGAACCAGTATAAAAATCTCGATGTCATTACTTTTCAGCACTTTTACTTTCAGTTTCAGTTTTCTGTATTGTTTTCATAGTGTCGGTAAAAATAGCAAAAGGTTTTCAAAAATCCCAAAAATTTGCAAAAACATAGCCGAACGTCTTAGCTTTCAGTTGAAACAAGTTTCATGAAATTTGGATAAGTATAAGTGATTCAAACGTTCATAGTTCTGAGACTAGTGCAATTTCATTTTCAGATATGCAAAGGTTGAGATTATCAATGTTGTTGACATACTTGCCGAAGGAATTTTAAAAAATTGTTTCAACCCTTTAAAGAACGCATCCTAAGGGTCATAGCAAAAAAAATTTCAGATCATTTAAAGTTGTCAATTAATCGGAATAAATTTTTCATTTTGAGGAACAGTTTCTCGCAGATTAACACAATCTGAGTAAAAACGTTTTTTTTCAACGCCTTATACTTTGAATTCTAACCTGAAATTTTTATGACACATAAATAACATGTGAGAGTACTTTATCACCAAAATTTCATGATTTTTAGAGGTCTACAACCTGATCATTCAGTTAACTAAAAACCGGGTCTGAAAACAGAATATATTTTTAGAAGTGAGTAATTAGTAAAAAATGATTTAAAAACCAATTTTCGGCACTCACTATTCAACCCCCCTTCTAGTGGTGATGTACAGGTCCTACAATATATATATACATACACACACACACACACACATATATATATATATATATACGTACATATATATACACACACACACTAAGAAAACGATGCTCTCTCTGATGTGCGCTCCCTGGCGGCTGCAGCTTCCCCGCTACTCCGCTCTCCGCTCCCATCATCTCTGACCTTCTGCCGCCTTTCTTCCGCCATCAACCTGCAATCGCAATGGCAGCTCTGCTGCCACAAACAAACCCTATGCCGACGCCATCAAATACTGTTTCAGCGCCACCAAGAATTTTTGCATCACTATTCCCATCGGACTCCACGATCATTGCATCGAAATAGATTAAAAAATTCAGGGGCTGCCCAATGATTACATTTACGAAGGAGGAAATTCAATCCTTGGCTGCCCCATATCATTTTACATTAGTGGGCACTTTCTGGTATGGTCGCCCCCCGCTAGCAACGATATGCCACTGATCGCATTGGCTTTTCTAGAGCCGTTAAGATTGGCTTACTCGATGCTACACATGTTCTTCTCCATCTTGATCATGAGCAGGATTATCTATGTGTTTCCCTTGTCAAAGTTGGATGATACCCAAAAAACATATGCGTGTCACGAAATGGACACCGAATTGTGATCCAGCAGTCGAAATGCCTATTCTTCCGGTGTGGGTATCTTTTCCTGGGTTACCTATACATTTTTATAGGAAAGATGCTCTTTTTCAAATTGCCTTGGTACGCCCATGAAGTTAGATGCGTCTATGACAGCCGCTATTCACCCTCGGTCGCTTGCATATGTGTTGAACTTGATGTATCTCATGATCTGTCGCAAAGGTTGTACATTCAGGGTCCTTCACGGGTAATAATGCAACCATTTGAGTGTGAGGACCTGCCTTCCTATTGCACAGGATGTTATAGACTGGGTGATGTCTTAGTTGATTGTGGCAAATCGATTTCCTCTAAGCAAGACAAAGACAAAAAGCTGCATTAGATGCCAAAAAAACCTACCTAGCTGGTTCCATTAGCTGAAGTTTAGTGTACGTCTGAGGCACCAAATCCTACGGCTATTCACCCGCCAACGCCATCTCATGTAATCCAACCGACTTCGCCATCTCGGGTAATCCAGCAACCATCACCAGATATATGTTCCGTAGTCTCAATTTTGAATGTGCAAGATATATTGCAGCTACGGGGAGTGGATGATTGTATGTTGGGTGACTTGCCGAATAATGCAGACGTGTCCTCTCTTTCAGATAACGAAACGGTTATTATGCTAAATGTCAACCAGCTTGTTGCGCAGGATCAGGAAATTTATGACTTAATGGCTAATATCTTTCAAGCAACTTCCTTAGATACTAGTTGGACAGTGGCAGATCCGACAGACACATCTATCGATCAGGAATTTTGTGTGCCTCCTTGAATCATATACTGTAGTCATCATGTAGCGCCAACATCGCCAAGGATAACAAGGTTACGTGCAGCTCACCTGTCTAACTCCTTTTATGCTTTATCATAATGAAGCTATTGATATGGAATGTAAGAGGTATACGTACCTCAGTGAATCGCATAATTTCACTTGTTTGGCGTTATCATCTGCCTTTATTAGTATTTATAGAACCTAAAGCTAGGGTTTAATCATTAATGTCGTATAGATTACACTAAAGTTTTTCCAAAGCTTTATCTGCCTGTTATGATCATATTTGGTTTCTTTTGGAAGGATTCACTATTGTCGCTTTTGTTGGAGGAGGAGCGACAAGAACATCAAAATCATTCTCTAAAAATGAATTGGTTGGCATCCGGAGAATCTTTTTTGCTTTACGGCGGTTTATGGCCTACATTCGATATCAGCCCATCGTCCATCATAGGTAGATCAGGAAATTATGATTTTAATCTTTATTTTTGTGAGAATCAATTAGGCTTGCATTCTTATAAACGAAATTGTTCTATGGTTGATCAAGGCCTCTTGGCCGAAATTTCACAAGCAATCAAAATACCTTGTGACATCCCCTTAATTAATTATTTAGTATCCATTTCACAAGTATCTAAGTAAAGTAGTGCTAAGTTGACTTAAGTAACATGCATTTGAAAGAATCATCGTTTTCAATACGTCACTTGATCATAGTTTCAAGTACATGGGAGTTGAAGTACAACATCCTCCCCCCCCCCTTATCATAAGTTTCGTCCTCGAAACTTCAGAGCTAGTCAAAAAGGTGGGGGTATCTACTCCTCATATCTTCCTCTGTTTCCCACGTTGCTTCTTCTACCGAATGATGCTTCCATTTACCTTCACCATGGGTATAGATCTTTTTCTCAATGTGTTCTCTTTCCGATCAAATATCCTTAAGGGTTCCTCTTCATAAGTTACATCTTCTTCAACCTTCAACTGTTGATCTTCAAGGATGTGGCTAAGATCATATACATATTGGCGAAGTTGAGAAATATGAAATACATCATGTAACTGGGAAATAGATGGTGGCAACGCCAAACGATATGCAACTTCACCCACTCTCTCTAATACCTCATAAGGTCCAACGAAACTTGGGCTCAACTTGCCTTTGATGCCAAACCTTTTGGCTCCTTTGGTTGGAGAGACCTTCAGGAAAACTTTCTCTCCTTCATGAAACTCTAAGGGTCTTCTCCTTTCATTAGCCTATATCTTAGTCCTATCTTGTGCCGCTTTCAGTCTTTGTTGAACCATCTGGACCTTTTCTCGCATTTGCTCAACAATGTCGGGTCCCGTATACATCTTATCTCCAATGTCGTCCCAATAGAGTGGGGACCGACATTTTCATCATATAATGCTTCGTAAAGTGCCATCCCGATGGATCGGTGGAAACTGTTATTATATGAAAACTCAACAAGCTTCAGGCTTTTATCCCAGCTTCCTCCAAAGTCAAGAATACATGCGCGAAGCATGTCCTCAAGGGTTTGAATTGTTCTTTCTCATTGACCATCTGTTTGAGGATGAAACACGGAACTTAGTCTGATCTCGTTTCCCATTGCCTTTTGAAAGGATGTACAAAATCTGGAGGTAAAGCGGGGATCACGGTCGCACACAATACTTATGGGCACCCCATGCAAACAAACAATCTGGTCAATATACATCGAGGCCAACTTCACAATAGTTGCCTTGATCGTCATAGCCAAAAAGTGGGCGGACCTAGTCAACCGATCCACAACGACCCATATAGAATCATTTCCATACTTAGTCTTAGGTAGGTTGGTCACGAAATCTATTGTGACGTGATCCCATTTCCATTCTAACACTTCTAAAGGTTGTAATAATCCAGCAGGTCTTTGGTGTTCCGCTTTTACTCTTTGGCACACTAAGCATCGTCCAACAAAATCGGCTATTTGGTTCTTCATACCGTGCCACCAAAACTTTTGCTTGAGATCTTGATACATCTTATGTGGCGCCCCGCACCTGGGCCTCGTCCGGATACGGTGCACCCGCCGTACTTCACTAAGGAGAGTACAAGGCGTCATGCATAACATGCGAACATCCATAACATAAGTCGTGGACTCCTATGCTAACATTCAACATGGTAGTAAAATTTGGGCAGAATAAAAACTTTTCAAAATAAACATGCATCACTAAATTACTAATTTCCCAAAAGTAGTAATCCCACAAAACAACATAACTGAAATCTAGAGAGTTCAAACATAGTCATAATACAAAACGTCTTGGCAGCACAAAAGTCCTTAAGCTTATGTAACGGGCCGCACAAAATTGGATCTTTTAAACAAGCCAAGTTCAAGAGAATGCATTAGGACAAGCCCAAGTTCATTCCACAAACCCACATAAGTAGAGTTGTGTAGAACTTTCTAGAACTTTCTTGTATATTCTTTGTAGGAACTTGAAGGAGTTCTCTAGAATCCTCTAGAATGCTTCTAGAAGGCTCCATTGGAAATATCTAGATTAGGAACTCTCTAGATGAGCATTTCTAGCCCTTAGATCAAGTAGATCTTAGCCATTGATTTGTAGAGAGAATAGTATAAATAGGAGGCATCATCCTCATTTTGTAACCATCAAGCAAACAAGCAAGCTTTCAAGCCATACACTTCCAAAAGCTTCAAGCACTCTTATAGTCTTCCGCTGCACTTGTCTCAAACTTGTCTTTGCTTCTCAAGTTAGGCTGACTTAGCTAAATCCGTATGGGGCGGAGTCGAGCATCGCTAGGGTGGGCGAATCGAGGCTAAGTGTCGCACGACTTTGAAGGAAATTTAAAGTCCGTGACAGGTGGTATCAGAGCCTGGTTAAGGGACAGGGCGTTATATTGCTTGATCATCATCAAAGTTCGCGTAAATGGCTGACGAATCAAACGCGACCAACGAGCGTGGTCGCGAGGCGGGGATCTCTCACAAGAAGAAGACTCGAGACCAAAGCAAGACTCGGGAGGGAGCTTCTTTGGAGTACGTCATTACGGGGATGGCGGAGCGCATCGAGACCTTGGGGAGTGCCGCCGAACAATGGGAAGAGACGAGTCACTTGGTCCTCGAAACAGATTCGAAGGTGACCGAGTTGCAGCGCCTTGTGGAGGAGCTGCGTGAGGAACTTATTGTCTGCCGACGCGCATTAGCCAACGGAGGAGGTGCCGGCGACATGGTTCCAAAGATCAACCAACGTCAATCGAAGGAGTTCGATGGCAGCCGGGATGCCCGAAAGGTTGACGACTTCATTTGGCAAATGGAGTTTTACTTCGACGGGATTCGCCTTCGTGACGAGGCGACTAAGGTACGTACTGCCTCAAGTTACCTTTACGATAATGCTGCATTATGGTGGCGAAGGAAGGTCGCCGAGAAGGACCATTGGGACATCGAAATTGAAACTTGGGAAGATTTCAAGACCGAGCTCAAGCGATCGTTCTATCCCAAAAGAGCGGAGTTTGATGCTCGAAAGAAACTGAAGATGCTAAAGTACCGCACCTCGATCCAAGACTACATCAAGGAGTTCACGGGTCTTATGCTTCAAATTCCCAACATGCAAGACAAGGACTTCTTGTTCAACTTCATCGATGGTCTACCTCAATGGGCACAAAACGAGCTAGAGAGACGCGAGGTAGAGACCACCCAACAGGCTATTGCTGTTGCGGAGACGTTGAATGAGTTCAGTCGCAACAACCACCCACCCGAGAAGAAGCATGGGAAGCCCAACTCGGATAAAGGTGGGGGAGCACGAGACAGCAAGAAGCCAAGCCATGATCGAGGGCACCAGGGTCGGTCAAAACCCGGTCCAAGCGGTGAGAAGAAGCATACCCCCAAGTTCCCAAGAGGATGTTTCCTTTGCGGCGGGCCACATGCTATGCGAGACTGCCCGAAGGCTGGCTCACTCAATGCCATTTGTGATGAGTACGAGTCTCGGGGCAAGAAAGAGGTCGAGAAGATAGGGTCGTTGCAGCTTCTCAACGCCCTCAACGTGAAGCCATCACCAAGTGCCGGCAAAGGGCTACTGTACGTGGACGTGTTGCTCAACGGACGTGCAACCAAGGCATTGGTTGACACGGGAGCAACACACAACTTCATCACCGAAGCCGAGGCAGGACGACTCAACCTTAAGACCACCCCACGGGAAGGGTGGATCAAGACAGTAAACGCTGCGGCACAACGACTGGGCGGTGTGGCCAAAGGCGTAGACATGGTACTCGGAGCGTGGAAGGGACTGGCGGACTTCTCCGTCGCACCAATGGACGATTTTCAAGTTGTGCTAGGCATGGACTTTATGAGGAAGGTAAGTGCTGTTGTGATGCCTTCCTTTAACTCGGTGTGCATTTTCAATCAAGATAGTCCATGCATGATTACTGGCACGAATGGACCGAAAGCCGAAGCCAAGCAATTGTCGGCCATGCAAATTGCCAATGGAGCCAAGAGGGGCAAGCCGACATTCTTGGCCACACTTAAGGCGTGCGACGAGCCGATGGGACCCCAAGGGGACGCCATTCCACCTATCATCCAGAAGGTCCTCGAAGAGAACAAGGACGTGATGCCGCCCGAGTTACCCAAGGAGTTGCCACCAAGACGGGATGTGGATCACAAGATCGAGTTGGAGCCGGGTGCTAAGCCACCATCTATGGCACCGTATCGCTTAGCACCGCCGGAGCTCGAAGAACTCAAGAAGCAATTAACGGAGTTGTTGGACACGGGGCGTATTCGACCGTCAAAGGCACCTTATGGCGCACCGGTGTTGTTTCAGAAGAAACACGATAGATCATTACGAATGTGCGTGGACTACCTGGCCCTCAACAAGGTAACGGTCAAAAATATATATCCTATTCCGTTGATTGCCGACTTGTTTGATCGCCTAGGTGAGGCGAAGGTGTACTCCAAGATGGACTTACAGAAGGGGTACTACCAAGTACGCATAGCCGAAGGGGACGAGCCAAAGACCACGTGCATCACTCGGTATGGATCGTTTGAGTGGTTAGTGATGCCGTTCGGTCTTACCAACGCACCGGCAACCTTTTGCACCCTTATGAACCGGATCTTCCAGCCGTACCTCGACAAGTTTGTCATGGTGTACTTGGACGACATCGTTGTCTATAGCAAGTCAATGGAGGAACATGCTGAGCACTTGAAGAAAGTGTTCAAGGTGCTACGAGACAACGAGTTGTACGTGAAGGAGTCCAATTGCGAGTTTGCCAAGGAAGAGGTACCATTCCTTGGGCATATCATCGGGCGTGGGCGAGTACGGATGGACAGTGCTAAGATTCGGGCTATCATTGATTGGGAGCCGCCTACCAAGGTAACGGAGTTGCGATCCTTCCTTGGTCTAATTAACTATTACCGAAGATTTATCTCAGGCTACTCGGCACGAGCCGCACCATTGACGGACTTACTCAAGAAGAAGACAGAGTGGGTGTGGTCCGACCGATGCCAAGCAGCTTTCGAAGAGTTGAAGAAAGCGGTAAGCCAAAAGCCAGTCCTTGCCCTACCGGACTTTACAAGGCATTCGAGTTACACACGGATGCCTCGGATTTTGCCATTGGAGGAGTGCTCATGCAGGAGGGTCACCCCATTGCATACGAAAGCCGAAAGTTGAATGATACGGAGCGCCGCTACACCGTCCAAGAGAAGGAGATGACGGCGATCGTTCATTGTCTACGAGTATGGAGGCATTACTTGTTAGGAGCCAAGTTCGTTGTCAAGACTAACAATGTAGCCACAAGCTACTTCCAAACCCAAAAGAAGCTGACCCCGAAGCAAGCACGATGGCAGGACTTTTTAGCAGAATTCGACTACACGTTGGAGTACAAGCCGGGTAAAGCCAACGTGGTTGCCGATGCCTTGAGCCGGAAAGCGGAGCTTGCTGCTATCACCACCATCAGAGGTGACCTACGAACACAGATCAAAGAGGGACTAGAGCATGATCCAACGGCACGTGCACTCGTCAAGGTTGCCGAGCAAGGGAAGACGAGGCAATTTTGGATAGAGGATGGCCTACTTTAAACCAAGGGACATCGCTTGTATGTGCCCAAGTACGGAGACTTGAGACGTGACATTATCCGAGAGGGGCATGATACCAAGTGGGCAGGTCATCCGGGCCAACACCGCACAATAGCACTACTCGAGGAGAGGTACTTTTGGCCACAGTTACGAGATCAAGTCCAGCTATACGTCAAGACTTGTCTTGTGTGCCAACAAGACAAAGTAGAGAACAGGCAGCCAGCGGGACTACTAGAGCCATTACCAATCCCCGGGCGACCGTGGGAGTCGATCTCCCTTGATTTCATTAGCGTCTTGCCGAAGTCAGAAACGTTTGGATCGATCATGGTCGTGGTGGACAGATTTTCCAAGTATGGAACTTTTATCCCATGTGAGAGGGACTGCACGGCTGAGGATGCGGCAAGGGCCTTTTTCAAAAACGTGGTGAAGTATTGGGGGCTACCGAAGAATATCGTGAGCGACCGAGACCCCCACTTTACGGGCAAGCTATGGACGGAGTTGTTCAAACTCCTTGACACCAAACTGAGTTTCTCCACAAGCTTCCACCCCCAGACCGACGGGCAGACCGAGAGGGTGAATGCCTTGTTGGAGTGTTTCCTGCGGCACTTTGTGAGTGCCAACCAGCGTGATTGGTCTAAGCTCATGGACGTCGCCCAATTTTCCTACAACTTGCAGCGGAGCGAGTCCACGGGTCGGAGTCCTTTTGAGATCATGAATGGACAACAACCTTTGACCCCACATGCCTTAGCAATCTTGCCAGATAAGGGACGGAGTCCAGGGGCAGCAAGAATGGCACAGAATTGGAAAGAACACACCGACCTAGCCCGCTCTTACTTGGAGAAAGCACGAAAGAAGATGAAGAAATGGGCTGATAGTAAGAGGCGAGACCGTGAGTACTCGGTGGGCGACAAGGTGATTGTAAAATTGCTGCCACAACAATTCAAGGCACTAAGGAGCATGCATAAGGGGCTCATTCGTCGATACGAGGGGCCATTCCCGATCCTCTCTAAGGTAGGCAACGTTGCATACAAAGTTGACCTACCCAGCACACTTAAGATTCATCCAGTCTTCCATGCGAGTATGCTCAAGCCATATCATCAGGACAAGGAAGACTCAAGCCGAGGGTATTCGCATCGAGCACCGCCCATGGTTACCAAGTCATTTGACAAAGAGATTGAAGCGGTGATAGAGAAAAGAGTTATCCGACAAAGTGGTGTCCCTCCGTGTACCCAATACTTAATCAAATGGAAGGGACTACCCGAGTGCGAATCGACGTGGGAAGCAGTCGAAGATCTTTTGCAATTCGAGGAAGCACTTCGGGACTTTGAGACGACGACGAGGACGTCGCCGAATTAGATGGGGGAGAATGTAACGGGCCGCACAAAATTGGATCTTTTAAACAAGCAAAGTTCAAGAGAATGCATTAGGACAAGCCCAAGTTCATTCCACAAACCCACATAAGTAGAGTTGTGTAGAACTTTCTAGAACTTTCTTGTATATTCTTTATAGGAACTTGAAGGAGTTCTCTAGAATCCTCTAGAATGCTTCTAGAAGGCTCCATTGGAAATATCTAGATTAGGAACTCTCTAGATGAGCATTTCTAGCCCTTAGATCAAGTAGATCTTAGCCATTGATTTGTAGAGAGACTAGTATAAATAGGAGGCATCATCCTCATTTTGTAACCATCAAGCAAACAAGCAAGCTTTCAAGCAATACACTTCCAAAAGCTTCAAGCACTCTTATAGTCTTCCGCTGCACTTGTCTCAAACTTGTCTTTGCTTTTCAAGTTAGGCTGACTTAGCTAAATCCGTATGGGGCGGAGTCGAGCATCGCTAGGGTGGGCGAATCGAGGCTAAGTGCCACACGACTTTGAAGGAAATTTCAAGTCCGTGACACTTAGCTCCCTTCCTACTCCTCGCCTATGGATATGGTACCCTCGGCTCGTCCTCGATCCATTCTATTTTGGCATTATTTGGCTTTGGGGAAAAATAAAGTGTGAGTGATAAAAATCACCCAGCAAGAATAAAATAAACTACCATGAAATATGTAAAGAATCATAACATGAATGTATTACCCCAAACCGCAATTAATCATAATTCATACCTGATCTTATATCCTGAGCTTGCTTGACGTTCGGCTTAAACATGTTTTTAGGTAATGCTATACCAATAATAACTTATAACCATTAAATGTATAATGCAACATGTCTTCATGATCGTGAGTTATGCAAGATGCAATGCATGATGTCATGTCATGTCAAAACATCATTTCGGTCCCATAAAGTAACATGTCGTAAAAACAGAGTGTCAGATCAATTAACCCTAGATCTGAGCGGGTCCAGAACATATCATCAGACCAATTAACCCCGGGTCTGAACGGGTCTAGAACAGATATCAGATCAATTAACCCCGGATCTGAACGGGTCCAGAACAGATATCAGATCAATTAACCCCGGATCTGAACAGGTCCAGAACAGATATTAGATCAACTAACCCCGGATCTGAACGGGTCCAGAACATATCATGTCATCAGACCAATTAACCCCAGGTCTGGAGTCGGTTTAGTCGCATGCTTGGCCGGCAAAGGAATCATGAAGCTTTCTTTAAAAACATGGGACCGTAAAAACTTTTCATGCATAACAAAAACATAGTCGCTTATAAAACTTGCTTGCATAAGTAAAATCCATAAAAATCAGTTTCATGAGCATGCGTGATACATGTAGTGATATGCAATGCAAGGCATGGCATGAATAATCGTATGCATTCCTTATAACATGTCAACATGCATGAATTTGGAAGCTAAATACTTCCACACTTTTACTTCATATTCATGGGGCGGTTAAGCTAACCAAATAAGTCCATTTCCATAATCTTTTGTCACAAATACGTTCGTTAGAATCTTAGATACATGTCGTAAAAATTTCAGTTTATTTCAATAACCATAAAGGGGATCCTTTAATTAATTTCTGAAATGGGTTAGGTGCTGAAACTGAACTGACCCATTTTACCAAAAGTTCAATTGCGGCAAATCCGTATTTCGTTTCTCAGAAATTCAAACTCTCATGAGTCATAAATATGTGGAACTAGTATCTTGCCGAAATTTAGCCTATTTTTATATCTCTAAGTCCCCTTTCTGAGTTCAGAAAGTCGTTACTAAACTTCAGGTTGGTTCCTTTGGTTTCAGTTGAGCAGTTTGACTAATTAATTCATATAAAATAATCCAGAACTTGTTTTACAAAAATTCCAGCTGGCGTGTTCCCTAAACTCATAGTATTATTACCATGCCAAAAATCAGCTTTATTGGTCCTCTACAAGGTCCCTGTTTAAGCCATTCAAAATGTTGCACCATTCTATCATGTTCCAGCATTTACAGCCTGAGCAGTCTCACCAATTATTTTATTAAACATTAACCATAACTTATTTTACCGAAATTCCAACTCTCATCTCTGATATACTCATGGGACTAATTGTGTGACAAAAACCAGATTTATTGAAGGTCCACAAGGTCCTCTTTTAATTCGTTGAATCCAGTGATCAATTCTGCCCAGCTCCAGAATTTTCTACTGGAGCAGTTTTACCGTATAATTTCTCAAAAATAATCCTTAGCTTATGTTAACGAAATTCCAACTCTCACTTGTGCTATACTCATAAGGCTAACTTTGTACCAAAAATTAGCTTCATTGAAGGTCCGTAAGGTCAGTTCTTAAACCGTTTAAAATGTCATTCCATTCTGCCCTATTCCAGTAGTTCGCTAGTTTGTCATCTATACATGTCAAAAGTCCATGTTCACCTTCTATTCCATCCTTTAGGCCGAAACTTATGTGGTGCCTTAACCACATTTTACAACATATATTCAAGCATGAATTCACATTCAAGAGTCATCTTAGTCTAATCTTACCATCAATCTCATAAAGCTCCTATATTTCACATGTATACTTTTCTTAGGACCTTTCGTGTTACATTCACAAGTTAATCTTATCTAGACCTACTTGGGTGAACCTTATTTCACTCTAGATCAGCCTCATTCCATAATACATATAGGAAAAGACTCCATGTTTGAAAGAATAATTCACATGTAAGGCATTGTTCTTAGGGAATCACTAAGAGTCTCAAACTTAAGATATTCAACTAAAGATCAAATCTTAAGAACTTCTAAGCATTTAAATCACTAACTCTTTAAATAAATCATGAGAGATCATTGTATACTTGCCTCTTCAAGCTAAAACTCTTGTCTTTGCTTGGCTCTGGAGTGAGTTGAGTTGAAATCCTTCTCCTTCTTCACCTTGAGCATACGGTTTTAAGGGAAATGGAAGGAAAAGATTAGTCTTTATTCAATAGAGGAAATAGGATATGTTTGAGGCTAGAGCATCTTACCAAAATGAGCTTGAGTGAGGATTGAAGCACCACAATATGTCTCCACCTAAGAGAGTTGATGGCTTTCACCTATTTGAGCTATAGAACCCACGGTTTTGGCATGGAGAAAAGGAGTTCATGTGAGCTTCATTCTTCACTAAATAAGAATTCACTTAAGGAAGCTTGGAACAAGACTTATCTAGATGTCTTCTTGAGTCTTGATTGTGAAGTTGAACTCCTATCCTTTCTAGATGAAGGGGCCGAATATTGGTGAGGGAGATGGAGATTGTCTAAGTGTTATGCCCTTGCATGATAAGAAGGTAGATGTTTCTAGAAGGGTTTAAATCAAAACATGTTAGGGACTTGGGGAAGGGGAGGGACGGTTTTGGAGGGATAATAGTGAGGGTTAGGGCTTTCATGAGTGCTAATCAAGGTTAGGTTAGTAATAACCTTGGTTACTTTATTCCAACTGTGGTTACTTTGGTGCTAACCCAAGTTACTTTATCAAATCATTGTTATCTTAATCTTGGTTTAAAGAAAAAGTAACCATGGTAGGATTTAAAAATCCTCCATGTCTAGACATAAAGGGGGCGGTTTTGGGTTGGGGTCTTTAATGACCTCAACCATACTACCTCCTTCTTTAATGAGTTGTCTTACTTGTTCTTTAAATGCATGTCAATTTTGTTTTCTATTTAGCTATTTAGATTTTTTCATAATGGATTGAAAAATTAAGAGAATTCTAGAATCCCTTACATGCCTTGGCCGAATTTTGTGGCCTCTTGGCAACTTGATATTTCTTGTAATTTTAATCCATGTACCATATGTTTTCTTTATTCTATTGTATACCAAGATTAGCATATGTATGTGTACATATATATACACGCCTATATGTACGTGTACTATATATATATATCCTCCTATGTATACGCATGTAGGTATTTATACATTTCATACACATATATCATATACACGCACATACATATATAGTGGTATGTATGGTTCATATAAATCTATATTTCATGTATTACTTTCTCGAAGTTTCCTTATTTAAATTGGCTTGGTATCACCTCAATAATAATTAAGTAGAGAGGGTTAAGTTGACTTAAGTAACACACGCTAAAAGAAATTATCGATCTCATTCCGTCACTTAATCATAGTCTTCAAGTACATGTCGTTGGGGTACAACATCTTATTAGATCCAGGATGTACAGATAAGCGGGAGTTATGAGCTTCAATCAAAACTTCATCTTTAATTTCTTTGTGCTCCGGTACACATAATCGTCCTTTGTACCATAAACTACCGTCACTGCGAACTTCAAAATCATCTCGTGGCTTATCTTTCATCCTTTCCTTGATTTTTCTTAAAGCTTCATCATTCCCTTGAGCCTCTTTGATCCTATCAATCAATGAAGGAATAAGAACTAACTTGGCGAGAACTTCATCCACCGAATCAACTTCTTCTAAGCCAAACTCTTCCATGTCCCGCTGAAGAGGAGGTTGCCGTGGGTGGCTGGCCTTCCGACTCAATGCATCAGCAACCTTATTAGCTTTCCCAAGGTGATATTGAATTGAGAGATCATAATCTTTAATTAACTCCAGCCATCTGTACTGCCGCATATTGAGCTCTTTCTGGGTAAAGAGATACTTTAAGCTTTTTTGGTCTGTGTAGATCTCACACTTCTCGCCATACAGGTAATGTCTCCATATCTTTAATGCGAAAACCACTGCGGCGAGCTCAAGATCATGGACATGGTATTTTTGCTCAAATGGCTTCAACTGCCGGGATGCATAAGCTATTACTTTGTCTTTCTGCATAAGAACACATCCGAGGCCATTCCTCGAAGCATCGCTACATACCACGTACTTCTCACTAGGAGTAGGATGAGCTAGGATAGGAGCATACGTTAATTTCGCTTTTAGCTCCGAGAAGCTCTTTTCGCAGTCGGCACTCCACTCAAATTTAGTCTTCTTTTGGGTCAATCTGGTGAGGGGAACAGCTATCCTTGAGAATCCTTCAACAAACTTTCGGTAGTACCCGGC
Source organism: Eustoma russellianum (assembly GCA_036186865.1). Lineage (NCBI taxonomy): Eukaryota > Viridiplantae > Streptophyta > Magnoliopsida > Gentianales > Gentianaceae > Eustoma > Eustoma russellianum. The sequence continues at coordinate 15,723,129 of AP025044.1, read as the reverse complement.
TAGTCCAAGGAAACTTCTCACTTCCGTAACATTTGTTGGTGTGGGCCATTCCGTGATAGCTTCAATTTTCTTGGGATCAACTGAAAACCCATCTTTTGAAATAACATGGCCGAGAAAAGATACACTTCGCAGCCAAAACTCGCATTTCTAAACTTTGCATACAACTGTATTGCTCTTAGAATATTCAAGACCATGCTCAAATGGGCTGTGTGAGTCTCTTTGTCAGGTGAATAAATTAAGATGTCTTCTATGAAGACCACCACGAAATTGTCCAACTGGTCTTGAAAGATTCGATTCATGAGATCCATAAAGGCGGCAGGGGCATTGGTCAAACCAAAGGGCATGACCAAGAATTCGTAGTGTCCATAACGGGTTCTGAAAGCGGTCTTAGGGACATCTTCCACCTTAATCTTCAGTTGAAATTATCCGGATCGCAGATCAATTTTAGTAGAGATTCCTGCATTAAGATAATTTAGATAGGGTTTGAAAAGATTTAAATCTTAATCAAACTAAAGCTTATTAGTTACATACCCTGAGCTGGTCGAACAAGTCATCAATCCGAGACAATGGGTACTTGTTCTTTATGGTGATTTTGTTGAGCTCCCGGTAATCGATGCATAAATACATACTTCCATCTTTCTTTTTCACGAATAGCACCGGAGAACCCCATGGTGAGACACTGGCGAATGAGTTTCTTTTCTAACAGTTCGTGTAACTGCTCTTTTAGCTCCTTCAATTCTGCAGGTGACATTCTATAAGGGGCTTTCGATGTGGGTTCAGCTCTTGGGATAAGGTTTATTTCGAAAACAACCTCGCGATCAGGAGGTAGTCCAGGTAAATTATCAGGAAACACTTTAGGGTATTCATTGACAATTGGAACTTGTGAAAGGGTAGGGCTTGCTAGCTCAGCACTCAGGACATAGACAAAGAATCCTTCATGACCTTTCCTTAACGCTCGGCTGGCTCGAGCTGCATTAACAAAAACTTTCTGGGATGGTTTCTTTAACTTAGCTCCTCCTTGGAATGACACTTCCTCTTGGGTCGGGTTCTTAATTATAAGTTGTCTACTGCGGCAGTCAATGTGAGCATGATTCTTTGAGAGCCAATCCATTTCAAGTATCACGTCAAAATCACTCATAGATATAGGAATAAAATTAGCCCCAAACCGATGCTCATTAAACTCGAGCGCACAGTTCTTGAAGATGTGATTAGAAACAAGCACCTGGTCACCAGCTGCTTGTACTCTATAGGGTGATTCTAATTTGACTGGATTATGGTCGAGATTCTTAGCAAACTTCCTTGAAATAAATGAGTGGCTAGCGCCACTGTCGAACAACACATTTGCGGGTATGCTACACACTAAGATAGTTCCTGATCCATGCATATTTTGATAAGCAATATAATAGGCATGTATAAGTAAAGCTTATTGAGGACATAAAACCTTTAAGTCTTACCAGTCACTACGTCAACAGTCTCCTCAGCATCAGCATCTGTCATGGCATGCACCCTTGCATTTGCTCATGCCCGTTGGTTCTTGGGCTACTATTGTTGCTGCACTCCTCTTCCTGGACAATCTTTAATCAGATGACCATCCTTGCCGCATCCAAAGCGTTTGCCCGTCTTCCATCTACACTCACCCATATGCCTTTTCTGGCACTGAGGGCATACTGGAATCGCTGGCTGCTGAGATGGAGTTTGATTCTTCTGCTGATTATATTGTTATTGCAGGCAACACTGATTCTGCCCTTGAGATTGTCCCTATCGAACTGACCCTTTGAAATTCCTTTTAGCCACCTTCCTGTACTTCTCATTTCCGGTCCCTTGTCTTTCTCGTTTTTGTCCCACATCATCTCGTCGTATAATGTCTCTCTCAATCCGATAGCATGCGTCTAAGAGTGCTCCAAAATTGGTAGGATTTGCATTCACTAACCACGTCCTGATTCTTGGATTCAGGCCTCTTTCAAAATTTAGCATTTTTGTCTCTTCGTCATTCATGGTAACAGGTTGAAACCTTCCTAGTGCCATAAATTTATTTCAGTACTCAGCTACCGTCATGCCTGGCTCTTGCTTCAGAGATTCAAACTCATGCCTCTTTTGCAGCTTGACCGATGGAGGGATATAAAACTTGTGAAATTCTTGTAAAAATCATTCCCAGGCAATCGGTCTAGGCAAAGGTTGCAGATTTGTCTTCCACCATTGATTTGTTTCACTGATCAAGAAAGGTCTGATGGCTTGAGCTTTCATCTCTTCTGGGGCTTGAATTAACTCAAAGCAATTCTCGACTTCATCCAACCATTTTTCTACAGTATCAGAATCTGGTTTTCCCTCAAACGGCGGTACATTTACTCTCTTTAACTTCTCAAAGTAGTACTGAGCATCTCTCATAGGCTGGTGTGGATGGGGTGGAGCATTCTGATGAATTAGGCCTTGCCCGATCTGAGTGACAACTTGGCAAAAGGCCTGAAAAGCGTTCATGTCAGGGATGACCGGTGGAACAGGTGCCTGCGGTGCTAGTAGGGGATTGTTCTGAACTGGAGGATTTTGGTCTGGCTGTGGCGGCGGGACCTGAACTGGTGGTGGAGGGATGGGCTCTCGAGCAGCTGGTTGTGCTTTCGGAGGTCTGCCACGTGGTCTCACCTCTGCACTATGGGGTTTAACATTTACTTGGAATATCGGAATAAAACTAATTTATTTGGACTAAGGACCATAATTTGAAAATTTTAAATAAGGGAAGGGCATGTCTTACGTTATAGACCTGGCTTTCATAAATCAGGATCAATTATTAGGTTGCATCCTAAACCTGATCTAAGTGGTCCTAGTCTAAGGCCATCACTCATCTAAGATCATGACTTAGGTCTAAGATCAAACTTAGGTTGCTAAGATCGTATCTTAATTCTACGTTCTGCCCGAAATCTAGAGCCAGGGCTCTGATACCACCTGTAGCGCCCCGCACCTGGTCCGCGTCCGAATACGGTGCACCCGCCGTACCTCACTAAGGAGAGTACAAAGCGTCATGCGTAACATGCGAAAATCCATGACTTATGCTATGGACTCTCATGTTAACATTTAACATGGTAGTAAAATTTAGGCAGTATTAAAACTTTTCAAAATAAACATACAATACCAAAGTACTAAGTTCCCAAAAGAAATAGTCCACCAAAATACATCATCAGTACTTCAAAGAGTTTAGCATAACTCATAATACAAACATTAAGGCAACCCAAAAGTCCATAAGCTTTGCTCCCTTCAGATTTCTTCACCTATGGATAAGGCACCCTCGACTCGTCCTCGATCCACTCAATCTTAGCATTAGCTGGCTATGGGAAAAAATAAAAGTGAGTGATAAAAATCACTCAGCAAGAATACAATAAACTACCATGAAATACATAAAAAATTATAACATGAATGTAATACCCCGAAAAACTCAAATAATATTTCATACCTTGTCTTTAATCCTAAGTTTGCTTGACGTTATAGCTTAAGCATAATCTTAGGTAGTGCTATACCAATAATAACTTATTAACCATTAACTGTAACATGCAACATGTCTACATGCTCGTGAGCTATGCAAAATGCAATGCATGATGCCATGTCATGTCAAAACATCATTTTGGTCCCATAAAATAACGTGTCATAAAATAGAGTGTCAGATAAATTAACCCCGGATCTGAGCAGGCCCAGAACATATCAACAGACCAATTAACCCCGCACCTTGGACGGGTCCAGAACATGTATCAGATCAATTAACCCCAGATCTGAACGGGTCCAGAACATGTATCAGATCAATTAACCCCGGATCTGAACGGGTCCAGAACACATCATGTCACAGACCAATTAACCCCGGGTCTAGAGTCGGGTTAGTCACATGCTTAGCCGACAAAGGAAATCATGAAACTTTCTTTAAAACATGGGACCATAAAAACTTTTCATGCGTAATGGAAAACATTTTCACTTGAACAGACTTACTTGCATAAACTCATAAAATCAGGTTCATGTGGCATATGGACATGCATGATATATGGAATGATATGCAATGCAAGTCATAAAGTGAATAATTGTAAGCATTTCTTATAACTTGTCACAAGCATGATTTTGGAACTAAGAATTTCCAGATTTTCTACTTTAAGTCCATAGGCGGCTAACTAGGCTTTCGAGACCTTAAAATCTTCATTATTTGGATCACAACCTGAAAAATATCCTAAGGCTTAACCCGTATAAGCCCAAACCGTATATAGAGGTCCATATCCTCCAAATTGGCCCTTCTTAAATTAATTCTCTGTTCAGCCCAATTTTCAGTTTTAGTACATCCACTTTATGTTCGTAATTACACATCAAAACTTTAAGACCAACCGGATTAATTTACATGGTCTTACTCCTTTATGTCTTAGGTGATTGTCATAAAATTTCTAGATCAATCCAACAATCTTAAAGAGCTCATTTAATTAATTTTCTGAAACACGTCATGTGCTAAACTGAACTGACCCATTTTAGTAAAAATTCAATTGTGGCAAAACCATGATTTATTTTTCCAAAATTCTAACTCACACATGTCATAAACAGGTGAAACTAACATTCTACCGAAAATTAGCCCATTTTCATGTTCCTAAGATCCATTTCTGAGTCCCGCAAACCGTCACATAATTTCTGCTCTGTTCCAGTAATTTCAGTTGAGCAGTTTTACTAATTAAATCATTAAAAATAATCCACAACTTGTTTTACCCAAATTCCAGCTTGCGTATTCACTACACACATAGGATTATTACTATGCCAAAAATCAATTTTATTGATCATCTACAAGGTCTCTTTTTAAGCCAATCCAAAATATGTACTGTTCTGCTCAATTCGAGACTTTCCAGTCTGAGCAGTTTTACCAAATATTTTCTTAAAAATAATCCGTAACTTATTTATCGAAATTCCAACTCTCATGTCTGCTACACATATAGGGATAAATTTGTATAACAAAAATCAGATTGATTGAAGGTCTTCAAGATCCATTTTTAAGCAGTTAAAAACGCCAATCAATTCTGCTCAGTTCCGGTGGTTTGATGTTTTGTCATTCATTCAAGTCAAATGTACCCTATTTCGTTTGTTCTTATGAAATAGCTTATTAGTTAACACATACACCCCCTTGAATCATGAATAGCCATGTCTTATGCTTCTTATAGAGTCACTTTTTGCATCATACTAAACAGTTGTAGATTGTACACAAACAAATATCACATATGCCCAAGATAGATGTTCTTCCTTGGAATCAAGGTTCACCCTTCTTTCCATCCTTTAGGCCGAAACATATACGGACCTTAAACACATTTTACAACTTATATTCAAATATGCAACATATTCAAGAGTCATTTTAGCCTAGTCTTACAAATGACCTCATGAAAACTAACATCCATTACATGCATGCCTTCCTAAGACCTCTCAAGTTTCAATCAAGAATTAATCTTGCCTAGACTCACTTAGATGCACCTTAATGCATCCTAAAACAGCCTCATACCATGTTTCATGTAAGAAAAGATTCCATCTTTGAAAGAATGAACCACATGCAAGGCATTTTCTTAGGAAATCACTAAGATACAATCTTGAACTTAAGATATTCAACTAAAGATCATATCTTAAGAACTTCTAACCATTCAAGTTACTAATTCTTTAAATAAATAATGAGAGATTAGTGTATATTTTCCTCTTCAAGCTAAAGCTTTTGTCTTAGCTTGGTTATAGAATGAGTTGAGTTGAAATCCTGCTCTTTCTTCACCCTTGAACATACAGTTTTGGAAGAAGAGGAAGGAAGAAGGTTAGTCTTCATTCAATAGTGAAAATAGGATGTATTTGAAGCTAGAACATCTTACCAAAATGACCTTTGAGTGGAGATTCAAATATCCCAAGATAGCACCACCTAAGGGAGTTGAAACTTTGCACCTATGGAATCATGAAGGTCACAGTTTTGGAGTGAAGAAGAGAACATCAAGGTGAGGTTCATCATCTTGTAAGAAAAATCTACTTAAGAACCTTGAAGTGAGGCTTACCTAGATGATCTTGGATCTTTGAAGATGAAGATGAAGTTGAATCTCCTAGCTTCAAGGTGTTGGCCGAAAGTTTTATGGTGGAGGGAGATGGAACTTTGCTTAAGTGTTTGCTAGTATGCTTCTTCAAGGGAATGTTCAAGATGAGATTGTAAGGATGGTGTCTAGAAATTTAAAAAAAAATATCTAAGGGGTAAGGGAAGGGGCAACCACTAGTGCATGGGAGAGGGGGAAAGAGGACCTAAGCTTACTTTTTCTTACACCCTAGGTCATTTTTTCTTATTTTAATATTTCTTTTGTATGCAACTTGGTTATTTTATATTTTTAATTATTATGTAATTTGTTATTTAAATTTATTTGGAAGGATGTAGAGAATTCTAGATTCTCCCAAGCCTTGGCCGAAATTAGGAGGGTGTTGGGGGGTATTTTTCTGCTTTCACATTTATCAAATCCCATATTTATTTAATTTATAACATTTATTTGTTTTATCAAATTATGATTTTAATCTTATTTTTGTGAGAATCAATTAGGCTTGCATTTTATAAACGAAATTGTTCTATGGTTGATCTAGGCCTCTTGGCCGAAATTTCACAAGAAATCACAATACCTTGTGACATCCCCTTAATTAATTATTTTGTATCCATTTGACAAGTATCTAAGTAAAGTAGTGCTAAGTTGACTTAAGTAACATGCATTTGAAAGAATCATCGTTTTCATTACGTCACTTGATCATAGTTTCAAGTACATGGTCGTTGAGGTACAACAGGCACAAAGGCAACAAATTGAAGAATGGAAAGTTCCCTTCCACCTTTATCACAAGCCTTTATATATATATATATATATATATTCAGTTGTTTTAGAAAAAGGCACTATACACATATATTTCAACGTACTACCGACACGTTATATATTTTGCGAACGTACGTTAATGTTACACCACTATATTTACCTCATATTTATGAGTATATTCAAGTCTCATATCATATGACATAAGTCACGGTGATGACAAAATTATTAGGACACGTTACAAGGTTCTACACCAAAAATTGTCGTATCGGGTGAATACCGAAACTTCACCAACGTGTCACGTACTTGCCATATATAGATGGCCAGCCCCTACACTTCAAAAATGGCCACAAATTTCGTGGCATACATGGTATATTCAGCCATAAAATCATTCCATATTGGCACACACAAATCACCCCCAATTAAAGCTAAATTATGGAGATTTCAAATTCAACATTTAAGCACATAGGGCGCCACTTACTTCAGCCATTAGAGCTGAATATTCAAGTTATTCTATGTATATTATGTTTGACATAATATATATAACATGTGCAAAAAGTTTGAATTCAATCGGATTAAAATAACGTAATCGACAAAAGTCAAAAATTCGGTTTTCTACGAACACGACACTTGGAACGTTTTTGGCATGACATATAACATGTATCTAGACACTTTATAAATATTCAATACATTCTAAAGTGTTCTAGAAAATGAATTTAGGACTGATGGGAATTTACCATATGTGTATAATTATTGTGCACTATTTTATAAAGTTGACAAAAATGAAATTCAGCACATGCTCAAGCCTAATACACACCTACTACAGCCTTGATGGAGCATATGTGGAGCCTAGTTGGCATCTTGATTGGCCAAGAATGAAGTATACAAGGTTGGTGACATAAAAGAAGGAACTACACAAGGTAATGTTTCAAACTATGTCACATTTGTAAAACATGCTGAAAATTTCAGCATGTGTGCACTTGAGCTGGCCAAAATTCTTAACCTTAATGATGATTTATTTGCCTCCTCAAATATTAATGGATTGATTTGAAGATGTTATGGAAATATTCTGATGATATTTGAAATATCACACATGCTAAAAATTTCAGCATGTGTTGAATGAATATGGCCGAAATTTGGCACTAACATTCAACATATCTGATTCTTAATTTTCAAGGGATTAATCTAATACCAACATGGAAATGTTTTGAATATGTTGTGTATATCACACATGCTGAAGTTTCAACATGTGAAGAAATCAATTGGCTGATTTTCTTGAGGATTACGGAGATCAATTGTCTTGCAAATTTTATGGAATTAATGATGTGACTTATGGCAACATTTTTATGACTAATTGGAATATGTTTTTAAGTGATATTTTTAGATTTATGAAGTCATCAACTGATGACAACTCTTATCCAATCAATGAGTGCCAATTAAGCAAGGCTATAATGATCATCCAATGAAGTGTTGCAAAGTAAGCAAATGAATGTCACAATGATGGAAGATATTCTTCCAAGGACTTAAAAGATAATTTCCAAGGGGAAGAAACGCAAAGGGGGGCGGCCACATCTTGGTAAAAAGAGAGAAGGAGAGAAAACCAAAGACAAGTCTTACAAATCAAAGAGCTAAAAACGTGTTCATCATCTCCTTCTTCTACACTTTTTTCTTCTTCTCTCTCAAAGCCTATTCTATTCATATTCATACATATTGTATAGGCCTTCATATAAACCACCATACACGCTATATTATTGTAAGAGATTGATCAAGGTGTGATCAATCTTTCATCCGCTCGGTGGTGGTGTTCGTGATCATTGTGATTCTTTGTAAGGTTTGTAAAGGGTTGGAGTTGGTGTATAACTCCATCAATCCTGTGTGGTAAGGTGTTGTTTGTTGTTTTGTGATTAGTGATAACTGAGGAAGGTGTCCTCGAAGACTGGAGTAGGTTGATTTAACCGAATCAGTATAAAATTCCTTGTGTTCTTTACTTTTCAGCACTTACTTTCAGTTTCCAAGCTAGTGCATCATTTTCAATCGCAATCTTAAAAAAAAAATCAAAGGAATTTCATGTAGCGCCCCGCACCCCGGACTGTGTCCGAATACGGTGCATCCACCGTACCTCACTAAGGAGAGTACAAAGCGTCATGCATAACATGCGAAAATCCATAACTTATGCCATGGACTCTCATGTTAACATTTAACATGGTAGTAAAATTTAGGCAGAATTAAAACTTTTCTAACTAAACGTGCATCACAAAAGTAAAGAGTCCCAAAAAATAATAGTCAACAAAACACATCACATATACCCCCAAAGAGTTTAACATAGTTCATAATACAAACGTCATGACCGCACACAAAAGTCCTTAAGCTTTGCCTTCTTCAGATCTCCTTGCCTACGGATATGGTACTCTCTGCTCATCCTCGATCCACTCAGTCTTAGCATTTTCTGGCTCTGGGGAAAATAAAAGTATGAGTGATAAAAATCACCTAGCAAGAATACAATAAACTACCATGAAAATACATAAAGAATTATAACATGAATGTACTAACCCGAAAACCTCACATAATAATTCATACCTGGTCTTTAATCCTGAAATTGCTTGACGATATAGCCTAAGCATAATTTCCAGATAGTGCTATACCAATAATGTCGTATTAACCATTAACCGTAACATACAACATGTCAGCGTGCTCATGGATTATGCAAAATTTAAAAATGTCGTGTCAAAACCACATTTAGTCCCATAAAATAACATGTCAGAAAAAATAGAGTGTCAGATCAATTAAAACCCCGGATCTGAGCGGGTCCAGAACATATCAGCAGACCAATTAACCCTGGGTCTGAGACGGGTCCAGAACATGTATCAGATCAATTAACCTCGGATCTGAACGGGTCCAGAACATGTATCAGATCAATTAATCCCGGATCTAAACGGGTCCAGAACATGTATCACATCAATTAACCCCGGATCTGAACGGGTCCAGAACATATCATGTTAACAAACCAATTAACCTCGGGTCTAGAGTCGGGTTAGTCGCATGCTTGGCCGGCAAAGGAAGCATGAAGCTTTCTTTAAAACATGGGACCATAAAAACTTTATGCATACCAAAAACAAAGTTAATTGTAAAACTTGCTTGCATAAGTAAAATCCATAAAATCAGATTCATGTGGCATATGATCATGCATGATACATCTAGTGATATGCAATGCAAGTCATGACATGAATAGTCATAAACATTTCTTCTAACGTGTCAATAAACATGATCTCAGAAACTAAATATTTCCAGATTTTTACTTCATGTTCATGGGGAAGTCAAGCTAACCAATCAGGTCCATTTCCATAATCTTTTGTCATACATGCGTTGGGTGGGGTCTTATGTACATGTTCGTAAAATTTTCGTAACTTCCTAAGACGAATAAAGTCCTTAAGTCATCCAATCATTATCGAGTGTACATGCTGAATTCTGAGGTATAATCACCACATTACCTTATCTTTTGAGGCCCTAAAACCTTAATTATTTGGACCATAACCTGGAAAATATAATAACCTCCCTAAGGATTAATAGCCATGAGCCCAAACTGTATATATAGATCCAAATCCATCAAATTGGGCCTTTTATAATTAATCTCCTGTTCAGCCAGATTTCTAGTTTTAATACATCCACTTCATGTCCATATTTACCCACCAAAACATTAAGACCAACTTGATTAATTTGCATGATCTTACTCCTTATGTCTTAGGTGATTGTCATAAAATATCTAGATCAATCCAATATCCTTAAAGAGCTCATTTAATTAATTTTCTGAAACAGGTCATGTGTTGAAAACTGGACTGACCCATTTTAACTAAAAATTAAAATTGTGGCAAAACCATGATTTCTTTTCCGAAATTCCAAATTCACACATGTCATAAACATGTGAAACTAACATTCTACCGAAAATTAGTCCATTTGCATGTTCCTAAGGTCTATTTTTGAGTCCAGAAACCCGTTACTTAATTTCTGCTCTGTTCAAGTAATTTCAGTTGAGCAGTTTTACTAATTAAATCATTAAAAATAATCCACAACTTGTTTTACCAATATTCGAACTTGCGTACACACATAGAATTCTACCATGCCAAAAATCAGCTTTACTGAACATCTACAAGGTCCCTTTTAAGCCAATCAAAAAGATGTACTGTTCTGCTCAGTTCCAGACTTTCCAGTCTGAGCAGTTTTACCAAATATTTTAATAAAACTATTTCACATCTTATTTTACTAGAATTCTAACTTTCATATTTCCTACACCCACAAGGCTGTCACCACACCGAAAATCAGCCTTATTGAACATCTACAAGATTCCTTTTAAGACCATTCAACACGTTATACCATTCTGCCAAGTTCCAGAATTTCCAGCCTGAGCAGTTCCACCAAATATTTTATTAAAATAATCTGTATCTTCTTTTATCAAAATTCTAACTCTCATATTTGCTACACACATAAGGCTAACTTTGTACCAAAAATCAGCTTTATTGAATATCTACAAGATCCCTTTTTAAGCTATTCAAACGTGGTCAATTCTGCCCAGTTCCAGTGATTTGATGTTTTGCCATTCTTTCATGTCAAATGTCCACAATTTGTCTCATTCTTATAAATAGCTTATTGCTCACCACATACAACCTTTTTTCCATTAAATTCAGATATATTTTTTTATTGGATCACCTTTGCATCATACCAAAAACAGTTGGTAGTTTGAAGATAACAAGTATTATAATGTTTCCAAAACAAGTGTTCTTTCTTGAAGCCAAGACTTATCATCATCTTCACCACTAGGGCCGAAAGTTATGAGGTGTCACACACAAAATTTACTACATTAGTTTGGACATGCAACACATTCTCATGCTAGTTAATCTTAAATCCTAGAAAGTAAGCTTGTAAAATTAGAACTAGCACTTGCATGTCACTTTGATGATTCTTAAGTTTCATCCAAGATCCATTCTTGTCTAAGGTCACTTAGTCGAACCTTAACTCATCCAAAACAGCCTTATAACATTTTGCATGTAAGAAAATATTCCATCTTTGAAAGAATTAATCACATGCAAGGCAATGTTCTTAAGGAATCACTAAGACACCATCTTGAACTTAAGATATTCAACTAAAGATCACATCTTAGGAACTTCTAGCCATTCAAGCCACTAATTCTTTAATTAAATCATGAGAGATTAGTGTATACTTGCCTCTTCAAGCTAAAGCTTTGGTCTTAGCTTGGATTTTGGATGGAATGAGTTGAAATCTTCTCCTCCTTCACTTCTTGAACACACGGTTTTGACGAAGAGGAAGGAAGAATGTTAGTCCTCATTCTATAGTGAAAATAGAATTTATTTGAGGCTAGAACATCTTACCAAAAATGAGACCTTGATGAAGCTTCAACTATCCAAAGGTTGCACCACCTAAGAGGTTGAAATCCTGCCACCTATGGCCAAAAGGGAGGTCACGGTTTATGGAGAAAACAAACAACACCCTCGTGAGATTTATCATTTTGCATGAAGAATTTACTTAATGAGCTTGAGATGAAGCTTACCTAAACACTCCTTGAGATTGTAGATGAAACTTGAATTGAATTCTTGACTCCAAGAGGGAGGGCCGAAAATTTTGTGTGGGTGTGGAGGAAGATGGAAATCTTGCTAAGTGTTGCTTGGCTTTTCTTTAGAGGAATTTAAAGATGGAGATGAAATGTAGTGGGTTTGTAATATTTAGAAAGAATCTAGATTGGCATGGGAGGGAAAAATTCGGCAGCATGGGGGAGAAAGGAAGGCCTAGGCTTGTAGGCTACAAGCTTTTGTCTCCCATGCATGTTTTCCTTAATATTTTATTATTATTATTTCTTTCATGCCTTATTATTTTATTGTTTTATTTGCTTGCATGCTTGTTTATATTTTAATTTTTATTTAGTTAATTATTCTAAGAATTATGTGGACATATGTGGAGGATTCTAGAATCCTTGGGGTATGGCTGAAAATTGGGGGTATTTGGGGGGCATTTAGTCATTTCTTATTTATCATATCCCAACTTATATAATTTATAATGTTATTTATTTTATTTAATTATGATTTTACTTAGACTTTATTTCAATGTTGATCAATGTTCTTGTGGCCGAAATTACAAGGGCTTGGAGGTCATTGTAGTCTTTTCACTCATTGATTTATTCATGTAAATATGATATTTCTCCTAACATCTAATTTATAGTGTAGGTTGTATGTCTTGCTTTGAGGAAACTACTTGGGCTAATCTTCTTATGAAATGGAAATTATTCCAAGATCCTCCAAGGCCCACTAACCGAATCTGCCTAAGTCTTGGAGGGCTAGATGGCCATTTCACGCGCTCTACGACATCCGTTGTGTAATTATATTACACCTATCTCAAAGAAAGTTTAGATACAGAACCACTGAGATAACTTAATAAAATGCAACTCGGAGAGCTTACTTATACGTCGCAGCATACGGGTTCTAGTTTAGTACGATTTTTGCGGGGTACAACATTTCAAAAATCGCAAAACTTTTCAGAAACATAGCCACACGTTTTAAGTTTCATTTGGTGCAAGTTTCAACCCTTTTGGACAAGTATAAGTCATCCAAACGTCAAAAGTTCTGAGACTAGTGCAGTCCTGATTTCAGGCTTTCAAAAGTGAGACTTTGAACGGATTTGACTAACTTCCAAAAAGAATATTTCAAAACTGTTTCAACACAATTAAATAAACATACTAAGAGATTTTTCATTAAAGTTTCAGAGCATTTGGAAGCCATGGTTTAATCAGAATAAAATTTGCAAGTCAGACTACCGTTTCTGGCAGATTTGCGCAATCTGACCCCAACGATTTTGAAAAGGGTTAAAGGTTTAGTTTTGATCTGAAATTTTAGAAGCAACTCAGAACATCTGAGACTAAGATCTCTCCAAATTTCAGAATTTTTGAAGACCTGTAACCTAGTTTTCAAAACGTTGCAAAACAGGTCCTGAAAACAGAAACTGTTTTCAGAAGTTGGGCTTCTTGATTAAAACAATTTTAAAAAAAAATTTCTGAACCAACTATTCAACCCCCCGTTCTAGTGGTGCCGTGCATGTCCTAAAAGTGGTATCAGAATGCAGGAACACTCACAACTAAAGGATCCAACGATCTAAGTGAGATGGCAATGACTAGCTTCAAAACCGAGCAGGAAGGTATGTCTAGTCAAAGACCTCCTCTTTTTGATGGTGAGTCCTTATTCAATGGAAGGTAAGAATGAAACTTTTTCTTATGGATATTGATATTGATCTATGGTCCATCATAGAGGACGGTCCATTTATTCCTTCAAAATTAATCTACTATAGATGGAAGTCACACTAGAGGCCGTTAAGCCAAAACAAGAGTATACTAGTGATGACCCAAAAGAGACAAGCATGAATGCTAGAGCATGCAATTACTTTGAAACGGGCTAAGTAAAAGTGAATCTAGCTATGTGTCTAATTGCTCTAGTGCTCAAGAAATGTGGACAATTCTTGAGATGAAACAATAAGGGACTAGCCAAGTAAAAGAGTCCAAGATTAATATGCTTATGTCCACACTTGAGTCCTTAAAGTTATTGCCAAATGAGTATATTGTCGATATGCATCTACGCTTGACTAACATTTACAATTATCTTGAGTCTCTTGGCAAAAGCTTTCTCTATGCAGGAAAAGGTCCAAAAGGGTACTACGAAGCCTTCCATCCGAATGGGACCCTAAAGTGATGTCTATAGAGGAAAGCAAGGAAACCAAATCAATTAAAATGGAAGAACTAATTGGATCACTAAAGGTATATGAAAACAAACTCACTATAAGGAAATCGGAATCAACGTCGAAACAAGGCTCGTCTCAAAACCCAAACAAAGGAGAAGAGCTCTCAAGGCCTCCACTTAGAGTGACACATCTGACTCTAAGACTAATACAGAAGAGGAGACGACACAAGTATGCTTTGTATCCAAAGCATCAAGAGAGGGAACCCATACATTAAAAGACACATCTATCAAGTGGTTCCTTTACAGTTGTTGCTCGAGGCACATGACGGGT
>AP025044.1:15663539-15708153 GCA_036186865.1 Eustoma russellianum | reverse complement strand
TGAAAATCAATAAGGTTTAAATGTGAAAAATATTAGAAGCGATAGAGGCGGTGAATTTAAAAACAATGACATGATTGCATTTTGCGAAGAAAATGGTATCAAACATGAATTTTTGCCACCTAGAACTCCACAACAAAATCGAGTAGTAGAAAGAAAGAATAGGACACTACAAGAAATCGCTAGAACCATGTTGTGTGAAAATAAATTGCCTAGATTTTTGTGGGAGGAAGCCATAAATTGTGCATGATACATAGTTAATCGTTTGTCTATTAGAAAGAAAATAAATAAAACGCCTTATGAGATAGTAAATGATCGCATGCCTAAAATTGATTACTTTCGTGTGTTTGGTTGCAAATGCGTTGTTTTAAATACGAAAGATAATTTAAACAAGTTTGAATCTAAATCAATTGAATGCATAAAAGATAATTTCCAAGGGGAAGAAAGGCAAAGGGGGTGGCCACATCTTGATAAAAAAAGAGAAGGAGAGCAAACAAAAGACAAGGCAAGTCTTACAAAATAAAGAGCTAAAAACGTGTTCATCATCTCCTTCTTCTACACTTTTTTCTTCTTCTCTCTCAAAGTCTATTGTATTCATATTCATACATATTGTATAGGCTTCATATAAACCACCATATACGCTATATTTTTGTAAGAGATTGATCAAGGTGTGATCAATCTTTCATCCGCCTGGTGGTGGTGTTCGTGATCATTGTGATTCTTTGTAAGGTTTGTAAAGGGTTGGAGTTGGTGTATAACTCTATCAACCCTGTGTGGTAAGGTGTTGTTTGTTGTTTTGTGATTAATGATAACCGAGGAAGGTGTCCTCGAAGACTGGAGTAGGTTGATTTAACCGAACCAGTATAAACTTCCTTGTGTTCTTTACTTTTCAGCACTTACTTTCAGTTTTCAGCATAGTGTATCATTTTCATCCCAATCTTACAAATATCAAACGAATTTCAAAAATCACGAAACTTTCCAGAAACATAACCACACATCTCAAGTTTAATTTGGCGCAAGTTTTAACTTTTTTTGATAAGTATAAGACATCCAAACGTCAAAAGTTCTTAGACTAGTACAGTCTAATTTTAAGGCTTGCAAAGGTTGAGACTTTGAACATATTTGACTAACTTTCTAAAAGAATGTTTCAAAACTGTTTCAACCCAATTAAATACACATAGTAAGGGATTTTTTATTAAATTTTCAGATCCTTTGGAGGCACGGTTTAATCTTAATAAATTTTTCAATTCAGATTACCGAATCTAGCAGATTTGCACAATCTGACCACCAACAATTTTTATAAGGGTTAAAGGTTGAATTTTGATCTGAAATTTTTAGGAAATACTCAGAAAATCTAAGACTAAGATCTATCCAAATTTTAGAATTTTTGAAGACATGTAACCTAGTTCAAAACGTTGCAAAACAGGTCCTGAAAATATAACCTATTTTCAGAAGTTGGGTTTTTGGATTAAAACAATTTTAAAAGCCAAATTTTCCGCACCCACTATTCAACCTCCCCTTCTAGTGGTGGCGTGCAGGTCCTACAGTACTTGCCCGAGAGCGGGACTATGACTCTTCACCATCCGAGACCATGCGGGAGTGTATCATCAAAGTGTTGCACAGATGAGGCTTGCGCAGACACGTGCTTTTCTTTATTGGAAGCAAAAGGCCAATGTTAAGTGGCTCAAAGAAGGGGATGCTAACACCGCCTTCTATCATCAAATGGTAAAGGACAAAAGGACACGTCAATATATTCGTAGAATCTTGCATGAGGACGGAGTAGAATGTGTGTTAAGTGCGGATATAAAAGCTGAGGCAGTGACTTATTTTTTCAAACCTTTTTTCTACTGCGCCTGTTGCCAACTACGAATCTGTTCTTCATCATATTCCCTCTTTATTAGCGGTGGAAGATAACATCAAGCTGCAGGCTATGCCGACTTTGCAGTAGATAAAGCGGGTTGTGTGGGATCTTCGCCCATCAAGTGCGGTAGGTCTGGACAGATATCCAGGTTCCTTCTACTGTCGGTTTTGGCAGGTTATACATCTTGATGTCTTTAAAGCAGTTCAGGAATTTTTTTTAGGGGTTGTGATACCTAAATAGGTAGCTTCGGCCACTATAACTTTGATTCCTAAGGTGCAAAGCCCTTAGGTATTTGCAGAATTTCAACCCATTTGCTTGATAAACTTTATATCTAAAGTGGTAACGAGGTTCATCTCTACTAGACTTGCTGGCTTATTGCCCAAGCTCATCTCTTCAAAACAAGCAGGATTAATGAAAGGAAGGGGCATTATAGAACAAATACTTTTGGCTCAAGAGATGGTCCATGTGCTTGATCGTCGGACTAGAGGTGGTCATGTTATGGTTAAATTGGATATGGCTAAAGCATTCGACCGCTTCAGCTGGCAGATATCTCAGCTTACTCCTGCAACTCGGTTTTGACTCCAGACTTGGTCATATCTTAATTAACAATTTAAGTGCTACACGGTGTTCAGTCCTTATCAAAACATCTATGGCAGGTAAGTTGAGGGCGGTAGTACCATCGATAGTTGCACGGGTCATCTGGAAAGAATATGCAGCGGTCTGTTTTGGCATGAAAATTTTGTTTATAGGAGATTTTTCAAGAATGTTGGAACAACAATCTAGATGTGGTGTTCTGCAGTGACTGGAAAGAAATTTGCACAAAATATGCCTCATTTAATAGCTCTTTCCTTCTCACCCTTAGTGACATCAAAACGGCTAAGGATTATTAGATGGGAGCTTCCTCTCATCAGAAAGATGAAATTAAATGTAGATGCATTAGTGGGAAGACGAAGCGCAGCCGGAGGTGCAATATTGCGAGATGACCAGGGACAGTTTATTTCGGCTGTATGTTTTGCACTGCCTCCTGTTAGTCCAGTACGAGCTGAGTTGTTAGCAATGATGCTAGCTCTAATTTATTATGCACAAGCGTATGACAGTCTCATCATTGAGATGGATTGTTATTCCATTATTCCATTATTGCCGCCTACACAGCAGACCACAGGCATATTAGCTAGGGAGCTGGCTCAAGCAGCTCTTTTCCTATCTCTTACCATGCCACTATCCAATATTGCCCGCGAGAAGCCAACATTGCAGCTCACACATTAGCACGACATGGATATCACTCCGTAGGCTTACATTGGTATAATTCACTTCATGGCCTTCCATGTGAGTTACGCAGAGCAATACTTATAGATGTGCAAGTGCCTAACTTGTGGCATTAGGCATATGTCTCACATTTTGTCGGTGATGTGCTCTATTGTTTGCTTGTGTCTCCAAAAGGCACGGGAAACACTGATTCAATGTCTCCAGCTGAGGACACATTTTCTGGTTTGATTTCTTCTGCTTGGGAAATGGCTTGCAATCAGATTGTCGCCTTGGTTCTCTTTGGATCAAGGCGACATGGGTACGTGCTATATCCTAACTTGTGTCTTTTACATATGTTGTGGCTACTTTATCAACACATGACTTATATTTTGCTTTGCACGAGGAGCGACGACTATCAAGGACTTGCATTAATGCAGGGATTTTCTCAACACTGCTTTCAGGTTGTCGTTTCTGAGGCTACCGATGGGGAAATTTTCCGCTTGCGGTGGCAGAGCACCATTTTTATTATTTGTATTATGATTTCATATTACTTGTCATTGCTCAACACTCTAACCATATAAATATGTTCCTTCGCCAAGGTTTTATCCACAAGGGTGATTTTACTTGACAAGGTTTTAATGAGGCATATCATATATGATTGGAGGTTGACAATCATTAGCTCGCTTCATTATCTTTTTTCATATGATGAACTTGATGTAATATGGTTTTCCTCCGTCATAAGTGAGGTTGCATAGTAATACAAATGGTTTTCAATATATATATATATATATATATATGTATGAAAATAGTGGTTCCGGGTATCTTGGTGCACAATATATGGCGCAGTTATACTAATCTTGTGTATGGGGAGATGCCAAGCTTTTCACATTCAGCTCTCCGAGCCGCGATACATTTTGACATACACATGCGGTTCCATACATTGCATGGGTCAAAGCTAGCAGCAGGGCCATCTCCTTCTCTATCCTGGCTTCCATATCTTCAACCGCCCCGTCTTAAGCTCGTCAGATGGCTCACTCCCCCACCAGGAAAATTTAAAATGAATGTAGATGCAGCGGTTGGACGACGCTATTCAGAAGGCGGTGTTATACTATGTGATCAATCGGGCACTTGCATCCGCGCGATATCATTTCGGTTGCCTACTTGCACACCTTTGATGGCGGAAATTCAGACTTTTTTATTTCGCTTACTCTACTTCCTTCCATTATATCGTGCACTCGTTCTGGAGACTGATTGTGCCCAAATAACGCATCGCTTACGTCAGCCATAAACAGTCTATGGCAACTATCATCTGCACCTGCTACAGACTTTAATTCATACTCATCGGTTAGAGCTCACACATATATATAGAGAGGCTAACATGGCAGCCCACTACCTGGCCCAATATGCCATGACATCGCCGGCTACAAGCTATTTTAATGCTAACAGTCTGCCTACAATGGTCAAAGTTGCAGTCAATTTGGATCTAACAACTTCAAACATACGCACCCATTAAACTTTGATCTTCCATATGGATTGGCACACTACATTATTTTCTGCCTGTATTTTGTTAAATACAGGCAGCCTCGTCTTCCATAAGGATTGGCATGCTTGCAATATCTCTGCCTGTACTCTCATAGGTACAGGCAGACTCGGTGAGTCCCTGTTTCTTGATCTTACATGTTTATTTCCTATCGGGGAGGTCTCGTATCTTTACCACGATTATACTGCGCCATATCTTATCTTCCACATGGATTGGCTTTCTTATCTTTCCTCTGCCTGTACTCTACTGGGTATAGGCAGAGTTGGTATGTTCATAATTCCTTTGATGGAGTGCCGATTGTCACATATTGTTCATGGGTTTAATACACTCTTCTGTTTTTGTGATGCATGGACGGAGCCACCTCTTGGTGAACACAACCACGGACGGTTATTCTCCCTGCGCCTTCTACCTCCTAGATGTCTGCTGCAACTTCTCAACTTACAACTTCTGCCCCTGCTATGGATTGCATTTTGTTTCTTGGCCACTGCTGCGGTTTCTGCACACCGAAGAATTCATCACGACCATATGTTTAGTTGGATTTTACATCTCTTATTCCTACGTATTTTTTGCATCTTACACGGTTACTTATACTGTAGTGTCTATCAACATTCCATTGATATAAATATCTACGCTTTTTCCTTCGTCAAGGTTTTATCCACAAGGGTGGTTTTACTTGACAAGGTTTTAATGCGGCATATCATATATCCAATGGATGTTGATAATCATTTAATGCTACTATGCTCTTTTATGTAATAAGGTTTTCCTCCGCCATAAGTGAGGCTTATCTTTAATAAAATGTTTGTTACAAAAAAATATGTATGTATGTATGAATATATATATGCACACATCTATGACGTTGACTTGGGTATGAGTTTGACTCTTATGCATGCTCTCATTTCTTTTATTATTGCCATCGGTATAACTTCTTCCTTGCACTCTCACGAGGTACATGTCATAATGGATTCATCAAGATCAAGCAACGTCTTTCAACAACATTCAGTCATCCGCAGCCGCCACGAGCTAGTAGCGTTTTCTCTTCTGCAGAAATCACATCCACGTATTCATTTTTATATAGATTCGGTATCAATGATAGTCGTGTAAATATGTACGCTTTTTCCTTCGCCAAGGTTTTATCCACAAGGGTGGTTTTACTTGGCAAGGGTTAATCTGGCATATCATATACGACTGGAGATATGCCATCATTAGCTCGTTGTTTCACTTATTCTCGTACACTGATCATTGTAATATGGTTTTCTTTTGCCATAAGTGAGGATTATTAATAATAAAATTTTTCGTTCAAAAAAAATATATGCACACGTCTGTGTATATATATATATATGTGTGTGTGTGTGTATACATATATATATTGAGGTTTTGCTATCTGCAGTCTGAAAATTTTGTTTGTTGGGCTACCTTGACATATTATGTACATTTGGTTAAAATAGTAATGTATTAACTAGAGAAATCAAAGCATCAAAGGGATGTAACACATACAAAAGCCCTATTCGCAGGTCAACATGCTGACCTACATGTACTATTCACTAATGTAAGCAATTTTAAACAATAGACACAATGCTTACGTTTAAAACATATGGGAAAAACTTATACATTACTCTATATGTTAGGTCCGTGAAATACACTAGAAGGGGGAGTTAAATAGTGTGTTAATCCAAATTCGAATCTTTTTGAAATGGAAGCGATTTAACCAATACTTGAGGTGTTCTTTGAAGAAAATAACTTGAGAAAATAAAAGAACACCAAATTTATAGAGGTTCAAGACAAAGACTCTATTGTTGTTCTCCCCCCTAAGAGAAATAACAAGGTTCAACAAACCTAGCTCAAGAACAATGAAAATTCAACCTCTTTGAAGCCTAGCCTCCTTAAGATCTTCTTTGCACCAAAGAAACCTTCTATGGAGTTTGATGTAGCTCCTACTGATGAGGATCAAGGGCCCCATCAAGAGGTCAAAGGTCCTATAACAAGAAGGAGGGCAAGGGAACTTTGTCATCAAGTTGCCACCTTCTTGTACAAGCATGTTCAAGATGAGCCTAAGACTCCTTGGGTTCATTTCATTGAACCTTCAACTTGAGCATGTATCACATGCACGTCTACATTCTTGTTTTTGAATTTTATCTTGTGTCGTGTGATATTAGTTTTATGTATTTGCTTTGTAGGCAAATTAGGTACATGGAATGTTTGAAGAGAATGTTTCAAGAGAATGTTTGAAGAGAATGTTTCAAGAGAATGTTTGAAGAGAATGTTTCAAGAGAATGTTTGAAGAGAATGTTTCAAGAGAATGTTTCAAAAGAATGTTCGAAGAGAATGTTTGTCTATGCTAAGACAAATTCAAAGGTGTCCAAGATAGAATCTCTTGATCAAGTTGAAATCAAATCATCTCCATTATCCAAGGGGGGCCGGCCATATAAATTCGAAAAGGAAGATTGCCACGATTTAAAATTCAAGTTTCAACCAGATTAGGCCTTCAAATTCAAGATAAAGATTTCAGCCATTTTGAAGAAACCACACGCCTATCTTGAAGCAAGGATGAGGATAGATCACAAATCAAATTTGAATCCAAGTTTGAATTCAAATTCAAACTCAATTTGAATTCAATCTTCAATCAACATTTGAATTCAAGTCCAGCCATCTTATCATTAAAATCAGATTTTCTACACCTTCCTTATCCCTCCACACGCCACTTAGAGGTAAAAAAGGATGGGATCATAATTCAAAGATTGAATTCAAGCTTGAAGTCAAATTTCAACCAGCCTTTGGAATTCAAGATTCAACCTCTTCATCTATATCTCCAACGCCAATTTCATCACCAAACATGACCAGATTCATTGAAGATAATGTCTTGCAAGATTTGAAGTTTTTAGCTAGGATTTGTTTTAGCTTTGAATTCAAATAGTTTTCAAATTTCAAACATTGTTAGCTAGCTTTATTTTGAATTATTTCTAGCCATTTCCAAATCTTAATGGGGACGTTTTTAGGCCTATAAATAGACCCCTTTGGCTGATTGTAATCTCACCTTTCAATGAATAACAATTCTTGATATTTTCTTCACTTTGAGTGATACTTTGTTTTCTTGGTTTTGCATTAAAAACCTAAGTTAAGATCCTTCAAAGTTGAGCGTTTTGAAGTATTGCCATTGCTAAAAGGTGCCGTCCAGGAGGGCCATTTTGGTTTGCCTGATCAACGACCATCTTATAGTGTTGGTCTTGCTCGTTGTCCACACGTTTGATCACTAAGGAAGCAAGGGGAAGTTTACTTCTTTGTGCCTAACCCTTTGTGAAGGACGTTTGGAAGGTGGAATTCTTGGAGCCCACGAGTTGCACGCATCAAATTGGTATCAGAGCCCAGGTTACTCTATTCCACCATCTATCATTTCCTTTTCGTTTGAGTCTAGTCATTTCAATTTCAGTCGAGTCCTTCTTCTACTCCTCCCTTTACACGCCATTTATCTTGCATTTCATTCCCAAAAAAAAAACCGTCCAAAACAAAAAACATTGCTTTGTGTCCTTACACGTTGCTGCATTTTGCTTTTCATCATTCAAGTGTCATTTCCATTATTTCCTTTTCGCATCACAATCTGATCTTGAGTCGTTCAAACTTGAACAAATTAGGGTTCGTTGCATTTTTTTTAGGTTACATTCAGCCTTCTTCAAAATATTCCAACCATCATCCTATAAAGCTACCTCGGTTTCAAATCATCTTGTTGCTACCGAAGCTTTTAGTTGGTGATGATTGTATGCATCTTGTGATTCGCATTGTGATTGATTTCATGCTATAAATCTAGTAGTCCTACGTGTGCTTGTCTTCACAACCCACTTACCAAACCCTAAAACCACCCTCACACCCCACGGCCCAACCAGCCCCACCCCAAACCAACTCTAAAACTCACCAACCTGATCCCAAATAGCCATATTTACACCCCACACAAAAAGCCCCAAACCAATTTTACCAAATCCAATCAGATTCTAAAGATCCCAATTCATTCGAATAAACCCTAACCCTAGAATTTGAATTTTGCTCAAATTCAGTCCTAGACCAACCAATATCCAAATTGGCCACACCAATCGTCAATTACCAACCCAAATAGTCAATTTACCACATCCATTCCATTCCTACAACTACATTCCGCAAAACCCCAAAACGTTCAAAACCACCCTAAATCAAAAGCCCTAACCCTAACCCCTATTCGGCCTTACCCAATTTCCATCACCTTCCAAGGTCAATTTTGTTGCAAGTCCAAGATACAAGTTACATTTTAAATACATTGCACTATTCTGTCCAAAAAACGCAAGTGCTAAGCGCAAACAAGTGACATTCCAATTCTGCCCTTAGTCAAAAAAAAAGAAGAGGAGAATCTGAATCTTGCTCAATTGAAATAGCAAGGAAGAAAAAGAAAAACAAAAAGAACAAGAGCAAAGAAAACGGGCAAAACGTTTGTGCATTGCGTGGAAAATTTTTGGTACAACTTGCAAACCTTGGATACCATATTACCCACTTTACCGTCCCCTATACCCAATTCTCCAAACTCTTGATCTTCTTGAACCAATCACACATTTGGTTGCTCGATTGTTGCATGACTTGAACCATTTTGTGGATAGTAAGTGCATAGAATCAAAATTAACTAAAGATTGCCCACGGCAACCCTTAGTTCATCTTTGGTTCAGCCTTATACATCAACTTTGGTTGCTTATTTTCTTTGATTCTTAGTAGAAAGTTCAAGTTGAGTTCATTTCAATTGATTCTACTTTGATCCTAATTGGTGCAACTTGAAAGCAAAAAGGAAGAAACAAGCGGAGAACATTGTGGTTTGAAGAAGCCTTGGCAATACACTTCCTTATTGATCACTTTGAGACTTCTTAACTTCAGGTTATCCAAGAACCAAAGTGGTAAGAGAGTGGAAAGAGTCGAAATCGGAGTGTCCATAGCTTATTTTTTTTACTAATCCCTTAACGTTTGTTTGTCTTTGTGTTAGTTTGCTTCTTTCTCTTTTTCCTTTGTTTTCGTTCAATTCATTAGGTACAATGGCCAGCAGCAATTCCGCATCTAGCAAGTCTAAAGGAGCTGAAACTGTTGACAATACTCAACAAATGCTGGAAATGCTTAAGAAACTCATGCACGACAATGAGATAATTAAGCATCGCTTGGAAGACGTGGAGCGAAGCTACAAAACAAGTGATGTCCAAGGAACAAGCAGGGCCGTTCCACCACCACAACCAAGGCGCCATCCTCCGGAAGAAGTTGAGGACGATAACATTCGACCCCCGCACACCGAAGCGAGACGGTTTGCTCCTCCTACACAAGCAAGAAGGTACGCTCCAAGAAGGTACAATGATGATTACATTCCCTTTGAGCATGATGATTATGACTTTGATGACCACCATCCTCGTGGTTACCAAAGACGCCAAAATCCCCTTTTCCCACAAGATGACGATTTTCTCAAAACCAAAATAAGTATTCCCACGTTTTATGATAAAAGTAATACAGAGGAATATTTAGAATGGGAAACGAAAGTGGATTTGATCTTTTCTTGTACCAATTATAGTGAATTGCAAAAAGTGAGGTATGCTTCCATTGAATTTTCTGGTTATGCACTTAATTGGTGGAAGAATTTGTGTCGAAATAGAACTAAGACGAGACAACCCCCAATCGCCACTTGGGAAGAAATGAAGTTTGAAATGCGACAACGTTTTATTCCAAACAATTATGAGAGTTCTATTTTCACGAGTTTGCATAATTTGCGACAAGGTTCCAAAAGTGTAGACGAGTATTATAAAGAGTTAGAAATTTTGTTGGAAAGGTCTAACTTGCAGGAACCTGAAGAAGACACCAAGGCTCGATTCTTACATGGTTTAAACAGGGAGATTGCGCAAAGGGTTGACCTTCAACCTTACCTCGACCTCACAAACATGGTCCATATGGCTGAGAAGATTGAAGCACAATTAAAGGTACGTAACTCCTCCAATTTCAATTCCAATTATCGTACTAATCAATCTTCATCAAGATTTCACAGCAAGCCTTCAGGAACAGGAAGTTCACGGCCTACAGGGGGCCAAACGCGTGACCAAGGATCATCGCAAAGGATGGACAATCGTGTCCAATCCACACAAAGGAGAGATGAACTCACCCAACCAAAGGCTCCTACCGGCAATTCTTCGGATTCCTCAAACAGGTTTAGAGACATTAAATGTTATAAATGTCAAGGACGTGGTCACATAGGAAAAGAATGTCCTAATGCAAAAAGAATCATGTTAATTGAAGAGACAAACGAATATGTGTCCGAGTCCGAGCATGAAAACGAGTCTGAGCATGATAATGAAATTGAACCTGAAGAGGATCTAGGCGCATTAGATGATTTTGACACTAAAGAGTTTCTTGTTGTGCGTAGAGCTCTAAATGCATATCCGAAATTAGATGATCACGAACAACATAGAGAAAACATTTTCCATATTCATTGCATGATAAATGGTAAAGTGTGCACCATGATCATTGATTCCGGTTCTTGTGCAAATGTGGCTAGCATCGAATTAGTAAGAAAACTGAATTTGCCTATGACTAATCATCCGCATCCTTACAAACTTGCATGGCTAAATGACTGCGGTGAAGTTAGCGTAAGTAAACAAGTTTTGATTTCTCTTAGCATTGGTAGTTACAAAGATGATGTTTTATGTGATGTCGCACCAATGCATGCTAGTCATATCTTACTTGGTAGGCCATGGCAATTTGATAGACATGTGACATATGATGGTTATTTGAATCGTTATTCTTTCAAATTGAATGGCAAATTGTATAAACTGCATGCACTTCCACCACACAAAGTCCACGAGGATCACCAACGCATGTCTAAGTCTCGAGCTGATCCTAAGGAAAAAGAAGCCGAGAGAAAATTCGTGGAGTGTATGAAAAGTGAGAACAAAAAACAAGAGAGCAAGGGAAAAGAGGTAGTGCCCCTAAGTGTCAACGAGTCCAAAAAGAAGTGTGGGTATTTCGCAAACAAAAGAGAGGTTACACGTGCACTTTATAACAACCAAACTGTCTTCATCATCATCCCAAAGTCGTGTCAACTTGCCCTTGAAGAACTCCCCCCAAACTTACCTACCTCAGTTGCGTCCCTTATCCAAGAATATGAAGTTCTATTTCCTTTCGAACCACCATCCGGATTACCACCCATTAGAGGGATAGAACACCAAATCGACTTTGTCCCAGGAGCCGTGTTACCCAATCGCCCAGCCTATCGAGCAAACCCCGAAGAAACCAAAGAAATCCAAAGGCAAGTAGAAGAGCTCCTAGCTAGTGGACAAATCCGAGAGAGTCTGAGCCCATCTGCCGTCCCCGTCATTTTAGTACCCAAAAAGGATGGAACGTGGAGAATGTGTACCGATTGCCGAGCCATAAACAAGATTACCGTCAAGTATAGGTACCCCATACCTAGGCTAGACGATATGTTAGACATGTTGCACGGATCCAGATTCTTCACCAAAATTGACCTTAAGCAAGGGTACTTCCAGGTACGCATTAGAGAAGGGGACGAATGGAAGACTGCATTCAAAACCAAGTTTGGGCTCTATGAGTGGTTAGTGATGCCCTTCGGGCTCATCAGCGCCCCTAGTACCTTTATGAGGCTAATGAATGAAGTCTTACGTGCATTCATAGGACGCTTTGTCGTTGTCTATTTCGATGATATCCTAATCTATTCCCACACCATAGAAGATCATCTTGACCACATTAGAGCCGTTTTTGAAAAGCTTAAGCAAGAACAACTTTACGCCAACTTTAAGAAGTGCTCTTTCTGTTTAGAACGCGTAGTTTTTCTAGGCTTTGTCATTTCGGCTGAGGGAGTAGAGATGGATGAGGAAAAGGTTAGGTCAATTGTGGAGTGGCCTATACCTAAGAATGTAGGGGAAGTTCGCAGTTTTCATGGTCTAGCCAGCTTTTATAGACGCTTTGTCAAAGATTTTTCTTCCATAGTTGCACCCCTAAACGAAATTGTGAAAAACGATGTGCCTTTTAGGTGGGAAGAGCCACAACAACAGGCATTTGACGAACTTAAACGTAGGCTGACCACTGCACCCATACTTAGACTACCAAATTTTGACGAGACCTTTGAGATCGAGTGTGATGCAAGTGGAGTGGGTATAGGCGCAGTTTTGACCCAAAGTAAGAAACCCATAGCCTACTTTAGTGAAAAGTTGAAAGGAGCATCATTGAATTGCTCTACCTATGATAAGGAACTTTATGCCCTTGTGAGATCCCTACAAACTTGGCAACACTATCTTCAACCTAAAGAGTTTGTGATCCACACTGACCACGAAAGCCTTAAGTATCTTAAAGGGCAGGGAAAGTTGAACAAAAGACATGCCAAATGGGTAGAGTTCATAGAACAATTCCCTTACGTGATTAAGTACAAACAAGGAAAGGATAATATAGTTGCCGATGCCCTCTCTAGGAGATACACGTTAGTGACTACATTATCTTCCCGCTTTTTAGGATTTGAATCACTTAAGGACTTGTACCCCAATGACCATGACTTTGGCACCATATTCGAGGCATGTAAAGAAGCACCATTTGGAAAATTTTACATACATGAGGGTTATCTTTTCAAAGAGCAAAAATTGTGCGTTCCCCAATCATCCCTACGAGAATCATTGACCAGAGAAGCCCATGGGGGAGGCTTAATGGGTCATTTCGGAGTGTTCAAAACCCTTGAAACTCTTAAGGAACATTTCTATTGGCCCCACATGAGAGTAGACGTCGAGAGGTTGTGTGGTAATTGCATCACCTGCAAACAAGCCAAATCCAAGTCCCAACCACATGGCCTTTACACGCCTTTACCCGTCCCTGATTCCCCTTGGATTGACATTTCTATGGACTTTGTTTTAGGACTTCCTAAGTCTCGGGGAGGACGCGATAGCATTTATGTTGTGGTTGATCGATTTTCAAAAATGGCACATTTCATAGCATGTAGAAAAGTTGATGATGCCACACATATTGCTGATTTGTTCTTCAAAGAAATTGTTAGATTGCATGGCATGCCACGTACAATTGTAAGTGATAGAGATACGAAATTCTTGAGTCATTTTTGGCGTGTTTTGTGGGCTAAACTTGGTACACAATTGTTATTTTCCACCACCGCACACCCACAAACTGATGGACAAACTGAAGTCGTTAATCGTACTCTTTCTCAACTTTTGCGTGCCATTTTGCAAAAACACATTAAACATTGGGAAGATTGTTTACCATATATCGAATTTGCATATAATAGGAGTGTCCATCACGGTACTTTGCATAGTCCATTTGAAATCGTGTATGGCTTTAATCCCTTGTCTCCCATTGATTTGATTCCTATTCCCGTGCATGAACGTTCTAGTCTTGATGGTAAACAAAAAGCGGACAACATAAAGAAACTGCATGAACAAGTTAAAACACAACTAGAAAAGAAAAACAAAACTTATGAAAGACGAGCTAACAAACATCGGAAAAGAGTTGTGTTCAAACCTGGAGATTTAGTGTGGTTACATTTGCGTAAAGAAAGATTTCCCAATGAAAGAAAGTCAAAATTGTTGCCTCGAGGAGATGGACCCTTTAAAGTATTGAAACGCATAGGTGACAACGCATACATCCTTGATCTTCCCGACAGGTATGGTTCAGTTTCTCCTACTTTTAATGTTGCTGATCTCACCCCTTTCAACGATGACCTTTTTGATTCGAGGACGAATCCTTTTGAGGAGGGGGGGGATTGATGAGGATCAAGGGTCCGATGAGGATCAAGGGCCCCATCAAGAGGTCAAAGGTCCTATAACAAGAAGGAGGGCAAGGGAACTTTGTCATCAAGTTGCCACCTTCTTGTACAAGCATGTTCAAGATGAGCCTAAGACTCCTTGGGTTCATTTCATTGAACCTTCAACTTGAGCATGTATCACATGCACGTCTACATTCTTGTTTTTGAATTTTATCTTGTGTCGTGTGATATTAGTTTTATGTATTTGCTTTGTAGGCAAATTAGGTACATGGAATGTTTGAAGAGAATGTTTCAAGAGAATGTTTGAAGAGAATGTTTCAAGAGAATGTTTGAAGAGAATGTTTCAAGAGAATGTTTGAAGAGAATGTTTCAAGAGAATGTTTCAAAAGAATGTTCGAAGAGAATGTTTGTCTATGCTAAGACAAATTCAAAGGTGTCCAAGATAGAATCTCTTGATCAAGTTGAAATCAAATCATCTCCATTATCCAAGGGGGGCCGGCCATATACATTCGAAAAGGAAGATTGCCACGATTTAAAATTCAAGTTTCAACCAGATTAGGCCTTCAAATTCAAGATAAAGATTTCAGCCATTTTGAAGAAACCACACGCCTATCTTGAAGCAAGGATGAGGATAGATCACAAATCAAATTTGAATCCAAGTTTGAATTCAAATTCAAACTCAATTTGAATTCAATCTTCAATCAACATTTGAATTCAAGTCCAGCCATCTTATCATTAAAATCAGATTTTCTACACCTTCCTTATCCCTCCACACGCCACTTAGAGGTAAAAAAGGATGGGATCATAATTCAAAGATTGAATTCAAGCTTGAAGTCAAATTTCAACCAGCCTTTGGAATTCAAGATTCAACCTCTTCATCTATATCTCCAACGCCAATTTCATCACCAAACATGACCAGATTCATTGAAGATAATGTCTTGCAAGATTTGAAGTTTTTAGCTAGGATTTGTTTTAGCTTTGAATTCAAATAGTTTTCAAATTTCAAACATTGTTAGCTAGCTTTATTTTGAATTATTTCTAGCCATTTCCAAAGCTTAATGGGGACGTTTTTAGGCCTATAAATAGACCCCTTTGGCTGATTGTAATCTCACCTTTCGATGAATAACAATTCTTGATATTTTCTTCACTTTGAGTGATACTTTGTTTTCTTGGTTTTGCATTAAAAACCTAAGTTAAGATCCTTCAAAGTTGAGCGTTTTGAAGGTATTGCCATTGCTAAAAGGTGCCATCCAGGAGGGCCATTTTGGTTTGCCTGATCAACGACCATCTTATAGTGTTGGTCTTGCTCGTTGTCCACACGTTTGATCACTAAGGAAGCAAGGGGAAGTTTACTTCTTTGTGCCTAACCCTTTGTGAAGGACGTTTGGAAGGTGGAATTCTTGGAGCCCACGAGTTGCACGCATCACCTACACCATCAACTAGCTCTTGGAAGCTTGAGTTTCCCCAACAAGAAGCAACCTTGCTACTTGACCAACAATCTAAACCTTGCTCTTCACAATCCTCACTTAGAAGAAGACCTCTTCTCTTTTACAATCACACACTCTCAATAATAATGTAATTTTTTATAATGATTTTGAGAGCAAAATACAAATGAAGACTTGAGAGCTTCAGGTAGAAAGTTGCCTTCAAAAATGGAGTTTTTCAAGCCTTAAAGAAAATTCTCCTAGCCGTTGGAGAGGAAAGAGAAAGTCGGAAGAAGTCTCTCAATAGTATGTTGACACCTCATCATCTTGAAAAGTTTTTCTTGGATGATGTCAAAAGCTTCTTGAGGAAGCTTCTCATCTTAAGCTCAAAAAAAAAAAATTTGTCCGCCTACCTTTGATTGACATTTTGGCTAAAGCTGAAAATATCATGATTGCATAGGGAAAATAAAAAGCACATTTGTCAATCAAAAAGTGTAAGAGAGAGAAAACTGTACCAGTTGATACATAATATCCAGGCATCAGGTTTTATGAATGTTGTGCTTAAAGAGACTTCGCACTCAAGAGTAATAATAATTGAAGCGCTTCATGTTCTTCTTCAAACTTTCTGCTTAAGAATTTTCTTACCAAATCTCTATGCAGCGTTCGAAACTTTCTGTCCGAAGGTTTTTATTTTCCTTACCAAATAAATCGCTCTTTGTAACGTTCTAAACTTTTTGTCCGAAGGGTTTATTTTCTTCTTACCAAATGAGGCGCTATGCAGCATTTAATGTCTGAACAGAAATTAAACCTAGTTACATTTTCTTGAGGAATAACATGCCTGATTAAGATATGAAATTCAAGAAACATTTAATTTTTAAAATTCTCTTTTTGTGCAAATCATCAAAACCAATCTTGACAACAATAATCTCTCTGTTTTTGATGATTTCGCAAGAAGCTCTCCCTTACTAAATGCATCTTATGCTCCCCCTTACTAGATGCACTTTTCTAAGAATGCTTTTTATTTCCTAACACCAGGAAATAATTGAAGCTATGACATGAATGTCAATTTACTTAAACAAATCATAGTTCACTTATCCCTTTCTTCTAACAATCAACTTCTCAGAGTATCATACCACAATCATATGAGCAATCAGCAAGAGAAAATAATATCAAAAACCACACATAAGTACCACCATATTGTACTGCATCAGTTTTTTAACAAAAGCAGAGCGTAACAGATACTAAGTCAAAAATGCCAACCAAAAAACACATCAATCAGGCAGAGCGTGATCAACAACATCAACCTAAACAAGATTACCATCCTGAAACACAACCAAACCATATTCAGTCATTACTACACAAAAACTACTACTAATCAAAACTCTAAATCATCCGAGGAGAGAGGAGATACCATTCTACCATTCTCTCCCTAAATCATCAAAAGAGCTTAAGAGAAATGGTGAAGAAAAATAGCAGATAGTTAAAATGATTTCGGCTCATGTATGAAAGATTTAAACACTTTGGCCTTGAGAAGCTTTGATTTCAGGTATTCATAGCGAGCATCAATTAGTGACTGCTGCTTCTCCAACGGCTAACCTTAGCCTAGTAAAGGAAATTATCCCCAAGAAACCCTAACACTCAACCCTCAAGAATTCACAAGAAATTTTCCTCTTTTTCCCTCAAGGCACACTGTACTTGAGACTTGCCTAAGTGGATTTATGAAAAGTTACATCTTCAAATAAAATTTATTTAGTTTTATAATTACTTCTTTAATTAGATTTGTGTTAAGGAAAATTTGTATAATAATTCAACCATGAATTATGGACTATGTGAAGTGGCCTAATTCACCCCCAAGAGCCTACGAGATTTCGGCTACAAGGCATAAAGAGGGCCTTAGAAGATTTCTCAAAATTTCAAGAAGGTTAATCTTAAGGGCCACCTTTAAATAAGCCCAAATAGCAATTAAACCATTTAAGTGTTGAGGCAATTTTTCCCCCAACTCCCACAATGTTTCGGCCCTATGTGTCCAAGAAGGATCATAATTTTTCCTAATTGTATTTTAGGAAGAGAAAAAGGGGAAATAATTAATTAAAGAGGGGGCAACCACCCACATAGCTTTTTATTAAAGAGAATTAAGCATGGTAAGGGTCATTTAAGGCCCTAACCGCCGGACCCCCCCACTATGGTTAACCAAGGAGAATTTTAATCTTACCATGGTTACTTTATATTAACCACAAGGTTAAAATAACTTAAGTTAGCCTAAAAGTAACTATGATTGGATAAAGTAACCCAAGTTAGTCATAAAGTAACCTTGATTAGCTATAGTAACTAAAGTTAATTAACTTAACCATACCAAGGTTACCCCTTTATTCTCTTGATTCCCAACGGCTAACCTTAGCCTAGTAAAGGAAATTCTCTCCAAGAAACCCTAACACTCAACCCTCAAGAATTCACAAGAAATTTTCCTCTTTCCCTCAAGGCACACGGCCAAAGTTGACCCAAGAAGGTTTAGGATTCATCCAAGTTCAAGTTGTCCTAGGTGAGTATATTCAAAACTCTTTAAGAGGATTTCTACATCTTCCATAGAGTGAAGCTCACATTGCTACTCTTTCTTGCTCAAAAACCGTGACCTTCATGGTCACTAGGTTCAAGTTTTCAAGCTCTTAAGTGGTGCTAGTTCTTAAGATGTTTGAAAACACCCTTCAAGCTTCATCTTGGTAAGTCAATCTAGCCTCCATTTAGCTCTATCTTTTATTTTAAAGATAACAACTAATGTTTGCTCTTTTTCTCCTCCAAACCGTGGGGTATATGTAGTGAAGAGGAGGAAGACTTCACTCCTTCCACACACATTTCAAGCTAAGGAAATGTGTAAGTTTGAAAAAGGCAAGTACACTATAAATATTCATGACTTGTGTGTGAAAGTATGTGCTTGAATAGCTAGATGTTACTAAGTTTTGATCTTAGATGTAAAAAGTTAAGTTTGAAGCATGAACTTTCGGATTTCTTAAGAAATGTTGCTTGCATGCTTAAGGTTCTTTCAAAGGTTGATTCTTTGCTCTTTTTAAGTATGAATATGATGTTAATCTAGGATGAATGTGGCAAAGTTCCCTTCTTTGACATGTAAGGGGGGCGGTTGGAGGAAAAGGAGGGACACATGTGATTCTTCTGATAGATTGTAACTTGTGGGGTAAAGGATTTGTACAAGATGTATACTTTATGATTTTGGTGTAATTTGTTCATGATGAAAATGAAATTTAAGCACTTGCATTGTGTAAGTGACGAGCTGTTTTGGGGGTGTGGTACATACACGCTAGATGTGCGAAGATAGATTTTATTATGAACAAAATGTGCAAGATCAAGAGGTGTTATGTGTAACATTCAAAATGTTTTTGAAGTAATTTGAAGATGAACTTTAGAGGGTATTAGAACCTGTAAAGTTAGGCTAAAAAGGTGTATTTGATGATTAGTAAGTTGTTTATGAAGAATAACTTAAGTGGGAGTAGTTTTAGTAAGGAAAGGTGACAAAAAGGTAAATTACAGGAACAGGGCAGAATAATGTGATGTTTTGTATGACCTGGAAATGGATTTTAGAAGAATGAATCTAAGCTAATTTTTGGTATGATACTAGCCCTATATGTGTAGTAAATATGAGAGTTGGAATTTTAGTAAAATAAGTTATGGTTTATTTTAATGGAATTTTTAGTAAAAACTGGTCAAGCTGGAAGTACTGGACTGGACAGATTTTAAGTGACGTCTTGATTGACCCGAAAATGTACCTTAGAAAAATGAAAACGGGCTGATTTTTTGTAGAATGCTAGCCCTATGTGTTTACTAAGTCTGGAAGCTGGAAATTTTGAAAAAGGACTTACGGTTTGGTCACAATAAAATTCGTAGTACAACTGGCCACTCCAAAAAATCAGCATGTACCCGTTCTAGAAAAAAGAATAAATGACCTATTTAAAGCTATTATAATGCTGTGAAATTTTTATGGTAATTACTTAGGACATATGTGAGCGTGTCCATGTAAATCAATTAGCTTAGAACTATTATTTTCAGGGGTAAGAAGCTAAATTGGTGCCACTAATCAGGAAAAATTGGTAGAATTGAAGAAATGGTTGTGGGGCTTTATTATTGTGGGCTTAGACTTATTCGTATGGTTTGGGCTTATGATCATTAATTATTGGTATGTCTTCTGTATTTTCCAGGTGTTGGCCTAAATTAAATGAGAATTAATGGGGTTAAAAGAAATGTGAAAGAAAGGGGCACTGCACTGCTGAAATTCAGCAGTACCCTGTTGGTAAGTAAATAATTTAAGTGTCTTACATGTCTTGTATCGTTACAAAAATGATATGGCAAATAGAAAAGACACTCATATGTGTATGTATGATAAGAAATCACGATGATGGGCCGAAAATATGAGGACTCTAGGCCGCATGAATAGAACGACAAATCTGGAAATTTTTCCAGCCTAAAGAATAAGAACATACATGTACATATGTATTGCATTTTGTCACGAACTGTATCGTGCACGTCATACATTGCATCATCGTCATTTCCATGATTCATGAAACTGATTTTATGACAAAGAATGATGAAAAAGCATTTTTAAAATTAAAGATTTCGTTTTGAAAAGAATGCTTACCTTCGGTACCGTATATTTCTGGCCAGCAAGACCCGCTTAAGATCCGGGGTTAATTGATCTGATAATTATGACCGTTCAGTCCTGGAGAGAATAGACCTGATCATGATAATTATGACCGTACAGGCCCGAATAGAATAGACATGGATATGACGGTTATGACCGTACAGTCCCGGAGAGAATAGACCTGATGATTATGATTGATGATGTGACCGTTTTCGAATCCGAAAATAATGTACTCGAAAAGAAGAATATGACCGTCTCAGATCCGGAGAGAATAAATCTGAACACTCTCTTGTTTTATTGACGATGATGTTTTGAAAGAAAGAACGAGAGAACTTATCTTCATTTTTATCATGATGCATCACATGTACATACTCATGCGTGTTGCATTTAATGATTCAATAGAATATTTGGTACATGTTACTTAAACTAAGTTGTTATGACTTGGTAGCCCCTAAGTAATGATCTTTATTGAGTTGTGATCTTTAATAAGTTATGATCTTTGATAATT
This sequence comes from Eustoma russellianum, assembly GCA_036186865.1. NCBI lineage: Eukaryota > Viridiplantae > Streptophyta > Magnoliopsida > Gentianales > Gentianaceae > Eustoma > Eustoma russellianum. The sequence goes on along the minus strand of AP025044.1, from coordinate 15,687,182 downwards.
TATGAGCTGATTACTTATGGGTATTGGATGGAAGGTCAGGTATGCTTCTAAACCGAATTTTTGGGGTTCGGTTCTAGTATGTACTTTCCATTTAATTCACGATTATTTATAGTTTACTTGCTGGTGACGCTGTCACTCACCCCTTATTTTCCTCCCAGAACCCACAGGAAATAGGGTCGAGTGTATCGAGGACGAGCCTAGGGTGCCTTATACGCAGATGAGCGATTGAAGGATGATTTGAGGGTTTTTAACGAGACGGTCATGATTGACGATCTTTTATGAATTTGTGTTGGAAACAATGGATTTCGTACTTCCGCATTTTAAGAACATGTCTGTAAAACTTATGATGCATGATTAGACGCTTTTATTTTCAAAAGTTTTTATTTTGCCTCGGTTTTGCTTACTTGATCACGTGTAAGCATGGAAGTCCACATATTTTATTATGGACTAAGATATGTTATGAATCGATGCCTGGTACTCTCCGTAGTAAAGTACGGCGGGCGCACCGTATCTGACTAGGCCAGGGTGCGGTGCGCTACAGGTGGTATCAGAGTTGAGGCTCTAGATTCGGGTATAATATAGAATTAAGTTATGATTTTAGCAAACTAAGTTTGATCTTAGATCTAAGTCATGATCCTAGATGTGAGTTGACCTTAGACTGGGATGACTTAGACTGGAAATTAGGGTTCGATCTAATGATAAAAACCTAGTTGGTGACCTTGCATAGAATTTAATTCATAACGTATCTACTTGCATGCCAACTCAGAATTCCATTGGATATGAATTAAATTCTGTCGCTTATTATAACACTCCAACCTTGAATAAAACCCCGACACTGCATAATGCAGATAGTACGACCACGAGGCAGACCCGCCAGAGCCAGACCGGAGGTGCAGGAGCCTATTCCTCCACCTGCTCAGGTTCCTCCTCCACCACCACCACAAGACCAAAAACTGCCCCCAGCGCAGAATATTCCCCAAACCCAGGGGCCTCTGCCACAAATGATTCCAGATATTAATGCTTTCCAGAACTTCTGCCAGACCATAACCCAAATCAGTCAAGTAATGCTACAGCATAATGCTCCTCATTCTCACGAGCCAGTCAGGGGCCCAATACTACTTTGAAAAGCTGAAAAGAGCTAAGGTTCCGCCTTTCGAAGGAAATTCAGACTCATATGCCGCTCAGAAGTGGCTGAACGAAGTAGAAAATTGTTTTGAATTGATTCGAGCACCTAACGAAGTAAAGACTCAGACGGTTAGGCTGTTCCTACTTGGAGAAGCCAAACAATGGTGGAAGGTCAACATACAATCCCTACCAAGGCCGATTCCATGGGAGATATTCCTCCAAGGGTTCAACAAATTTTACATACCACCCTCCCTTAAACTACAGAAGAGACATGAGTTCGAGTCGTTAGTACAAGAACAAGGAATGACAGTCGCAGAACATGCTAACAGGTTCATAGCCTTGGGAAGATTCCAACCATCTACTTAATTCCCATACCCATGATGGATTTCGATGTGATTCTTTGGATGGATTGGCTCTCCAAGAATTTTGTCAACATCGATTGTAATGAAAAGCAGGTTACTTTTAAGGACCCCACACGTAAGGAAGTAACCTTTCAAGGAGAATCAAAGTTAAGGAAGTGCCCCAAGAACGTTTATGCAAATGCGATTCGCGCCAGTAAGATGTTGAAAAAAGGACACGAAGGGTTTCCCGTTTATGCAATAAACGTCGATCAAGCGCCCTCCGACCTTTCTCAAGTCTCGGTGGTCCGAGAATATCCTGAAGTATTTCAACAAGAACTACCGGGTCTCCCTCCGGATCGAGAGATATCTTTTGAAATTAACCTAATTCCGGGAGCTGAGCCAATATCGAAGGCTCCCTATCGAATGTCACTTGCGGAATTGAAAGAGTTGAAAGAACAGTCACGTGAATTGTTAGAAAAGAAACTTATCTGCCCTAGTGTTTCGCCTTGGGGTGCCCTTGTATTGTTTGTAGAGAAAAAGGACGGGAGTATGCGGTTATGTATAGATTATCGAGAACTCAACAAGATCACTATAAAGAACTGTACCCATTGCCTAGGATCGGCGATCTATTCGATCAGCTTCGGGTAAGCAATTCAAAGTTTTGTTTCAATGATAAGTCTATTATAAACATTACCTAAAAATATCGTGATGCAGGGAGCACGGATTTTCAGTAAAATTGATCTTCGCTCAGGATACTTCCAATTGAAGATCAAAGCTAAGTATGTCCCAAAAACTGCGTTCAGGACACATTATGGACATTACTGTAGAAATATGAGGGTTTGAGTGATTTTAAAATAAGAAATTTGAATAAGTATATATATATATACACAAGTGTACATGTATGCATGATAACTTGCCTTATTTACCTCATATATTATGTTGCCGTACTAACGAGCCATGAAGCTTTAAAGCTTACATCATATGGCGAACATTTGTTGAGTTTATACTATTTTCAGGTGCCACAATTAATGAACTAAAGTAGTTCATTAAGTGAAGTACTTAGTTTAATAAACTAAGTAGTTCATTAAAGGAAGATGCATTTGGAAAAGGCTTAAAGGCAACATGGCTATGGAAGGAAAGTCTTCTCCTCCTCCACACATCAATGTCACACGTTTTTAATACATATATATATACTATATTTTCAGATTTTTATAAAAGGCACATACACATTTATTCCAACGTACTATTGACACGTTATATATCTTACGAACGTACGTTTACGTCACACCACTATACTTAACTCATATTTATGAGTATATTCAGATCTTATATCATATGATATAAGATATGGTGATGACATATTAAATACGACACGATAAAAGGTTCTAAACCGAAATTTGTCGTATCGGGCGATACCGAAACTTCGCCAACGTGTCACGTACTTGCCATAAATAAATGGCCAGCCCATATACATCAAAATTCATTAAAATTTTCGTGCCATACACTGTTTATTGAGACAAAAATACTTTCCATGTTGGCACACACAAATCACCCCACATTTAGGCCAAAATGTGAAGATTCTAATTTTATTTTTGTCACATGTTTATGGTACCACTTTAAATCAGCCAAGTGCTGAAAATTAAAGTATATATTATATATATTATGTATAACATAATATATATAGCATGTGCAAAAGTTGGAATTTAAATTAGAGAAAAATCGGGTAATCGATAAATATCGAAAATTCGGTTTTCTACGCACTTGACATGGAACGTTTTTCTTGAACATGATGTGGCACGTATCTAGACACTTTTCACATATAATATACATCTTAAAGTGTTCTAGAAAATTAAATTAAGGGCTGATTGGAATATTACATGTGTATAATATTAAATGTGCACTATTTTACAAAGTTAGCAAAAATAAATTTCAGCACATGCATATACACATCAAAACGTCACCCTAGCTGAGATGGAGCACATGTGGAGCCTTGTTGGCATGTTGATTGGTCAAGAATCAATCATACAATGTTGATGAATCAAAGAGAGAAGCTACAAAAGGTAAGTTTTCAACATACACCTCTCTTATGTCACATGCTGAAATTTTCAGCATGTCACACACCTTAATGGCCGAATTCTTCATCATTAAGGAGTATATTTTGTTAATTTTGCATTAAGGAATAAATCAAATGAGTTATGGAAATGATTTGAAATGTATTTAGTGTGATATTCTTTATATCACACATGCTGAAATTTTTCAGCATGTGTGAAAATGGTGTGGCCGAAATTTACCCCATTATTGTGTCCAAGTTCATTCTCAATCTTGTGGCAAGACTTGCCTTAATTATTGGATGTATTTTTATGGAAGAAATTCAAAGAAATATGGAAGAAATTCTGATTTGTCACACATGGAAAATGCTGAAAATTTCAGCATTGAAACACCCCTTTATGGCCGATTTTTTGTGAGATGGAAAGAGAGGATTTTTGTCTCAAACTTTATGACATATTGTGACTATTTTGGCATGATTTGATAATTGATTATTTGGCACATGTTTAAAGTGTTTTTTCAGAATATCCATGTCATCAAATGATGACATCAATGAGCCAATCAAAAGGTGCCAAGTAAGCAATGACTAAATGATGGTCCAATGGAGTGATGCCAAGTAAGCAAAATGTTGTCACCATGATGTCTCACATCCTCTCAAGAAATTAAAAGGAAAGTTTCAAGAGGGGAGAAGGGTGCTAGGGACGGCCTGGACTTGATTAAAAGAGAAGAGAAGAACAAACAAAAACAAGACCAAGAATCATATTCAATAGTGATCAAAGTGCAAAAGCTTTCTTCTCCTACGCTTTCTTTCTTTCTTCTTCTTGTAAAAAGCCTATTGTACTTTACTTCTTTCATCCTTGAATAGGCTTCATAGAAACCACCATTCATTCATCATTGTACAAGATTGATCAAGGTGTGATCAATCTTCATTCTAGCAAGGTGGTGGTGTTCGTGCAAATTGTACTCACAATACAAGGTTTGTAAAGGGTTGGAGTTAAGGTGTAACTCTATCAACCCTGCGGTAAGGTGTACTGCGTGTGTGAAATTAGTGTGAACCAAGGAAGGTGTTCCTTGAAGACTGGAGTAGGTTGTTTATAACCGAACCAGTATAAAATTCTTGGTGCAATTTACTTTCTGCATTTACGTTTCAGTTTCTGCGCTGTTTACTCATATTGTTCACGTTCGCAAAAATAGTAAACGTTTTCTAAAAATTATAAAAATTTCCAGAAACATACATAAACGTTCTAGGGTTAATTTGGCACAAGTTTCAACCCTTTTGGACAAGTATAAGTCATCCAAACATCAAAAGTTCTGAGACTAGTGCAGTCTGATTTTCAGACTTGCAAAGGTTGAGACTTTGGGTGTATTTGACCTACTTCCCAAAAGAATTTTCAAAAACTGTTTCAACCCATTTAAATATAGTGTGTGAAGAGTTATTGGTCAAATTTTCAGATCATTTGGACATTCACACAAATAGGAATTAATTTTTCAAAACCATCTACCGTTTCTGGCAGATTTGCACAATCTGAGTACCAACGGTTTTTGAAGGGGTTAAAGGTTGAATTTTGATTTGAAATTTTTAGGGGACCCTCACAACATCTGAGGCTAAGTTCTCTCAAAATTTCATAATTTTTGGAGACCTCTAACCTGGTTTTAAAAACGTTTTAAAACAGGTCCTGAAAACAGAATCTGTTTTCAGAACTTGAATTGTTCAAGGTTAAAGAAATTTTAAAAAAGCATACTTTCCGCACCATCTATTCAACCCCCCCCTTCTAGTGGTGCCTTGCAGATCCTACAAGTGGTATCAGAGCGCAGGAATACTCACGACAAGGAATCCAACGATTCAGTGAGATGGCATCCACAAATCTCAAAACCGAACAAGAAGGTATGTCAAGCCAAAGGCCTCCACTCTTTGACGGTGAGTCTTTTATTCAATGGAAACTTAGGATGAAATTATTTCTTATGGCTATAGACATAGACCTTTGGTCAATAATTGAAGATGGTCCATATGTCCCGTCTAAATTGTCCATTGTAGATGGAGTCACACTAGAAGTAATTAAAACAAGACAAGACTATACTAGTGAAGACAAAAAGAAACTGAGTATGAATGCTAAGGCCATGCAATTACTCTTAAATGGCTTAAGTAAGAGTGAGTCTAGTTATGTGTCCAATTGTTCGAGTGCACAAGAAATGTGGAGAATCTTAGAAATGAAACACGAAGGCACGAGTCAAGTCAAAGAGTCTAAAATTAATATGCTTATGTCTACTCTTGAGTCTTTCAAGTTGTTGCCTAATGAGTCAATTGTTGATATGGATCTTCGTTTGACTAACATCTATAACTCTCTTGAGTCTCTTGGTAAGGCCTTTACAACGCAGGAAAAAGTACAGAAAGTCCTACGGAGCCTCCCTTCAGAATGGGATCCTAAAGTGACTGCCATAGAAGAAAGCAAGGAGACTAAGTCGATAAAAATGGAAGAACTCATTGGTTCACTAAAAGTGTATGAAAACAAACTCATTATTCGGAAATCGGAATCAACCAAACAAGGTAAGACAATTGCTTTTAAATCAAATGAATACGTCTCCCCTCCCTCCGATCACATAGATGATAGTGATTCCGAATCGGATAATGATGACTTAATTCTATTGGCAAAAGGACTAAGAAGATTCATGAGAAAATCATTTAGAAATAAAAACAAGGGCACTACATCTAAGAGAAATAAAAACAAGTCAAATGATAAGGACATTAAATGTTATGAATGCGGCAAACTCGGACACTTATCATATGACTGCCCAAACAAAGAAAAGCAAACTAATAAGTACCCTGACAAGGAGCGGAACAAAAATAGACCCGTCTCAGATCCTAAACAAAGGAAACGTGCACTGAAGGCCTCCACATGGAGTGACTCATCAGACTCTGAAACTGAGACCGAAGAGGAGACCGCTCAAGTTTGCTTCGCTTCAAAGGCGTCTAATGAGGTATCATCTGACTCTGACTCTGACTCTGAACCTTCTTACGATGATTTATTTAGTCAATATCTTGAGTTACATAAATTTACTAAGACTCTCGCAAAAGAAAAGAAACGTTTAATTGAAGACAAGAAACTGTTAGAATCTTCTAACGAGAATCTTGTCGCTCAATTAAGCGATTCAAAGAAAGAGTCTTCATGTGCCATCACTGCATTAAAAACCGAGATCTCATCATTAACTTATCAAAATAATGAAATGAAATCCGAGATTTCAAATTTGAAATCAAGGAATACAGATTTAGAGAACATGATGAAACAATTCGATACAGGGTCAAACATGCTGCATCGCATCATATTATCGCAAAAGCATGACAGTGACAAAACTGGATTGGGGTACGTTGATACTAACGAAGTATCTACCAAACCAACCAAGTTTGTTGTGTCTAAAAAGGTAGACACCCCTAAGCATCAAGTGGCGTCTAAGATGACGCAGAAAGCACCCCCTTCCACACGCCCCACTCCCTCATATCATGTGAAATATAATGTTGTACCATATAGATATGAGAAGAAGAGATCAATGTATACACGGAATACATATCATCCACGCACCACGCACACACACACAAGGACATATCACAAACGTCCTTCATACATTGAGTATAGGGGAGTCCTTGGGCATAGACCCAAAGTACATGCACCACATGTATATTATGTCGCACCTTCATCTACTTTCTTGCCATTTGATAGACCGAGAAGGATCACCCAAGTATGGGTACCGAAAGGTACCTTTACTAAAAGGTGATTAACTAACTCGAAAGGACCCAAAATTAAAAGGGTACCTAAATCACCTTTTTACATTGCAGGGAGACCACTCATCAAAAGACATATCAGTAAAGTGGTTCCTTGACAGTGGTTGCTCGAGGCACATGACAGGTGACCCGAGCCTCTTCTCCAAATTAAAGAAGGTCACAAAAGGCAGATCCGTGACCTTTGGAGACAACAATGAAGGCAAGATCATTGGTAAAGGTACGATTGGAAACCCGGATACACTTCAAATCTCCAACGTGTTTTTGGTAAGCAACTTATCTTACAATCTTCTTAGTATTTCACAATTTGTTGACAATGGTTTCAATGTGTGTTTTACTCACCCTTACTGTAATATAATAAATAAAAATGGAGAAACTGTTTTAAAAGGAAAACGTGAAGGAAATATATTCACACTATCTATGGATGATGTAGTAGATGCCAAAGTTAAATGTTTTATGTCAAATGAACCCAATGTGAATTTGTGGCATAGACGTTTAGGACACATAGGTATTTCTACACTAGAAAAATTGCAACGAAAAGGCCTAGTACGGGGATTGCCTAAGCTTGATTTAGACAACTTTCAGTTGTGTGAATCTTGCATAAAAGGCAAACAAACACGTGAGTCACTTAAGCCTAAAAATGAGATAAGCACGACTAGAATACTAGAACTATTGCATATCGATTTGTTTGGTCCTAGTCGTACTACAAGCCTTGGTGGGCGTCACTATGCATGTGTACTTGTTGATGACTTTTCTCGTTATACTTGGACTTTATTTCTTGCACATAAGGATGATAGCGCCGTAGAAATCGCTAAATTAATTAAACAACTTGAAAATCAATACGGCGTAAATGTAAAAAGAATAAGAAGCGATAGAGGCGGTGAGTTTAAAAATAAAGAGATGATTTCATTTTGTGAAGAAAAAGGAATTAAGCATGAGTTTTCGCCACCTAGAACTCCACAATTAAATGGAAGTAGTAGAAAGAAAGAATCGAACACTACAAGAAATCGCTAGAACCATGCTTTGCGAAAATAAATTGCCTAGGTTTTTGTGGGCGGAAGCCGTAAATTGTGCATGCTATATTGTAAATCGCCTATCTATAAGAAAGAAAATAAACAAGACGCCTTACGAAATTTTGAATGATCGTATGCCTAAGATAGATTATTTTCGTGTGTTTGGATGCAAATGTTTTGTCTTGAATACAAAAGATAACTTAGATAAATTTGAATCCAAGTCAATTGAGTGCATTTTTATTGGGTATTCCATAAATTCAAAAGCATATAGATGTTATGATCCTCTCACTAGACAAATCATAGAATCTATTCATGTTAAATTCAATGAATTTGGAGAGATTGATAAAGAAAAGGAATATGATGATGACTTTGAATTGAAACCCGTTTTGGATGAAGAAAATGATTCTTTTGATATGCATGAGATGAATGAAACACTAGAGATGCATGATCATATAGAAATGCATGATAACTTAGAAAATAATCAACCAAGATGGCATAGAGATCACCCACATGATCTCATCATAGGCGACATCACTCACGGTGTGCGACCACGTAGAAGAATCACTTCGGATGAAATAAATGAATTTCATGCTATGATTTCTGAAATTGAGCCTAAGAATGTGCATGATGCTTTGAGTGATTCATCTTGGATTGATGCTATGCATGACGAACTTAATCAATTCGTTAGAAATGATGTATGGGATTTAGTGCCACGACCACAAGATAAGACAATAATAGGCACAAAGTGGGTGTTTAGGAACAAAATGAATGAAGAAGGAAAAGTCGTTAGAAATAAAGCAAGACTCGTAGCTCAAGGATATAATCAAGAAGAAGGAATAGACTACGATGAAACATTTGCACCCGTAGCACGTTTAGAAGCTATACGACTTTTACTTGCTATTGCTTGCATGAAAGATTTTAAATTGTATCAAATGGACGTCAAAAGTGCTTTTCTAAACGGATTTATACAAGAAGAAGTATACGTGAAGCAACCACCCGGTTTTGAAGATTTGAAACATCCTGATCACGTGTACAAATTAAAGAAGGCACTATATGGACTAAAGCAAGCGCCTAGAGCATGGTATGATCGTTTTGCTACTTTTCTTTTAGAAAATAATTTTAAGCGTGGTACTATAGATAGTACACTATTTTTGAAACAAGAAAAATCAGATTTACTTATTATTCAAATTTACGTAGATGATATTATCTTTGGTTCTACCTCACATAGACTTGTTAAGGATTTTGAAAATTGTATGAAAGCTGAATTTGAAATGTCTATGGTTGGTGAACTTAATTATTTTCTTGGCTTGCAGATTAAGCAAACGAGTAAAGGAATTCACATAAGCCAAGCTAAGTACGTAAACGACATGATCAAGAAGTTTAATTTTGAGAATTTGAAACCATCCCCCACGCCTATGAGTGTCACTACTAAATTAGACAAAGATGAACATGGTAAAGATGTTGATAATGGATTATATAGATCTATGATAGGCTCTTTACTATATTTAACTGCTAGTAGGCCTGACATCATGTTTAGCGTATGTATGTGTGCTCGTTTTCAAAGTCAACCTAAGGTCTCACACTTAAATGCGGTAAAAAGAATATTTCGCTATATTAAGCACACGCCCACCTTAGGTATTTGGTACGATAAGGATTCTACATTCGACTTACATGCTTATACTGATGCAGATTATGGTGGCTGCAAAATAGATAGAAAAAGCACGAGCGGAACTTGCCAATTTATAGGAAATTCCCTTATTTCATGGTTTTCCAAAAAGCAATCAAGTGTTGCTTTGTCCACTACTGAGGCTGAGTATATGGCTCTTAGCCTTTGTTGCACACAGTTGTTGTGGATAAAACAACAACTTTCGGACTTTGGAATTACCGTAGATAAAATTCCTATATATTGTGATAGTATGAGTGCAATTAATTTGTCTAAGAACCCCGTATTACACTCTAAGGCTAAGCATATAGAAGTTCGCTATCATTTTCTTCGTGATCACGTTAACAATGGTAATATTGTCATAGATCACGTACGCACCGAATCACAAGTAGCGGATATATTTACTAAGGCCTTAAATCAAGCCACATTTGAATCTCTTCGCTCTAAATTAGGCATGATTCCTGTTGATATGATTTAATGCGATATTATTTGATTTACTTTCCTTTTTGACAGGAATCTTTTGATTAACTTTCCAAAATAAAGGGGGAGAGAAAAGCATGATTTAAGGGGGAGATAGAAATTTAAGGGGGAGAGATCACTGATTGATCCTAATTGCAAAAATCAAGGGGGAGCCGGATTTGAAATTCGAAATTCAAATTTCAAATCTGTGCACAATTCGAGGGGGAGAGACAACACTTAAATCATGTACACTTGTTATTTTGAAAATCATCAAAAGGGGGAGATTGTAGAAATATGAGGGTTTGAGTGATTTTAAAATAAGAAATTTGAATAAGTATATATATATATATACACAAGTGTACATGTATGCATGATAACTTGCCTTATTTACCTCATATATTATGTTGCCGTACTAACGAGCCATGAAGCTTTAAAGCTTACATCATATGGCGAACATTTGTTGAGTTTATACTATTTTCAGGTGCCACAATTAATGAACTAAAGTAGTTCATTAAGTGAAGTACTTAGTTTAATAAACTAAGTAGTTCATTAAAGGAAGATGCATTTGGAAAAGGCTTAAAGGCAACATGGCTATGGAAGGAAAGTCTTCTCCTCCTCCACACATCAATGTCACACGTTTTTAATACATATATATATACTATATTTTCAGATTTTTATAAAAGGCACATACACATTTATTCCAACGTACTATTGACACGTTATATATCTTACGAACGTACGTTTACGTCACACCACTATACTTAACTCATATTTATGAGTATATTCAGATCTTATATCATATGATATAAGATATGGTGATGACATATTAAATACGACACGATAAAAGGTTCTAAACCGAAATTTGTCGTATCGGGCGATACCGAAACTTCGCCAACGTGTCACGTACTTGCCATAAATAAATGGCCAGCCCATATACATCAAAATTCATTAAAATTTTCGTGCCATACACTGTTTATTGAGACAAAAATACTTTCCATGTTGGCACACACAAATCACCCCACATTTAGGCCAAAATGTGAAGATTCTAATTTTATTTTTGTCACATGTTTATGGTACCACTTTAAATCAGCCAAGTGCTGAAAATTAAAGTATATATTATATATATTATGTATAACATAATATATATAGCATGTGCAAAAGTTGGAATTTAAATTAGAGAAAAATCGGGTAATCGATAAATATCGAAAATTCGGTTTTCTACGCACTTGACATGGAACGTTTTTCTTGAACATGATGTGGCACGTATCTAGACACTTTTCACATATAATATACATCTTAAAGTGTTCTAGAAAATTAAATTAAGGGCTGATTGGAATATTACATGTGTATAATATTAAATGTGCACTATTTTACAAAGTTAGCAAAAATAAATTTCAGCACATGCATATACACATCAAAACGTCACCCTAGCTGAGATGGAGCACATGTGGAGCCTTGTTGGCATGTTGATTGGTCAAGAATCAATCATACAATGTTGATGAATCAAAGAGAGAAGCTACAAAAGGTAAGTTTTCAACATACACCTCTCTTATGTCACATGCTGAAATTTTCAGCATGTCACACACCTTAATGGCCGAATTCTTCATCATTAAGGAGTATATTTTGTTAATTTTGCATTAAGGAATAAATCAAATGAGTTATGGAAATGATTTGAAATGTATTTAGTGTGATATTCTTTATATCACACATGCTGAAATTTTTCAGCATGTGTGAAAATGGTGTGGCCGAAATTTACCCCATTATTGTGTCCAAGTTCATTCTCAATCTTGTGGCAAGACTTGCCTTAATTATTGGATGTATTTTTATGGAAGAAATTCAAAGAAATATGGAAGAAATTCTGATTTGTCACACATGGAAAATGCTGAAAATTTCAGCATTGAAACACCCCTTTATGGCCGATTTTTTGTGAGATGGAAAGAGAGGATTTTTGTCTCAAACTTTATGACATATTGTGACTATTTTGGCATGATTTGATAATTGATTATTTGGCACATGTTTAAAGTGTTTTTTCAGAATATCCATGTCATCAAATGATGACATCAATGAGCCAATCAAAAGGTGCCAAGTAAGCAATGACTAAATGATGGTCCAATGGAGTGATGCCAAGTAAGCAAAATGTTGTCACCATGATGTCTCACATCCTCTCAAGAAATTAAAAGGAAAGTTTCAAGAGGGGAGAAGGGTGCTAGGGACGGCCTGGACTTGATTAAAAGAGAAGAGAAGAACAAACAAAAACAAGACCAAGAATCATATTCAATAGTGATCAAAGTGCAAAAGCTTTCTTCTCCTACGCTTTCTTTCTTTCTTCTTCTTGTAAAAAGCCTATTGTACTTTACTTCTTTCATCCTTGAATAGGCTTCATAGAAACCACCATTCATTCATCATTGTACAAGATTGATCAAGGTGTGATCAATCTTCATTCTAGCAAGGTGGTGGTGTTCGTGCAAATTGTACTCACAATACAAGGTTTGTAAAGGGTTGGAGTTAAGGTGTAACTCTATCAACCCTGCGGTAAGGTGTACTGCGTGTGTGAAATTAGTGTGAACCAAGGAAGGTGTTCCTTGAAGACTGGAGTAGGTTGTTTATAACCGAACCAGTATAAAATTCTTGGTGCAATTTACTTTCTGCATTTACGTTTCAGTTTCTGCGCTGTTTACTCATATTGTTCACGTTCGCAAAAATAGTAAACGTTTTCTAAAAATTATAAAAATTTCCAGAAACATACATAAACGTTCTAGGGTTAATTTGGCACAAGTTTCAACCCTTTTGGACAAGTATAAGTCATCCAAACATCAAAAGTTCTGAGACTAGTGCAGTCTGATTTTCAGACTTGCAAAGGTTGAGACTTTGGGTGTATTTGACCTACTTCCCAAAAGAATTTTCAAAAACTGTTTCAACCCATTTAAATATAGTGTGTGAAGAGTTATTGGTCAAATTTTCAGATCATTTGGACATTCACACAAATAGGAATTAATTTTTCAAAACCATCTACCGTTTCTGGCAGATTTGCACAATCTGAGTACCAACGGTTTTTGAAGGGGTTAAAGGTTGAATTTTGATTTGAAATTTTTAGGGGACCCTCACAACATCTGAGGCTAAGTTCTCTCAAAATTTCATAATTTTTGGAGACCTCTAACCTGGTTTTAAAAACGTTTTAAAACAGGTCCTGAAAACAGAATCTGTTTTCAGAACTTGAATTGTTCAAGGTTAAAGAAATTTTAAAAAAGCATACTTTCCGCACCATCTATTCAACCCCCCCCTTCTAGTGGTGCCTTGCAGATCCTACAATTACAAATTTCGTGTAATGCCATCCGGACTGACCAACGCACCCGCGGCGTTTATGGATCTAATGAATCGAGTATTTCAAGAGCAACTAGACAAGTTCGTGGTAGTCTTCATTGACGATATCTTGATCTACTCACCTGATGAAGAGACCCACGTGACTCATTTAAAGGCCGTCCTCAATATCCTACGGGGAAAACAACTGTATGCTAAATTTAGTAAATGCGAATTATGGCTACAGAGTGTAGCATTTCTGGGACACGTGATATCTGAGGATGGTATATCCGTAGATCCCAAGAAAATCGAGGCAATCACAGAGTGGCCAAGGCCGACCAACATATAGAAGTACGGAGTTTTCTCGGTCTCGTTGGCTACTATCGTAAGTTTGTTGAGGGGTTTTCTCAAATTGCCAAGCCTCTTACCCGTTTGACACAGAAAAAGACTAAGTTCGAATGGACCTCAAATTGTAAAAAGAGTTTTACGGAATTAAAGGACAAGCTAACCTCTGCCCCAGTTTTGGCACAACCTATTCCGGGTGCAAGTTTTGTGGTGTATATTGATGCCTCTAAGAATGGACTTGGATGTGTACTAATGCAGAAAGATCGAGTGATTGCGTATGCATCTAGACACCTAAAACCATTTGAACAAAACTACCCGGTACACGATCTTGAATTAGCAGCCGTAGTCTTTGCCTTAAAAATATGGAGGCATTATTTGTACGGTGAGAGGTGCGAAATTTTCACAGATCACAATAACCTTAAGTACCTCTTCACCCAAAAAGAATTAAACATGCGCCAACGCAGATGGCTAGAATTGATGAAGGATTACGACCTTTCTATTCAGTATCATCCGGGATAAGCCAATAAATTTGCCGACGCTATGAGTAGAAAGACAAGCCGTCCGCGTCAACCACCTCTGCAACGTGATATGGAAGAATTTGATCTTGAGGAGGTCGATTCTATTGAGGGCATGCTCGCAAAGTTGGTATTGATTCCTTCGCTAATAGACAAGATTAAGGAGGGTCAAGAAAAGGATGAAACTTTGAAGAAAATAAAGGACAGATTGAGAACAAAACCCTCTGAGGATTTTAAGATCAGAAATGATAATAGCCTGTGGTTTCGAGAAAGACTGTGCGTTTCCAATGACGATGATATAAGGAACGAAATTATTCGTGAAGCCCATAATACACGTTTGTCTATCAATCCTGGAGCCAGCAAGATGTACCAAGACCTAAAACAAAGATTTTGGTGGCATGGCATGAAAAGACAAATTGTGGAGTTCGTAGAAAAATGCTTTGTTTGCCAGAAGGTGAAAACGGAACATAAGAGATGTAGAGAAAAAGGGGTTTGAGTGATTTTCAAATACATGATTCAAATGTGCACAAAAACGAGCACAAGATAAAACGTGCATAAGATATACATGTATGCAGGATACATTGCTATTACTTGCCTTATTTGGCTTATATATAATGTTGCCGGACTAACGAGCCATGAAGCGTTAAAGCTTACATCATATGGCAAACATTTGTTGTGATTATACTATTTTCAGTTGCCTCCATTAATGAACTAAACTAGTTCATTAAGTGAAGTACTTAGTTTATTAAACTAAGTAGTTCATTAAAGGAAGCCACATTTGGAAAAGGCACAAAGGCAACAAAGCTAAGGAAGGAAAATTCTCTCCTCCTCCCCTCTTAATTATACACGCCTATATACATATATATACATATATTTTCAGATTATTTGAAAAAGGCACATACACATGTATTCTAACGTACTACCTGTAGCGCCCCGTACTCGGCTACCCCTCGTACGGTGCACCCGCCGTACCTTCCCTTTCGGAAAAGTACAAAGCGTCGATACTTAACTCGTAAAACCCATAGATAAACATGGATTACCAAGTCACGATCTTAACAGGTAGATAAAAAATACGGCAGAATTTGAACCTTAATCCGAAAGCGTCAAATCGCGAATACATAGCAAAATTATACAAACTGAACCGATAGCAAACTACACCGCGAAATTATACAAACATTATCCGAAGAGAATCCGAAAATAGCTAAGTCCCAAAATGTCCCAAAGGTTCATCAAAAGCTTCCATCATCATTCTCTTAACGACCATTTCCATAACCTATGGGTATGGCATCCTTGGCTCATCATCAATCCACTTGACTTCATTACCTGGCTCTGGGGGGAAAAATAAATGGGTGAGCGACAGAGTCGCCAGCAAGTACACCATAAACAATCATGCATTAAATGGAAAGTACATACAAGAACCGAACCCCTAAAATTTGGTCTCTTACTATCATACCTGTCTTTCCATTTAAATGCCACCAAGGTAATAGAAGCATCACTTGATCATAAAGGGAATAAGATCATAGCTTACATAACAACAACAATAAGATCGTAACTTAGGTAACGAAAGATCATGACCTAACTAACATTTCGTCTAGCGTTTAGCTAGCATCTCATCCCTTCCGTCAATAGCCACTAAGGCAATAAAATCATAACTTAGTCATGTAGCACGTAAAGACACAACTCAGGGCACAGACTCGACATCATGCTCATGACCATATGCAATGTGTATGAGTATGCAAATGCAGTGCATAAAGAAAACATGAAAATACTTGAACTTTCTTTCTTTCTTTTAAATCATGCTCATCTTAAAACAAGAGAGTGTGTCAGCCTATTATATCGGGCATGACTCGGTTCTTATAACATGATCACCTTCAGGTCTATTATACCGGACCTGGCTCGGTTCTTACACTCTTCAGACCTATTATACCGGGCCTGGATCGGTTCTTATAATCTTCAGACCTATTATACCGGGCCTATTTTTCCTCCCAGAGTTTACAGGAAATGGGGTAGCAAGGATTGATGACGAGCATAGGATCCCACATCCGTGAGAATACGAGTGGATGATAGCTTAGGGATTCTATTATGATGGATCCATAATATGGCGGATTTATGTTGGAAGCGATGATTGCAGAAGTACTGATGTAATGAATGTGGTTGTAAAACTTATGTCGGATGTATAGAATGATTTATGTAAAAGTTTCAAATTCTGCCGTATTTTTTATCTACCTGTTAAGATCGTGACTTGGTAATCCATGTTTATCCATGGGTTTTACGAGTTAAGTATCGACGCTTTGTACTTTTCCTAAAGGGAAGGTACGGCGGGTGCATCGTACGAGGGGTAGCCGAGTACGGGGCGCTACACTACCGACACGTTATATATTTTACGTACGTACGTTAACGTCACACCACTATACTTCACTCATATTTATGAGTACATTCAGGTCTTATATCATATGATATAAGATATGGTGATGACAAATTAAATACGACACGATAAAAGGTTCTAAACCGAAAATTGTCGTATCGGGCGAATACCGAAACTTCGCCAACGTGTCACGTACTTGCCATAAATAAATGGGCAGCCCCTATAATACAAAAATTGATGAAAATTTCGTGCACATGACAGAAAATTCAGCCAAAAATACTTTCCATGTTGGCACACACAAATTACTCCACATTAAGGCCAAAATGTGAAGATTCCAAGTTTAATTTTGTCACATGTTAATGGTACCACTTTAGACCAGCCAAGTTCTGATATTTAAAGCATATATTATATATATTATTTATAACATAATATATATAACATGTGCAAAATTTGGAATTTAAATTAGAGAAAAATCGGGTAATCGATAAATATCGAAAATTCGGTTTTCTATGCACACAACACATGGAACGTTTTTGGTACATCATGTGACACGTATCTAGACACTTTTTACATATGATATACATCTTAAAGTGTTATAGAAAATTAAATCAAGGGCTGATTGGAATATTACATGTGTGTATTATTAAATGTGCATTATTTTACAAAGTTAGTTAAAATAAATTTCAGCACATCCACATCCTCATTGAAACGCCACCTACAGCTGAGATGGAGCTTATTTGGAGCCTTGTTGGCATATTGATTGGTCAAGGATCAATCATACAATGTTGGTGAATTGAAGAGAGAAGCTACAAATGGTAAGAATTCAAAATTTGTCTCTCTTATATCACATGCTAAAAATTTCAGCATGCTAAATGGTGCTGGCCGATTTTATGACATTATTGTGACATATTTCATCATATTTTATTGTGTGATTGATTGGAAGAAGAAATGGAAATGATTTGAATATTATTTAAATTAATAAAAGTGTGATATTCTATATATCACACATGCTGAAATTTTTCAGCATGTGTGAAGACATGGTGGCCGAATTTAGGAGCTTGAAAGTGTCCAAGTTCATTTCTCATGTGATAGCAATACTTACCATAAAATTGGTGATTCATTTTATAAAGAAAAATCAAAGTAAATTGGGCATTATTTTCAATAAAATTGAATGATGCACATGCTGAATTTTCAGCATGGCAATATCACTATATGGCCGATTTTTGCCTTAAGTTGGGAAGGATTTTTGTCTTGCAATTTATGTGATATATCTTATGATTTATGGAAGTTATTTTGTGATGATTTTTGGCACATGTTTAAGTGAAATTCTTAGATTTTTCGAAGTCATCAATGATGACAACATTCATCCAATAAGAAGGTGCCAAGTAAGCGAAGCTTAAATGATCATCCAATAAGAAGATGCCAAGTAAGCAAGACATTGTCACAATGATGTCTTACACTCTCTCAAGGACTTAAAAGATAATTTTCAAGAGGGGGAGACACTACACAAGGGACGGCCATGACTCATTAAACAGAAAGAGAAGAGAGCAAACAAAACAAGGCCAAGCATTGCAAATCAAAGTGATCAAAAAACCTAGCTCTTCTTCTACATTTTCTTTCTTTCTTTCTTCTTGTAAGCCTATTGTATTCATATCTTTCAATCTTGAATAGTCTTGACATAGACCACCACTCATTACATATCTTTGTAAAAGATTGATCAAGGTGTGATCAATGTTCATTCTTGCGAGGTGGTGGTGTTCGTGTGAATTGTACTCGTCATACAAGGTTTGTAAAGGGTTGGAGTTAGGTGTAACTCTATCAACCCTGCGGTAAGGTATACTGCATGTGTGTGATTAGTGTGAACCAAAGAAGGTGTTCCTTGAAGACTGGAGTAGGTTGTTTATAACCGAACCAGTATAAAAATCTTGGTGCAATTTACTTTCAGCATTTATTTTTCAGTTACTGCACTGATTACTCTTCTTGTTCACATTCGTAAAAATGGTTAACGAATTTCAAAAATCTCGAAAATTTCCAAAAATATACTCACACGTTCTAGGGTTAATTTGGCTCAAGTTTCAACCCTTTTGGATAAGTATAAGTCAATCAAACATCAAAAGTTCTGAGACTAGTGCAGTCTGATTTTCAGAGTTGCAAAGGTTGAGACTTTGATTGCAGTTGACCTACTTCCCAAACGAATTTTTCAAAACTGTTTCAACGCACTTAAATATAGTATATAAGGAGTTAGTGGTCAAATTGTCAGAGCATTTGGACGTTCACACAAATAGGAATAAATTTTTCAAAACCGACTACCGTTTCTGGCAGATTTGCACAATCTGATTGCCAATGATTTTTGAAGGGGTTAAAGATTGAATTTTAATTTGAAATTTTTAGGGGACCCTCATAACATCTGAGGCTAAGTTCTCTCAAAATTTCAGAATTTTTGGAGACCTCTAACCTAGTTTTAAAAACGTTTTAAAACTAGTCCTGAAAACAGAATCTGTTTTCAGAACTTGAATTGTTTAAGTTTAAAGAATTTTAAAAACCACACTTTCCGCACCATCTATTCAACCCCCTCCCCCATTCTAGTGGTGCCTTGCAGATCCTACAATTGGTATCAGAACGCAGGAACACTCACATCAAAGAATCCAACGATTCAGTGAGATGGCAACCACAACCGTGCAAGAAGGAATGCCAACTGTAAGGTCTCCTTTTTTCGACGGTGAGTCTTTTATTCAATAGAAATTAAGAATGAAACTTTTTCTTATGGCTATTGATATTGATCTATGGTCCATCATAGAAGACGGTCCATTTGTTCCTACTAAGACGTCAATTATTGATGGTGTCACACTAGAGGTTACAAAAACGAAACAAGAATAAACTAGTGATGACAAAAAGAAGTTGAGTATGAATGTTAAAGCCATGCAACTACTATTAAACGGCCTAAGTAAAAGTGAGCTAGTTACGTGTCTAATTGTTCTAGTGCTTAAGAGATGTGGCATATTCTTGAAATGAAACATGAAGGGACTAGCCAAGTAAAGGAGTCCAAAATCAATATGCTTATGTCCACACTTGAGTCCTTTAAATTATTGCCAAATGAGTCTATTGTTGAGATGGATTTACGCTTGACTAACATTTACAATTCTCTTGAGTCTCTTGGCAAAGCCTTCACTATGCAAGAAAAGGTACAAAAGGTCTTGCGAAGCCTTCCATCCGAGTGGGATCCTAAAGTAACGGCCATAGAAGAAAGCAAAGAGAGCAAATCAATTAAAATGGAAGAACTAATCGGATCACTTAAGGTATATGAAAACAAACTTTCTTTAAGACATTCTGATTCCATTTCTAATAATGATAGGGTTATAGCATTTAAATCAAATTAATACGTCTTAGATGATAGTGACACAGATTCCGATGATGAGGACTTAATCACAATGGCTAAAAGATTAAGAAAAATATTGAGAAAATCGATTAAACATAGGTCTACCTCATCTAAGGATCATAAAAATAAAAATAAGGAAATAGAGTGCTATGAATGCGGCAAACTTGGACATCTATCATATGACTGCTCTAATAAGGAAAAACAAACAAACAAATACCCTGACAAGGATCGGAACAAGAATAGACTCGTCTCAGAACCTAAGCAAAGGAGAAGAGCATTCAAAGCCTCCACTTGGAGTGACACATCCGACTCTGAGACTGATGATACGGAAGAACACAAGGCACAAGTATGCTTTACATCTAAAGCGTCAAATGAGGTATCTTCCGACTCTGATTCTGACTCTGAATGTTCATATGATGATTTATTTAGTCAATATATAGAATTGCATAAGTTTTCAAAGACTCTTGCAAAAGAAAAGAAGCGATTAATTGAAGACAAGAAATTGTTAGAATCTTCTAACAAAAATCTTGTGTCTCAATTAAACGATTCAAAAGAAGAGTCGTCATGCATTATAAATTCATTAAAATCTGAAATTTCATCATTGACATCCGAGAACGTTGAATTGAAATCCGAGATTTCAAAATTAAAATCAAGGAATGCCAATGTAGAGAAAAAGGTGAAACAGTTTGATACGGGATCCAACATGCTGCATCGTATTATCTTATCTCAAAAGCATGACAGTGACAAAACGGGTTTAGGATACGTTGATACTAATGAAGTATCAACCAAACCAACCAAGTTTGTTGTGTCTAAGAAATTAGACACTCCAAAGCCCCAAGTGGCGTCTAAGATGATGCAAAAACCGTCACTTCCCTTATCACGTCCCACTACATCTTCATATCACATGAAATACAACTTTGTACCATATAGACATGAAAAGAAAAGAGTATTGCATACACGGCATTCATTCCATCCATGCACTACGCATACAAACACAAGGACATATCAAAAACGTCCTACATATAATGCGTATAAAGGAGTTCTTGGCCAAAGGCCAGATAAAGTTACACCTAAAGTATATTATGTTGCGTTCTCATCATCTTTCTCACCTTTTGGAAGACCTAGAAAGGTCACCCAAATGTGGGTACCAAAAGGGACATTTTCAAAGGGTTGAATAAATAACCCTTACGAACGCACATATATGAAATGCATGATTTTTTTAGGCATCTTTTGATTTGCTTTCCAAAATAAAGGCGGAGAGAAAGAATGATTTAAGGGGGAGAGAGATACTGATTGCATAAATCAAGGGGAAGCGATTCGAAATTTAAATTTCGAATTTTGAATTTATGCATAATTGAAGGGGGAGCGATAGGATTTAAATCATGTGCATAAGTTATTTTGAAAATCATCAAAAGGGGGAGATTGTAGAGAAAAAGGGGTTTGAGTGATTTTCAAATACATGATTTAAATGTGCACAAAAACGAGCATAAGATAAAACGTGCATAAGATATACATGTATGCATGATACATTGCTATTACTTGCCTTATTTAGCTTATATATAATGTTGCCAAACTAACAAGCCATGAAGCGTTAAAGCTTACATCATATGGGAAACATTTGTTGTGATTATACTATTTTCATGTGCCACCATTAATGAACTAAACTAGTTAATTAAGTGAAGTACTTAGTTTATTAAACTAAGTAGTTCATTAAAGGAAGCCACATTTGGAAAAGGCACAAAGGCAACAAAGCTAAGGAAGGAAAGTTTTCTCCTCCTCCCCTCTTAATTATACACGCCTATATGCATATATATATACATATATTTTCAGATTTTTTGAAAAAGGCACATACACATGTATTCCAACGTACTACCAACACGTTATATATTTTACGTACGTACGTTAACGTCACACCACTATACTTAACTCGTATTTATGAGTACATTCAGGTCTTATATCATATGATATAAGATATGGTGATGACAAATTAAATACGACACGATAAAAGGTTCTAAACAGAAAATTGTCGTATCGGGCGAATACCGAAACTTCACCAACGTGTCACGTACTTGCCATAAATTAATGGCCAGCCCCTATACTTCAAAAATTGATGAAAATTTCGTGAACATGACAGAAAATTCAGCCAAAAATACTTTCCATGTTGGCACACACAAATTACTCCACATTAAGTCCAAAATATGAAGATTCAAGTTTAATTTTGTCAAATGTTAATGGTACCACTTTAGACCAGACAAGTACTGAGATTTAAAGTATATATTATATATATTATGTATAACATAATATATATAACATGTGCAAAAGTTGGAATTTAAATTAGAGAAAAATCGGGTAATCGATAAATATCGAAAATTCGGTTTTCTACGCACACAACACATGGAACGTTTTCGGTACATCATGTGACACGTATCTAGACACTTTTTACATATGATATACATCTTAAAGTGTTCTAAAAAATTAAATCAAGGGCTGATTGGAATATTACATGTGTGTATTATTAAATGTGCATTATTTTACAAAGTTAGAAAAAAAAATTTCAGCACATCCACATCCTCATTGAAACGCCACCTACAGCTGAGATGAAGATTATTTGGAGACTTGTTGGCATATTGATTGGTCAAGGATCAATTATACAATGTTGGTGAATTGAAGAGAGAAGCTACAAATGGTAAGAATTCAAAATTTGTCTCTCTTATATCACATGCTGAAAATTTCAGCATGCTAAATGGTGCTGGCGGATTTTATGACATTATTGTGACATATTTCATCATCTTTTATTGTGTGATTGATTGGAAGAAGAAATGGAAATGATTTGAATATTATTTAAATTAATAAAAGTGTGATATTCTACATATCACACATGCTGAACTTTTTCAGCATGTGTGAAGACATGGTGGCCGAATTTATGAGCTTGAGAGTGTCCAAGTTCATTTCTCATGTGATAGCAATACTTACCATAAAATTGGTGATTCATTTTATCAAGAAAAATCAAAGTAAATTGGGCATTATTTTCAATAAAATTGAATGGTGCACATGCTGAATTTTCAGCATGGCAATATCACTATATGGCCGATTTTTGCCTTAAGTTGGGAAGGATTTTTGTCTTGCAATTTATGTGATATATCTTATGATTTATGGAAGTTATTTTGTGATGATTTTTGGCACATGTTTAAGTGAAATTCTCAGATTTTTCCAAGTCATCAATGATGACAACATTCATCCAATAAGAAGGTGTCAAGTAAGCGAAGCTTAAATGATCATCCAATTAGAAGATGCTAAGTAAGCAAGACATTGTCACAACGATGTCT
>AP025044.1:15620219-15634719 GCA_036186865.1 Eustoma russellianum | reverse complement strand
TAGGTTGAGTGCTTAATCCAGCTTTAAACGCAAGTTGAATATAAGTTAGAGCACTCAAAAACTTCTAATGTTTTACATTTTCATGTAATTTAGACTCGATTAATATTGAGTAATCCCAGTCTGCTTCCAATAGATTCAAAGACTTCACTTGGCAATGGTTAGTGAATATGTCCGCTAGATGATCACTAGTAGGCACAAATTCAACACACACCAATCCTTTTTGCACACAATCTCCAATGAAATGATGTCTCACTTCAATATGTTTGGTTTGACTTTGATGAACCGGATTTTTTTGCAATATTTATAGCTGAAGTATTGTCACACAAAATAGGTATTTTTGACAATTTTATATTATAATCATTTAGTGTGTGTGACATCCATAGTAATTGAGCACAACATGTGGTGGCCGAAACATACTCGGGTTCTGACGTAGAAAGAGCAAAAATATTTTTTTTCTTGGAGAGCCAAGAAACAAGACAGTCTCCAAGAAATTGACAAGTGCCAGATGTGCTCTTCTTATCAACAAGACTCTCGGCAGAGTCGGAGTCACCATAACCTATAAGATCAAAGCAAGCATTCTTAGGATAAAATAAATCAAATTTCAAAGTTCCTCTAAGATAATGAAATATACGCTTTACCGCACTAAGATCCATTTCTCTATGATCACTTTGAAATCTAGCACATACACAAACAGCATGCAAATGTCCGGTCTATTAGCGATCAAATAAAGTAGACTACCAATTATTCCATGATACATGGTTACCTCAATTTGCTTTCCTTTTTCATCTTTGTCAAATTTTAAGCTTGTGCTCATAAGAGTGTTCACATTGCTATCTTCACCAAAGTTGTACTTTTTGAGCAAATCTTTTGTATACTTGGTTTGAAAAATGTACACTCCATCTTGGGTTTGCTTGATTTGGAGTCCAAGAAAATAAGTGAGTTCCCCCATCATATTCATTTCAAATTCACCTTGCATCAAGCTAGCAAATTGCTCACAAAGAAGATTGTTAGTAGCACCAAAAATAATGTCATCTACATATACTTGAACAAGTAAATGATGTTTGTCTTGTTCTTTGATAAACAAGGTTGTATCCACTTTATCACTTGAAAATCCACTCTTAAAAAGAAATGTACTCAACCTATCATACCAAGCTCTAGGAGCTTGTTTAAGACCATAAAGTGCCTTTTTGAGTTTATAAACATGATGTAAAGAATCATGCCATTCAAATCTGGGAGGTTGAGCCACATATACCTCTTCTAGAATAATTCCATTTAAGAAAGCGTATATAACATTCATTTGGTAAGACTTGAAATCCTTGTAACAAGCATAAGCTAACAACATTCTTAGAACTTCAAGCTGTGCTATGGGCGCGAATGTTTCATCAAAATCAATTCCCTCTTCTTGGCGACATCCTTGAGCAACTAATCTAGCCTTATTTCTTGTGACATTACCTTGATCATCCATCTTGTTACGAAATGCCTATTTTGTGCCAATAATAGGATGATCATGAGGTTTGGGAACCAATTTCCAAACATCACTTCTATCAAATTGATTTAGCTCTTCTTGCATAGCTAAAATCCAATCCTCTTCAAGATGTGCTTCTTTAACATTTTTAGGTTCTAAATGTGACACAAATGCATTTTCTCTATATTATCTCCTAGTAGCGATGCCACGATTTATATTACACATGATTAGTTCATGAGGATGAGAACTTTTATGCCTAAATGACCTAGGAGGATTGGATACATCCCCTCCAACTTTCTCATGATCACTTTCCGGAAGAGACAGATGATCATTGTCAATGTGTAAGTCATTTTCCAAAAAATGAGATGCATTGTCAACATTTTGTGTATCATCAAAAGGAGCTTGTGAAATGTCTCTACTTATTTCATTTTGTTCTTTGACACTAGGTGGTTGAGTTCCGTGAATTTATCATTTTTTAAATCAATGAAGATTTTTCCTTAAGGTGGTTCATCAACAATTTCTTCTTGATGAACAACCCTTGGAACAATATCAAGACTTTCTTCTTGAGAAGTATCACATTCATCATCTTCATTTTCAACATTGAGTTTAGTTTCATTACTAAGTGATTCACTAAACTTGAAATGAATAGATTCTTCCACCTTTTGACTTCTTTTGTTAAATATACGAAATACTTTACTATTTGAGGCATAACCTGAAAATATGCCCTCATCTGCTTTGAAATCAAGCTTGTCCAAAGTGTCTTTGGTGTTAAGTAGGAAACACTTACAACCAAACACTTTGAAATACCCAATTTTGGGGACTTCGCCATTCCAAAATTTCATAAGGTGTCATATTTAGGTATGGTCTCACATAGACGCGATTAATTACATGACAAACGGTATTAATCGCTTCGGCCCAAAAATATTTGGGCAAGCCGAACTCATTAAGCATTGCCCTACTCATCTCTTGCAGGGTTCTATTCTTTTGTTTGGCTACACTATTTTGTTATGGAGTTCTTGGAGCTGAAAAGTTATATATATACCCTTTGGGTACACAAAACCTTTGAAAGTCTCCATCAAACTCACCACCATGATCACTTCTAACCGTCTTAATGGTGTCAGTCATGTAATTTTCTAATTGCCTACATAAATTAATGAACTCATAACATGCATCACTTTTCTTAGCAAGGAACATTACCCATGTATATCTAGTGTAATCATCTACCACCACAAATGTGTAATGTTTGCCACCCAAGCTTTTTGTACCAATATCCCCATACAAAACCATGTGTAATATTTGTAGAGGTTTGGAGGTGGAAATATTTGTTTTGGACCTAAATCTTGCTTTAACAAACTTTGCTTTTTGACAAGTGCTACAAAGTTCTTGGTTTTCAAAATTCATTTTGGGAAGCCCTCAATCTTTTTCATTTTCACAAATATATTTAAATGTTTTAAAACAAACATGTCCGAGGCGTTTATGCTATAGTTGTGCCAAATCATTTTTAGTAACTAAACACGAAACAATTTGGGAAACCAAATCATTTATGCTAAGTTTGTAAATGTTTTTGTCCCTCAAAGCCTCAAACATAACAACATCATCCTTTTCCACAATGACTTTTGGTTTCACAAATGTAACTTCATAATTGGCATCACACGATTGGCTCACAATTATCAAATGATACTTAAACCCATCCACATTAAGTACATCACTAAGAGAGAAGGAATCATTACCAACTTTACCATATCCTTTGATTTGGCCTTTGCTACCTCCGAAGTGGACAAACTCCTCCATCTTGCATACTGATTTTATGAAACAATCTTTTGTTTTCTGTCATATGGTTGGAATACCCACTGTCCACGACCCATTGGACGCCTTTGTCCTTAATGTCTCCATTTAGTGCTAGGGCCTACAAGATCAACATATGACGTTGGCACCCGTTTAGTTTCGGGTCCTTGAGGGTCAGTAACATGCACTTCACCCTTTGGCACTCATACAAGATGTGTATTTCTCTTTGCTCTACACATTCTTTCTACACGACCTTTATTATTGTAATAAAAGCATGTAGGAATACGTTTATGAGAGTAAGAATGATAATAATGCATTTGTGTAGACATACTCCGTGATTCATATTTGTGCACATTCTTCCTTGGTACTAAGGAAGAGTTCTTGACAACGGATTTAACCAAAGATTTTGATACCTTTGTTTCTTTTGCCTTCCCATAAGGCATATGCCTTTGTTTCTTCAAAGATAATTTTGATTCTTTGAAGGACGGAGTGGATGCGTTACTTGATTTAGCAAATTTAATCAAAGGCATAGTTGAGGATTTCAAGCTCACACTAGATGCATCATAGCCTAATCCGGTTTTATCACTGCTAGCTCTTTGACCAACTAGCATCTTGTTTAAAGCATGCTTACCCTTAAACATCTTTTCCATCGTACTCAAATGAATCTCACTTTCATATCTTAAACAACAGTTCTCATTAGCAACTACTTTATGCATGGTCATAAGAATATCATATTCAAGTTGCAATGCAATGTTGTTTTTAAGCGTGATATTATATTCATTTATGCATTCCCTAAAATCTCGTTTGACACGCTTACATTTGAGACCTAACAAATCATTCTTCTCAATCATATCATCAAATTCATCTTGCAATTTATAATGAGAAGATCTAGTACATACCTCTATATCGTCTTCAATTGCCATGAAATAAGAATATTCCTTTTCAGGATCATCATCACTTATAGCTATAAGAGCAAGATCCTTATCATCATCATGGTTACCTTCGCAGTCGGATAGGAGACTATCCTAATGAGCTACCTCCACTTGAAGAGCCTTCTTCTTTTGACAGATGGCCTTTTTATGGTGCAGATCCTTCACTCTACAATCTTTCATGAAGTGACCATATTTTCCACATTTGAAGCATTTGTTATCTTGGTCCTTCATCTTGTCGTTGTCCTTGGATAGAGTCCCTTTGATGAACCATTTAGTCTTATCTCCATTCTTTATAGCAAATGTTTTGAACCTTCTTATAAGAAGTCCAAACTCATCGTCTGAATCATCGGTGTCATACACCTATGCCTTAGGTGATTGTTTGATAGGATCATTTTTCTCTTGTTCCTCAAGTTGAATTTCATGAGCCATAAGATTTCTATATAACTCATCAAATGTAAGAGTTTCAGCATCCTTTGACTCTTCTATGGCAGTCACCTTTGGATTTCATTCTCTTCCGAAGCTATTTAGAAGTCAATGGTTAAGATCCTCTTGCTCGATCTTCTTTCCCACCGCATTAACAAGTTGACAAGTTTAGTGAACCGTTGAATAGTTTCCTTTATCTTTTCACCTTTGGGGACTGAAAAATTATAGAATTGCTTGATCAACATCCTCCTCTTTGCTTTTCTAACTTGAGAAGTACCCTCATGGATCATTTCAAACTTTATCCATGCTTCATGAGCAGATTGAACCCTTGCATCTTAGCTCTCTCATTTGCAGTTAGAGAACTATTCAAGATGTCAAAACCTTTTCCATTTATAGCAAATAACAACTCTTCTACTTGGATTGGATTATCATAGTCAATAGGCTCCTTTGAGCCTTTAGTGACTTCTTTCCAAATCCGGTAGCCACAACCCCTAAGATGAGCTTCCATGTTGGATTTCCATAGAGAGTAATTATTTGGATCAAGCATAGGCACTTTGAAATGAATATTAGATACAAAAGGTATCAAATTTTCTAGTCTTCTTCTTCTTGTTCTAGAAGATTCACCACCCAAAGATTCCCAATCATAAGGTGTATCTTCCATACTTTATAGAATCAAACCTTGCTATTTGAGTATCAAACAATAAAGGTTAGGCTATGATACCAATTGTTAGGTCCGTAAAACACAATAGAAGGGAGGTTGAATAGTGTGTTAATCAAAGTGTGGTTCTTTTTCGAATCTTTTTGCAACGGAAGTGATTTAACCAATACTTGAAGTGTTCTTTGAAGAAAATGACTTGAGGAAATGAAAGAACACCAAATTTATAGAGGTTCAAATGAAAGACTCTACTCCTCTACCTTCTTGCTTTGAACAAGAAGGATTTTTGAACAAGGGGATTGCTATTTCTCTTTGGGGGGGACAACAATCAAAGAAAATACAAGAACAAACTAAGTTTAACAAACCTAGCTCAAGAACAATGAAAACTCAACCTCTTTGAAGCCTAGCATCCTTAAGATCTTTTTTGCACCAAAGAAACCTTCTATGGAATATGATGTGGCTCCTACACCATCAATTAGCTCTTTGAAGCTTGTGTTTCGTCCAACAAGAAGCAACCTTGCTTCTTGACCAACAGTCTAAATCTTGCTCCTCACAATCCTCACTTAGAAGAAGATCTCTTCTCTTTTACAATCACACACTCTCAACAATAAAGTAATTTTTTACAATGATTTTGAGAGCAAAATACAAATGAATACTGGAGAGCTTGAGGTAGAAAGTTGTCTTCGCACTCAAGAGTAATAATACATGAAGCGCTTCATGTTTTTCTTCAAACTTTCTGCTTCAGAATTTTCTTACCAAATGAAGCGCTATATGTAGCGTTCGAAACTTTCTGTCTGAAGGTTTTTATTTTTCTTACCAAATGAAGCGCTGTTTGTAGCGTTCTAAACTTTCTCTCTGAAGGCTTTATTTTCTTCTTACCAAATGAAGCGCTCTATACAGCGTTTAATGTCTGAACATAAATTTTCCCTAGATACATTTTATTGAGGAATAACATGCCTGATTAAGATATGAAATTCAAGAAACATTTAATTTAATTTTGAAACTTTTCTTTTTGTGCAAATCCTCAAAACCAATCTTGACAACAACACTATACACATGAGTGCAGATTCTATGTGTTACATTCCTATATACAAATGATGTTCCTTCAAAAATACATTCGTATCCGTTATTGTTGTTATCGACATAAAGTTTCAAATCTTGCTTCGGTCAAAACTAATAAAAAATATGGTTGTAATAACTAGACCCAAGGTTGCGGAAAACAACTATTCTAATTTGAACAGCTGGTTATACATTACTCTACATATGAGTGTAGATTCTATATATTACATCTTCAAATACAAATGATATTTCTTCAAAAATACATTCCTATGAGTTATTGTTGTTATCGGCATAAAGTTCCAAATCTTTCTTCGGTCAAAAGTTATAAAAAAAATTGTTGTAACTAGACCCAAGGTTGCGGAAAACGATTATTCTAATTTGAACAGCCGGCATTCAACATTAAATGATTACGCAGAAGTTAAATATTTACAACTATAAATTGGGCATCACTGGGGAATCAGGTTCACACACAATACATTTGACTCAATCTGATCGCAGAGTCCATGGCTAAAATTGCTCATTGCATGGCAATTTTGTTCCTCATTTTGCAGACTCAGTGTCACAACAAAACGGGGTGCAACAACTGGAAAGGCAAGCAATTCGATTATTATGTTTGTTAACTATGTAAATACGAATAATTGTTGGATTAGGCTAATATCTACTTTAAATCATCCTCTTGGATGAACCGCAAGTTTACGGGCTTTTACACACGTCTAGAACGAACCTTGTCTGACCTTACTTTTCCCTCTTTGTATTAGTTGTAGCGGAACAAGGCCAAGACTAACGAGGGACATCGAGGAGTGGTACAAAATTCCTTCACCCTCGAACCCGTCAACCAACGCTGGAATCCATGAGAATATTGGCTACACCGATATGCGTAAATGTGCACTGCAGCTTAACGGATGACTTTGATAATTGCTCTGATGATGGATGCTTCTGTGTCTATGGTAATCCTGCTTTTGGGGACCACTGCCGTAGAAGCATGTAGCGCCCCGTCCCGAACCCTAGGGTCAGAATCGGTACGCCCGCCGTATTCTACTAAGGGATATACAAGGCGTCTGTATGAATCCTTGCACTTATCAAAACGACAAAGTATTCGATTGCGGAAGCGAATTAAATCAACTCAAAACCCTAAATCGGAAGTAAAATCCCCAAAATCATATATAGTCAAAATCAAGTCATAATCCCTTAAACGACATCGTAAAGTAACAATTAAGAAATCTTAAGCTATGTCTTCAAATGGAATAATAAATAAAATAAAACTTCCTCAATTCTTTATCCTCAATCTCCAAATAGTCTCTACGAGTCCCATGAGCCCACTCTGAATCTTCTCCAACCCATATATAATCATACCCTGAATCGTCTGCAAGAAACAAAACGAACGGTGTGAGCGACAAAAACGTCACTCAGTAGGTACCCTGCCTGCATCGGCCCTGTGAGATCATACATGCTAGGACAGTAGTGAAATACATATACGTACTGTAATACAAAAATAGACTGTCCACGTTTTCACAAATACGTATAACGGTCAGAACTTCTTAAAACAACGCATAACGGTCATATCTTTTTAAAACAACGTATATCGGTCATAACTTCTTAAGATAATCAAGCACCTAATCATGCAGAATGAACGTGAAATGCAATGTCACATACGTGATGCATGATAAACCTACCTTCTCAGAACATTCATCTAATCGTGCAATGCATGACCCCGGGTCCTAACAGAACGGAACGGAACGGAACGGAACAGATCAGATATGCGAATTACGTCTCGCATATCCTAACAGAACAGAACGGAACAGAACAGAACTTATCATATCATATATGCAATGTCGTGATGCATGAATGCACAGAAACCATACACGGAATCCTTCATTTACTTTCCCTTTTCTTTTTTCCTTTTCTTTTCTTTTCCCTTTTCTTTTTTCCTTTTTTCCTTTTCCCTCATGCGTTCTCAGCATCCCCCTTTTTCAATTTCTTTTTTTTTCTTTTACCTTTTCTTTTGTTATTCTTTTCTTTATTATATTCCTTTCCCCTCCTGCGCCTTTCATTCCCCCACCCCCTTTTCAATTTCTTTCATGCGTTCCCCTCTCAGCCCCCCACTACTCCCTCAGCCCCTCACCCCCAGTCCGCCACCTCCCAACTCCAATCCTACCCCCTCCAGTTCGCACCACCCACCCCCACAACCCCTCAGCTGCCCCCAACCCTCCAGCCTACCCCCGTGACCAGGTCCGCACCACCCCCTCCAATTCGCAGCCCCCGAAACCAGCCCCCATCAGTCCGCCCCCGTCCTTATTCCTCCATCCGGCAGCACGTGGTCATAGCCCACCACCACCGGCCTCGCGCCGCCGGCACAAACGCTTCTTCCTACGATTCCGGTATTCACATGCACATCAAAAATCAAATCTTTTTCGAGTTTTCATACGAAAATAGCATCATACATATATATACATATACAATCATATATACGGACATACAATTCATCACATATACATATAATCTAATAATCAAGCATCTATACAACCACACATACTAATGCACGATCTCGTTTTCATAGAGAAATTAAAGACTTTTGTTTGTTTCATTCAACGGATGTTAAGGGGGCACCTACCTGGTATTTGATACGCGTTTGCAAGGCTTGATCGATGCGGTGGTGCTCCTTCTACCCTCCTAAAGTGGCGGCCTTGATGGAGCAGGGAGAGGATCGCTCTCTCCCTTTTTTTCTGAGGATGTCGTTTGTGAGGGGAGGGAGGAGTATAACCATGGTTTAAATAGATATTTGATTAGGGTTTAGGGAAAATTTGATAATCAAATTAGGTTTTCTAATTAATTAGGCCTAATTTCCATTCTTGCCCCTATTAAAAAAATGGGATATAACATTCTCCCCTCCTTACAAAAAGTTTCGTACTCGAAACTTGTGTTTTACGTAATCGGTAACTTAATATAGTCCCACATAATTCATTTACCTAGATCATGATCGAACTTAGTATCCCTTGCGTATTCCAATATATTACCCATCTCACTTCCTCGACATAAGACTAAATCTTCAAATCATTCAGTGTGTATGTATATAAAGTAATCTTTGAATCCATTGTCCTCTGCCTGATAGATCGTAACATATTCTTTCAATCGTTCTCGAATCAACCTTAAGGGTATCGTCACTATACTGGCTTCATAACTTAATCGCCGGTCTACTTTGTACTTATATTTGCTATCATGAGCAACCTCCTAAAATCAGTTCTTAGGTGTAGTACAATCTTTAACTTAACACCTTGTTCACAAGACTCATCCCTGCAGCTGTATGTATTTTTCAGAATGCGTTGTACTCTAGTACGATTTAATTTAGTCACCACTAGCATCTCACAAGATCATCTAATCCTTCTAAGGTTCAATCCTTAATTCTCTATAATTAGTGCTTACATCTTCTACTTATACCACTTGACGTGTATCATTCATCTTATTGCAATCTACAATATCGGATCCTTAAACTTATCACATATGATTCATCCTCTAAATAATTAATCATAACAACATCCTTAGTGTATGCCCATATGGTAACCGTTACCCTTCCTTAATACAAACAAGTCTTCAAAATCAGTTCTTATACACTTACCAACTAGCTCTATGATCATGCTCTTAATTTCTCAGGGATATCGTTAGCAACTTAGTATACGAAATATGTGTATGGACATATATTTCTTCAAGTTAAAAGGAAAGTAGCTTACGTAGCTATAATTTTTAATATAGCTTTAACTATTTAAAATACTGAACCTTCTAATTTTTGTAAACACAAAACTCAAGTATCATAGATTTGTTTTCGCAACGCGACATCTTAAATGACCATTTTAAAAAAACGATGATATAACTTGTTTGCAAGACATTTTGGTAAAATTACATCAAAACAGTTGAAAACTTAATAATGTACGGTTTTATGAAACGATTTGAATATGGTACCTTTCATTCTCAAAAACAGGTATATATTTTGAAAGCTACTTTTTTTCCCCACAAAAGTTAAGTAAGTTCATCGCAAGCGGGTAAATAATTTCGAAAACAATTAAACGATTAAACTGCTTGCGATATCGGTAATCGTCAAATTAAATTAATTTTAACAAAAAATATAGATTTAACAAAAACGGAAATTTGGAATATTCTGTAAGAAATATATATAAACAAATCATTTTTGCAAGAAAATCAATATTTTAAAAGTCTTCCCCTTTTCAAGGTCGTCAAAAGAATTGAAAATTTTATTTGTAAAAAAAAACTTAGCTTCGTAAAGTTTAGTAGACTATATAAAGAAATAAGACTTAATAAGGTTTTTATAAAAAAAATGTCTTTTGAAGTCCTTGTAAAATATAGGTATAACTCGGTGTACGTGCTTATATAAAATATTTATATGCTATAAAAATAATAGTCCAATATTTCGTATAATTACTAGAATCCATCCTTATTTTCAAAAGAACAATCCGTCTATGTATCGTTTCTTATAAGTCTAACATTCGCCTACTATGATAAAATCCCTAACTTAAATTGTCCAATCCTAACATGTCATACTAAATATTTATCGACTTAAGGTGTTCTAATTCACCATGCTTCCGTGCGCCATACTGATCCACTGTATTTCTTTACTTGGTTATTTGAACTGCTAATTATCCTAGTTAAATCTCACCCGAACAAGCAGCCACTACTGATTCATACTTACGCTATTTCAATTCAAGCCTACTAGATTCAAACCAAATGTTTTGATGTCAACACTTAAGCCACAATTTGTAATTATATAGTATTCCAAGGCACATACTATAGTCGATTCTCGCATGTCACTATTGTTCATTACCTCTAATAAGACTAATATCGGTGACCTATTTTGATTACCTTACATTCAACATCTTAACCATATACTATAAACTCCTCTGTACAATATCGTTAACTAAACTCTACTGACTATCACACTAATGGTTATTTAGTTTCTATCATTCTACTATAAATCATCTTTTAGTATTTATTATACTATTATAATTCATTTCTTAGTAGCTATGGTCCCAACTTAGACCTAAATCTGCTCGGATGTTACCTTCCAAGTAGGGATATGGACCTGCTTTACTTTACCCTAATGGTACTGAGTACCATGTTGCAGTTATGGTAAGGCAGCTCGAGTTACTGCTTGACTCATTAATACGTCAACTAACGTTTGTAGTAGGGTATTCTAGCTAACATTGTAATTCATTCAAATCAATCATATAGTATTCCCTAGGGTTACTAAGATCACAGCTTAGAGTGTTATGATCAACCTTAGATAAAGGATAATTGTACGGGATATCCTAGGTATACGTGTTTCAAAACCGATCGACTTCTTAAGTTTAAGATCATAACTTATTTCTAGGATCGTTCTTAGCATCATCATTTCTTAAGTCTAAGATCACGTCTTATTTCCAAATCATGATTAGTACATAATCAACACTTATTACTAACTCATTGCTTATGTCTAAAGTCAACTCTTAATCGAGATCGTCACTTATGTCTAAGATCATGACTTATCTTCAGGATCATCGCTTATAACTGAGATCAGTACCCATGTTCATGATCGTCGCTTATGTCCAAATCATCACTTATGTCTAAGATTGTGACTTAGAGGCAAGATCGTAACTTATTTTCTAATATCATGGCCTAATTCTATATTTCCGTCGTGGATCTAGAGCCATGCTTTGAAGATCGTACTGTCGGCACGTAATATCTCTTGAACTCATTCTGAAATTATATCCAAGTGATCGGCAGTGTCAGTTGTGCTGCGCCACCACTCCTCCAAATCTACTTGTAGAAGAATCTCAAGTCCGAGTGCGGTGGTGGTGGAGCATGTGGCTGCTGATGTTGTTGCGCCATAGCTTGGGCCATGACTTGTAGTGAGTCGGTCCAGGCCTGGGGAAGCACGACCCGTGATGGAGCCCTATTCTCAGAGTGGTTCCCCTTGCCGTTCTTACCATTCTCTTCTCGATGGCGTATTTGCTACGATAAGGAAATTTCAGTTTTTTTGTCAAGGGCATTTCATGAAATATATAAATTTAAGAAACAGAAAACAGTCAAATACAGACAAATAAAAACAAAAATAAAAACCAACCGTGCCTCCAGTCCGATCATCACTTAGTCTAAATCAACCCTATTCTAAGATCAAACTTAGTCTCGGATCGTAACTTACGTCTAGAATCAAACTTAGTCTCAGATCACAGCTTATGTCT
Organism: Eustoma russellianum; assembly: GCA_036186865.1. Taxonomy (NCBI): domain Eukaryota; kingdom Viridiplantae; phylum Streptophyta; class Magnoliopsida; order Gentianales; family Gentianaceae; genus Eustoma; species Eustoma russellianum. The sequence continues at coordinate 15,622,173 of AP025044.1, read as the reverse complement.
AGAATCGTACTTAGTCTAAGATCAAACTTACATCTACGATCGAAACTTACATCTACGATCGAAACTTAAATCTATAGTCATCTCTTAAGTCTAAGATCATTTCTTAGTTCTACGTTTTCCGCAGTAGATCTAGAGCCTCGGGCTCTGATACCACCTGTAGCGCTCCGTCCCGAACCCTAGGGTCAGAACCGGTACGCCCGCCGTATTCCACTAAGGGATATACAAGGCGTCTGTACGAATCCTTGCACTTATCAAAACGACAAAGTATTCGATTGCGGAAGCGAATTAAATCAACTCAAAACCCTAAATCGGAAGTAAAATCCCCAAAATCATATATAGTCAAAATCAAGTCATAATCCCTTAAACGACATCGTAAAGTAACAATTAAGAAATCTTAAGCTATGTCTTCAAATGGAATAATAAATAAAATAAAACTTCCTCAATTCTTTATCCTCAATCTCCAAATAGTCTCTACGAGTCCCATGAGCCCACTCTGAATCTTCTCCAACCCATATATAATCATACCCTGAATCGTCTGCAAGAAACAAAACGAACGGTGCGAGCGACAAAAACGTCACTCAGTAGGTACCCTGCCTGCATCGGCCCTGTGAGATCATACATGCTAGGACAGTAGTGAAATACATATACGTACTGTAATACAAAAATAGACTGTCCACGTTTTCACAAATACGTATAACGGTCAGAACTTCTTAAAACAACGCATAACGGTCATATCTTTTTAAAACAACGTATATCGGTCATAACTTCTTAAGACAATCAAGCACCTAATCATGCAGAATGAACGTGAAATGCAATGTCACATACGTGATGCATGATAAACCTACCTTCTCAGAACATTCATCTAATCGTGCAATGCATGACCCCGGGTCCTAACAGAACGGAACGGAACGGAACAGATCAGATATGCGAATTACGTCTCGCATATCCTAACAGAACAGAACGGAACAGAACAGAACTTATCATATCATATATACAATGTCGTGATGCGTGAATGCACAGAAACCATACACGGAATCCTTCATTTACTTTCCCCTTTTTTTTTCCTTTTCTTTTCTTTTCCCTTTTCTTTTTTCCTTTTTTCCTTTTCCCTCATGCGTTCTCAGCATCCCCCTTTTTCAATTTCTTTTTTTTTCTTTTACCTTTTCTTTTGTTATTCTTTTCTTTATTATATTCCTTTCCCCTCCTGCGCCTTTCATTCCCCCACCCCCTTTTCAATTTCTTTCGTGCGTTCCCCTCTCAGCCCCCACTACTCCCTCAGCCCCTCACCCTCAGTCCGCCACCTCCCAACTCCAATCCTACCCCCTCCAGTTCGCACCACCCACCCCCACAACCCCCTCAGCTGCCCCCAACCCTCCAGCCTACCCCCGTGACCAGGTCCGCACCACCCCCTCCAATTCGCAGCCCCCGAAACCAGCCCCCATCAGTCCGCCCCCGTCCTTATTCCTCCATCCGGCAGCACGTGGTCATAGCCCACCACCACCGGCCACGCGCCGCCGGCACAAACGCTTCTTCCTACGATTCCGGTATTCACATGCACATCAAAAATCAAATCTTTTTCGAGTTTTCATACGAAAATAGCATCATACATATATATACATATACAATCATATATACGGACATACAATTCATCACATATACATATAATCTAATAATCAAGCATCTATACAACCACACATACTAATGCACGATCTCGTTTTCATAGAGAAATTAAAGACTTTTGTTTGTTTCATTCAACGGATGTTAAGGGGGCACCTACCTGGTATTTGATACGCGTTTGCAAGGCTTGATCGATGCGGTGGTGCTCCTTCTACCCTCCTAAAGTGGCGGCCTTGATGGAGCAGGGAGAGGATCGCTCTCTCCCTTTTTTTTCTGAGGATGTCGTTTGTGAGGGGAGGGAGGAGTATAACCATGGTTTAAATAGATATTTGATTAG
>AP025044.1:15598308-15620209 GCA_036186865.1 Eustoma russellianum | reverse complement strand
AAGTATTCCGGGTCAAGATTAGTTCGAGTGCAAATTCTGGTCAAAACTTTGCAATCTGTTTCTTTATTTTGTCGTTTGTTTTGTATGGATTTTCTTCTGGTTCTGTTTTTCAAAAAATAAATGCAAGTTTTAGATGGCCAAGGAAACTTTCTGTCGTTATCTTTTTCATTTCCTAGCTGCAAGACAATGAATTTCGGTCTTATGATATACGCTATTGTAACTTTCTTCTGTTTGCATTTGGGATATTGTGTAACTTTATAATGAAATGACGAGTTATTCTTGAGACTCCATTTATTTTTGCAAGGAGCAATTCAGGTGATTTGGGCTAGGGTGTTTGATAGGTTAGCTAAATCAAAAGCCTAGTCTCATAGGTCTTACCTTTTTTCACCAAACGGCCAATCTTCCGACTTCAGATCATATTATCGCAATTTTAAGGAATTTGAATTGGATCCAAGTTTTCCCATAGGTTATCTTTATTATATTTTCTTTTTCAAAAAAAGAAGAACTTTGCTAACTTTCATTATACATGACATGACACGTGTCTATTGTACTACATGAATAAATTTACAGTAAAGTGAAAAAACAAATCATTATACAATAAGAAGGGTGACACCATTATCACCACCCATTTTTACTTATCCAGCAGTTTCTTTTTTGCTTATTTATCTATTAGTCAAATATATTCCTTTCCTAAATCTCTTCTGCCTTGTTCACTTATCATAATTATAATTGTGTTGCTGCTCTAGCATTAAAAGAAAGAAATAAAGGAATCAAATTAGAGAATCGTTTAATGAGTGGTAAATGATTGCCAAATAGTCCTTGTGATTCCAGCGTCTTTTAAACTGATGGTGCATTTTGTTTGATGTAGGAAAGTTGTAAATACACAAAAAGTGATGGTGGTAGGCTAAGAAAACAAAGATACACATGAAGAAATGCCTAAAAAAATAAAGAAATTAGACTAATTATATTAAAATTCTATATATAGGGTAGAAGATATAGAGGTTACTGATGACATAAGCGATGAAAGCAGGAAAACAAAATGGTCCGCTAATTGAGGCACAGAGAGTATGAATATTGAATTTTCTTTTACTGGAATTTACGGATTGGAGGTAAACTGAAACAATCAAGTAATCAGTATACTGTGAAAAAAGCTTATGTAGATCTGAGATAAGTTGGTGGTCATCGTAGGCTCTTACAGCTCGGCTGTTGAAGTATTTACCTCGTGGACAATGGATGGAATCCTCAAACCTCTCCTGGTATATAAATATTTCGGAGATAGATGCAGGAAAGTCAATTGAGCAAAGAATGTTTGGGACTCGACAGCGACTCCAAAATACTCTTTCATTCTGTGGCTTGCTGGACTGGACACACTTTCCATCAAGGAAAGGCTGGTTTACTTGGAAGACAGAGCATGCCACCTCTGCTCGGAGGAACAAGAAACATTGCAGCACCTACTCCTCTTCTGCTCGGCTACCAGATAGGCTTGGCTATCCATCTCAGCATGGATAGCTCTGCCAAGCGGAATTAGATCCGTTAGCAGACTTCTGACCTAGAGTTCATGCAAACTCAAAGGAAATACTCTGCAGCCAAGGGGTGAAAATTGTCTTGGCTGCCACGGTGTATCATATCTAACAAGCTTGGTACATATACATTTTTGAATGAGCATCATTTGTATATAGGGATGTAACATATAGAATCTGCACTCACGTGTATAAAGTGATGTATAAGCTCTACCTACACATTTTAGACATAGAAGCTGCTTCTATTGTTTAAAATTGTTTTACGTTACTGAACAATGTATGTAGGTCGGCATGTGATCTGCAAGTAGTGATTTTGTATGGTTGTATTCCCTTGATGCTTTAACTTCTCTGGTTAATATATTAGCATTTTAACCCAAAAAAATAAATGATGTAGATTCAATCAATATACATTTTCCATTCGTGAAATTTAGAGAAATAGAAGAAGATATGGGTACGTAACGAATGAGCATGCATGTTAAAACTCATATTTCTACCTTTGCCCTCTAATGAAATCAATTTTGTCTTTTGTTGGTCGTTAGAACACAAAGAAAGTGTTCATGAACTTTCCCATGTCATATTCATATGATCATTTCAATTACTAATTAAATGATATTAACCTGTATTTTAATTTATATTACTTAAATAACTCAGTCATTTATACAGTTTTTCAAGCAATGTAATAATAATCCAGAACTATAGTTGAACAAAATCGGGATAGCATCAGATAACAAATTTTGCATAACGTACGTACACGATTTCTTATATAAAATTTCATCAACATAAGAGTTTTCGATCCATCAAATTAATCTTTTGTTCTAGATTACTTCCATAATATATCCCAAAACATTAGTCAATAATTTTTGGCACAATACGACGCAAGCGCCAACTTGAAAATTTCTAACGATACATTTCTTTAATTTGTCAATTCTACGGCACATTGCGTCATATTTGTTAAAATCCACAGAACAAAGTAATTGCAACAGAAACACTGTGCAAATAGGAAAACAATTACGCAATAGCGAAGGAATTCGAAGCAAAGTAAGGAAGAAGAAGAACTTTCTGCGGAGAGAAGAAAAACGGTTATGGAGGAGTCTGGCTTCTCAACCTCCCGCCAACGTTCTACCCGTGCTATTTATTGTTCAAAAATACACAGCAAAATTACAAGAAAACCCATCATTTAACTACCACTACACTACAACTAACCAGGACAAAACAGTGATTTCAAAATAACTAATCTACTTGCTTCTTCTTCGGGTGAACACTCCCCTTTTGCATTTGATCGAACACCAACACACTCTTCTGCTGAACCATGTGATTAGCTTACCCAACAAACCTCAAATTTCATCCACAACACATTTGAGCAATTAACACTCTGCTGCATAGAACGCTCGATCAACTTGTACACAGTGCTATGGTTCTACTACAAAATTGCAGCACACGCAGCATCAGCCCTCTCCGTCATGCAATGTGAGGATGCTACCATCTGCAACACCCCCTCCCTCAAGCTACGTTTGGCATAGAGGTTCTGCAATCTTAATGCTGCTGACAACTGATTAAACCTACGTGCATCAAGGGCCTTCGTGAGCAAATCCGCCAACTGGAACCCAGACTTAACTCGCATAAGCTTCAGCACACCCTCCTATACTTTATCTCTCACAACATGGCAATCAATCTCAATGTGTTTGGTTCTTTCATGAAATAAAGGATTCTCAGCAATATATATCGCACTTTTACAATCACAAAATAATTCCACTGGTTTCTGGTCTGTAATTCCTAAATCTTTCAACAGATACAACCATCATTGAACTTCACAAGCCACCAATGCCATTGTCCTATACTCAGCTTCTACTGAGGATCTCGAAACAGTGGACTGCTTCTTTGCCTTCCAAGAGACGAGAGCATCCCCCAAAAACTCTACATAACCTGTAATGGACCTTCTAGTATCAGCACAACCACCCCAATCTGCATCTACATAACCTTTCAACCTAAATTGTCCACCTCTGGGACATAATTAAGCCTTGTCCATGGTCCCTTTAATATACCTCAGCACTTGTGTGCTGCTTTCAAGTATTTTCTGTTGGGCAGTCCAAGAATTGGCTCAATTGTTGCACGGCAAAAGCTACATCTTATGGCTAGGTAGATAAGTTTTCCAACCAACCTTCTGAACAAAGTAATGTCTGGCAAAGGGGCCGAGTCATCCTTGCTTAACTTGGCATGGCATTCCATGGGACTCTTCACAGGCTTTGCATCCATGAATTCCGTTTCTTCCAATAACTCCACCGTATACTTCCTCTGCTTAATGTATATAACCTGCTTGGACTGAGCCACTTCAATTCCCAGAAAGAATCTGAGACAGCCCAGGTCTTTGATCCTAAATTGTTTGTGCAGTGCATCCTTGATGTTCTGAATCTCCCCCTCATTGTCACAAGTGACAGTGATGTCATCAACATAGACAAGAAAACATATCAACGAAGCTCCAGCTCTCTTCAAAAACAACGTATAATCACATTTAGACAGCACAAAACCTTGACTGATCAAGAATCTGGTGAAATTAAGGTTTCATTCCCGGCTGGCCTGCTTGATCCCATAAAGGGACTTCTGCAACTTGCAAACCATCCCTGGCCTAGGCAATATTATTCCTGGGGGAGGTGTCATATATATATCCTCATGCAAATCACCATGAAGAAATGTGTTATTCACATCCATCTGATGTATAAACCAGTTGTTTCTTGCTGCCAATGCCAAGATTACTCTTACCGTTGTCATCTTAGCCACAGGAGAAAATGTGTCTTGGTAATCCACCCCATACTGCTGTGTATAACCCCTTGCCACTAATCTTGCTTTGTATATCTCCACTTGACCATCTCGTTTAAGTTTTATCTTGTAAACCCATTTGTAGCCAATGGGTGAATTACCAGCAAGCAGAGGTACAATACACCATGTATCATTTGCTTCCAAAGCTGCTAACTCGCTGCTCATTGCCTCCTGCCAGGCAGGAGAGCTGACTGCCTCTGCATAACTTCCAGGCTCTCTATGTGCAATTAAATTTAATGCAAATGATCTGTACTGTGGAGCAAATGCATCATACGATATGAAGTGATGAAGAGCATAAGGTGAAATATGAACTTGATTACAGTAGTAATCTTTGAGATAGGCAGGAGTGTATATATTTCTTATAGGCCGAGATGAACACTCCCCTTTTGTATTTGATCGAACACCAAGACACTCTTCTGTTGAACCATGTGATTAGCTTACCCAACAAACCTCAAATTTCATCCACAACACATTTGAGCAATTAACACTCTGCTGCATAGAACGCTCGATCAACTTGTACACTGTTGTGGTTCTACTACAAAATTGCAGCACACGCAGCATCAGCCCTCTCTGTCATGCAATGTGAGCATGCTACCATCTTCAACAAGATTGCAAAAGTGATACAATACATTTATTGAATTAGTCAATTATACTTCACATTGATTATTTGTATTCCCCTTTTTGTAGTTAACTGTTGATGTCCCTTAACAAACACATACGCACTTGTCTTCAAGTTAGTGATGGAGAATGATTGTAACTGTCCGTTGACAAATATACACTTCAAAAATTTCTTTTTTTCCCCTTTTTGTTTTTTGAAGTAGTATGAAATGGGACCCGGACAGCTGGATTGTGGAGGGAATAGGATGCACTAAGTTCAAGGGCGAAACTTTCCATAAAATTAGAGTGAAATGAGAAATTTTCAATATTAATTATTCTTATCGCTCCTTAACTATTTCGGGGAAAAATTACACGGCCGTAAAGACTCCTTTTCCCCAAACGCGGAAGGACTTAGAGAAAAAAGAGAAAAGTGCAGCGGTATTCCGGCGGAGTAGAACTAGTAGATACAAGGTAAGTGTAACGTACGAACTGTTGAAAATGATGGGTTAGGAGAGCAGAAGAAAGAAAAGAAGAGATGCATCAGCCTTGAGCAGATGGCTTGATGCAGAAGTTGGCTGAGTGACATGAAAAGTTTTGCACGCTTGGCACGCATGGCGCGTCTGGCATGCTCAACAGGCTTGGCACGTTGGCGGGTGATCGAAAGATGGCGCGTACACATTGCAGCAGACCAAATCTTCTTCTACTTGTGCTAATTACATTCTAGTTGCTTCTATAGATAGTATAAATACTTAGTATGATTGTAAATATCAAGAAGAGAATAGAAATATAGAAAATATCTTCCAAAACTGTTCTTACTCATTGAGATACGCTCCCCGGCACCATTTCCCTCTACATTCAAATTCTACTGAATTTTGTTCATTTTTGCTTCATGATTTCTTTGCATTAATGCTTTAATTCATCTTATAAAGTGATTTTAACATGGTAGCAGAGCTCTGGTGATTCACCATCGATTCTCTGTTCCTCTCAGTTTGATTCTGTCTTTGCGAAAAACTTCTCCATATGCGATCAACCTGCAACTGAGGTCTGATCATGGCAAATGTGACTGCACTATCCTCTAGTTCTCGTAATAACCACACAAACAATGAAAATCCATCAAATAATATGTATTACTTGCATCTAAATGATAGTCCAGCAATTGTGCTAGTATAACCACCGCTCAATCCGCACAACTTTCACTCGTGGAGCAGGACTTTCCAAATGGCGTTGCTGGTAAAGAATAAGACATGTTTCATTGATGGTTCTACGGCTAAGACAACACAAAATGACCTTCAGTTTCCGACATGGCAGCAGGTAAACATTATGATCCAATCTTGGATCATGAACAGCGTTTCTCCCTCAATTGCACAAAGTATTATGTGATATGACAGTGCACCGGATGTTTGGAATGATTTAACCATAAGGTATGGTAGTGGTGATCCGCCTAGATTATCTGATTTACTTTCTGAATTCTATGTTGTGAAGCAAGAAAATCTCAGCGTCAACGATTACTTTACAAAACCGAAAGTCTTGTGGGAAGATTTAAATGCTCTAATATCCATACCTAAATGTTATTGTCTCAGATGTGTTTGTGATATTACCAGAAAAGTGAATGAATTCATTGAAAATGACTATGTCATGAAGTTTGTTAAAGGTTTAAATAAATAGTTTGATCCAATGAGATCACAAGTGTTTGTGATGACACCAATGCCAAAAATTATGATTGTGTTTGCAATGACCTTGAAGTTTGAGAGGAAGCTTGTTAACAATAGTGCACCAGTTAATTTCACCAATGCTCCTACAGCCTTAATGAGTAATAATGTTGAACAAGAAAGTTTTGTGGCCAATAGATATAACAATAGAAGACAAGGACTAGTTTATTGGAGAGGAAATGGAAAATTTAATCAGTAAGGGAATAAACGTTTACAATATACTCATTGTGGCATGTTTGGACATACAAATGGCAGGTGTTACAGAAAACATGGTTTCCCTCCTAAATTTAAATTTAGAAATCAAGTGAATATGCCTGAGACAGTAAAGGAGAAGGTCCAGTGTAGCAGTGATGATCAGATGCCTCAGAATTCTGCTGGCCTGCCAATACAGCAACTCATGGTCTAACACCAAAACAATTTAGTAAGCTTTTGAAATTGTTAGATGCTGATGATGTTGTTTCAGGAACAGCAGTGAACAAGGAGTTTCAAGGTGACGTCATGACTGTGCAGGTTGATGTGCCTACATGTAGGTGTTCTGCAAATATTAACTGTGTGTGGATTCTGCAATCAGGTGCCACTGAACATATCTCTTCCTCTGTGTCCTTGTTTCACTCTTATAATTATATCGATCGTGTTGCCATTAGGCTTCCAAACAATATAACAGTTGATGCAACCCACAGAGGAATAATTAAACTTCATAGTGGACTTGTTCTGAAAGATGTTTTACATGTGCCTTCATTCACTTTTAATCTTGTCTCACTAAGTAAACTTACTGACTCCCCCCATTAGCTTGTTTCATTCCATGATTCTTGCTGCTTTATCTAGGATGATTTATCCAGGAGGATGATTGGTTCAGCTACAAAGCATCATGGGCTTTATTACTTGTATGACTCCAGCCTATCTGTTCAGCCTGAAGTTTCAAACTTGTCTGTGTTGCCTTCCGTTCTCTCCTCAGCAAGCTTAGACTCTAATTCATATCTCTGGCATGCCATGCTTGGACATGCTTCATCACCCGAAATTCAAGAAATACACAAATTGTATCCAGATGTTCCATCCTTTAGTTTAGAAAATAAATGTACTGTTTGCCCTTTAGCAAGATTAAAGAGAACTCCTTTTCCTGTGTTTGTTACTACTTCTAAACATCCTTTTGATATCATCCATGTAGACATATGGGGACCTTACAGATATCCCACTATGTATAATCAAAAATACTTTCTGACTATAATGGATGACTATTCTAGATATACTTGGACATATCTTCTCAAATCAAAGTTTGAAGACTATAGTGGATGATTGTTCTAGATATACTTGGATATATCTTCTCAAATCAAAGTCTGAAGCTAGGCAAATTTTGCGAAGTTTTTTTCATTATGCCTCTACTTAGTTTAATGCTCATATCAAAGTAATCAGAAGTGATAATAGGCTTGAGTTTAAAATGTCTGATTCTATATGCAACACGGTGTTGTTCACCAAACCACTTGTAGCTATACTCCCCAGCATAATCGGGTAGTAGAGAGAATGCATCGTCATCTTCTTGTTGTAGATAGAGCACTCAGATTTCATGCCTCTTTACACATTACATATTAGGGATTTTGTCTTCAGCATGCCACATATTTGATAAATTTAATACCACCTGTTCTTCAGCATAAGACTCCATATGAGATACTGCATCAGACACAACCTACATATAATCATCTCAAAGTTTTTGGATGTCTAGCGTTTGCTTGTAATAACAGTCCACACAAGCCAAAGTTTGAACCCAGGTCTATACCATGTGTATTCCTTGGGATACCTATGAATGTGAAAGGCTATATTCTTCAGAGCATAAATGACAAGTATGTGTTTGTATCCAGAGATATTTTTTTTCATGAGGATTCTTTTCCTTTTTCTGATGCTACACCTTTCCTAGTAACATCAGTGCCAATTTCTCCTTGGTTAGCAGACAACCCATTGTCACCCTCTCAAACTCCTCCTTAGCTGAATCCTTTACATATTCTTCGTTCTACACCTGATATGGCACATTTAGACACTATTGAATCACCTCCAGGGTCACCTGTTCCTTTATCTTCTACTGATAATTCTCCTTCTTCTTCTCCTGATAAAATACCTATTACGCAACTACAAGTACATTTACCTCCAATGTCATCCTCTAACTTGCCATCACATGAGCCTTCTGATCACAGACCTACTAGACTAACACATGCCCCTTCTTATTTACATGATTAATATTGTAGTCTTGTTTACTCACCTTTCTCTTCTTTCTGTCAACCATCTCTTTCAGCCTCTATACCTTAACCTATCCAATATTATCGTTCCCTTGATGGTTTGGGCCCTGAATACAAGTCATACATTCTTAATATAAGCATTGAGCAGGAACCTACGACATATCAACAGACAGTAGCATCAGCAGCTTAGCAACATGCTATGCAGGTTGAATTAGCTGCAGTGAAGACCACTAATACATGGACTATTGTTCCCTTGCCACCTGAAAAATGACCCATTGGCTGTAAATAGGTCTACAAAGTAGAAAAGAAAAGATGACGACTCAGTGGAGAGGTATAAGGCAAGGCTTGTAGCTTAAGGTTACACTCAACAGCCAGGTATAGACTATGCTGATACATTTTCTTCTGTGGCCAAAATTACTTTTGTGCGTCTCCCTCTTGCTGACTAATTGGCATGTGCATCAACTTGGTATCAATAACGCCTTTCTTCATCATGATTCATATTAAGAGATTTATATGGATTTGCCACCAGGAATTTAGTCTTCTGTACCCAATGCTATTTGTAAATTTCAGAAATTATTATATGGTCTTAAGCAGGCAAGCAGGCAATGGAATGAAAAGCTTACTCTTTATTTGTTGTCTCAGGGATTCCAACAATCTAAGAATGATTATACCATGTTCACCAAGAAGTCTCTAGATTCCTTTATAGTGTTCCTTATTTATGTTGATGACATTATAGTGGCCAGTAATTCTATACTTTAGATACATCAACTCAAACACCATTTACATTCTATCTTCCAGATCATAGATTTAGTAATCCTGAGATACTTTTTAGGTCTGGAGGTGGCAAGGTCTCAGGGGGGATCATGATTTGTCAAAGAAAGTATGCAATGGAGCTGTTAGAGGAGACATGATTCTTGGATGCTAAACCTGCACTGACTCCTATGTAGCAAAATCTGAAACTAGAACATAATGACTCACCATTTTCCTTGATGTATCTTGTTACAGAAGAATAATTTGAAAACTGTTGTACCTTACTATTACTAGATCTGACATATCTTATAGTGTTCAAAAGCTGAGTCAGGTTTCGGACACTCCTAAACAATTGCATATGAAAGCTGTTAATAGATTGTTAAGATACTTGAAAGAAAATCCAGGACAAGGCTTGTTGTTTCCTAGTACAGGATCAAAACTGCTCAAGGCTTGTACAGATTCAGACTGGCTGGATGTTCAGAGACCAAACAATCTATTATAGGATATTGCATGTTTTTTGGCAAATGCATTAGTGTCCTGGAAGTCTAAAAAGCAGACTACAGTGTCTAGGTCATCTTCAGAGGCAGAATACAGGTCACTTGCTACAGCAACATGTGAGATGCAATGGCTACTCTATCTGTTGAAAGATCTAGGGGTAGAACAAGATCAACCTGTGGAATTGTTATGTGACATTAAGACTGCAATATATATAGTTGAGAATCATGTCTTTTATTAGAGGACAGAGCATATAGAGGTGGATTGTCATGTTGTTAGAGATAAGTTTCGGGAGGGTGTGATCAAACCAATGAATATCAATACAGATTATCAAGTGGCAGATTTATTTACTAAAGCATTGAGCTCACACAAACTGCAATTCTTGACTTCCGCTCTGGGGGTGTGCAATATCTACAAGAAGTCAGAATTGAGGGGGGTGTTAAAGATGATGGGCTAGCAGAGCAGAAGAAAGGAAAGAAGAGATGCATCAGCCTGGAGCAGATGGCTTGATGCAGAAGTTGGCTCAGTGGCATGAAAGGTTTGGCACAGTTGGCACGGTTGGTGCATCTGGCACACTCAACAAGCTTGGCACGCTGGCGGGTGATCGAAAGATGGCGCGTACCCATTGCAGTGAACCAAATCTTCTTCTACACGTGTTAATTACATTCTAGTTTCCTTTATAGTTAGTATAAATACTTAGCCTGATTGTAAATATCAAGAAGAGAAGAGAAAGATAGAAAAATCTTCCAAAACCGTTCTTACTCATTGAGATGCGCTCCTTGGCCATTCAAATTCTACTGAATTTTGTTGCTTTTGCTTCATGATTTCTTTGCATTAATGGTTTAATTCAGTTATGAGGTGATTTTAATACGAACATCACGACGTTAATGATTGAATGTAAAGATCCAAAAATTGAACTAAAATGGAAGAATGTGCTGCGTTTGTCTAATTTAGGGCTTGATAATAGTGAAGGAGATGTTTCTCACTTGTTGTTCAAGAGCATTTGCGAAGCATTCTCTCTTTCCCGGTAAGGATGGTTAGTTCTTTGATGAATTTTATTGTTTCTATCTCGTTGTTGGATGATTGAGTAGACTTTGAAGTTAGGTGATTCTTTACTGTATTTTGAGGAATTGTTGCTGGGAAATGAGTTTAACAATTGCCTGTTTACGTTGATATCGGGTTTTGTGATGACGCACATCGTAAGATACCAAATAATAAACTCACAATCCCACCTATACAGTAAGATAGTAGGAATCGTTTACATGGAGTATCTAGAACTCATAATTCTCTAATAGTAAACATGTTGTGTATAGATTTGAAAGTTTTTTACAAGCATGATTTTATTAAGTATTAAGAAGTTAATCAAATACAAAAAGATGTTAAAAAGCCACTCTATATCATGAAAATATCAAAGTAACATTGATCTTTCAGGATTAGACACATCGATTGATGAATGTGTACATCACTCTCTCAAAAGAGACATAGATTGATCGATATATTATCTCCAGGACCCTGTGCTTGCGGAGACGGAACAGCCTCTGGTGGTGGAGGTACTGACTCTGCAGCCGGTGGCACCTGGGGTGGGGAGGCAACCGCGGAAGTATATCAGCTCGCGGTCTATCTAGGGGTCGTGATGCCATCCTACCGCACAGTCAATTCACACAATTAATTACGGATATAAAAATTTCAATTTAATGATCTGTGCACATTCTGAAAGGAACATTCTAGGTGTTTTATCTATCCCTAAACAAAGCAAGGTTATATTAGTCATCACCACTGAACCGTTCTAAGGGTTCTATTCTAAGGCTAACACACTCAGTCTAAAATCAAAACTTAGACTCTAAGATCATAGCCTAAGTACATGTCGTTGTTTACTTTATGTTGCCCGCTGCATATCTAGAGCCTGGGCCCTGATACAAACTGTACACCCCGCCCGAGACTAAGGTCTTGGCATGATGCACCCGCCGTACTCTGCTACGAGAAGTACGAGACGTCGATAACATCTATATGCACATCGTCATAACATGTATCGAGTAGCGGAAGCATCATAAAATAGACAGAAATAAACATCGATCTAAGTTTGCAATAACGATATCTGAATGCAGTATCATTAGTACATCAACAAAAGTACAAAATTGAAATATCAAAGTACAAAAGCTGAAATTGAGGCCCACTAGACTTTCCACATAATCTACTCTTTCAGCTTGTCCTCTACGTAATCCCAATCTGGATCCTTAGGCTCTGCATGATGAAAAAGAATGGATGAGCGATAATGAATCGTCTAGCAAGTATCTCCGCCTGGGTTTGTCATGTGGATCATACATAGGAGACGGGTTGATAAAATAAATACAATAAAATAAAGAACCTAAAACATCTCCGATTCACAAATACTGTAACGGGTAGAATAAACTACTTGAATGCATATAACTGATAAAGTACAGAAATAAATCACAGAAGGACGGGTATAGTTTTTCAATCTCTCATTTCGTCTTGCTTAAACGTTTACTTATATCTTGTATTCTGTGGTGAGCCAATTCTAATTAAACTTGTGTCACGAAGCACATGTTCCATCCATTCATCTTAATTCTACTGGTGCTCTAAACATGTATCTAACAGAGTGGCTTGGTGATGTGCAACGGCTCAATGACTTTTCATAAGCATTTAAAAACATAACATACTCATGTCTTTTCTTTTCAAACTGTGTCAAATACATGTTGTATCACTTTACGTGCAAAAATGATGCGAACGACATACCGATTGATTCCCATGTAATCCTGTAAACATACTGTATGCCCATGACACCAACCTACCCATAGGTTCCACCGTCATAGTGCCATCACTAACTATAACAAACTGTTTTATACTGTATGCCAACTGACATCTCCTATCCAAATGTCAGTCCAGCCCCCAATAATTGTATGCTGTGGAACAACAAATCATATAATTGTATGCTGCGGACAGCGAAACATGTAACTGTATGCTGTGAGCAGCGAGACATATAATGTATCATAACTGTATCATCGGAATCAATTGTCTTGTGGCATATTTCATTAAACTACTTTTAAACATATCATGTGATCAAACCTTCTGTAAAAACATAACATGTGTTATGAAATCTTTGAAATGAATCGCGTGGCGAAAATATTTCGTAAACATGCATCATGTAATAAAACGTACCGTCTTAAAAACGTTGTTTTGTGTTTGAATGCAAATATGCTCGGTTGTGGGCTGAGTTCATGTCTACTTATTTTCAGCACTTATACCTACTATTGGGCTCATTTCCATATCGCTATCTTATGTGAAATGCCCATATTGCCCTTGTTATAGCCCTCGGCCAAAATAGTCTTGCCTGACTTAAGTTTTGCTTTTCATTCCCATTTTTATTTCTTTACCACTTCATTGAAATAATTTCATGTACGATGTGCATTATACCTATCATTCTATATAAGTAAACCTGTAAATACTCAATAACATCTTTGGTATATATTTTTGGCTCTAGGGCCGAATACATGGGCACACACATCGCACATATTCTCCAACATGTTCATATTGGCATACATGTACAAATAGTCATATTCCTTTGGTTCTTTCTTTTCTCATGCATATACATACAAGGCACATAATTTTTACTAAGGTGAGACATGAAACTTGTGATTAAACTATATAAAGATTCATGCATGATAATTTCTTCACAATATGAACATAAGTATCATGATAATGGTCATGATCATGATGAAAATCACATGCAAATACATATGAAGATGGTATCCATGAAAAGTCACATTCTTAAGTCATGATCATCAGGAATACACATCATAATAATGGTGATAAGTGTCTATTAAAGAAGACCAAAACAGCCCCATCTTGGAATGAAAATACATGAAAATGTGAGGATGATCATCGATTAAACAATCTTTTGTGGACATGCATTGTAGCATCAATTATGATGATTCACGATTACGCTAAATGATGACCATCAACATACATGAACATTAAAAAGAATGGAGAAATTCATGTGTGATGATCATCATGAAAACTCATATGAAAATCAAGCAAAGTGAGGTTATTAGTACACTTTTCCAAGAAAGTGTAACATGCAACTAAGACTTTTAAGAAAGGAGACATGCATGCCCTCTTATCTTCTACATGTAACATGCATGTTCATATGAAGGTTAAACATATTCTAACATCACATGCATTACATTTTTTCATATCATTCAAATCATAAATAAACACACACTCAAGAATCACACATAAGTGTTCATACACTCAAGAATCACACATAAGTGTTCATATATGTAATATGCAAGAACACCTTTTACATAGTCATAAGAACATAACTTCTTGAACTTAATGCATGCATGATCCATCTTTTGTTATGAACATAAATGATACATTTTTCAACATGCATGATGTTGGAATGCATGAAGATCCTGATGCCTGAAGACTGTCTAAGGAAGGTTATTCCTCAGCGTAATAAGTTCATTGGGACATTTAGTCGAGCAGGTTTTTAAATGCGTCGAACACTTATTGCATTGAGTAATTCTTTATCTATATTGTACATAATTGTAATGTTGCTGCTTAGATTCATTGTATTATCTTTAATCTATAGATTAGTTATCAGTTTTAGGGTTCATTAGGAGTATAGAGCTTAGCATTGGTTTGTAAATATGGTTGTTACACCTGTCACATCAAAGGCGAATGGCTAGTTGGCTTATTCCGTGTATATATGCATTCATCCCGTGCATTCAATGATATAGTGAATGAGAAGTATTTTTTACTCACTTCAAGTGAGATTTAAGTGATTGTTGTGTGATATTTCTCTATATGTTATCAGAGCCATCGAGCTCATCATGTACAAGTGTTGTGTGTGAACTATTGATCATCTTATTTTCGAAATTCTGCTATTTTGAGCAGTCTGCCTCAAGCAATCTTCTTGATATCAGTTAAATACGCACTCTATCCTATTGTTAATCCATTGTGATAATTTATTGAGTTAGTTGGAAGCAAAGCACCCTGCGTACCAGGGCCTTCGGTTGCTGTTGTACCTGCTGGTTCATCTGGAGTTAGTCAAGCCTCCAGCTCTACGAATTCTACTCAAGTTACCATCAGTAATTACAAGTTTAATGGTTGCAACTACCTTGCCTGGTCTAGAGTAGTAAAAATGTTTATTACAGCTAGAAGAAATGAAGACTATCTCAAAGCTGATTCCAGCATTCCTGTGTAGAATGACCTGAGATTTAAACTGCGGAATGCTGAGAATACCATGATCATGTCTTGGCTTATTAGATCAACGATGACGGATATAAGTAATACTTTCATTCTTTATGATTCTGCATCTGAGATTTGGAAGGCAGCTCAAGAAATGTACTCTAAAGTGTATAACATTTCTGAGTTCTATGAACTTGATGTCATGTTACATGATGCCAAGCAAGGGGATTCACTTGTCAATGTATACTTTGGCCAACTGAAACGGATATGATAACAAATTGATGTGCATGACACACACAAATGGCCAACTCAATAAGCTGAAATAATGTACAAGTTCATCACAGAGAAGAGAAGAACTTTCAGGTTTTTGGCAGGTCTCAACAAGGAATTTGATGCTGTCAGGGGCAGGATTCTTGGAACAAGACCTCTTCCATCTATCAACAATGTATTTTCTAAGATTAGGCAGGGGGAACGTAGAATTAAATTGATGATGAGTTCTTCCTCCAACAATGAGGGAGCTGTTATGGCTGCTAATTCTAAGAAACCCACACAACTTCCTACTGAGGCTATTTCTAGTGTTGCAGGCAGAAAAGTACAATTCCCATGCCCAAAATGCTCAAAGAAGAGGTCCTGATCCTAACAAATTCTGTCAAATTCTGTAAGAAGTATGGGCACTCAGAGAAAAGGTGCTATGACAAACATGGTAGGCCTCCTGTAGGTTGGAGAAATTCTAAGTCATATACCTGGAAGACTCAGTCATCCCCAGCAGGGAATTGGAGAGGTCCTAACCTCAGCAACAGTCTTAATGATGGGTATTCTAGCCATTGTGGCACTGAACCAGCTCCAAGGTTCCTATCCAAAGCCAGTTTGATGCCATCCTATAAATCATGAAACAACACCAAGCTCAGTCAAGGCCACTTGACATTAACTAGGAAGCAGTTCAGGCCATAATGGCCACCTATGGTAATCATTCTAAACCTTTGAACAGTTGGATTATTGATTCTGGCGACACAAGTCATATGACTTGGTCCAAAGACCACCTTACTAAATACACATTGTTTCACACACTCACCTGTGTTAAAATTGCTAATGGTGCTTGCATACATATTATGGGTAAGGGGAACTTATCATTAACTCTTGAACTATGCCTAAGAGATATACCAAGACTGAGCTTTAATTTAATCTCTGTTGGCAAGATAACTGAGGATAATAATTGTGATGTCAAATTCTCATCATCTAAGTGTTGTTTCAGGAGACCTCCTCCAAGAGGATGATTGGTAGTGCTAACAAGATTAATGGCATCTTTCTCTTAAAAGCAAATGAACCTGCATCTCTCAGTACTCAAACTAGGATTGAAGCACTGACCGCATCTAGTAGGACTATTGAGAGCATTTTGTTGTGGCATAGAAGACTAGGACATCCTAATTTTTTATATTTAAAAATACTTATGCCAAATTTATTCTTCAATTTAAATCATTCTGATATGTTTTGCGAGGAATGCTAGTATGCAAAAAGTTGTAGAACATCATATCCTAAAAAGAGTCATGTTTGTCTTCTGCATTCAATCTCATCCACTCTGATGTTTGGGGTCCTGCCAGGGTCTCAAACATCAATGGAGCAAGATGGTTTATTACCTTTGTTGATGATCAAACTACAGTCACTTGGCTATATCTAATGAAACAAAAAACTGAAATAAGTGACATAATCAAGAGGTTTGTGGAAATGGTTAAGAATAAGACTAATGTTACTATAAAACTCTTAGATCAGAAAATGGATTGGAGTATTTTGAAAAACAATTAACTGAATACTTAAATAATAAAGGCATTCATCATCAGTCATCATGCACATACACTCCTCAGCAAAATGAGATAGCAGAGAGGAAGAACATACACCTTCTTGAGGTTACAAGGGCCCTCATGATGACCATGAAAGTAGCCAAGCATTACTGGGGAGAAGGAGTCCTAACTGCTACACATTTATTTAATAGAATGACATCTAAAGTGTTAAATTATCATACACCTAAACTGTTCTTGTTTAAGATTATCCCAACACCTGTGTGTTTTCTGAGATACCATTAGAGGTGTTTATATGCACTGTATATAGACATATCCCTCAACAATTCAGGAGTAAGCTAGATGTGAGATCTGAGAAATGCATTTTTCTGGAATACTCTCACACACAGAAAGGATACAAATGTTGCTATTCTCAATCAAGGAGAAAATGTATCCCTTGATTTTGTATTTAATGAGACTTCTGCCTTCTACTCTGAGGATTTTACTGAGTTAGACAGAAAGAATGAAACTGATTTTTGGAGCATTATTATTATAACTAAGACTGATACCACCACACCAAAGGATACTCCAGGTCAGGGGGACACAGTGGAAACTCTAGCAAGGGATCCTTTTCAAGGTGCTGAAGAAGAAGGAAACACTGCTGATCCATCTGAAGTCTCTTCAGAAAACAGGGTTGTTACATCTACGGATATTGCAATCAGAAAGGGGGTCAAGGAGTGTGTTAAGAGACTATATCCGTTAAACCATTTCGTATCTTATGATCAGCTATCCAAATATATGAAATCATTTGTTTCAACTGTGGATAGCATTTAGGTACCAGAGTCCATTCAAGAAGCTTTATCTGATCCTAAGTGGAAGAAAGTTGTCCATGAAGAAATGACTGTCCTGCTGAAAAATCAAACTTGAGAACTAATACCTGCAGTTAAGGGCATAAGACATGTGAGATGCAAGTGGATATTTACTGTGCAGTACAACTCTGATGGCTCTATTAACAGGTATAAGGCCAGACTAGTGGCTAGGGCTTTACCAAGACATATGGCATTGATTATGGAAAAACATTTGCACCAGTTGGCAAACTCAACATGGTAAGAATTCTCTTTACCATTGATGTAAATATTGATTGCCACTATATCAATTAGATATTAAAAATGCATTTTTAAATGGTGATCTTGAGGAGGAAGTTCACATGGAGATCCGTCCAGGATTTAACACAAGAGAAATTAGTAATATGGTCTGTAGGTTAAAGAAATCTTTATATGGCTTAAAGCAATCACCTAGGTCCTTGTTTAAGAGGTTTAATACTGTTGTGTCTAACCTTGGCTTCACTCCAGCACATGGTGATCAGACGTTATTTATCAAATATGCTTAGGATCATATGTGCACTGCAATATTAGTGTATGTTGATGATATTGTCTTAACTGGGAATAACCATCATGACATTTGTGAAACCAAGAGTCATATGTCTAAGGCGTTTGAGGTTAAGGATCTTGGTCAATTGAGGTATTTTCTTGGAATAGAAGTTGCAAGGACCTCGGGAGGTATCTGTATCTTCAAGAGGAAATATGTACTTGATCTTCTACAGGAAACAAACATGTTTGGATGTAAGCCTGTCAGCACACCTGTTGAGCCATGTCACAGCCAATTGAGGTATGGGATTCTAACTATACTGACAGGAACATGCATCAAAGGCTTACAAGTAAACTTATTTATCTTTCACACACTAGACCTGACATTTGTTACGGGGTAAGTTTTATTAGTCAGTTTATGCATAATTCTACTGCTGAGCACTATAATTATGCTCTCAGGATACTTAGATACCTAAAGACCACTCATGGACAAGGTCTATTTTTCTAGAAAACTGCTGACAGAAGCCTAAATATATACATTGATGCTGATTGGGCTGGCTCTAAGACTGATTTGAGGTCTACATCTTGCTATGCCACCTACCTGTGGGGAAACTTAATCACTTGGAAGAGCAAAAAGCAGCAGTAGTGTTCAGGAGCAGAGGAGAAACAGAACTGAGGGCTCTTTCTCTTGGTGTTTGTGGAGATCTCTGGATAAACAGTGTAATGCAAGATCTAACGTTATCCACTGAGGCTCCAATACATGTATACTGTGACAACATTTCTGCCATTGGCATGACTAAAAATCCTGTTCAACACGACAAGTCCAAACACATTGAAATTGACAGGCATTTTCTGAGAGAGAAGGCTGAGGAAAAGGTCTTATAAAGCTACATCACATTCAGTCTAAATTTCATGTGGCAGACATACTCACTAAGCCAGTGTTGTTACAAGTCTTCAAGTCCCTTCTTTGCAAGCTTGGTTGTATAAATATATACACACCGAGCTTGACGGGGAGTGTTGGAATGCAAGAAGATCCTGATGCCTAAAGACTGACCGAGGAAGGTTATTACTCAGCGTATTAAGTCCATTGGGACATTTAATCGAGCAGATTGTTAAATTCTTCGAACACTTATTGCATTGAGTTATTTTTCATCTATACTGTACATAATTATAACGTATCTGATTAGATTCATTGTATTATCATTAACCTGTAGATTAGTCATCAATTTTGGGGTTTATTAGGAGTATAGAGCTTAGCATTGGTTTGTAAACATGTCCGTTGCACTTGTCACATCAAAGGCTAACTGCTAGTTGGCTTATTCCGTGTGTATATGCATTCATCCGGTGCATTCAATTATATAGTGAATGAGAAGTGTTTTTCACTCACTTCAAGTGAGATTCAAGTGATTGTTGTGTGATATTTCTTTATACATGAAGAAACCTAGAAGAGTACTTGTCTTGTCTTTCAACTTTTACTAAATTGGAACAAGATTTCCTCTTTTCTTGTTACCCTTGGTGGCTCACACCCTAGATGGCCAACAATAGGAGAGATTGGTCATTTTAAAGAAGGAGACATTAAGGAGGTTTTAAAATCAATTTCTAAGAAAACTCACCTTTGATATCCTTGAAGATTTCTACTTTTTTAACCTAGAAGTTCTTCCTTCCTCCTTAGTTGAAAGACATGGCTGGAGAGCTTTATGATTCCTTTGTCGGCCAAGCATGCGACTAACCCGACTCCAGACCCGGGGTTAATCGGTCTGTTGACATGATATGTTCTGGACCCGTTTAGATCCGGGGTTAATTGATCGGATACATGTTCTGGACCCATTCAAATCCGGGGTTAATTGATCTGATACATGTTTTGGACCCGTTCGGATCCGGGGTTAATTGATCTGATACATATTCTGGACCCGTCCTAGATCTGGGGTTAATTGGTCTGTTGATAAGTTCTGGACCCGCTCAGATCTGGGATTAATTGATCTGACACTGTATTTTATGACACATTATTTTATGGGACCAAAATGATGTTTTGACATGACATGACATCATGCATTGCATTTTGCTTAGCTCACAAGCATGTAGACATGTTGCATGTTACAGTTAATGGTTAATAAGATATTATTGGTATAGCATTACCTAGAATTATGTTTAAGCTATAACGTCAAACAAACTCGGGATTAAAGACCAGGTATGAATTATTATTCTTTGAGGTTCTTGGGGTATTACATTCATGTTATAATTCTTTATGTATTTCATGGTAGTTTATTGTATTCTTGCTGAGTGATTTTTATCACTCACACTTTTATTTTTCCCCAGAACCAGCTAATGCTAAGATTGAGTGGATCGAGGACGAGCTGAGGGTACCATATCCGTAGGCAAGGAAATCTGAAGGAAGCAAAGCTTAAGGACATTTGTGCAGCCAAGATGTTTGTATTATGAACAATGTTTGAACTCTTTGAATTTCGGTTATGTCATTTTGTGGGATTGCTACTTTTGGGTACTTAGTATTTTCGTAATGCATGTTTATTTTGAAAAATTTTAATTCTGCCTAAATTTTACTACCATATTAAATGTTAGCATAGGAGTCCATGGCTTATGTTATGGATTTTCGCATGTTATGCATGACACTTTGTACTCTCCTTAGTGAAGTACCGCGGGTGCACCGTATTCGGACGAGGTCCAGATGCAGGGCGTACAGGTGGTATCAGAACCCAGGCTCTAGATTTCAGACAGAACGTAGAACTAAGTTATGATCTTAGCAAACTAAGTTTGATCTTAGACCAAAGTCATGATCTTAGATGAGTGATGGCCTTAAACGAGGACCACTTAGACTGGGTTTAGGACGCAACTTAATAATTAATCCCGATTTATGAAAGCCAGGTGTATAACGAAAGACATGCCCTTCTCTTATTTAAAATTTTCAAATTATGGTCCTTAATCAAATAAATTGGTTTTATTCTGATATTCTAAGTAAATGTTAAACCCCATAGTGCAGATGGTGAGACCACGTGGCAGACCTCCGAGAGCACGACCAGCTGCTCAGGAGCCCATTCCTCCACCACCAGTTCATGTCCCGCCACCACAGCCGGACCAAAATCCTCCAGTTCAGAATAATCCCCCACCAGCACCGCAGGCACCTGTTCCACCGGTCATCCCTGACATGAATGCCTTTCAGGCCTTTTGCCAAGTTGTCACCCAGATCGGGCAAGGCCTAATTAATCAGAATGCTCCACCTCATCCACACAAACCTGTGAGGGATGCTCAGTACTACTTTGAGAAGTTAAAGAGAGCAAATGTACCGCCGTTTGAGGGAAAACAAGATTCTGATACAACAGAAAAGTGGTTGGATGAAGTCGAAAATTGTTTTGAGTTAATTCAAGCCCTAGACGAGCTGAAAGCCCAAGCTATCAGACCTTTTCTGATCAGTGAAGCGAATCAATG
>AP025044.1:15571552-15590086 GCA_036186865.1 Eustoma russellianum | reverse complement strand
ATCCGAGGTTAATAGATCTGATACATGTTTTGGACCCGTCCCAGACCCGGGGTTAATTGGTCTGTTGATAAGTTCTGGACCCGCTCAGATCCGGGGTTAATTGATCTGACACTCTGTTTTATGACACGTTATTTTATGGGACCAAAATGATGTTTTGACATGACATGACATCATGCATTGCATTTTGCATAGCTCACAAGCATGTAGACATGTTGCATGTTACAGTTAATGGTTAATAAGATATTATTGGCATAGCATTACCTAGAATTATGCTTAAGCTATAACGTCAAACAAACTCGGGATTAAAGACAATGTATGAATTATTATTATTTGAAATTCTTGGGGTATTACATTCATGTTATAATTCTTTATGTATTTCATGGTAGTTTATTGTATTCTTGCTGAGTGATTTTTATCACTCACACTTTTCTTTTTCCCCTGAGCCAGCTAATGCTAAGATTGAGTGGATCGAGGATGAGCCGAGGGTACCATATCCGTAGGCGAGGAAATCTGAAGGAAGCAAAGCTTAAGGACTTTTGTGCAGCCAAGATGTTTGTATTATGAACTATGTTTGAACTCTTTGAATTTCAGTTATGTCATTTTGTGGGATTGCTACTTTTGGGAACTTAGTATTTCATAATGCATGTTTATTTTGAAAAGTTTTAATTCTGCCTAAATTTTACTACCATGTTAAATGTTAGCATGGGAGTCCATGGCTTATGTTATGGATTTTTTGCATGTTATGCATGACGCTTTGTACTCTCCTTAGTGAAGTACGGCGGGTGCATCGTATCAGACGAGGTCCGAATGCGGGGCGCTACAACTATGGCACATGAAATATAATAATTTACCTGAAAACATAAGAAACCTTAATCAGCTAAGTCTATAAGCATCATTTACATATCTATACATAGATTCTAGTCCATGTCCTAAACTAAAGTCATAATCTTATAACAGTTATAATTTCATGCATAAATCCTACATTGATTAACTAAAGGACAACATAAACTTCAGGACGTTCTAAAAATAACCTAAGGATAACAAGACCATAATTGATGCGTAAAACATGGCTTTTCATGAAAATATTGTGACTTTTCCATAAACATGCATTTTCAGACCTGTATGGCACAACTAGAAGGGGGTCGAATAGTGAGTGTAAAAAAATTAGTTTCTAAAAA
Organism: Eustoma russellianum; assembly: GCA_036186865.1. Lineage (NCBI taxonomy): Eukaryota > Viridiplantae > Streptophyta > Magnoliopsida > Gentianales > Gentianaceae > Eustoma > Eustoma russellianum. The sequence continues at coordinate 15,588,908 of AP025044.1, read as the reverse complement.
TGTTTAGTGATCAATATTTACTTCTGAAAACAAATTCTGTTTTCAGACAACGTTTTTGATTAATTGAATCACTAGGTTTGGACCTTTAAAATTCGTGATATTTTGCGACACTGTAATTTAAGATGTTACCCATATGTCATAAAATTTTCATATCAAAATTCCAAGTCTAAACCCCTAAAAAAGCATTTTTGATTGAACTTTGTCAATCTGTAAAAAACTTTCCCTTATAATGAAAAATTAATTCCTAATTAATGACAACTTCAAATGATCTCAAATTTCAATGACATGTCCCTTATGATGTCTAGTTTAATGGTTTGAAACAGTTTTTTTTCAAAATTCCTTTGGCAAGAATATCAACCATGTTGATGTTCTCAACCTTTGCCCATCTGAAAATCAGATTGCACTGGTCTAAGGACATTGAACTCTTGGAAGACTTATACTTATCCAAATTTGATGAAATTTTCTTAGATTAAGACTAAGATCTTTTCCTGTGTCTCTGTGAAATTTGGTTATTTTTAAAAATCGTTTGCTATTTTTCTTTGATGTTTTGAAAACGTTGCAAGAACAGAATTTAAAGCAAAAGTGCAAAAAAGTAAGAACAAACAGATTTTTATACTGGTTCGGTCAATGCGACCTACTCCAATCCTCAAGGCACCGTCCTCGGTATTCACTAATCACTAAAGTCACCTTAAAGCAAGGGCGGCTGGAGTTTGTCCAACCCTTTTACAACAATCAACAAAACACCACTACCTCACTACTGAAGGTTTTATCACACCTTGATCGACCTTTAACAAGTATGAACTGTATAATGGTAGTTTATATGAAGCCTATACAGAATATGGAATGTATGTTTGATAGGCTTAAGGCTTTGTGCATGAGAAAAAGATAAGAGATGGAGAGAATTCTTGCTTTTCACTTGATAGAATGTAGAATTTGTGTTGAGAAATATGTTTGGATAATTTTCAAAGTCATGATTTTAAGTGGTGAATGCATAAAAATTTTACACATGGTGTCATATATGATTAAGAGTTGAAAAGTTAAGAAAAATGACATCGATCTCTCAGGTTGTTGCACTTCGATCCCTCACATCGACCTATCCATGTAAGGTAGAGAAAATTCAAGACCTTACTGTGAGACATCGATCTCTAAACCTGAGACACATCGATCGATTGATGTATATATCGAACCCTCACTTCGATCGATCGATGTAGGTCAGAGAAAAATTCTGAAACTCACTATGAGACATCGATCTCTGAAGCTGAGGCACTTCGATCGATCGATGTCTAGGGTTTGAGAAATATTTTTCTAAAATGTGATAAAATGGTTGTTGTCATTTGTACATGATTTATAGATGTTCATTATGTGGATATTATGTGTTTTGACGATTACAAATGACTTATGACTAATGTGACTTGGAAATTTCTACAACTTGCCTAAAAGGGCAAAATTGGTATTTGAGTTTTGTAGGAACGTGATATGGTGGAAATACTTCAAGGACTTATTCTCATCTTATTTATCATGAAAAAGGTGCTAATATATTCATTTCTGACCATCGGGGTCATTTCTGGAGTGTTCTCACACCAGGGGCATTTTGGTCATTTTACCCCTGAGGGTATTTTTGGTATTTTCACTCAAGGAATCTCTTGACTCTTGAGCATGTTATTATCTTCATTTTGAAGCTTGTGTATGATCATTTTGAAGATTATTTGGTGATTTTCTATCATTTCTCTATTTGATGATATTATCGATAGTAGCTGGATATTGACGAGTTGTGATGTCACATTCTATTTCTTTCTTGAAGACCCTCTTCTATATGTTATTCGAGGATATTAATCATCATTTTACAGAGAATTCAAAGGTGTTAGAGGTGTTGAAATGATCACAACATACAAGAAGAAGTAGTGGGAATCTTGGTGTTATATGTTGACATAATCTTGTCAACTATTATGTGTTGATTTCTTCTTCAAAATATGAGTTGATATACATATATATGTGTTGAAAAACGTGTATATTCAGGTGTAGATGAAATGTAATTCATTTTATAGCTTGGTGACAAGTGGACCAACCAAAAAGAAGCTAGTTGGTAAAAGTTGCCAACTTGGACATTTCAAATAGTAGCCAAGGCTACTAAGGGTTTTTGGAGCTGATTTTGTTTAGAATTCTTTAACTCCCACATGCCTACTCTTTTACCAAGGAGTTGAGGGGATAGTGGAGTTGTTATGCCTTTTTATCTCACTACATTATCTTCAACATTTTCAAGACAAAATGAAGTGGAAATTTCGGCCAAGATGATTTCCAAGGTGGACCAATTATGTTGTTTCATTTTGCCATGTGTGCAAAGTGATTAGGTGGCCAACCAATGATGTGAAGACACTTATTCATTGATGATGAAGATAGTGACACATTAGATTTCTTATTTACAAGGCTCAACAAACACTATAAATAGGAGGCGATGGTGAAGAAGAAGAACACACTTTAAAAGAAAGAGTTGATTTGTCTATCTATCCTTTTCTACTCTCCATTCTTGTTTCATTATTTGTAGCCAATGTGTTCTTGTTGTATTTGTTGTAGAGCTACAATCCTCTTGTGTTTCATTTGTTAGATTGATTAGCCAAATCTATAAGGCTACATCAATAGGTGATAGAGGTGTTGCAACCAAGAGTTGCATAGAGGTGTTCATCCAAATCTTGAATATGGTTGGTGTTTAACCCAAGGATCAAACTTGGTTGTTGTTGTAATTTGGTTCATACCATAGTGAAATCCAAGGAAAGGTATTCCTTGGGACCGGAGTAGGTCACATTGACCGAACCAGGATAAATTCTCGGTGTTCTTGTCTTGCTTCTACATTTACGTTTTCTGCCCCTTTTCACTGTAGTTTTAACCAAAATTCTCATTTTTTAAAAAATAGCTAAATACTTTCAAAATTTGTGATATTTGGTGGAGTTATACATCAAACTATTAGCTTTTATTTTCAACAAGAATCACTTAATTTGAGCAAGGGAAAGTTAGTCTTTCAGTCATCGTAAGATAACTGCTCCAACCTGGATGCAATCTGACTAGTTTAGAGAAAACTTGAATTTTGTTTTAACCAAGGCTTTTTCAAGGTCAGGGCCTTTTGGAAACATAAACTAGAAATCCTAAAGAGTGTTTTGACATAAAGATCAACCTTTTTGTTGCGTATTCAAAGAGAAACACGTTTTCCAATTTCAGCAATATTCTGTCCAATTCTTTCTAGATTGACCATCTGAATGTTTTTATTTGTTTGAAGGGTCAAACGATCTTATATTTATTTGATATTTGGACAGAGTCTTGTAAAGACATTCAAGTCACAATCTGGAAATTTTCATAATTTGTAGAGTTGTGTACTAGGATTTTTGAATTTTTCGAAAATGAGTTCGGAATCTGAGTTGGTCTCAGATTCTGTTTTCAAATGGGATTTTTATCAAGAGTAGTAGTGTAATTTCCGCTAACCACTACTCACCCCCCTCTAGTGGTGTTTATTGCAATCCAACAATTGGTATCAGGGCGAGGTCTACACCACTCAAAGAAGCAAGATTCAACACCATACAAACAAGACAAGGCCAAGAAACAAAATTCAAAGTAGCCTGCAAATCTCAAATTAAAGGTAGATACAATGGCCATAGTTTCTAACAAAAGTGAGTTGGAGTATATGTCTACACAACGTCCTCCACTTTTCGATGGAAATAATTTTGTTCATTAGAAATTTCAGATGAGGCTATTCTTAATGGCTATAGAAATCGATTTATGGTCTATAGTTGAAGATGGGCTGTATATTCAACAGAAAATTGTACAAGTTAGTGGAGTCACACAAGAAGTAGAAAAATATAAAAGCAAATGGTCTTTCGATGATAAAAAGAAAATGTCGATTGATGTTAAGGCTATGAAATTATTGTTAAACAGACTAACGACCTCTGAAGCAGGATATGTGTCAAATTGCACAAGTGCACACGACATGTGAAAATCATTAGAATTAAAGCATGAAGGTACTAGCGGGGTGAAAGAGTCAAAAACAAACTTTCTTATGTCTGAGCTTGAATCTTTCAAAATGTTGCAAACGAATCCATAACATCTATGGATTTGAGGATTACTAACATTTTCAATGCCCTTGCAACAATAAGAATGTTCAAAAGGTATTGCGAAGCCTTCCTGCCGAATGAGATTCTAAGGTGACAGCAATCGGAGAGACAATGTCAATCACTAAGATAGATGAATTAATCGGTTCACTTAGTGTTTACGAGGTAAAACTAAACCAACGGAAGTCCGAGTCATCTAAGTCATTCGGTAAGTCTATAGCTTTAAAATCAACTGAATCACATGCAAATAATGATGATAGTAATAGTGATAATGAATTAGACGATGACTTAATATTGATAGCTAGAAAATTCAGAAAGTTTTTTAAACGGCCTAATAGGAATAGACAACAATCTTCTTCTTCTTCTTCTTGTCAACGTAAGAAAAACTACTCTAATAACAACAAATGGTATAAAAAAGAGTTAAATGTTATGAATGTGGTCAAAAAGGACACATCTCTTATGATCGTCTGACAAAGAAAAATGCAAACAACAACAATAATGATAACAATAAACAAGACAAGGAGATGCAAAAATCAAAGGCAAAGGAGGCCAAGTCAAAGAAAGCCAAACGAGCACTGAATATGAGCACGTGGAGCGACTCGTCTGACTTAAAATCCGACACTGAAGAAGCACAAGTCTGCTTTGTGTCCAACGAGGTAAGTTCTTTATCTGATGAAGATTCTAATAATGAAATGTTATTCGATGAAATGTATGAAGAATTTTTAAGGATGCATGCTCACTGTAATAGGATTTCTAAAGAAAAGAAAAAACTAATTGAAGAAAATGACAAGTTGAAGACGTCCAACATAGAATTTTCCGATCAATTAGAATCTTTTAAACAAGAGTTTACTAATACTCTTGATTCTTTAGAGATTAAAATTGAATCATATAGGAAAAATGAACAAACTATAAAAACTAAAAATAGTATGTTGAAATCTAAGTTAGAAAGTTGTGAAAATGAGATAATACAACTTAAATCTACTAAACTAAACTTAGAAAAAATGTTAGAACAATTTAAATCTGGTACAAACATGTTAGATACACTTATATCATCTCAAAAATCTGAAAACAATAAAACCGGATTAAGCTATAAAGAAGAAAATGTAAAGGTAGATAGAAATACTAAGTTTGTTTCATCTAGTACAAAACTGGCATACAATACTACAAAATCAACTTTGTCTGCTACATCTTCATCTACTCCTTCTTCAGTTTATTCTAAGGCAAAAATACAACATGCACGCACAAAAGCACACACATATCAGTGTGCAACTAGGCAAAATTTTGCATCTAGACAACCTAGAAATTATGCCTATATGTATACAAATACAACTAGACATAATAGAATGCATCCAATTTTTTATGATCCTAAGTTTACGAAATAAACATATAAGACTTATAGAAATGAATATGAACAAACATACATAATGCCATTTAAGAAACAAAATCATATTCCTTTCACTCATTATCAAAATCGGCCAAGACATAATATTTTTCAACCAAGATATAACATGTATGACAATGCATCATCTTTTAAATGGAATGGTCAAAAACATGTTAATTCCTTACATTCAACTAATGTCAAATATGTGCTGAGAAGCTATGTCCAAGTTTGGATACCTAAGGGATATATAAACAAGGATGGTGCCTCTAACATTCAAGAACCCAATTAAAGGATACCTAAACCTTGTATCCATTGTAGGAAAATAGAAAGGAATGTAAGAAAGAGGCAAAGTCAAAGAAGCTGAAAACCAAATGGTTTTTAGACAGTGGATGTACAAGGCATATGACGGGCAATCCCAAACTATTCACCAAACTTGAACATATTGAGAATAGAGGAAAGGTGACATTCGGTGACAACAACAAAGGGAAAGTTTTTGGAAAAAAAAACAAATGGGGACCCTAACACATTTCAAAAACAAAATGTATTGTTAGTAAGAAATCTTTCTAATAATTTATTAATCATTTCGCAACTTATAGATTCCGGTTATTATGTTTCTTTTCTCCCTGCTTCTTTTGATATAACAAATGAAAAAGGAGAAATTGTTTTAAAAGGAAAAATGGATAGTAACATTTATACCCTTTCCTTGGATAACATGTTAGATGCTAAGGTTAAATGTTTAATATCACATGACTTAGATGTAAACTTATGGCATAGACGATTAGACTGTATAGGAATCTCAACTATTGAAAAGTTATCTAAGAAGAATTTAATTAGAGGCATGCCTAAGTTAGACTTAGATAATTTTAACTATGTGCAACGTGTATTAAAGCAAAACACATTAAAGAAACATTAAAACCAAAACATGAAGTGAGTACTAGTCATGTAGTAGAATTGCTTCACTTAGGCTTATTTGCTTTAAGTAGTACAAGAAGTCTAGGTGGACACTACTATGTGTGTGTCATAGTAGATGATTACTCACGATACACATGGACATTGTTCTTAACACACAAAGACGATGCTCTATTAGCAATCGAAACTCTTATTAAGAAACTCAAAAATATTTACGTAGAAAATGTTAAAAGAATTAGAAGTGATAGTGGTGGAGAATTTAAAAACAAAGATGTAATCAAGTTTTGTGAATTGCATGGAATTAAACATGAATTCTCATAACCTAGAACACCACAACTCAATGGATTTGTTGAACACAAAAATAGAACTATACAAGAAATAGCAAGTACAATGTTGTGTGAAAAAAAGTACCTAAATATTTATAGGCTGAAACTGTTAGTTTTGCTTTTTATATTATAAATAGACTTTCTATTAGAAAGAAATTAAATAAACACCTTACGAATTGTTAAACAACAGACAACCTAAGGTAGATTATCTTAGAGTATTTGGATGTAAATGTTCTGTACTCAATACTAAAGATAATCTAGACAAGTTTGAAAAAAAGTCTATTGAATGCATATTTGTTGGTTATTCAACTAATTCAAGAGCATATAAGTGTTACAATTCTGCGTCAAGAAAGATAATTGAATCTATACATGTGAAATTCAATGAAAATCCATGTTTTGAAGTTAGTAATAAAGCTCAAAATAAACAAGAACATAATGTTTAAAATTTGTTTGAAAATAATGTTTAAAATTTGTTTGGAAGTTAATACAACTAATGATCCAATTGCATATCATAATGTTCATACAAATGAAACGTTGGAACAGGATGAGGGTGAACCTAGTCAATCTAGGAATTGGTGGCACCCTAAAGAATTAATCATTGGGGATCCAAGTGTTAGGGTTAGAACACGTAGAAATATAAGTCAACATGAAGGACATAGCTTAATCTCAAACTTAAAACCTAAGAATGTAAAGAAAGCCTTAGGTGATATATCTTGGATAGATGCCATGCATGAGGGATTGAATCAATTTGCAAGGAACAACGTGTGGGACTTAGTCCCTAATCCTAAAGACAAGTCTATAATATGGGTCTTTAGGAATAAAATGGATGAATAAGGAAATGTCACATGAAATACGGCTAGGCTAGTCGCACAAGGTTATAATCAACAAGAAGGAATAGATTATGAAGAAACCTTTGCACTAGTTGCACGACTAGAAGAAATTAGATTGTTACTTGCTATTGCAAGTCTAAGAAACAACAAACTCTTCCAAATGGATGTCAAGAGTGCGTTCTTGCATGGATACATCCAAGAAGAGGAGTTTGTGAAACAACCCCCTGGATTCGAAGATCCAAGGAATCCTAACCATGTTTTCAAGCTTGAGAAAGCTCTATATGGATTGAAACAAAACTCCAAGAGCTTGGAATGATAGATTTGCAAATTTTCTTATTGCAAATAATTATCAAAGGGGAGCCATAAACAATGTATTATTTTTAAAAAGAAAAGATAACGACTTGTTAATAGTTCAAATATAGGTAGATGATATAATCTTTGGTTCAACCAACCCTACCTTAGTAAAGGACTTCGAAGAATGTATGAAGTCAGAATTTGAAATGTGAATAGGAGGAGAATTGAACTACTTCTTAGGATTCAAATAACAAACCCCTCAAGGAATTCACATTAGCCAATTTAAGTATGTCAATGATATGATTAAGAAGTTTGGCTTTAAAGAGTTGAAACCAACACCTACACCCATGAGTGTTAGCACCAAACTAGATAAGGATGAAAATGGTAAAACTTTTGATGACACACTATATAGGTCTATGATTGGCTCATTGTTATATTTAACCGCATCAAGACCTGACATCATGTTTAGTGTGTGTATGTGTGCTAGGTTTCAATCTTGTCCTAAAGTATCTCATTATGATGCAGTGAAAAAGATCTTTAGATATATTAAACACACACCTCACTTAGGATTTTGGTATGATAAAAACGCTAAGTTGGAACTATACGCATATAGTGATGCTGATTATGGTGGGTTGTAAATTTGATAGAAAATCCACTAGTGGTACATGTCAATTCATAGGAACCAACTTGATCTCTTGGGTTTCTAAAAAGAAAGCTAGTGTAGCACTCTCTGCCGCCGAAGCTGAGTTTATAGCCTTAAGCTTATGTACTACCCAAATACTTTGTCTTAAACAACAACTTAGTGATTTTGGCATTAAAATGAATGAGATCTCAATTTTTTGCAATAGCACAAGCATGATCAATCTTTATCGGAATCCAGACTACTTCATTCTAAGGCCAAACACATTGAAGTAAGATACTATTTCTTTTGAGATCATGTTCAAAATGAGGATATAGTTATAAACAATATAAGAACTGATCATCAAATAGCTGATATCTTCACCTAACCCCTTAATCAAGCCAATTTTGAAAACTTACGAGCCAAGTTATATATACGATACCATTTCATAGCTCTTTTGCATTATCTGCAAAATAAAGGGGGGAGATAGAATAACAACATGATTTTAGTTGGTAAGTCATGATTTGGTTGATTGAATAGTATACTAAGTTTCAATTGGTATAAGTTTTGGAGCATAGGTTAAGGGGTACAGTATAATTTGAGGGATAGCACATGAACACATATGTTAAAAACATGAAGAGAATTAAGAATTTGAAAACAATTGGTATAGAATTGGTGAACAATTGGTAATTGGTGAGGTTTTCAAAACAATTCAATTGGGAAAAATGTGAAAAACATTTGGTTATAAGCTGTGACATTAAAATCATGTTAAGTTTTTTTTGAAAAACATCCAAAAGGGGAGAATGTTGAGAAATATGTTTGGATAATTTTCAAAGTCATGATTTTAAGTGGTGAATGTATAAAAATGTTACACATGGTGTTATAAATATTTAAGAGTTGAAAACGTTAAGAAAAATGACATCGATCTCTCAGGTTGTTGCACTTCGATCGATTGATGTACTTCGAACCCTCACATCGACCGATCCATGTAAGGTAGAGAAAATTCAAGACCTTACTGTGACACATCGATCTCTAAACCTGAGACACATCGATCGATCGATGTATACATCGAACCCTCACTTCGATCGATCAATGTAGGTCAAAGACAAATTCTGAAACTCACTGTGAGACATCAATCTCTGAAGCTGAGGCACTTCGATTGATCGATGTCTTGGGTTTTAGAAATATTTTTCTAAAATGTGATAAAATGGTTTTTGTCATTTGTACGTGATTTATATATGTTTATTACGTGTATATTATGTGTTTTTGACGATTACAGATGACTTGTGACTAATGTGCCTTGGAAGTTTCTACAACTTACCAAAATGGGCAAAATTGGTATTTGAGTTTTGTAGGAACATGATATGGTGGAAATAATTTAAGGACCTATTCTCATCTTATTTATCATGAAAAAGGTGTTATTATATTCATTTCTGAAAATCGGGGTCATTTCTAGAGTGTTCTCACACCAAGGGCATTTTGGTCATTTTATCTCTGAGGGTATTTTTGGTATTTTCACTCAAGGAATCTCTTGAGTGTATTATTATCTTCATTCTGAGGCTTGTGTATGATAATTTGAAGATTATTTGGTGATTTTATATCATTTCCCTATTTGATGATATTATCGATAGGTGTGGGATATGTGACAAGTTGTGATGTCACATTCTATTTCTTTGTTGAAGACCCTCTTCTATATGTTATTGGATAATATTAATAATCATTTACAGAAAATTTAAAGGTGTTAAAGGTGTGGAAATGATCACAACATACAAGAAGAAATAGTGAGAATTTTGGTGTTATATGTTGACATAATCTTGTCAACTATTATGTGTTGATTCTTCTTCAAAAATCTGAGTTGATATACATATATATGTGTTGAAAAACGTGTATATTCAGGTGGAGATGATGTGTAATTTATTTTATAGCTTGGTGACAAGTGGACCAACCAAAAAGAAGCTAGTTGGCAAAAGTTGCCAACTTGGACATTTCAAATAGTAGCCAACGCTACTAAGGGTTTTTGGAGCTGATTTTGGTTTGAATTCTTCAACTCCCACATGCCTATTCTTTTCCAAGGATTTGAGGGGATAGTGTAGTTTTTATGCCTTTTTATCCCACTATATTATCTTCAACATTTTCAAGACAAAATGAAGTGGAAATTTTGGCCAAGATGATATCCAAGGTGAACTAATTATGTTGTTTCATTTTGTCATGTGTGCAAAGTGATTAGGTGGCCAACCAATAATGTGAAGACACTTATGCATTGATGATAAAGATAGTGGCACATTGAAGTTCTTATCTACAAGGCTCAACTCACAATATAAATAAGAGGCGACGATGAAGAAGAAGAACACACTTGAAAAGTAAAAGTTGATTTCTCTTGCTATCTTCTTCTACTCTCCATTCTTGTTTCGTTCTTTGTAGCCAAAGTGTTCTTGTTGTATTTGTTTTAGAGCTACAAGCCTCTTGTTTTGCATTTGTTAGATTAATTATCCAAATCTATAAGGATACATCACTAGGTGATTAGAGGTGTTGCAACCAAGAGTTGCATAGAGGTCTTCATCCAAGTCTTGAATAGGGTTGGTGTTTAACCCAAGGATTAGCTTGGTTCTTGTTGTAATTTGGTTCATACCATAGTGACATACGAGGAAAGGTGTTCCTTGGGACTTGAGTAAGTCACATTGACTGAACCAGATAAATTCTTGGTGTTTTTGTCTTACTTCTACATTTCTGTTTTCCTGCCCGTTTTTCACTACCACTTTAACCCAACTTCTCATGTTTTGAAAAAATAGCTAAACACTTTCAAAATTTGTGATTTTTGGTGGATTTATACTTCTGACTGTTGGCTTTTATTTGTAACAAGAATCACTTGATTTGAGCAAGGGAAAGTTAGCCTTCAGTCATTCCAGATAACTGTTCCAATCTGGCTGCAACCTGACTAGTTTCGAGAAAACTTGAATTCGGTTTTAACCAAGACTTTTTCAAGGTCAGAGTCTTTTGAAAACATAAACAAGACAACCTAAAGAGTGTTTGACATAAAGATCAACCTTTTTGGCTGCGTATTCAAAGAGAAACACGTTTTCTAATTTGAGCAACATTTTGTCCATTCTGTCCAGATTAACCATCTGAATCTTTTTATTTGTTTGAAGGGTCAAATGATCTTACAGTTATCTGAGTTTTGTCCAAATTCTGGTCAAGACACTAAAGTCACATTCCGGAAATTTTCATAATTTTTTGAGTTGTGTACTAGGATTTTTGAATTTTTCAAAAACAAGTTCTGAATATGAGTTGGCCTCAGATTCTGTTTTCAAATGGGATTTTCATCAAGGGTAGTAGTGTAATTCTGCTAACCACTATTCAACCCCCTCTAGTGGTGTTTATTTGCAGGTGCATGGTCCTACAATGTGTGTCTTGTCTTGTGTTTGATCATCCTCCTCCCCTTTTGTAAGTTGTTGCATACCCCTAGGTCTGAAAGATGCCTTGAATAAATGTCTTGAATGCCCTTGGAAGATATCTTGTGAAGCCTTGTGACATATCTTTGCTTATTTGGTGAGATATGATTGGACAAGTGATGTGTCTTCGCCTTGTTATCACTCTATGATTGGGTCTTCATTAAGCCACCTTGGCACATAATATACGACATGGATAATCATCAAAAATCTTGAAACAATTTGAATGTTGAATATCTTTATTGCCAATCAATAATTAGTGTGATGTCTTCTCATTTTTGGAATGATTTTGAGTCTTGAAACCCTTCCATAACAATCGGCCAAGCATTCTGAAAACTTCAGCATTATTTTGAAATTTTGAAACATTTACCCTTGGTATCTTGATCTCCATAAATATTTGAATGCTTTGTGGATCATTTTTCACCAATCATAGTGCAAGATTAGCTCCACCTAGGCTCCAAATAAGCACAAAACAAGCTGCCCATAACTTCAAATCACCATGTTGAACCTTGTCTTATAGAATGCTCCAGGATAGGTCTTGAGTGTGTCAAATATGTCTAGATACTGTCACACATGTAAGAAAAACGTTCCCTTGTAATGTGGGGATTTTCTCCTAAACGCATCACGAACCCTTTAGACATGTGAAACTATGATATACACCATATAGTATACATAACAAACGTATAATCTGAGCTGCAAATGATGCAGAAAATTTGGGCCATAGAGTGTAACAATTTTTGATTTAAATTTTCAAGAAAATAAGGAAAATAATGGATAACTGATTTATGTAATTATGGTTTGACTTTGGTATTGAATTTTTCATGTAGTGCAACAAAATTTAAGGTGGCTTGGAGTGTATATTTGCTGGCCGTTTTGTGTGGAAAGTATATGACATGTCGGTAACGGTTAGATAGTCATTGATGTGGCGATTTTTGATTTACGACGTTTTGACGTGTCGATATATCTTTGGAAGATTGATGACATGGAATATATGACTTAGAAATTGCTTGACCTCACGTATGTCAATGACGTATAGACGAAATGGCAGGGAAAAGGAATATAGCTTGATGTCTTGAGAAAAGAAATATCTGTGTGTGTGTGTGAAGGACGGGCGATACCACCGGGATTTTATTAATTAATATACCCTCACTTGTGACAAAGGAATACCGTGGTTACATGTGGGCCCTATGTCGACAGGGAGACTCTCCCAAAATAAAAGAAATACATACATTATTCGTATGCAAATCAGAGAAATATATTTTTTTAACGTGTAAAGTTTGACTCGCGAGAAAACATCAACAGTAATGTCACACACATGCAAGAGCAACCAGACACGTTAATGGTTACATCTCACTGACTACGAAAAAAACTGTCTGAAAATGAGGGGGAAAAAAGACAAGACAAAATTATGATGCCGGTACTATGGGCTTACAATCTCTTGGGTACTTTAACTGGTTTACAGCTTATCCTCGAAGTCTGACAGTGGTGTCGTCTGTTCCTTGAAACCCTTCCCTCTTCCTGATGTCAACAACAATCTGGGCAGTTTGTGATCCAGGCTCCAGGGGATCAGATGACATCATGTACCAATGATCAAAACACACACAGTGGGACAGCCTGCCAGAGGTTGGCAGCCCTCAATGTGCTAGAGAAACCAAATGACTCAACAACGGGAAGGTAAGCTTGATGTTGTAGAGCGGTGTGCCAGGCCTCTGAATTTCCTCAAAGACATGCCCCACGTTTCTATATCAGAACCTGTAAATGCCACCGAGAGACTTGCTCAAGTGCTTGGATCTCCACTAGGTACATTGGTTCCAAAAGTCGAGGCTTGACAGTAAGTTGAGAAGCGTAGATAACTCTCCTTGCCGTAGGAATAACCTGGTCACCACCTCTGTGAATAGCATCAGCATGAAGAATCAAAAATATATATATATATATATGCCGTGTTTATCTTATATTTTCAACTGTGTTACTCTAACTACATTTTTGATTTCTCATGAGGGTACATGGTACACCTGGAGTATCACAATAAATCACGGCAATACTCGGCAGCATTGGACTCAAGGCATGATACATGGCTCAGTAGTGATATATATTCCCGCCAGAATTCATACATGTATTCATTTACATATAGGCTAGGCGTAATTAGCAGCCGTATAAATATGTACGCTTTTTTCCTTCGCCAAAGTTTTATACACAAGGTGGTTTTTACTTGGCAAGGTTTTAATGCGGCATATCATATACGATTGGAGACTCGCCATCATTAGCAAATTGTTTCAGTTATTTTCGTACCATGATCTTTGTAATATGGTTTTCCTCCTCCGCCAAAAGTGAGGCTTTCAATAAAAATTATCTTTCATAAAATAATATATATATATATATATATATATATATGCCGTGTTATTTCCTCCCTCCCTTTGCATATTATTGCTGTAGACGGATTGCCACAATCAGTTATTAAGATCATTGAACGGAAGATGGCAAATTTCTATTGGAGGCTATGGCGGCACTGGATTGCATGGTCCACTATTCGGACCCCTTTCGCTGAACGTGGTTTGGGCCTTTGGGATCTACACACTCTTCAAGAACCTTATTTTTGTCGTATATGGTGGAATTATCATCAGAATAATACACTCTAGAGTGCGTACCTTCATGCAAAATATGGACACCACGGGAACTAGTATCCTGGCATTACGGACTCCACCCGTTTGGAATATTATTTTCGCTCTCATCCTTTTGTTCCTCTCACAGTCGACAGCATGGTACGCAGCTGCGCTGGACTGAAACGGCATTGGGGGAATTTGCCTTACGCTCAGCATATGCTCTTTGTCGTATATCACATCCCACTCTTCTTTCGGCACAATTATTTGGCACAAGCATCACCAACCAACAGTTTGACATTTTCTTTGGCGTGTGTATCATAAGGCATTACCTTTTGAGGATTACATTGGGCAATTCACGGCATCTATGCCCATGCAATGCCCTTTCTGCAAGGTAGCTTCAGCAGATGTAGATCATGTCTTTTTGCATTGTCCATGCACTCGGCCTGTTTGGCGTATTTTCTCAGACGTCATGCATAGTAATCTACATGCCTCTACACATTTATGGTCTTATATATTATCTTGGTGGTTTCGTGCTTCATCAAATATTCTACTAGGGGTTCTTTGGATTTTGATTCCAAGTATCATTTATATAATATATGGCGGGCATACGCTTCATTAGTATATGGTGATTCTATCGGTATACTACAGACTCACTTATCGCTATTATACGCTCTGATATTTATTTGTGGGGCAAAATGCTTGATGGGAAAAAGCTTGTATCTAGTTTCGGCTCGATACACACCTGACTTTGCTACCTCCTCTTTGTCTAAAACGGCCCATGGTTGTCCGGTGGTTAGTTCCCCCTTCGGGTTGAATGAAGCTTAATGTCGATGTGTGGTTGGGCGTACTTTTGCTGCAGCCAAGGCTATCCTGCGAGACAGTTTTGGCTTACGTGTTGCGGCAATATCACTTAGATTACCATCATGACCTCCTTTCATTGCAGAAATGCAGGCAGCATTATTTGGGTTGCTATAGTTTTTACCTTTTTATCACCACATTATTCTGAAGACCGATTGTCACCAGTTGCCTTAATTACTTTATCGGCACAGCCCTACTGATGAGGGTTATCACCTTCGCATGCTTCAATGCTTGCAGCTGCAGACAAAGTATGACATTTAGCATGTTTATCGGGAGCCCAATATGGTAGCACATTACTTAGCACAACATGGGTTGATGACTCCTATAACGGGTTATTATACTCAGCAAACGCTTCTGCAATTGGTTAGTAGTTGTGTCAGCCTTGATATTACTACTGCCCACCTTCGGCTTGCATGAGCGGCATGTTACTTAAGCTGTCTCTGTTTGTCTTCCTTATGGATTGGCTATACTCCACACATTCGCTATTAGATTACATTGATTTCTAATGGTTACGTTTTTTCTTTTACATGGATGATCATGGGCGATGTTGGGGATTTCCGCAATGGCTGGCACAGATCGATTGAGTTGGAGCTGCCCTATCTTTATGTACAAATGTTCCAAGTGTGGTAAATATGTACTCTTTTTCCCTTGTGCAATATTTTATCCACAAGGATGGTTTTGATTGCCAAGGTTTTAGTGAGTCATATCATACCACATTTGAACATTCCCCCTCCACGTACTGCATATTATGGAGCTATATTTCCTGGCCTCTCAGTAGTTACATACAACTTTGTTATAACCTTATTTGTATCAACGGTATTCCTCTGCCATAAGTGAGGGTTTTTTCCTTAAATAAAATATAGAGACCTGGGCTCCTTCATTTAAAAAAATTGTATATATGTGGTGTAGAGAAGAACTTTTCATGTTGAGATTTGTTGGAGAATAGGCATTTTAAAATATTTCCTTAAGCACTTCATTAATGAATTAGTTTAGTTTATTTCCTTAAGCACTTCGTTTGATAAACTAGTTTAGTTCATTTAACTTGGAACCAGAAAATAGTGTAAACATAACAAACGTTTGCCATACGATTTAAGACTTCATTGTATGTATAGCACCACTAGAAGGGCAGTTTGAATAGTGGGTGCGGAAAATTTTTGTTTTTAAAAAACTTTTGGACCAAACTATCCACTTCTGAAAACAGATTTCGTTTTCAGACCTGTTTTTAATTAACTGAATGACTAAGTTGTAGATCTCCAAAAATCAAGAAAATTTGGTGACAATGTACTTTCAGATGTTATGTATGTGTCATAAAAATTTCAGATCAAAATTCAAAGTATAAGATCTTGAAAAAACGTTTTTGCATGGACTGCGTCAATCTGCCAGAAACTATGATCTGAAATGAAAAATTTATTTCTATTAATATACAACTCCAAATAATCTGAAAATTTAATGATATGACCGTTAGGATATGTACTTTAAAGCGTTGAAACAGTTTTTCAAACTTCCTTTGGTAAGTATGTCAAATATGTTGTTGTTCTTAACCTTTGCAAGTCTGAAATTTAGATTGCACTAGTCTCATAACTATTAATGTTTGCTTGACTTATACTTATCCAAATGGGGTGACACTTGTGCCAAATGAAAGCTAGGACATGTTGCTATGGTTCTTGAAACTCTTGTGATTTTTGCAAATTGTTTGCTATTTTTACCGTTGCGATGACAATGATGCAAAAACTGAAAAATGAAGGTAAAGTGCAGTAAAGTAAAGACAACAAGAATTTTATACTGGTTTGGTTAAACCAACCTACTTCAGTCTTCCAGGACATCTTCCTCGGTTATCACTAAACACCAAAAACACCTTACCACAAGGGTTACTAGAGTTATGCACCAACTCCACCCTTTTACAACCAATAAAACCAAAACAACCAAACAAATCGATCACGAACACCACCATCATTCGAGTGAAGGTTTGATCAACCTTGATCAACCTTTTACAATAATG
>AP025044.1:15560794-15571542 GCA_036186865.1 Eustoma russellianum | reverse complement strand
TGTATTCAAATCCTATATAATATCAAGATTTTATGAACAATAGGCTTGAAAGAAGAAGAAGAAAGAAAGAAGAGTACGCAACACATGTGCATTCTTATCTCCAAGGCACATTTCACACTATAAATAGGAGGCAAAGGTGAAGAATAAGAACACACACTTGAAAGCAAAAATTTGATGCTCATTGCCTTGCTATCTTCTTCTCTTCATTCTTGTTTCATTCTTTGTGTAGCCAAGGTGTTCTTGTGATATTTTTTGTAGAGCTACAAGCCTCTTTTGGTGTCTTTGTAAGATTTGTTAGCCAAGTTTATAAGGCTACACAAATAGGTGATAGAGGTGTTGCAACCAAGAGTTGCATAGAGGTGACCATCCAATCCTTGAATAAGGTGTTTAACCCAAGGATCAAGCTTGGTTCTTGTTGTATTTGTGTTCATACCATAGTGAAATCCAAGGAAAGGTGTTCTTTGGGACTAGATTAGGTCACATTGACCGAAGCTGGATAAATCTTTGGTGTTCTTGTCTTCTTTATACTTTTCTGTTTTTCTGTCCGTCTTCACTACATTTTTCATCCAACTTCACACATCTTGAGAAAATAGCAAAACACTTTCAAAATTTGATTTTTGGTGGAGTTATACTTCAAACTGATAGCTTTCACTTTCAACAACAATCAGTTGATTTGAGCAAAGGAAAGTTAGTCTTTCAGTCGTTGCAGGATAATTGCTCCACTCTGGCTGCAATCTGACCAGTTTCAAGAAAACTTGAATTCTGTTTCCATCAAGGATAGTTTAAGGTCATGGCCTTTTGGAAACATAAACTACACATCCTAAGGAGTTTTTTTGGCATATAGACCAATCTTTTTGGTTGAGTGATCAAAGAGAAACACGTTTTCAAAAGTCAGCACTATTCTGTCCAATTCTGTCCAGATTGACCTTCTGAACCTTTTTATTTGATCGATGGACAAAACAATCTTATTTTGCCTCGTTTTTGGACAAAGTCTATTCAAGGCACTGAAGTCAATCTATGAAAAGTTTCATAATTTTTGGAGCTGTGTACACTAAGTTTCTAATATTTTAAAGAGGGGTACTGAATCTTTGGAGGTCTCAGATTCTGTTTTTAAAGGGGATTTTAACCAAGGGTATTAGTGTAATTTCCACTAACCATGATTTCCCCCTCTAGTGGTGTTTATGCAGGTGTACGGTCTAAAAATTGGTATGAGAGCCAGGACAACGCCACTCTAAGAAGTGACATTAACACCGTTCTAAGAAGACAAGGTTACATACAAAAGAGTTCATTAAAGCCTGCTTATCCCAAATCAAAGGTTTGGAGCATTAATATTCACTTAATTAAGATTCAATGTATTCATCTAAAATCATACATCATGTCATCAATCTCTCATAAAGGAGGGTACTCAAAGTCTATGAAAGAGGTAACATCTACTCCCGATTTAGATTCCGATTGTGATATGACTTTTGATGAGATGTATGAAGAATGCATGAAAATGCATGCATATTGTAAAAAGTTGTCGAAAGAGAAAAAGAAACTAATTGAAGAAAATGACAAGTTGAAGACAACCAACTTGGACCTTTCTAATCAATTAGAATACTTCAAAGAAGAGTCATCAAATACTTTTGATGCATTAAAGATTAAAATTAAGTCATATCGGAAAAATGAACAAACATTACAAACTGAAAATAGCATGTTAAAGTCTAAGTTAGATAATTGTGAAAAAGAAATTTCTCAACTCAAATTATCTAAATTAGACTTAGAAAAGATGTTAGAACATGTTTCTTGTAAGTTTCTACAACTTACCAAAAAGGGCAAAATTGGTATTTTGAGTGTGTAGGTACTTGGCATGGTGAAAATATTTCAAGGGCACATTCATCTTTTATTTATCATCACAAAGGTGTTATTATATTTATTTCTGACCATCGAGGTCATTTCTGATGTTTTCTCTCACCAGGGGTATTTGGGTCATTTTATCCCCAAGGGCAGTTTTGTTATTTTTACACAAGAAATCTCTTGAGTATCTTATTTTCTTAATTATGCAGTTTATTTATGGTGGTATAGAAGATTATTTGGTGGTTCTCTATTTTATTTCTCTATTTGATGACATCATCGACGGTAGCGGGATGTGTAAAGGTATTTGATGTAACATTCTATTTGTTCTTGAAGATTCTTATATATATATATATATATATATATATATATATATATATATATATATATATATATTATTGGAGGCTTTTAATCATCATTTTTACAGTGATTAAAAGGTGTTCTTGATTAAAAATTTATTGCAATATACAATGGAGAAAAAGTGAGAATTTTGGATTATATGTTGACATAATCTTGTCAACTATTATTTGTCGATTTCTCTTCCGAAAATCTGAGTTGATATACATATATACAGCCTCAAAAACGTCCATTATGCAGGTGGAAATGATGGTGTATCCATTTTATGACTTGGTGACAAATGAACCAACTGAACACAAGCTAGTTGGCGAAATAGCCAACTTGGAATATTTGATTTTGAATGTAACGGCTACAAGGCTGTCTTGGGGCTGATTTGGTCAAAACTTTTGCAGCCTCATATAACCTATTCTTGTGCCAAGACGTTGAGAGTATAATGAAGGAATATGTCATCTTATCCATGGGTTTTATCTTCATCATTTCCACATTATTTTTGAAGACAAAATTTCGTCCGTAAAGCATTCCAAGGTGGACCAATTGTATTGTTTCATTTTGCCAAGTGTACAAGGCGTTTATGTGGCCAACCAATTATGTGAAGATAACTAGGACCTGATGATGAAGGGTTTGACACATGTGCATTCTTATCTTCAAGGCTCATTTCACACTATAAATAGGAGGCAAAGGTGAAGAAGAAGAACACACACTTGAAAGCAAAAAGTTGATGCTCATTGTCTTTCTATCTTCTTCTCTTCATTCTTGTTTCATTCTTTGTGTAGCCAAGGTGTCCTTGTGATCTTTGTTGTAGAGCTACAAGCCTCTTTTGGTGTCTTTTTAAGATTGGTTAGCCAAGTTTATAAGGCTACACAAATAGGTGATAGAGGTGTTGCAACCATGAGTTGCATAGAGGTGACCATCCGATTCTTGAATGGGGTGTTTAACCCAAGGATCAAGCTTGGTTCTTGTTGTATTTGTGTTCATACCATAGTGAAATCCAAGGAAAGGTGTTCCTTGGGACTGGAGTAGGCCACATTGACCGAAGCAGGATAAATCTTTAATGTTCTTGTCCTCTTTATACTTTTCTGTTTTTCTCCCCCTTTTCGCTGCATTTTCACCCAACTTCACACACTTTGAGAAAATAGCAAAACACTTCCAAAACTCGTGATTTTTGGTGGAGTTCTACTTCAGACTGTTACATTTCATTTTCAACAAGAATCGGTTGATTTGAGCAAAGGAAAGTTAGTCTTTCAGTCGTTGCAAGATAACTGCTCCATTCTGTTTGTAATCTGGCAGTTTTAAGAATACTTGAATTCTGTTTCCATCAACGCTAGTTTAAGGACAGGGCCTTTTGGAAAAATAAACTAGACATCATAGTAAGTGTTTTGACATAAATATCAACCTTTTTGGTTAAGTGATCAAAGAGAAACACGTTTTTGAAAATTAGGCCTAGGGCCGAAAAGTACCCATTACCCAACTTAAATTACTCAATTTTCAATTAGTGTTCCAGTGTGTTCAACTTTCGTATATATGACTCATAATAATTATCCAATCACATAGAATTTGTTACATGGTTGTAATTCATTATTTTAGGTGCTAAAATGCCCATTGGATTGAAACTTGGTACAGTCCAATTCTTGGAATCTCAACATTATGTAATCGTTACACTTATGACCATTTCCCTTTTTATGTACTTGGCATTCTTATACTTACTTATGAAAATATACACCAATGGAAATTTGTGCTTCAATATTACATATTTTAGACCCCTTGGGCGAAAGTAGGGGGTGTTTCAATATGAATTTTTTCAACATATAACATTCATGCTTAATGCGAATGATGATAACATATATCTTCATACTTAATTACTATAAGTATTGTGATGATGACTCATAATGTACATCAACATACTTAATTTTGACATGCTCAAACAACATCATACAAGTATATTCATCATCACAAAGATTATATTTATGATGATGATCATGCTAAAAATTAACATGCAAACACATAAAGTGTAAAATCTATGGTACGGTATCACACCTTCTTAGGCCATGATCATCAAGATACACATCACGATGATGGTAATGATTTCATGACCTATGTTGGAGGCTCATGAACCATCCCCTCTAATTAGGAAAATGGAGATTCTATGATGTTGATGATCAAACATGACATCTTTAATGACATGCATTGTGAAATGGTTTGTTTTGTACCATCATTGTACCATACTATGACCATACTTATGTGAATCGCTTCTCCTACATATGAATATAAACAAGATGATATGATTCTTCACATGCATGTATGAAGATAATGATTGATGAAGTTCTTGGTACACTTTCTAGTATAATGTATTCTTATTCCTACAATTTGCATCAAAGTGTTGAATGAATGATAAGGTTCCATTCTTCTGGTGATGCACGCATAAAAGGGCTATTTATGCTTCATTTATACCATGCATGTTACATCTACAGATCATCCTAGTTATACTTGATTAATCCATTCAAGAAAAGTACACATTCATACACAAATTAAACATGCAAAAATACTTTTCATCAATTGGTGTTAGAGACTTCATTTTAGTTGTTGCATGCATGATCAATTACTTAATTTGGAACATAAGAAACTCCATTTTTTAATTTTCTTGAAGAATCTAGGATGAATACTTGCCTTGGATTCTTGAATCTTACACGTAAGAGTGAAAGATTTCTTCTTTGTTCTTGTCGTATGAGGGTACGACCTTGAATGGCTTGGAGATTCTTACTTTGTTCAAGCTAGTGACTCCTCCTACCTCCTTGGTGATGTTCTCGATTTAGGGCTTCAAGGATTCTTGAAGTTGAAACTTGATTCTTACTTGAGAAATGGAAGAATCTCTTCCTCTTTACTTGGAGAGGCCTCGATTGAAGAAGGGGGAAGAGGGAGAGACTGCTTGTTGTCTTGAGTGGAAAAAGGAAAGTAGAGAGATGGAAGAGAAATTTGTTGTGAGAGAGAGCTAAATGAATCAAATGAGAATTTTTGATATAGAAGGAGTGTTGTTTTCTTTTTTGGTGGAGTAACCGTAGGTTGAGGGTGAGGGAAGGAAGGAAGGAATTTCATTATTTCTTGTTTGGGAAGAGGTGATGGTAAGAGGGTTAAGACATGCATGAGGTTTGATCGGTTGGAAATATGGTTGTAGGAATGAAGTGATGGAAAGGGTAATAATTTGTAAGACAAGTTGTCTTACAAGGAAGGGGGTGATGCCAAGTGAGATAGAAAAAAGAAGAGATTTTCTAGAGAGAGGGTGAGTTTTGGAGAATGGTAGAATACAAATGAGAAATTGTCTTGCATGCTAAGAGATTTTATTCCTAATTCCATGACTTGGCCGAAATATACATGGTGGAAAGGAATGATTGAAATTCTTGGGTGAAGATGTGAGTGGAGGAAAAAAGCATTTTTGCATGTAAGGAGATAGACTAGTTGTCTTACATGATGTAAGACTTGATATGATGGCCCTACCTTATAATAAAATGGTTGGAGGGAATGGATGGAAGGAATTTAAATTCTTACTTCCATTTGTTGGTTGAAATTCCCATTAATGCTAGTAGGGAGATTCCTTTATCTTGTCTTATGTTGGAGAGAGGGAAACTATGAGTGCTGTAAGATAGTTTAATCTTGCATGAATTCTGATTGGGTGAGTAAGGGGTGTTTAGGAGAGTGAAATTATGACTTGAACATATGTCTTGACCGAAATTCTTGGGTAGTGGGGAATATAGTTTGTGCATAAAATTTCATTGGTGTATGATTTTATTGTGTAAGAAAGGTGATGATGATGAGGAATTTTAAGAAAGGAGTAAAAAATGAAATTGTCTTGGGGAATTAATAGAGGAGAGCCGAAATTGATGGTTAAGGGGAGGAAGATGGAATCTCTTCATTACACAACTTGGCTTGGAAAAAATAAGATGAATTAGTTGCATGGCATGCATGAAATGCCATTGGATGGAGGAAGAGTGTGTAAGTCACAACAGAGAAAAGGTGGTGAAAAGTGAAAGACACTTGACCCTTGATATATAATAAGCGGCCAAGTAAGGGAGGTAAGTGATAGTGAAATTACCATCTTAGCCTTGTTCTATTTCTTTGTGTGTAATTTTCCTTTTCCTTTTATCTTAATTTCTAAATAAAAGTTGTTTCATTCTTATATGTAAAATTAAATTAGCCTTACCCATATTGGGTTATTTTTATTAACTCTACTTGCATTTAAGGTGGCTATACATATTATAATAAGTGTGGTGCAACAGCTACACTTAAAAAAATCTTCCTTCTTCCGTTAGCCTGGAGGTACGGGTCGTAACATTCCTCCTTCCTTATAAAAAGTTTCGTCCTCAAAATTTTAATATTCAATTTTAATTTACTGCTGAATGTTTCTCTACTGATTCCATTTCCTAATTCATGTTACGAGCATTTTCTGATGTTGGCGCTCGAATATGTTTTTTCTAAGATCATAACTTGTTGCTTTGGTTTGGAACTTTAATTTTCCACCTATGGGGTACTTATCTATGGTTGAGACCAGTGTATAAATTATTCTAACTCCCGCGCCTTGGAAATTATTCTTTCTGATATAAATACTTCAAATACTATTTATCATTCAAAACGACAATTCTGGAAACTATGATCGCACTTAAGTTGCATAATTAGTCATACCTGATGCCTCATCTGAGGTCCAAAATTCCTGGTCGCGCCCCTTCTAAACATGAGTATCTGTCAGTGAGGGTCCTTCTTGCCATTGTGCTTCTCCTGGTAAAATTCTTCTCCTTCTTGGGCAATCTCTTATACTGTGTTCTGTTTTGCCACATCCAAAGCAGGCATCAGTCCCCAAACGACATTCGCCTGTATGCCGTTTCCAGCATTGTGGACATCTCGAGATTGCTGCTGTCTGTGGCTGGTATGGACACCACCTCTCTATCCTAATCCTCCTGCTCCTCTTCTCACGATCTAAAGACAAGATAGCTCGTTCCACTCTATAACAGTTCTTTAATAGATTTTTGAAGGTATCCAAGCGTGTGCCGATCGACCAATCCCGAATTGGAGGGTTTAGCCCATGTTTAAACCTGATCACCTTAATTGCGTCATCATTCATTATCTCCAAAATATATCGTCCCAAATTGATGAAACGCTGGAAGTACTCGGAAATCAAAATGCCGTGCCTCTTGCTTCAAGGAAGCAAACTCCCCAACTATCTGTATCACCAATGCCGGGGAGAGATAGAATATGCAAAATTCTTCCACAAAATATTCCCATGCTATGGGTTGAGACAAAGGCGAATACATATTCTCCACCACTGTCTCGCTCGTCCAATCAGAAATGGTCGTACAATCTGCAATTTACTTCTTCAGGTGCTCCTATCAACCGCAAACCCTCTTCCACCGTATCAACCATTTTTCTACCTCATTCGAGTTGGGCAACCCATGAAATTTCGAAACTCGGGTTCTTACCAGCAGGCCACAGTAAAAACCGCTGCTTCTCTGTGCATGAGACTGAGAGGGTGTGGATAGTGAAGACCGGGTCGTATCCTTATGCAAAGCTCTGCCTGTCTAACCTATCATGAATGAGGCTTCAGTGAATGTGTGGAAAAGCTCTTCTGAAGTGGGTACCGGAGGCTGAGTGGGGTATGATAGTGATGTTCATGTCTGCTTAGGAATTGGGGTCGATTCTAATGGTGATTGTGATGAGGTATGACTGCCGAGTCGTGACGTCATCCTAATAAAATCATCATATTAACGCTATTAGTTTATATACAACATGTGCAATCTAGTTTAAAGTTTTATTCATGTTTAAAGGTTAGACCCTACACTAAGGCGTCTCCCTCCTCTAAGATCAATCTTAAGCTCTAAAATCATAACCTACGTACTTGTTGTTTTTTTAGCTTATGTTGACCGCTGTGGATCTGGAGCCTTGGCGCTGATACCACCTGTAGCGCCCCGTCAGAGACTAGGGTCTCGGCATGGTGCACCTGCCATACTCTACTACGAGAAGTACCAGGCGTCGATATCATTCATGCACATGTCGTCATAACATGTATCGATGAGCGGAAGTAGAGTAACATAAGTAGAAATAAACATCGACACAAGTACATCCTAATACATCCGAATATAAGTGTCATCAGTACATCATGGGTACAAAATATTAAAATACAGAGCTGGATATCCAAAACACAAAAGATGCCACTGCTGTCTACTAGTCAGCTCTCCACACCTAGTCTCGAGGCTCATCCTCTATGAACTCTGGCTCAAGATCCTGTGGGTCTACGTGGTAAAATAAAGGGGTGAGCGATAACGAATCTCTCATCTAGTATTTCCGTCTAAATTTGTCAAGTGGATCATGCATGAGGACTGAGGAGTGGGTAATCTAGTGATGAATAGCTCAAACATCAAATATACCATATGGATAGAGATAGCAGTAAAGAAAACATCAAAAGTCAACAGCACAATAACTCTGACAAATATCATAGTATGGAAGACTATCATGGATAAAGTGCATCATAAAGTAAACAGACTCCTCCGTTAACCACTCTTATTTTATTACATAGTCAGTATCCTTCTTGTGTACAATCTCTTCAGTTTGTTTCTTGTTGTTCTTTGATCATACTTGATCTCATACTATGAGAGTCATAACTTAGGTGCACTAGAGGTGCATGAGACATGATCGTGATATATGCATCGTAAAACTTTTGAAAAAAATTTCCTTTCATACGTACATAAAAATGACATGACATGATGGGATATAGCACTTTTCGTAACATAAGAATGGTACCCACGACATATCGAATGATTCCCCGAGTAGCCACGAGTACCGTTTATGAATCCCGATGGTCCAACCACGGTGTTACACCATACATACATAGGACTAATGGTGACACGTTATAAGAGAGAACCTGAGTCCCGAACGCGGTGTTACACTCTGCAATAATGTATTTTGCCCCTGACATCCTCCCCCAGGACCAGAAATCAGGCAGCTCTCTATACAGAACATCGTAGATGTAACTGAAAGGCAAAGAACCCTTTTTTCGGACAATGTGTTACGCTCAGCCTGTAGCTCATGAGTATAGAAGGTAGAGAACCCTTGTCCCTGACAGTGTGTTACACTCAACCTCAGATACATGCATAAGTCATGTGGAATCACTCGTGTTCAGAAAAAAAAGTGTTTGTATGATATACAAGTACATGATTTAAATAGTGCGAGTTTATGGAATGCATGACAAAATTATTATTCGACACGTTTATGTGATATACATGCTTCATATGTTTATATATATTGTTGTCGTACTAACAAGCTATGAAGCGTTAAAGCTTACATCATATGGCAAACATTTGATGTCCTTGAACTATTTTCAGGTGTCATAATTAATGAACTAAACTAGTTCATGAAGTAAAGTACTTAAGTTAATCAACTAATTAGTTCATTAAATGGAGACGTATTATGGTAACAAAATTGGAAATACAGAGTCTCCTCCCTATTCATCTTCACACGCCATATATATATATTATATATATATTCACAATTTTATTAAAAAGCCACAATACACATATATTCCGATATGCTACCGACACGTTATATATATTAAAAACATACGTCGACGTCACACCACTATATACACCTCATATTTGTGAGTATGTTCAGTTCTTATATCATATGATATAGGTCATGGTGATGACAAAATTATAACAACACGTTACAAGGTCATAAATCGAAAATTGTCGTATCGGGTGACTATTGAAACTTCACCGACGTGTCACGTACTTGCCATACAAAGATAGCCAGCCTATATGCGTCAAAAATAGCCAAAACTTTCGTGGCTCACATGTTCAAATCAGTCACTAAAGCATTCCATGTTGGCACACACAAATCACCCACAATTTAGGCCAAATTTGTGGAGATTTCAAATTCAAATATTTTAAGCACATGGGGCGCCTTCTCCATTAGACATTAGAGATGAATATATACTTTATTTTATGATTATTGTGTGTGATATAACATATATGACATGTGCAAGAAGTTTGAATTTAATCGGAGAAAAATTGTGTAATCGACGAAAGTTTAAAATTCGATTTTCTACAAACACAACACATGGAACGTTTTTTGGCATGAGATGTAACATGTATCTAGACACTTTTTACTCATTCAAGACATGTTAAAGTGTTCTAAAAAATTCAAAATAGGGCTGATTATTATTTACCATATATGTGTAAATATTATGCATTATTTGACAAAGCTTACTAAAGTGAAATTTCAGCACATGTGCAGCTCCATACACACGCCTACGACATCATTTTGGAGCCAAGGTGGAGCTTATTTGGCATCTCAATTGGTGGAGAATATGCCATATATGATTAGTGACATAAAAGAGGGCACTACATATGGAAGGAATTCAAAACTACAACACATGCTGAAAAATTTTCAGCACATGCCATAGTAGGCAATTTTAGTGACTTAATGGTGCTTAATTTGCATCCCAAAATTTAAGGGATTGAAGTTTTTTGGTATGGAAATATTTTGACTATTTTTTGGCACATCTTTTGTAAGTTTTTTTT
>AP025044.1:15540528-15560784 GCA_036186865.1 Eustoma russellianum | reverse complement strand
TTAAAGGATGCCAAGTTAGACCAATCATCAAGTAACTAGTAAGCAAGGTCAAGTCATCCTTCCAATCATAGTGTCCAAAGTAAACCAGATGGTGTCATTTCTACACAAGGCAATCTTCCAAGGACATTAAATAGAATTCTCAAGAAAGGAAGAAGCCCTAGGGGAGCCAAGCATGCATAAAAGAAGAGGAGTAGTGCAAAAAAAGCTAAGACAAATCTCACACATTTCTCTCAAGTGCAAAAGATCTACTACTCTCCTCTTCTACATTTCTTTCTTCTTCTTCTTCTACCAAACATATTGTTCATATAATCTTGATATTATATAGGCTCTGAATATATCACCATATACGTTTCAATTGTTGTAAACGGTTGATCAAGGTGTGATCAAACCTTCATTCGGTTGGTGGTGGTGTCTGTGATTTATTTGCTCGATTGTATTGTTTGTAAAAGGGAGGAGTTAGTGTTTAACTCCAGTCACCCTTGTGGTAAGATATTGATTGTATTTAGTGATAATCGAAAAAGGTGTCCTCGAAGAATGGAGTAGGTTGATTTAACCGAACCAGTATAAAATCCTATGTGTTCTTACTTTGCTACACTTTATTTTCTGTTCCCAGCATTTTGCATCATTTTCATTGCAACCGAAAAAATAGTAAACGATTTTCAAAAACTACAATTCAGAAACATAGCCACATATCCTAACTTTCATTTGGCGCATGTTTCAACTCATTTGGATAAGTATAAGTCAGTCAAACATGAATTGATCTGAGACTAGTGCAATCTGATTTTCAGATTTGCAAAGGTTGAGAACATCAACGTCGTTGACTTACTTTATAAAAGAATTTTCAAAAAATATTTCAACCCATTAAAATAAATAGATTAAGGGTGTTGTCATTAAATTTCAGACCATTTGGAGTTACCAATTAATTGGAATAAATTTTCAAGTCGGAGTACAGTTTATGGCAGATTTACGTAATCTGACCAAAAATGTATGTTCAAGGGGTTAGGAGCGGAATTTTAATTTGAAATTTTTATGAGATAATCAAAACATATGAGAGTTTAATTTTACCGAATTTCATAATTTTTTGAGTTCTGTAACTAGGTCATTCGATTATTTCAAATCAGGATCTGAAAATAGAAACTGTTTTCAGAAGTGAGGTTTTTGATTTAAAATTTTTAAAAACCAAATTTTCCGCACCACACACTATTCAACCCCCCTTCTAGTGGTGCTATACAGGTCCTAGAAGTGGTATCAGAGTGCAGACACACTCACTACAATAAGATCCAACGATCTTTGTGAGATGGCATCCACTAGTTATAAAACCGAGCAAGAAGGAATGTCAACCGTAAGGCCTCCTCTTTTTGATGGTGAGTCTTTTATACAATGGAAACATAGAATGAAAATTTTCTTTATGGATATTGATATAGACTTGTGGTCCATCATTGAAGACGACCCTTTTATTCCCTCTAAAATAACTACAATTGATGGCGTTATGTTTGAAGTAGTAAACTCTAAGCAAGAGTACACCGTAGACGATAAAAAGAGATTAAGTATGAATGCCAAGGCTATGCAATTCTTTTAAATGGCCTAAGTAAAAGTGAATCAAGTTATGTATCGAATTGCTCTAGTGCCCAAGAGATGTGGAGAATTCTTGAACTGAAGC
Source organism: Eustoma russellianum (assembly GCA_036186865.1). NCBI lineage: Eukaryota > Viridiplantae > Streptophyta > Magnoliopsida > Gentianales > Gentianaceae > Eustoma > Eustoma russellianum. Next base: position 15,559,124 of record AP025044.1, on the reverse strand, counting down.
ATGAAGAGACTAGTGAAGTTAAAGAGTCTAAAATAAATATGCTTATGTGTACTCTTGAGTCCTTCAAGTTATTACCAAACGGGTCTATTGTTGATATGGACTTACACTTGACTAACATCTACAATTCTCTTGGGTCACTAGAAAAAGCTTTTTCTGCACAGGAAAAGTTTCAAAAGGTGCTGAGAAGTCTCCCATCCGAATGGGACCCCAAAGTCACAACAATTGAGAAAAGTAAAGAAACGAGATCAATTGAAATGGAGGAAATAATCAGATCCTTAAAGGTATGTGAAAACAAACTTACTCTAAGAAATTCTGAATCTACCTTAAACAAGATAAGGTTATAGCGTTTAAATCAAATGAATACGTCTCTACTTCTTATGCTCGCGTAGATGATAGTGACAGAGATTCCGATAATGAAAATCTAATAAAGATTAAGAAAGATAATGAGAAAATGAATTAAAGACAAACCTAAGCCTACTTCATCTAAGAATCAAAGAAATAAAAATAAAGTTATAAAGTGCTATGAATGTGAAAAACTTGGACACCTATCATATGACTGTCCAAAGAAGGACAAACAGACAAACCGTGACAAGGATTGGACCAAAAATAGATCCGTCTCAGAACCTAAACAAAGGAGAACAAGAAAAGCCTTCAAAGCCTCCACATGGAGTGACTCATCCTATTCTTAGACTGAAGGAACCGAAGAAGAAACGACACAAGTATGCTTTACATCCAAGGCATCAAATGAGGTATCTTTTGACTCTGATTCAGATTTCGAGCCTTCTTATGATGATTTATTTTGTCAATATCTTGAGTTGCATAAGTTTTCTATGGCTCATGCAAAAGAAAAGAAACGTTTAATTTGAAATTTTTATGAGACACTCAAAACATATGAGAGTATATTTTCACAGAATTTCATTATTTTTGGAGGTCTGTAACTAGGTCATTCAATTATTTCAAATCAGGATCTGAAAATGAAACTGTTTTCAGAAGTGAGGTTTTTGGTTTAAAATTTTTAAAAACCAAATTTTCCGCACCCATTATTCAACCCCCTTCTAGTGTTGCTATACGGGTTCTAAAAGTTGTATCAGAGTGCAGGCACACTCACTACTAGGAGATCCAACGATCTTTGTGAGATGGCATCCACTAGTTATAAAACCGAGCAAGAAGGAATGTCAACCGTAAGGCCTCCTCTTTTTGATGGTGAGTCTTTTATACAATGGAAACTTAGAATGAAAATTTTCTTTATGGATATTGATATAGACTTGTGGTCCATCATTGAAGACGACCTTTTTATTCCCTCTAAAATAACTACAATTGATGGCGTTATGTTAGAAGTAGTAAACTCTAAGCAAGAGTACACCGTAGACGATAAAAAGAGATTAAGTATGAATGCCAATGCTATGCAATTCTATTAAATGGCCTAAGTAAAAGGGAATCAAGTTATGTATCGAATTGCTCTAGTGCCCAAGAGATGTGGAGAATTCTTGAACTGAAGCATGAAGAGACTAGTCAAGTTAAAGAGTCTAAAATAAATATGCTTATGTCTACTCTTGAGTCCTTCAAGTTATTACCAAACGGGTCTATTGTTGATATGGACTTACACTTGACTAACATCTACAATTCTCTTGAGTCACTAGAAAAAGCTTTTTCTACACAGGAAAAGGTTCAAAAGGTGCTGAGAAGTCTCCCATCCGAATGGGACCCCAAAGTCACAACAATTGAGAAAAGTAAAGAAACGAGATCAATTGAAATGGAGGAAATAATCGGATCCTTAAAGGTATGTGAAAACAAACTTACTCTAAGAAATTCTGAATCTACCTTAAACAAGATAAGGTTATAGCATTTAAATCAAATGAATACGTCTCTACTTCTTATGCTCGCGTAGATGATAGTGACAGAGATTCCGATAATGAAAATCTAATAAAGATTAAGAAAGATAATGAGAAAATCAATTAAAGACAAACCTAAGCCTACTTCATCTAATAATCAAAGAAATAAAAATAAAGCTATAAAGTGCTATGAATGTGAAAAACTTGGACACCTATCATATGACTGTCCAAAGAAGGACAAACAGACAAACCGTGACAAGGATTGGACTAAAAATAGACCCGTCTCAGAACCTAAACAAAGGAGAACAAGAAAAGCCTTCAAAGCCTCCACATGGAGTGACTCATCCTATTCTTAGACTGAAGGAACCGAAGAAGAAACGACACAAGTATGCTTTACATCCAAGGCATCAAATGAGGTATCTTCTGACACTGATTCAGATTTCGAGCCTTCTTATGATGATTTATTTTGTCAATATCTTGAGTTGCATAAGTTTTCTATGGCTCATGCAAAAGAAAAGAAACGTTTAATTTGAAATTTTTATGAGACACTCAAAACATATGAGAGTATATTTTCACAGAATTTCATTATTTTTGGAGGTCTGGTACTAGGTCAGTCAATTATTTCAAATCAGGATCTGAAAAGGAAACTGTTTTCAGAAGTGAGGTTTTTGGTTTAAAATTTTTAACAACCAAATTTTCCGCACCCATTATTCAACCCCCCTTCTAGTGTTGCTATACGGGTTCTAAAAGTGGTATCAGAGTGCAGGCACACTCACTACTAGGAGATCCAACGATCTTTGTGAGATTGCATCCACTAGTTATAAAACCGAGCAAGAAGGAATGTCAACCGTAAGGCCTTCTCTTGTTGATGGAGAGTCTTTTATACAATGGAAACTTAGAATGAAACTTTTTTTAAGGATATTGATATAGACTTATGGTCCATCATTGAAGACGACCCTTTTATTCCCTCTAAAATAACTACGATTGATGGCGTTATGTTAGAAGTAGTAAACCCTTAGCAAGAGTACACCATAGACGATAAAAAGAGATTAAGTATGAATGCCAATGCTATGCAATTCTATTAAATGGCCTAAGTAAAAGGGAATCAAGTTATGTATCGAATTGCACTAGTGCCCAAGAGATGTGGAGAATTCTTGAAATGAAATACGAAGAGACTACTAGTCAAGTTAAAGAGTCTAAAATAAATATGCTTATGTCTACTCTTAAGTCCTTCAAGTTATTACCAAACGGGTCTATTGTTGATATGGACTTACGCTTGACTAACATCTACAGTTCTCTTGAGTCAATTGAAAAAGCTTTTTCTACACAGGAAAAGGATCAAAAGGTGCTGAGAAGTCTCCCATCCGAATGGGACCCCAAAGTCACAACAATTGAGGAAAGCAAAGAAATGAGATCAATTAAAATGGAGGAAACAATCTGTAGCGCCCCGTACTCGGCTACCCCTCGTACGGTGCACCCGTCGTACTTTCCATTTCGGAAAAATACAAAGCGTCGATACTTAACTCGTAAAACCCATGGATAAACATGGATTACAAAGTCACGATCTTAACAGGTAGATAAAATACGGCAGAATTTGAACCTTAATCCGAAAGCGTCAAATCGCGAATACATAGCAAAATTATACAAACTGAACCGATAGCAACTACACTGCGAAATTATACAAACATTATCCGAAAAGAATCCAAAAATGGCTAAGTCCCAAAATGTTCCAAAGGTTCATCAAACGCTTCCACCATCATTCTCTTAACAGCGACTTCAATAACCTATGGGTATGGCACCCTTGGCTCATCATCAATCCACTCGACTTCATTACCTGGCTCTGGGGGAAAAATAAATGGGTGAGCGACAAAGTCGCCAGCAAGTATACAATAACACCATACAATAAAGAGAAAACGGCATACAAGATCCCCAATTCCTTAAGTTGAAACATACCTTCCAATACCTTTCCGGAGCATCATACTTAAAGTCATATCAACACTTAGTTAAGATCTAAATGTCATCACTTCATTAGATTCTACGTGCAATATCCAACCCTTGCTTCTATGAATAGGTATCATGCATAATGTGTATGAAAATGCGAATGCAATGCAAATGCAACGGAAAACATTCTTTCTTTCATTTAGACATGCTCATAAAATACTTGAACTTTCTTTCTTTCTTTTAAATCATGCTCATCATAAAACAAGAGAGTGCGCCAGCCTATTATACCGGGCATGACTCGGTTCTTATAACATGATAACCTTTAGGTCTATTATACCGGACCTGGCTCGGTTCTTATACTCTTCAGACCTATTATACCGGGCCTGGATCTGTTCTTACATTTCATCAGACCTATTATACCGGGCCTGGATGAGTTCTTATACTTCTTCAGATCAATTAACCCCGGATCTGTAGCGGGTTAAGCTGGCCAGAAGGGACGGAATTTTTTCAAAACAGAAACTTTATATAACACATCAATAAAATCATGAGCATGGAACATATGAGCATGTCAATGCAAGTGCATGCGATGCAACATGGTAAAATGCACTTATAACATCATAAACAACTTTCTTCATGGGCTGAAAAATGATCCAGCAGCATGTCCTGTATTGCCCGGCCTCAAAATCAACCTTTTGAGCCTATTTTCCAGAAACTAAAAATATGGACATGCACCACATGATCTTAACTACATTCTTTACAAATTTCATGCGATTTCGACAAGCGTAGGTACCTCAATAAAAATAATTCCCAACAAGGGTACAACAGGAATTATGCTGCACTCTCAACTCCATTCCTTACCTTGTCTCCATCCATAAACTCATTATGGGGCTCACTTAGCACCTGGAAATCTTTCCTATTTCTTTTATGAAAAATATCCAAATGCCCATTCACCAAAACAAGTCAAAATAAATACGATACAAGTCATACAAGCACAAAGGGTCAATCTGTCCTGTTTTCCAGAATGTTGCACCAACTTTACCTCAATGGTTTACCACCAAGATCAATAGATAAAATCAATTGCTTTACATGGATACTTAGCTCTATGTCATAAGTACTTCTTGTAAAAATTTCAGGTCAATCCAAGATGTTTAAGGTACTTAAATAATTTTTCTCCCTAAGGTGGTACGACCAGAAACTGTTTTGACCCCTTGATTCTAAAAATTCATTTCTGACCAATCCACAAATGATTTTCAAGAAATTCAAACTCCAAAATAAAATATACATAATAAGCTACGACCACACCAAAAATAAGTTCAATCCAACGTTTAGAAGTTCCTTAACTAAGTCCATCAATTTGGCATAAAATCTGTCCAGAACTCTGTTTTCAACCAACATGCATAGAAATATCCTTTCCTTCCTAATTTTGTTCTTTATCCTATAATCCAAGTTAATGGTCATTCAATAGACATAATAAGTCTTCCCCATACTAATTCAAGTCTCTTTTTAGCATGCAAAAGTCGTTCATATGGGCTGTTCATTCCTTCTAAACAAAACAGTCCTCTAGTCCAACAATTTCACATATTAAAATCACTAAAAATGCTAGGTTTCATACCAATCATGTCTCATTCAATATCAAACATAGGGCAGTCCCTAATCCATCACTTTTATCTCTTATTTCAAGTATAAACATGCTTTATATTGCAACATAAGAGAGGTCTATCATCCAACCTTTCAAAACATAAGAAAAGGGTAACAACTTAGGCATATTTCCACTAAAATCATGTCTTAAGCTTCTAGACATTCAAGTATGCACATAATCACATATATTGTAAGGGGTTAAAGTATACTTGCCTCTTCAAGCTAAAGCTCTTGTCTTTGCTTGGTTATGAAGTGAGATGTGATGAAATCCTTCACCTTCTTCACCTTAAGCATACGGTTTTGATGAAAGGACTCATGTTAGCTTCATTCTTTACCAAAATAAGAATTCACTTAAGGGAACATGGAATAAGGCTTACCTAGATGTCTTCTTGAGTCTTGAAGTTGAAGTTAAACTCCTATCCTCCAAGAGTATAGGGCCGAAATCTTTGTGAGAGTAGGAGGGAATTTTGCTAAGTGTTGCTTGGCTTGCTTGGGAAGAATTTTCTAGATGATTGTAAGATGTTGTGTTGCAAAATTTAAAAAAACTAGGAGAGGAGGGAGGCTTGGCCGATTTTTGGAGGGAGAATAGGGAGGTTAGGGTTTCTTGAGTGCTAATCAAGGTTAAGTTAGTATAACCTTGGTTACTTTATTCAAACTATAGTTACTTTTGTGCTAACCCAAGTTACTTTATTAAATCATGGTTACATTAACCTTGGTTTAGGGGAAAAAGTAACCATGGTAGGATTTAAAAATCCTCCATGTCTAGACACTAAGGGGGCGGTTTTGGTTGGGGTCTTTATGACCTCAACCATACTACTTCCTTCTTTAATGAGTTGTCTTAACTTGTTCCTTAAATGCATGTCTATTTTATTTTCTATTTATTCTTTGCATAATAACTTCTTGTCTTATTATTTTAACTAATAAAATTGGCTAGAGATTTCTAGAACATCTCCATGTATAGGCCGAAATTTTTTAGGCTTCTTGGGCCATTTGATATTTCTTGTAACTTTAGTTCATATACTATATTGTTTTGTATATTTTATTGTATTCTAAGATTAGCATATGTATGCTTACATATATCATATACACGCACATACATATATATTGGTATGTATGGTTCATATAACCCTATATTTCATGTACCGCTTCAATAGTATTTAAGTAAAAGAGTTGAGTGAACTTAAGTAACATGTGCTTAGGAAATCATTGCTTTCATTCCGTCTCATATTCATAGTTTTCATGTACATGCTCATTGGGGTACAACATCCTTCCCCCCTTCAATAAAGTTTCGTCCCCGAAACTTATGAACTGTCAAAGAGATAGGGGTACTTTTGCTTCATGCCTTCCTCTAACTCCCAAGTGGCCTCATCAACTGAATGGTTCTTCCATTACACCTTGACCATAGGAATATACTTATTCCTCAATGCTTTCACTTCCCTATCAATTATCCTTTCGGGTTCCTCAACATATGATATACCAGCTTCAATCCTCAAAGGTTGTTCATCCATAATATGGCTCGAATCATGAACATACTTACGCAATTGAGATATATGAAACACATTGTGTAATTGAGACAACGATGGTGGTAGTGCAAGTCTATAAGCAACTTCTCCAATCCTTTCCAAGATCTCAAATGGTCCAATGAATTTAGGACTAAGCTTCCCTTTAATTCCGAACCGCTTTACTCCTTTCGATGGAGATACCTTCAAGAATACCTTATCTCCTACTTGAAACTCAAGTGGTCGACGCCTCACGTCAGCCCACGCCTTGCTTCTATCCTGAGCAGCCTTCAATCTTTGTCTTACAATCATAACCTTTTCCTTGGTTTGCTCCACTAAGTCAGGTCCTGTGAAAATCTTATCTCCAATCTCATCCCAATACAATGGTGATCGACATCTTCTTCCATAAAGAGCTTCATAAGGAGCCATTCCAATAGATCTGTGATAGCTGTTATTGAATGAAAACTCAACCAACTTCAAACTCTTATCCCAGCTACCTCCAAAGTCCAAAACACAAGCACGCAACATGTCCTCCAATGTTTGAATTGTTCTCTCTGATTGACCGTCAGTCTGGGGATGAAAAGCTAAACTCATGCGAACTTCCGTACCCATCGCTTTCTGAAATGCCGTCCAAAACCTTGATGTGAAGCGGGGGTCTCGGTCACAAACTGTGCTCATAGGAACTCCATGCAAACATACAATCTGATCAACATACATAGAAGCCAACTTTTCCATGGGTGCTTCACTCGACATCGCCATGAAATGAGCACTCTTCGTCAGACGATCCACAACAACCCAAATAGTGTCATGTCCACTTCTTGTCTTAGGTAAATCGGTCACAAAATCCATAGCGATGTGATCCCACTTCCATTCAGGCACCTCAAGTGGTTGCAATAATCCAGCTAGCCTCTGATGTTCTGCTTTGACTTTCTGAGATACAAGACATTTCTCAACAAAGTCTGCTATCTGATTCTTCATTCCTGGCCACCAAAACTTTTTCTTCAAGTCATGATACATCTTATTTTCTCCTGGGTGAATAGACAAGCGAGAATTATGGGCTTCCTGAAGCACTTCACTCTTTATCGCATCATCATTAGGCACACACAATCGACCTCTAAACCACAAACTGCCGTCACTACGGACTTCAAAATCGTCAGATGGCTTCTCCTTCAGCTTGCTCTTAATTTTCATCAATGCATCATCCTTAACTTGAGCCTCCTTAATCCTATCGATCAAAGAAGGAACCACTACTAAGTTTGCAAGTACGTCGGAAATCGAATCCACTTCTTCCAGACCAAACTCTTCCATATCACGCTGTAGAGGTGGTTGACGGGGATGACTCGTCTTACGACTCAAAGTATCAGCAACTCTATTAGCTTTACCTGGATGATACTGAATAGAGATTGTCATAATCTTTGATCAACTCAAGCCATCGCCTTTGGCGCATATTCAGCTCCTTTTGAGTGAAGAGGTATTTCAAACTCTTATGATCTGTGAAGATCTCACACTTCTCTCCATACAGATAATGACGCCAAATCTTAAGAGCTAATACAACTGCTGCAAGCTCAAGGTCATGTACTGGATAATTCTGCTCAATGCTTAGGCTGGCGAGACGCATATGCAATCACACGCCCATTCTGCATAAGAACACAACCCAATCCATTCTTGGAAGCATCACTATAGATCACAAACTGTTCTCCTGAAATGGGTTGAGCCAAAACTGGTGCAAACGTCATCCTTGCCTTCAGCTCAGAAAAGCTACTTTCACAATCCTCATTCCATACAAATTTTGTCTTCTCCTGAGTCAATCTAGTGAGTGGCATAGCTATCCTTGAAAATCTTTCAACAAACTTGCGGTAGTAACCGGCCAGTCCGAGAAAACTCCTTACTTCAGTGACATTGGTCGGCCTCGACCACTCAGTAATTGCCTCAATCTTCCTAGGATCAATCGAAATCCCATTTTCAGTAATAATATGGCCCAGAAATGACACACTATGCAACCAAAACTCACATTTACTGAATTTTGCATAGAGCTGATGCTTTCTTAATATACCAAGTATTGTCCTCAGATGGGCTGTATGAGTTTCCTCATCAGGCGAATAAATCAGGATATCGTCAATAAAGACGACAACATACTTATCCAACTGGTCCCGAAACGCCCGATTCATAAGATCCATAAACGCTGCAGGGGCGTTGGTCAGTCCAAAAGGCATCACGAGAAATTCATAATGTCCATATCTCGTCCTGAATGCTGTCTTAGGAATATCCTCAGCTCTTATCTTCAATTGAAAATATCCAGACCTTAGGTCCACTTTGCTAAACACCCGAGCTCCCTGCATTAAGATACTTTAGATATTATTCATGATTATTATATTGAAATAAGACTTGGTAATTACTGACCCAAAGCTGGTCGAATAGATCGTTGATCCGAGGCAACGGATACTTATTCTTCACGGTGATCTTGTTGAGTTCCCGATAATCAATACACAGCCGCATACCTCCATCCTTCTTCTTTACAAATAAAACTGGGGCACCCCATGGCGACACACTTGGACGAATCAACTTCTTTTCCAATAACTCATGTAATTGCTCTTTTAGTTCCTTCAGCTCAGCAGGTGCCATGCGGTAAGGAGCTTTAGAAATGGGCTCGGCTCCGGGGATGAGATTTATCTCAAAGGAAATTTCTCGATCAGGGGGAAGTCCTGGTAGTTCATCTGGAAAGACATCAAGAAACTCTTGAACTACCGGAACTTACGAAATGTCCACTGCTGCCTGCTCGGCACTAAGAGCATAAACAAGATAGCCTTGACATCCCTTTCGCAACGCTCGACGGGCACGTGTTGTATTCACAAAAATATTCTTTGACTTCTTCAACTTGGGACCTCCTTGAAATGATACTTCCTCTTGCTCTGGGGCTCTGAAAGTGACTTTCTTCTGATTGCAGTCAATATGGGCATGGTTCTTAGACAACCAGTCCATGCCAAGAATAATGTCAAAGTCACTCATAGCAATTGGGATCAGATCAGCCGCGAACCGATGGTCATCGAGCTCGACCGCGCAATTCTTATACAGATAATGAGACGTAAGTACTTGATCACCAGCGGCTTGGATTCGATAGGGTGATTTAAGCCGGATGGGATTGTGGTCGAATCCTTTTGCAAATTTCTTAGATGTAAAGGAGTGGCTGGCGCCACTATCAAACAACACATTTGCAGGCATACAACATACAAGTATAGCGCCTGAATCATACAAAGCTTTAACTACGCAGCAATATAATATTTATCAACTTAGTATTGCATAATTTTAAATCATACCAGCCACGACGTCTCCAGCTTCCTCAACTGCAGCATCGGTCATTACATGCACACGCGCATTCGAGCGCTGACGTTGGTTCCTCTGCTGCTGACCATCACGCTCACGACAATCTCTCAGAATATGCCTAGTCTTTCCACATCCAGCACAAGCAGCTCCCTCATCAGGACAATCCCTAATTATATGACCAGTCTTGCCGCAACCAAAGCACTTACCAGCTTGTACATAACACTCACCCAAATGATTCTTCTGAGAATGGGGACACATGGGAATGGCCTGCTGCTGTTGTCCTTGATTTTCTTGATTATTTCTTTGATTATTCCGATTCTGCCCATGGCGCTGTCCACGATTCTGATTTCCTCTTTGGTTCTGATTCTACTGTTTACCTTGCCTCCCATGAAAATTCTGTCTAGTCATTTTCCTTGCTCCTTTATCACCAGAAGTGTCCCTTCCTCTTTTCTGGCCCACCGTCGCATCACGACGAATGATATCATTCTCGATCTGATAACATGCATCAACGAGAGCCTCAAAATCAGCAGAGATAACATTTACCAACCAAGTGCGAATCCTTGGGTTCAGCCCACTCTCGAACTTCACCATCTTAGATTCCTCATCATTCATCGTAGCCGGAGAAAATCTACCCAAAGCCAGAAACTTGCTCACGTATTCAGACACAGTCATACCAGGTTCTTGCTTCAACATTTCAAAATCATGCCTCTTTTACATCTTTACTGACGGAGGAAAATAAAACTTGTTGAACTCTTGGATGAATCTCTCCCAAGGAATAGGTCGAGGCAAAGGTTGCAGCTTAGCCTTCCACCACTGGTTCGCCTCACCAAGGAGGAAAAGCCTCACAGCTTGGGTTTTCATATTGTCAGGGGCTCCATTCAGTTCAAAATAGTTCTCCACTTCATCTAGCCATTTTTCAGCCATATCGGGGTCAGACTTGCCTTCAAAAGGTGGCACATTCGCTCACTTGAGCTTCTCAAAATAATACTGCGCATCTCTTATCGGTTCATAAGGAGGAGGAGGGGCAACTTGCTGAATCATTCCCTGGACAATCTGAGTTACGGTCTGACAGAATGCTTGGAAATCCGGAATAAGAAGTGGCACTTGCGGAAGAGGGTTTCCTTGAGCTGGTGGGGGATTTTCATTCTGCGGTGGAGGAGGAGGCGGTGGATTCTGATTTTGAGGAGGAGGTGGAGGGACTTGTTCTTGAGGTTGTGGAGGGTTTGGTTCGGGTGCATGGGCAGCATCTCTGCGAGGTCTACCACTAGTCCAAACCATCTGTATACCGAGCAGAAAGAGATATATATATGTATATATGGATCGAAGTGACTGACTGAATTTAGACATGCTTGAAAAAAGGAATTTAAAGCAGGAAAAAGAGTTAATATGCGACATATCAGGCTAGCAGATCAACCATGGATAAACATGGAATACAAAGCGTCGATACTTAACTCGTAAAACCCATGGATAAACATGGATTACAAAGTCACGATCTTAACAGGTAGATAAAAATACGGCAGAATTTGAACCTTAATCCGAAAGCGTCAAATCACGAATACATAGCAAAATTATACAAACTGAACCGATAGCAACTACACCGCGAAATTATACAAACATTATCCAAAAAGAATCCGAAAATGGCTAAGTCCCAAAATGTCCCAAAGGTTCATCAAAAGCTTCCACCATCATTCTCTTAACAGCGACTTCAATAACCTGTGGGTATGGCACCCTTGGCTCATCATCAATCCACTCGACTTCATTACCTGGCTCTGGGGGGAAAATAAATGGGTGAGCGACAAAGTCGCCAGCAAGTATACAATAACACCATACAATAAAGAGAAAACGGCATACAAGAATCAAACCCCAATTCCTTAAGTTGAAACATACCTGCCAATACCTTTCCGGAGCATCACACTTAAAGTCATATCAACACTTAGTTAAGATCTAAATGTCATCACTTCGTTAGATTCTATGTGCTATATCCAACCCTTGCTTCTATGAATAGGTATCATGCATAATGTGTATGACAATGCGAATGCAATGCAAATGCAACGGAAAACATTCTTTCTTTCATTTAGACATGCTCATAAAATACTTGAACTTTCTTTCTTTCTTTTAAATCATGCTCATCATAAAACAAGAGAGTGTGTCAGCCTATTATACCGGGCATGACTCGGTTCTTATAACATGATCACCTTCAGGTCTATTATACCGGACCTGGCTCGGTTCTTATACTCTTCAGACCTATTATACCGGGCCTGGATCGGTTCTTACATTTCATCAGACCTATTATACCGGGCCTGGATCAGTTCTTATACTTCTTCAGATCAATTAACCCCGGATCTGTAGCGGGTTAAGCTGGCCAGAAGGGACGGAATTTTTTCAAAACAGAAACTTTATATAACACATCAATAAAATCATGAGCATGGAACATATGAGCATGTCAATGCAAGTGCATGGGATGCAACATGGTAAAATGCACTTATAACATCATAAACAACTTTCTTCATGGGCTGAAAAATGATCCAGCAGCATGTCCTGTATTGCCCGGCCTCAAAATCAACCTTTTGAGCCTATTTTCCAGAAACTAAAAATATGGACATGCACCACATGATCTTAACTACATTCTTTACAAATTTCATGCGATTTCAACAAGCGTAGGTACCTCAATAAAAATAATTCCCAACAAGGGTACAACAGGAATTATGCTGCACTCTCAACTCCATTCCTTACCTTATCTCCATCCATAAACTCATTATGGAGCTCACTTAGCACCTGGAAATCTTTCCTATTTCTTTTATGAAAAATATCCAAATGCCCATTCACCAAAACAAGTCAAAATAAATACGATACAAGTCATACAAGCACAAAGGGTCAATCTGTCCTGTTTTCCAGAGTGTTACACCAACTTTACCTCAATGGTTTACCACCAAGATCAATAGATAAAATCAATTGCTTTACATGGATACTTACCTCTATGTCTTAAGTACTTCTTGTAAAAATTTCAGGTCAATCCAAGATGTTTAAGGTACTTAAATAATTTTTCTCCCTAAGGTGGTACGACCAGAAACTGTTTTGACCCCTTGATACTAAAAATTCATTTCTGACCAATCCACAAATGATTTTCCAGAAATTCCAACTCCACAATAAAATAGACATAATAAGCTACGACCACACCAAAAATAAGCTCAATCCAACGTTTAGAAGGTCCTTAACTAAGTCCATCAATTTGGCATAAAATCTGTCCAGAACTCTGTTTTCAACCAACATGCATAGAAATATCCTTTCCTTCCTAATTTTGTTCTTTAGCCTATAATCCAAGTTAATGGTCATTCAATAGACATAATAAGGCTTCCCTATACTAATTCAAGTCTCTTTTTAGCATGCAAAAGTCGTTCATATGGGCTGTTCATTCCTTCTAAACAAAACAGTCCTCTAGTCCAACAATTTCACATATTAAAATCACTAAAAATGCTAGGTTTCATACCAATCATGTCTCATTCAATATCAAACATAGGGCAGTCCCTAATCCATCACTTTTATCTCTTATTTCAAGTATAAACATGCTTTATATTGCAACATAAGAGAGGTCTATCATCCAACCTTTCAAAACATAAGAAAAGGGTAACAACTTAGGCATATTTCCACTAAAATCATGTCTTAAGCTTCTAGACATTCAAGTATTGACATAATCACATATATTGTAAGGGGTTAAAGTATACTTGCCTCTTCAAGCTAAAGCTCTTGTCTTTGCTTGGTTATGAAGTGAGATGTGATGAAATCCTTCACCTTCTTCACCTTAAGCATACGGTTTTGATGAAAGGATTCATGTTAGCTTCATTCTTTACCTAAATAAGAATTCACTTAAGGGAACTTGGAATAAGACTTACCTAGATGTCTTCTTGAGTCTTGAAGTTGAAGTTAAACTCCTATCCTCCAAGAGTATAGGGCCGAAATCTTTGTGAGAGTAGGAGGGAAGTTTGCTAAGTGTTGCTTGGCTTTCTTGGGAAGAATTTTCTAGATGATTGTAAGATGTTGTCTTGCAAAATTTAAAAAAACGAGGAAAGGAGGGAGGCTTGGCCGATTTTTGGAGGGAGAATAGGGAGGTTAGGGTTTCTTGAGTGCTAATCAAGGTTAAGTTAGTATAACCTTGGTTACTTTATTCAAACTATAGTTACTTTTGTGCTAACCCAAGTTACTTTATTAAATCGTGGTTACATTAACCTTGGTTTAGGGGAAAAAGTAACCATGGTAGGATTTAAAAATCCTCCATGTCTAGACACTAAGGGGGCGGTTTTGGTTGGGGTCTTTATGACCTCAACCATACTACTTCCTTCTTTAATGAGTTGTCTTAACTTGTTCCTTAAATGCATGTCTATTTATTTTCTATTTATTCTTTGCATAATAACTTCTTGTCTTATTATTTTAACTAATAAAATTGGCTAGAGATTTCTAGAACATCTCCATGTATAGGCCGAAATTTTTTAGGCTTCTTGGGCCATTTGATATTTCTTGTAACTTTAGTTGATATACTATATTGTTTTGTATATTTTATTGTATTCTAAGATTAGCATATGTATGCATACATATATCATATACACGCACATACATATATATTGGTATGTATGGTTCATATAACCCTATATTTCATGTACCGCTTCAATAGTATTTAAGTAAAAAGAGTTGAGTGAACTTAAGTAACATGTGCTTAGGAAATCATTGCTTTCATTCCGTCTCATATTCATAGTTTTCATGTACATGCTCATTGGGGTACAACACAATCGGATCCTTAAAGGTATGTGAAAACAAACTTACTGTAAGAAATTCTGAATCTACCTTAAACAAGATAAGGTTATAGCGTTTAAATCAAATGAATACGTCTCTACTTCTTATGATCGCGTAGATGATAGTGATAGAGATTCCGATAATGAAGATCTAAAAATGATTAAGAAAGATCATGAGAAAATCAATTAAAGTCAAACCAAAGCCTACTTCATCTAAGAATCAAAGAAATAAAAATAAAGCTATAAAGTGCTATGAATGTGAAAAACTTGGACACCTATCATATGACTGTCCGAAAAAGGACAAACAGACAAACCGTGACAAGGATTGGACCAAAAATAGACCCGTCTCAGAACCTAAACAAAGGAGAACAAGAAGAGAATTCAAAGCCTCCACATGGAGTGCCTCATCCGATTCTGAGACTGAAGGAACAGAAGAAGAAACGACACAAGTATGCTTTACATCCAAGGCATCAAATGAGGTATCTTCTGACTCTGATTCAGATTTCGAGCCTTCTTATGATGATTTATTTTGTCAATATCTTGAGTTGCATAAGTTTTCTAAGGCTCGCTCTTGCAAAAGAAAAGAAACGTTTAATTTGAAATGTTTATGAGACACTCAAAACATATGAGAGTATATTTTCACAGAATTTCATAATTTTTCGAGGTCTGTAACTAGGTGATTCAATTATTTCAAATCAGGATCTGAAAATAGAAACTGTTTTCAAAATTGAGGTTTTTGGTTTAAAAATTTTAAAAACCGAATTTTCCGCACCCACTATTCAACCCCCCTTCTAGTGGCGCTATACTGGTCCTAAAAGTGGTATCAGAGTGCAGGCACACTCACTACAAGGAGATCCAACGATCTTTGTCAGATGGCATCCACTAGTTATAAAACCGAGCAAGAAGGAATGTCAACCGTAAGGCCTCCTCTTTTTGATGGTGAGTCTTTTATACAATGGAAACTTAGAATGAAAATTTTCTTTATGGATATTGATATAGACTTATGGTCCATCATTGAAGACGACCCTTTTATTCCCTCTGAAATAACAACGATTGATGGCGTTATGTTAGAAGTAGTAAACTCTAAGCAAGAGTACACCGTAGACGATAAAAAGAGATTAAGTATGAATGCCAAGGCTATGCAATTCTTTTAAATGGCCTAAGTAAAAGGGAATCAAGTTATGTATCAAATTGCACTAGTGCCCAAGAGATGTGGAGAATTCTTGAAACGAAACACGAAGAGACTAGTCAAGTTAAAGAGTCTAAAATAAATATGTTTATGTCTACTCTTGAGTCCTTCAAGTTATTACCAAACGGGTCTATTGTTGATATGGACTTACGCTTGACTAACATCTACAATTCCCTTGAGTCACTTGAAAAAGCTTTTTCTACACAGGAAAAGGATCAAGAGGTGCTGAGAAGTCTTCCATCCGGATGGGACCCCAAAGTCACAACAATTGAGGAAAGTAAAGAAACGAGATCAATTAAAATAGAGGAAACAATCGGATCCTTAAAGGTATGTGAAAACAAACTTACTCTAACAAATTCTGAATCTACCTTAAATCAGATAAGGTTATAGCGTTTAAATCAAATGAATACGTCTCTACTTCTTATGATCGCGTAGATGATAGTGACAGAGATTCCGATAATGAAGATCTAATAAAGATTAAGAAAGATCATGAGAAAATCAATTAAAGACAAACCTAAGCCTACTTCATCTAAGAATCAAAGAAATAAAAATAAGGCTATAAAGTCCTATGAATGTGAAAAACTTTGACACCTATCATATGACTTTCCGAACAAGGAAAAACAGACAAACTGTGACAAGGATTGGACCAAAAATAGACCCGTCTCAGAACATAAACAAAGGAGAACAAGAAGAGAATTCAAAGCCTCCACATGGAGTGCCTCATCCGATTCTGAGACTGAAGGAACAAAAGAAGAAACGACACAAGTATGCTTTACATCCAAGGCATCAAATGAGGTACCTTCTGACTCTGATTCAGATTTCGAGCCTTCTTATGATGATTTATTTTGTCAATATCTTGAGTTGCATAAGTTTTCTAAGGCTCTTGCAAAAGAAAAGAAATGTTTAATTTGAAATGTTTATGAGACACTCAAAACATATGAGAGTATATTTTCACATAATTTCATAATTTTTGGAGGGGTGTAACTAGGTCATTCAATTATTTCAAATCAGGATCTGAAAATAGAAACTGTTTTCAGAAGTGAGGTTTTTGGTTTAAAATTTTTAAAAACCAAATTTTCCGCTCCCACTATTTAGCCCCCCATCTAGTGGTGCTATACAGGTCCTAAAAGTGGTATCAAAGTGCAGGCATGCTCACTACAAGGAGATCCAACGCTCTTTGTGAGATGGCATTCACTAGTTATAAAACCGAGAAAGAAGGAATGTCAACCGTAAGGCCTCCTCTTTTTGATGGTGAGTCTTTTATCAAATTTTTTGAAAAAAGACACGCACACAATTTAGTCCAACATACTACCGACACGTTATATATTTTACGTACGTACGTTAACGTCACACCACCATACTTAACTCATATTTATGAGTATATTCAGGTCTTATATCATGTGATATAAGTCATGGTGATTACAAATTAAGTACGACACATTAAAAGGTTCTAAACCAAAAATTGTCGTATCGGGGGAATACCGAAACATCGCCAACGTGTCACGTACTTGCCATAAATAGATGTCCAGCCCCTAAACCTCAAAAATCTCTGTAATTCTCGTGGGTATGATGATAATTGCAGCCATAAAACCATTCCATGTTGGCACACACAAATCACCCCACATTAAGGCCAAATTGTGGAGATTCCAATTTCAATTTTGTCACATGTATATGGCGCAACTTTAAGACCAGACAAGTGCTGAATATTAAAGTTTATATTATATATATTATGTGTAACATAATATATATAACATGTGCAAAAAGTTGGAATTTAATTAGAGAAAAATCGGGTAATCGATAAACATCGAAAATTCGGTTTTCTACGTACACAACACATGGAACTTTTTGGCACATCATACGACATGTATCTAGACACTTTTTACATATATCATAAATCTTAAAGTGTTCTAGAAAATTAAATTAAGGGCTGATTGGAATATATCATGTGTGTATTATTAAATGTGCACTATTTTACAAAGTTTGCAAAAATAAATTTCAGCAAATGCACACATACATTGAAACGCCTATTCCAGCTGAAATGGAGCATATGTAGAGCCTTGTTGGCATATTGATTGGTCAAGAATCAATCATACAATGTTGGTGACTTAAAGAAAGAAGCTACAAAAGGTAATGTTTCAAATTTTATCTCATTTATAACACATGCTGAAAATTTCAGCATGTGGATTATAGGCTGACTGAATTTCACCCATTATGAGGCTATATTTTGGGTCTTGAAACATGTGATTAATTGGAAGACAATTTGGAAGCAATTTGAATAAGATATGAAATTATAATTGCGATATCTTGAATATCACACATGCTGAAAAATTTCATCATGTGTGTGAATGTACCTAGGCGTTTTCTTGGCCATGTTATTGTCCAATTTTATTTC
>AP025044.1:15517129-15528634 GCA_036186865.1 Eustoma russellianum | reverse complement strand
TTCACACGATATATATATATATATATATATATATTATATAAAGCGATTTTATTGAAATTCCTCTCTTATGGTGGAGGAAAACCATATTACATCATAAAAACAAAAGCTAGTGTCATCATAAGAGAAGAACGAGTGAAGCATAGCAAGTATGCGCAACTGCCAATCATATACGATATGCCGCATTAAAACCTTGTCAAGTAAAACCACCCTTGTGGATAAAACCTTGACTAAGGAAAAAGTGTACATATTTATATGAATGGACGGCGAAGAACAGAAAATGTACAAATGTGTAAAAATTAACGAAACGAATAATGTCATCAGTTGGCCGAAATGATGCTTGTCGTTGAAGAAATAGGTAGTCAGGAAAAGTCTTGAAAGTTATGTTGGCCGAAGCAATCCAAACGTTTGGTGGATCTTGCGATGACGGTAAGCAGCACCTCGTACAAAATGCAATGAACTTATGTAAAGACATCTCAGAGAAAAAGCCATAGCAATAACATGACGAAAGAATGAAAGCCATACCCGCGTTGCCTGTAGCCAGTTGACCACGGGCAACCTCCAGCTGTTTACACATTGTCTTCCATTCCAAAATAGCTCCCATGTTCGGTGATGCCAGTCTCCCAACAGCACATAGAAACAACATACGTTATCCAAGCATACATAGTAGGGATCATGTGGATGTATAAAGCAGTACATTAAATATAAAGCAACATAGACATACCTAGGCTGCCTATCCCAAATTCGGACATAGGCATCCTGCATGTGTGATGGCTTAATCATTGTGATATTCATAATCGAAAATTTGGAAGAGTGGCATCCAGGATCACGGCTCCACGCACTTCGCTAGGCAGAGCAGAAGCTGATATGTATGTCTGCATCCCTGATGCTCGTAGACCATAACGTGCTAGTAAATGGGCAGCAGAGTTTGTCTCACGTGGACAATAACTGACAGTAGATGAATTGAGACGGAGCATCTCAGTAGCCCGCTGAACTTTGCTAGAGCAAGAGCCGTTATATTGAGAGGGATTAGCAAGCACAGTCAGAAGCATTCTGCAATCCGTTTCAACATGCAATTCATCATATGTGACAGCATAATAAAGAATAGAGTAGAGCAAGGCCATCAGCGCCGCTCTAACGGGCGTAACACTTGGAAGAGCAAAACAAACCACAGAAACGAAACTGCCAGAAGCATCACGAAGCACAGCACCCGCTGCTGCTCCACGTCGGCCTACAGTAGCATCCACATTGATTTTCATTCTACCTGATGGGGGCAATTTCCATCGAATCAATCTGTGTCTGTTAACCTTTATATGTGGCAAAAAGCCGCAAGCAACTAGGTTGGGAAAAGGCTCCACAAACTTACGGCATTGCACCGAAGCACACCAACAATATATATGTGTACGGACGCGATCAAATAAATGTCGGTAGGAGAAGGTGTTGTCCCCAATGCAGATGGTCGTATACTCCTTCCAAATCACCCAGAGAACCAGTGCTGGAACAACTGCTCAGAAATGCCCCATCATAGTAGCAGTCGAGGCTTGACGCCACCAACAAATCAAATAGGCTTTGATGGTGGATTGGCGTGGTAAAGGAGCTGAAAATAATACCACAATCTCAATCCATAATGTTTTGATTTCCTGGCACTGTAAGAACAAATGATCCTTAGTGTCCAAATGATGCAAGCAAAATACACACTGCGAGGGATATATAGTCTGCCAGATCCAAAGATTATTGGTGAGAGGCAATGAGCCAGACCACATGCGCCATAAGTCATGGTGATGACAAAATTACAACGACACGTTACAAGGTCATAAACCGAAGATTGTCATATCGGATGACTATCGAAACTTCACCGACATGTCATGTACGTGCAATATACTTCATAAATAGCCTAAAATTTCGTGGCTCACATGTTCAAATCAGTCACTAAAGCATTCCATGTTGGCACACACAAATCACCCACAATTTAGGCCAAATTTGTGGAGATTTCAAATTCAAATCTTTTAAGCAAATAGGGCACCTTCTCCGTCAGCTATTAGATCTGAATATAAACTTTAGTTTAAGATTATTATGTGTGAAATAACATATATGATATGTGCAAGATGTTTGAATTTAATCGGAGAAAAATCGTGTAATCGACGAAAGTCGAAAATTCGGTTTTCTACGAACACAACACATGGAGTGTTTTTTGGGCATGAGATGTAACATGTACCTAGACACTTTTTACACATTCAAGAAATGTTAAAGTGTTCTAGGAAATTCAAAATAGGGCTGATTATTATTTACCATATATGTGTAAATATTGTACATTATTTGACAAAGCTTACTAAAGTGAAATTTCAGCACGTGTGCAGCTCCATACGCACGCATGCTACATCATTTTGGAGCCAAGGTGGAGCTTATTTGGCATCTCAATCGGTGGAGAATATACCATATAAGATTAGTGACATAAAGGAGGTCACTACATATGGAAGAAATTCAAAACTACAACACATGTTGAAAAATTTTCAACACATCTCATAGTAGGCTATTTTGGTGACTTAATGTTGCTTAATTTGCATCCAAAAATTTAAGGGATTGAAGGTTGGTAGTATGGCAATATTTTGAATGCTTTCTGTCACATATTTTGTAAGTTTTTTTTTCAAGATTTTACAGCTCATTAAAGGATGCCAATTTGGACCAATCATTAAGTGACAAGTAAGCAAGGTCAAGTCATCCTTCCAATCATAGTGTGCCAAGTAATCAAGATGGTGTCGTTTCTACACAAGGAAATCTTCCAAGGACATTAAAGAGAATTCTCAACAATGGAAGAAGCCCTAGGGGTTGGCCAAGCATGCATAAAAGAAGAGGAGTGTTGCAAACAAAGCTAAGACAAATCTCACACATTTCTCTCAAGTGCAAAAGATCTACTACTCTTTTCTTCTACATTTTTTCTCTTCTTCTTCTTTTCTCAAGCCTATTGTTCATATAATCTTGATGTTATATACGCTCTGAATATATCATCATACACGTTTCAATTGTTGTAAAAGGTTGATCAAGGTGTGATCAAACCTTCATTCGGTTGGTGGAGGTGTTAGTGATTCGTTTGATTACTTGTCTTGTTTGTAAATGGGTGGAGTTAGTGTTTAACTCGAGTCAACCTTGTGTTAAGGTGTTTATTGTGTTTAGTGATAACTACGGAAGGTGTCCTCAAAGACTGGAGTAGCTTGATTTAACCGAACCAGTATAAAATCCTTGGTGTTCTTACTTTACTGCACTTTACTTTCAGTTTCCAACATTTTGCATCATTTTCATTACGACTAACAAATAGTAAAACTTTTTTTTAAAAATTACAAAATTTTGCAGAAATATAGCATCATATCCTAGCTTTCATTTGTCGCAAGTTTCAACTCATTTGGATAAGTATAAGTCAGTCAAACGTGAATAGTTTTGAGACTAGTGCAATCTGATTTTAAGGTTTGCAAAGGTTGAGAACATCAACGAGTTGACTTACTTCCTAAATGAATTTTCAAGAACTTTTTCAACCCATTAAAATAAATATATTAAGGGTCTTGTCATTAATTTTTCACACCATTTGGAATTACCAATTAATCGGAATAAAATTTTCAAGTTAGAGTACAGTTTTGGGCAGATTTGCGCAATCTCACCAAAAGCGTATTTTTAAGTGGTTAGAAGTGGAATTTTAATTTGAAATTTTTATGAGATACTCAAAATATCTGAGAGTTTATTCTCAACAAATTTCATAATTTTTCCAGGTCTGTACTAGGTCGTTCACTTATTTCAAATCAGGATCTGAAAATAAAAATTGTTTTCAGAAGTATGGTTTTTGGCTTAAAATTTTTAAAAACCAAATTTTTCACATCCACTATTCAATCCCCGTTCTAGTCGTGCTATCCAGGTCCTACAAGATTCGTCTTATGGTACGATTCCTCAATCATGAAAACTTTACAACATTTCATGCAGAACTTATTTCATAAACATGTTTGTAAATAAACTCAGTGTTGTTGAAAATTATGAAGACAACGTGCATGAGGGAAAGCTTAACGTAGGTTTCATTTTCTTTTCATTAACTTCATGGTCATTCTTAATTGAAATTAGTAATTTTTCGTTCATAACTATATTGTGTTATTATTTACTTAATTAGCTTGTCTTAATTGGCTAATTTGCCCTTTTTCGGCCGCGTGTTATCTTACTTGCATACTTTGATTTCTTTGACATGTGGTGTCAAGAAATTATGTTCTTTTTATCTATTGAACATATAAGTTATCTTTCATTAATAATATAATCTCAACACATATTTTATATGCATTTACATGACCATGCTTGGAAGAGGTTAATTCACGACAAGGCACCAAATTTGGGTCTAGGGCCGAAAAGTACCCATTACCTAACTTAAATTACTCAATTTTCATTTAGTCTTCCCTTGTGTTCATTTTTCATGTATATGACTCGTAATAATTACACAATCACATAGAAAGTATTACGTGGCTGTAATTCATTATTTTAGGCTCTAAAATGGTTATTGGGCCGAAACTTGGTAAAGTCCAATTCTTAGAATGTCAACATTATGTAATGGTTACACTTATGGTCATTTTCCTTTTTATCCACTTGGCATTCTTATACATAATTATGAAAACATACACCAATGGAAATTTGTGCTTCAATATTACATATTTTAGACCCATTGGCCGAAAGTGGAGGGTGTTTCAATATGAATTTTTCAACATATAACATTCATGCTTAATACTAATGATGATAACATCTATCTTCGTATTTAATTACCATAAGTATTGTGATGATGACTTATAATGTACATCAACATACTTAAGTTTAGCATGCTCAAACCACATCATGCAAATATATTCCTGATCACAAAGATTATATTTATGATGATGACCATGCTAAAAATGATATGCACACACATAAAGTGTAACATCTATAGAATCACACCTTTTTGAGCCATGATCATTAAGATACACATCATGATGATGGTGATGATTTCATGGCCTATGTTAGAGGCTCATGAATCGTCCCCTTTAATAAAGAAAATGGTGATTCTATGATGTTGATGATCAAAGATGACATCTTTGATGAAATGCATTGTGAAATGGTTTTGTACCATCATTGTACCATACTATGACCATACTTATGTAAATCTCTTCTCCAACATATGAATATAAAGAAGATGATATAATTCTTCACATGCATGTATGAATATGATGATTGATGAAGTTCTTGGTACACTTTCTAGTATAATGTGTTCTTATTCCTACAATTTGCATCAAAGTGTTGAATGAATGATAAGGTTACATTCTTCTGGTCATGCATGCCCTAAAAGGGCTGTTTATGCCTCATTTATGCATGCATATTACATCTAAATATCATCCTAGTTATACTTGATGAATCCATGCAAGAAAAGTACACATTCATACACAAATTGAACATGCAACCATACTTTTCATCAATTGGTGTTAGAGACTTCATTTTATTTGTTGCATGCATGATCCATTACTTAATTATGAACATAAGAGACTCCATTTTTTAATTTTCTTAAAGGAGCTAGGAAGAATACTTACCTTGGATGCTTGAATCTTACACCTAAGAGTGAAAGATTTCTTCTTTGTTCTTGGTGTAAGAGAGTACGACCTTGAATGGCTTGCAGATTCTTACTTTGTTCAAGCTAGCAACTCTTCCTACCTCCTTGGTGATGTTCTCAGTTTGGGCCTCAATGATTCTTGACGTTGAAACTGGGTTCTTGCTTGAGAAATTGAAGAATTCTCTTCCTCTTTACTTGGAGAGGCCTCAGTTGAAGAAGGAGGAAGAGGGAGAGACTTGATTTTTGTCTTGAGTGGAAGAAAAAAAGTAGATAGATGGAAGGGAAATTTGTTGTGAGAGAGAGCTAAATGAATGAAATGAGAATGTTGGATTTAGAAAGAGTCATATCCCCCTTTTGGTGGAGTAACCGTGGGTTGAGGGTGAGGGAAGGAAGGAAGGAATTTCATGATTGCTTATGTTTAGGAAGAGAAGATTGTAAGAGATTTAAGACATGTATGAGGTTTGATTGGTTGGAAATATAGTTGTAGGAATCAAGTAATGGAAAGGGTAATAATTTGTAAGACAAGTTGTCTTACAAGGAAGGGGGTGACGCCAAGTGCGAGGGAAAAAAGAAGAGATTTTCTAGAGATAGGGTGAGTTAGGGAGAATGGTAGAAGACAAATGAGAAATTGTCTTGCATGCTAACAGATTTTATTCCTAATTTCATGCCTTGACCGAAATATGCATGGTGGAAAGAAATGATTGCCATTCTTGGGTGAAGATGTGACTGGAGGAAAAAGTATTTTTGCTTGTAAGGAGATAGGCTAGTTATCTTACATGATGTAAGACTTGATATGATGGCCCTAAATATAATAAAATGGTTGGAGGGAAGGGATAGAAGGAATTCAAAATCTTACTTCCATTGTTGGTCGAAATTCCCATTAATGGTGGTAGGAAGATTCCCTTATCTTGTCTTGTGTGAGAGAAAGGAAAACTATGAGTGTTGTGAGATAGTTTTTATCTTGCATGAATTATGATTGGGTGAGTAAGGGGTGTGTAAGAGAGTGAAATTATACCTTGAACCTATGCCTTGGCCGAAATTCTTGGGTAGTGGGGGATATGGTTTGTGCATAAAATATCATTGGTGTATGATTTTATTGTGTAAGAAAGTTGATGATGATGAGGATTTTTAGGAAAGGAGTAAAAAATCAAATTGTCTTTGGGAATTATAAGAGGAGGGCCAAAATTGATGGTTAAGTGGAAAAAGATGGAATCTCATCACTGCATGGCTTGGCTTTGGAAAAATAAGAGGAATTAGTTGCCTGGCATGCATGAAATGCCATTGGATGGAGGAAGAGTGTGTAAGTCACAAGAGATAAAAGGTGGTGAAAAGTGAAAGACACCTGACCCTTGATATATAATTGGCGGCCAAGTAAGGGGTAAGTGGTGGTGAAATTAATATCTAAACCTTATTCTATTTCTTTGTGTGTAATTTTCCTTTTCCTTTTATTTTAATTTCTAAATAAAAGTTGTTTCATTCTTATATGCATAATTAAATTAGCCTTACCCCTATTAGGTTATTTTTATTAATTCTTTACTTACATTTAAGGTGGCTATACATATTATACTAAGTGGGGTGCAATGGTTGCACTTAAAAACCTCCCTTCTTCCACTAGCCCGAAGGTACAGATCGTAACACAAATTGTGTTGTTTCATTTTGCCAAGTGTACAAGTTGTTTATGTGGCCAACCAATGATGTGAAGAAAACTAGGACTTGATGATGAAGGCTTTGACACTTGTGGATTCTTCTTATCTTCAAGGCTCATTTAACACTATGAATAGTAGACAAAGGTGAAGAAGAAGAACATACACTTGAAAGCAATAAGTTGAAGCTCATTGTCTTGCTATCTTCTTCTCTTCATTCTTGTTTCATTCTTTGTGTAGCCAAGGTGTCCTTGTGATATTTTTTGTAGAGCTACAAGCCTCTCTTGATGTCTTTGTAAGATTGGTTAGCCAAGTTTGGAAGACTACACCAATAGGTGATAGAGGTGTTGCAACCAAGAGTTGCATAGAGGTGATCATCCAAGTCTTGAATAGTGTTGGTGTCTAACCCAAAGATGAAGCTTGGTTCTTGTTCTATTTGTGTTCATACCATAGTGAAATCCAAGCAAAGGTGTTCCTTGTGACTGGAGCAGGTCACATTGATCAAAACATGATAAATCTTTAGTGTTCTTCTATTCTTTATACTTTTCTGTTTTTCTACCAATTTTCACTGTATTTTTCATCCAATTTCACATATCTTGAAAGAATAGCAAAACACTTTTAAAATTCGTGATTTTTGGTGGAATTATATTTCTGACTGTTAGATTTCATTTGCAACAAGAATCAGTTGATTTGAGCAAAGGAAAGTTAGACTTTCAGTCGTTGCAAGATAACTGCTCCATTCTAGTTGTAATCTGACCAGTTTCAAGAAAACTTGAATTTTGTTTCAATCAAGGATACTTTAAGGTCAGAGCCTTTTAGAAACATAAACTAGACATCCTAAAGAGTGTTTTGATATAAAGATTAACCTATTTGGTTGAGTGATCAAAGAGAAACACGTTTTCAAAATTCAACACTATTCTGTCCAATTTTATCCAGATTCACCATCTGAATCTTTTTATTTGATTGAAGGGACAAACGAACTTATTTTTGTCTTATTTTTGGATAGAGTATAGTCAAGATATTGAAGTTAATTTTTGAAAAGTTTCATAGTTCTTGGAGCTGCATACACTGAGTTTTGAAATTTTCAAAAAGGGTACTGATTTGAGGAGGTCTCAAATTCTGTTTTCAAAGGGGATTTCAACCAAGGGTAGTGTGTAATTTCCACTAACCACTATTCACCCCCTCTAGTGGTGTTTACTGCAGGTGCATGGTCCAACACTTAAGAGATGATATTAGACTTAAGTTAAGATCGCGGTAAGGGGTGTGAGAGAGTTATTCCGTTTCTTTATCTTATTTACTATTTTACCCATGAACCTTTGCATGCAACCCTCTAAGTTATTAGAAATTTAGAAAATACCCTCTAACTTAGCCTGTATTTAAGTAAATATATCTTTGACCGTTCTCAATTCCAGAAAAATACTGGCAAGACGTGAACAAGCCGGTAATAGAGAAAATGGTAGTGAGAACCACTAGAATTAGGGGATTATCCCCAAGGACTTGTAGATTACTGTCACAAAGACCAACACCTTAGCAGAGAGCAGTAGCTGAAGTAGCCGACACCGCCTTCGCCACCACCACATTTGGACCTGAGATTCTTCTACAAAGAGATGCGGAGGAGTGGTAGCGCAGCACAATTGACACGGCTGATCACTTGGATCTAATGATTCGAAGTCATGTCTTTTCTGCAACTTGACTGATGGTGGTATGTAAAATTTGTTAAATTCTTGGAGAAATCTTTCCCATGGAATTGGCCTTGGCAGGGATTGCATATTGGCCTTCCACCACTGGTTCGCTTCCCCCAGTAGAAACGGCCTGAAAGCTTGTGTCTTTACTTCTTCAGGTGCTCGGATTAACCCAAAACAATTTTCTACCTTGTCCAGCCACTTCTCGGCGGCATATGAGTTTGACTTTCCTTCGAAGGGTGGAACATGAGCTCTTTTCAATTTTTCAAAGTAGTACTGAGCATCCCTGATCGGCTCGTGAGGCTGAGGAGCATTTTGCTGTAACATTACTTGACCGATTTGGGTTACGGTTTGGCAGAAATTCTGAAAAGCATTTATGTTTGTGATCATTTGTGGTAAAGGCCCCTGGGGTTGGGGAATATTCTGAGCCGAAGGCGGATTTTGATCTTGTGGTGGTGATGGTGGAGGAACCTGAGCAGGTGGAGGAGGATAGGCTCCTGCACCTCTGGTCTGGCTCTGGCAGGTTTGCCTCGTGGTCATGCCATCTGCACTATGAAGTGTCGGGGTTTTCTTCAAGGTTGGAGTGTCATAATAAGTGACAGAATTTAATTCATAATCCAATAAAAGTTTAAATGGATAACTCAAGGAGATGTAAAATTTCATAGACTAGGATTTTCGTTATTAAGTCATGACTCTAATTTCCAGCCTAGGTCATCCTAGACTAAGGTCAACTCTCATCTAAGATCATGACTTACATCTAAGATTAATCTTAGATTGCTAAAATCATAGCTTAATTCTATATTCTGCCCGGATCTAGAGCCTCGGCTCTGATACCACCTGTAGCGCCCTGCACCCCGGCCTAGCCGGATACGGTTCCCCCGCTGTACTTCTCTATGGAGAGTACCAGGCGTCAATCCATAACATGTCTTGGTCCATCACAAAATATGTGGACCTTCATCCTTACACATTAACAAGTAAGCGAAACCGAGCAGAATAAAAACTTTTAAAATAAAAGCGTCTAAACATCCATCATAATTTTTACAAACATGCTCACAAATGTGGAAATCTGAAAATCAATGTTTTCAACACAAGTTTATAAATAGTTCATCAATCATGACCATCATGGCAAAAACCCTTGAGTCATCATTCTTTCGCTCTTCTACGGATAGGGAACCCTAGGCTCATCCTCGATCCACTTGACCCTATTTCCTGCGGGTTCTGGGAGGAAAAATAAGGGGTGAGTGACAACGTCACCAGCAAGTAAACCATAAATAATCATGAATTAAATGGAAAGTACATACAAGAACCAGACCCCAAAAGTTTTGGTTTAGTGACTTACCTGACTTTCCATCCAACATCCGTAAGTAACACGCTCATAACTTATTAAAAATCATAACTTAGGAGCTATCAAGTCATAACATCTTAGTCTAAGTAACAATGTACCAAATATTCGACGGACCATTGAATGCAACGGGTATGAGTAGGCACATGCGATGCATCATGATCAAAATGAGGATAAGTTCTTTCTTTCTTTCTTTCAAAACATCATCGTCAATAAAACAAGGGAGTGTTCAGATCTATTCTATCTGGATCTGAGGCGGTCATATTCTTCCCTTCGGATCTATTATTTCCGGATCCGAAAACGGTCACATCATCAATCATAGTCATCATGTCTATTCTCTCCGGGCCTGTACGGTCATAATCATCATAATCATGTCTATTCTCTTCGGGCCTGTATGGTCATAATCATCATAATCAGGTTTATTCTCTCTGGGCATGAACGGTCATAACCATCAGATCAATTAACCCCGGATCTGGAGCGGGTCATGCTGGCCAGAAATATACGGTACCGATGGAAAGCGTTCTTTTCAAAAAGGAATCTTTTCTTTAAAAACGCTTTTTCATCATTCTTTGTCATAAAATCAGTTTCATAAATCATGTAAGTGACGATGATGCAATGTATGACATGCACTAGGCAATTCGTGACAATATGTATCACATTCATACAAATACGATCTTATTCTTTAGGCTGGAAAATTTCAAGAATTATCGTTCCATTCGCACGGCCTCAAAACCTCATATTTTAGGCCCATTATCATGATTTCTTGATATATGTATGCATAAAGGTGTCTTTCTACTTTCCATAAAAATTTCATAATGTTTCGAGACATGAAAGAACCTTAAGCTATTAAATTACTAAACAGGGTACTGCTGAACTTAGCAGAGGCAGTACCCTCTTTTACCTTCCTTTCAAGCCCAATAAGTCTTATTTAATTTGGGCCAAAACCTGGAAAATACTGCAAACATACCAAAAATTAATGTCCATAAGCCCAAGCTGTTCAAACGAGTCTAAACTGCAAGAACGGAGCCTCCCACTAGTTCTGCAACTCAGCCCAATTTTCCAATTTTGCAACGTTCTCTTAATTTCAGTAGTTACCCATTAAAATACTAATTCCAAACTGATTAATTTACATGGACACGCTCATGTATGTCCTAAGTAATTACCATAAACATTTCAAAGCAATATAGTGACTTTAAAGGGGTCATTTATTCGTTTTTCCAAAAACGGTTTCATGCTAATCCT
>AP025044.1:15489089-15517119 GCA_036186865.1 Eustoma russellianum | reverse complement strand
TTCCAAAAACGGTTTCATGCTAATCCTGGGGTGGCCAGTTTTACTACGAACCTTATTGTGATCAAACCGTAAGGCCTTTTTTAAATATTCCAACTCCCAGACTTAGTAAACACATAGAGATAGCATCCTACCAAAAATCAGCCCATTTGCATATTTCTATGGTCCATTTTCGATTCCATCAATACGTCACTTAAATTCTGTCTAGTTCAATAATTCCAGCTTGACCAGTTTTACCAAAAATTCCATTAAGGATAAATCATAACTTATTCTACCAAAATTTCAACTCTCATATTTACTACATACATAGGGCTAGTGTCATACCAAAAATTAGCTTAATTGCATACTTCAAAGACCCATTTTCAGGTCTTACAAAACGTCGCATTATTCTACCTTGTTCCAGTAATTTCCATTTTTGTCACTTTTCCTTACTAAAAGTGTTCCAACTTGAGTTATTCTTCATAAATGGTTTAATAATCATCAAATACACTTTTTAGCATAACCTTTGCAGGTCTAATACATTCCAAAAGTTCACCTACAGGTCACTTCAACAAAGATTTTGAAGGTTACACATAGCACAACTTGAATTTGCACATTTTGTACATAGTAAGATCTATTTGTTGTACCCCAACTACAATGTACTTGAAACCATGACTAAGTGACGTAATGTAAAAAAAGATTTCTCGAAGTGCGTGTTACTTAAGTCAAATTAGCACTTCTTTACTTAAATTCTTTTAAGATGAATACTAAATAATTATATAAGTGGATGTCATAAGGTATTAAAATTCCTTATAAGTCTCGGCCAAGAGGCATTGATCAACCATGGAACAATTTCATTTTATAAGAATACCAACTTAAATGATCCTCACAAAAGCAAATTTAAAATCATATTAGATAAAATAAATAATAGTATAAGTTACATAAGTATGTGCTATGCTAAATGTGAAAAGACCAAAATAACCCCAAGACCCCCCAAGATTTCGGCCAAGGAGAATGGAGGGATCTAGAATCCTCTCCATTATTCTACTACTTGGAATATCTAATTAAAATATCAAATTAGTTTGAATTTAAACAATAAAATAAAGAAAGCATGCAAAAGAAATAATAAAATACTAAAAAGGATGAAGGCATGGGCGGCGAAAGCTTGCAGCTACAAGCCTAGACCTCCCTTTCCCCCTCTTCATGCGCCGGATACCCCTTCCCCTTACCCCCTAGATTTTTAAATCTTGCAAGACAACTCCCTTTCACCCATCTTGAACTCCCTCAAGAAGCATTCAAGTCAAGCCAACACTTAGAAGGTTTTTCCATCTCCCTCCACATACACAATTTTTGGCCCTTCATCTTGAAGCTAGGAGGTTCACTTCAACTACCATCTTCAAGCTCAAGAAACATCTAGGTAAGTTTTGTTTCAAGCTCCGTTAAGTGGATTCTTATTTTTAAGGAATGAAGCTCATGGGTTCTCTTGTTTCTACCCCCAACCCGTGACCTTGATGGTCACTAGGTGCTAAGATTTCAACCTCTTAGGTGGTGCACTCTCTTGATAGTTGAAGCTCCATGCATAATCACATTTTGGTAAGAATATACAACTTCAAAATAGCTCTATTTTTATTATGAGAATAATAACTAACATTCTCCTTTTCTCCCTTATCACAACTGTATGTTCATGAGTGAAGAAGGGGGAAATTTCAACTCATCTCATTCCATATCCAAGCTAGGAAAAGAGCTCTAGCTTGAAGAGGTAAGTATACACTAGACTCTCATGATTTATTTGAAGAATTAGTGGCTTCAATGGCTAGTTGTTTCTAAGATGTGAACTTTAGTTGAATATACCAAGTTTTATGATTATACCTTAGTGATTCCTTAAGAACAATGTCTTGCATGTGCTTAAATCATCCAAAGGTGAATTCTTTTCTTACATGCAATGTGAAATGTGGCTGTTTTAGGATGAAATAAGGTTCAACCAAGTGATTCTAGGCAAGAATAGCTCTTGGATGAAACTTGTGAAGTTCTAAGATAGCATGCATGTGATAGATGTGAGTTTATGAGGTTGTTTGGTAAGATTGAAATAAATTAGCACTTGAATGTGTTGCATGCCTAAATAAGTGTTGTGAAATATGTTCATGGCATCATAAAAGATTCGGCCAAGCAGATGGAAAAGATGGTGAGTTTTGACTCCAAGAAAGAACACCTTTGTGAGCAAATATGATAATTGATGTGAACAAACTACAAACTGTTTTGAAATGATGCAAAGATGACACAATAAAAAGAAATCTGTATATTCATGTAAAAGGGGTGTATGTGGTGACTAATAAGTTATCTCATAAGAACAAGATAATTAGTGGACACTTGACATGGAAAGGTGACAAAACACAAAACCACTAGAGCAGTACAGAAACGGGCAGTGTGTTGTTTGACCTCAGAATGGACCTTAATGGGGTGCAATCAAGTTAATTTTGGTATGATGTTAGCCTTATGTGTGTTTCAAATATGATAGTTGGAATTTTGGTAAAATAAGTTGTGGATTATTTTTAGTAAAATATTTGGTGAAACTTCTAGACTGGAATTTCTGCAACTGGGCAGAATTGCATAACGATTTATGTGGCTTAAAAATTGACCTTGGAGATGTTAAATTGAGTTGATTTTTGATATGGTGATATCCTTATGTATTTATCAAAATTGAGAGTTGGAATTGTGTTAAAATAAGTTGTGGATTATTTTTAAGAGATTATTTGGTAAAACTGCTCAACCTGAAACTACTGGAGGAGAACAGAATTAAGTAACGAGTTGCTTGACCCAAAAGTAGACTTTAGAAACATGCAAATAGGCTAAATTTCGGTTGAATTCTAGTTCCGCATGTTTATGACGTCTGTAAGTTGGAAATTCAGAAAAAGGAATTATGGTTTTGCCACAATAGAATTTTTAGTAAAATTGGCCAGTCCAGCATAAGCATTTGACCAATTTCAGAAAAATAATTAAATGAACCCTTTAAAGTTATCGGATTGTTCTGGAAATTTTATGTTAATCACCTAAGACATAGAAGAGCATGTCCATGTAAATTATTCCACCGGTATTATCGTTTTGATGGGTAATTATGGATTTAAAGTTAATGCGCTAAAACTGGAAAATTGGGCAGAACAGGGGAGTAAGTTAAGAGGCCTAATTTTGTGGATTTAGACCTATATACACTGTTTGGGCCCATGAATGTTAGTCCTTAAGGATTTTAGCATGATTCCAGGCTTTGGCCCAAATTAATTAAGGTTTTAAGATCATGAAAATTAAGGTAAAGAGGGCCATTATACTGATGATTTCAGCAGCATGATTTTTGACAACTTAATGATTTAAGGGCTTATTTCGTCTTTGCTATTTATGAAAATGAGCCTATTTGGTTAATATAGCTGCCCAATATATAAGAAGCATGAATCTGGAAATTTTATGAAACCATGCTTGTTGTCATGTCTTAAGGAATATTCACGATAATCCATGCCATAACTTGCATTGCATAACATCTCATGTATCATGCATGATCATATGCACCATGAATCTTATTTTTATGAATTTTCCATATGCAAGAAAGTCTTTTCAAGCAAGCAAGTTTTTCGTTATGCATATAAGTGATTTACGGTCCATGTTTTAAAGAAAGCTTTATGATTCCCTTGCCGGCCAAGCATGCGACTAACCCAACTCCAGACCCGGGGTTAATAGGTCTGATGACATGATAAGTTTTGGACCCGTTCTGGACCCAGGGTTAATTGGTCCGATGATATATTCTGGACTCGATCCAGGCCTGGGGTTAATCGGCCTGACGTCATGTTCTGGACCCATCCCAGACCTGGCGTTAATTGGAGTGATGACATGTTCTGGACCCGTTCAGATTTGGGGTTAATTGATCTGACACTCCGTTTTTATGACACGTTATTTTTATGGGACCAAAATGATGTTTTTGACATGACATGATATCATGCATTGCATCTTGCATAATTCATAAGCACTTTAACGTGGTGTACGTTTCAGTTAGTGGATTATAAGATATTGTTGGTATAGCACTACTTAAAACTTATGCTTGGGCTATATCGTCAAGCAGGTCCAGGATTAAAGATCAGGTATGAATTAATATTTGAGGTTCTTGGGGTTTTACATTCACGTTATGATTCTTTACTTATTTCATGGTAGTTTATTGTATGCTTGTTGGGTGATTTTTATCACTCACACTTTTATTTTTTCCCAAAGCCAGTGAATGCTAAAGTCGAATGGATCGAGGATGAACCAAAAGTGTCGTACCCGTAGTCGAGGTGTCAGGAGAAGGGCATGCTTAAGGACTTTTGTGCTGCTATGATAATGTACTATGAACTATGTTAAACTCTTTGGGATTTCAGTTATATTGTTTTGAGACTATTACTTTTGGGGACTTAGTACTTAGCAATGCATGTTTATTTAAAAAGTTTAAATTCTGCCAAAACTTTGCTACCAGGTTAAGTACGGCGGGTGCACCGTATTCGGACGAGGTTCGGGTGCGGGGCGCTACAGGTGGTATCAGAGCCCAGGCTCTAGATTTCGGGCAGAACGTAGAACTAAGTTATGATCTTAGCAATATAAGTTTGATCTTAGACCTAAGTCATTATCTTAGATGAGTGATGGCCTTAGACTAGGACCACTTAGACCGGGTTTAGGATGTAATTTAATAATTAATCCTAATTTATGAAATCCGGATCTATAACGTAAGATGTGTCTTTTATCTTCCTTATTTAAAATTTTCGAATTATGGTCTCTAGTCAAAATAATTTGGTTTTACTCCGACCTTTAAGTAAATGTTAACACCCCATAGTGCAGATGGTGAGACCGCGTGGCAGACCTCCTAGGGCACGACCAGCTGCTCAGGAACCTGTTCCTCCACCACCAGTTCAGGTCCCGCCACCACAGCAGGACCAGAATCCTCCAGTCAGAATAATCCACCACCACCAACCCAGGCACCTGTTCCTCCGGTTATCCCTGACATGAATGCTTTTAGGCCTTTTGCCAAGTGGTCACTCAGATCGGGCAAGGCCTAATCCATCAGAATGCTCCACCTCATCCGTACCAGCCTGTGAGAGATGCCCAGTATTACTTCGAGAAGTTAAAGAGAGCTAATGTGCCACCGTTTGAGGGAAAGCCAGATCCAGATACAGTGGAGAAGTGGTTAGACGAAGTTGAAAACTATTTCGAGCTAATTCAAGCCCCCGACGGGATGAAAGCCCAAGCCATCCGACCTTTTCTGATAAGTGAAGCTAACCAATGGTGGAAGATGAATCTGCATCCTTTGCCAAGATCGATGGCCTGGGAAAGATTTCTGCAAGAGTTTCACAAGTTCTATATCCCTCCGTCGGTCAAGTTACAAAAGAGGCATGAGTTTGAATCCCTGAAGCAAGAACCTGGTATGACGGTAGCGGAGTATGCAAATAAGTTCATCGCGTTAGGGAGATTTCAGCCTGTCACCATGAATGATGAAGAGACAAAAATGCTGAAGTTTGGAAGAGGCATAAATCCAAGAATCCAGACATGGTTGGTAAATGCAAACCCCACAAATTTTGGAGCTCTTTTGGACACATGCTATAGGATTGAGAGAGATATAATCCGCAGAGATGGTGTGGGGCAAAAAAGAGAAAGACAAGGGAATGGCAATAAAAAATTCAGAAAAATGGCCAAAAATAATTACAAAGGATCTGTTCGTCAAGGGAGGCCACAGGGTCAGAATCAGCGCCGCCAGCAGCACCAAAACAATAAGCAAAGGAATCAAGCTCCACCTCAGCAGCCAGCTATACCAGTGTGCCCTCAGTGCTAGAAGAGACACATGGGTGAGTGTCGATGGAAGACTGAACAATGCTTTGGATGCGGCAAGGATGGTTACCTGATTAAGGATTGCCCAGAAAGAGGAGCGTAGCAACAGCAACCACAGCCAAAGAACCAGCGACCACGTGCGAATGCAAGGGTGCATGTCATGACAGAAGCAGATGTTGAGGAGACGGCTGACGTAGTGAATGGTAAGATCTAAAGTTTTACGCCTTCAATACGCTTTACTTATACATGCCTATACTGTTGCTTAGTTAAATATGCATGATTCAGGAATAATCTTAGTATGTAGCATACCTGCGAATGTATTGTTCGACAGTGGCGCCAGCCACTCATTTATCTCCAGAAATTTTGCTAAGAACCTCGATCATAACTCAGTCAAATTAGAAACACCCTACAGAGTACAAGCAGCCGGCGATCAGGTGCTTGTCTCTCATCATATTTTCCAAATTTGTGTGCTTGAGTTCGATGAACAGTGCTTTGAAGCCGACTTGATTCCTATAACCATGAGCGATTTCGATGTGATCCTTGGAATGGATTGGCTCTCAAGGAACCATGCTCACATCGATTGCCGAAGTAGGCAAGTTATCATTAAGAACCCAGCTCGAGACGAAGTGTCATTCGAAAGAGGAGCTAAGTTAAAGAAACCATCCAAGAAAGTTTTTGTTAACGCGGCTCATGCCAGCCGAGCGTTGAAAAAAGGCCATGAAGGATTCTTTGTTTATGTCCTAAGTGCTGAGCAAGCGAGTCCTACCCTTGCACAAGTCACAATTGTCAACGAATACCCTGATATGTCCCTGATGATTTACCTGGACTACCTCCTGATCGCGAAATTGCCTTCGAGATAAACCTTGTCCCAGTAGCTGAACCCATATCAAAAGCCCCATATCGGATGGCTCCTACAGAACTGAAAGAGCTAAAGGAGCAGTTACACGAGCTACTAGAGAAGAAGCTCATTCGCCCCGGCGTTTCACCTTAGGGCGCTCTGGTGTAATTTGTAAAGAAGAAAGATGAAAGTATGCGCTTATGCATTGATTATCGGGAACTTAACAAAATCACCATAAAGAATAAGTATCCACTGCCTCGGATTGACGAGTTATTCGACCAACTCAGGGTATGTAACTAACAAGTTTTAGTTCAATTAAGGTTTAACTCTTTTCAAAACCCTATCTAAAGTATCTTAATGCAGGGATCACGAATCTTCAGTAAGATTGACCTGCGATCTGGATACTTTCAATTGAAGATTAAGGCAGAAGACGTTCCAAAGACTTCCTTCAGGACACGCTGTTGACACTATGAATTTTTGGTAATGCCTTTTGGCTTAACAAACGCTCCTGCCGCCTTTATGGATCTCATGAATCAAGTTTTTCAGGACCAATTGGACAAGTTCGTAGTGGTCTTCATACACGACATTTTGATATACTCCCCAGATGAAGAAACTCATGCAGCCCATTTGAGGACAGTTCTAAACATTCTAAGAGGAAGACAGTTGTACACCAAGTTTAGCAAATGTGAGTTTTGGCTGCGTAGTGTATCCTTCCTTGGCCATGTTATTTCAGAAGATGGGATTTCAGTAGATCCCAAGAAAATTAAAGCTATCACGGAATGGCCCAGACCAACAAACGTTACAGAAGTGAGAAGTTTCCTTGGGCTAGCAGTATATTTTCGGAAATTTGTGGAAGGATTTTCGAGGATAGTTGTTCCCCTTACCAGATTGACTCAAAAGAAAACCAAGTTTGAGTGGAGTGCTGACTGTGAAAAGAGCTTCTCAGAGTTCAAAGCAAAGTTGATATCCGCCCCTATCCTAGCTCAACCCACTCCTGGCGAGAAGTACGTGGTGTACAGTGATGCTTCAAAGAATGGTCTCGGATGTGTACTTATGCAGAGAGATAAAGTGATAGCTTATGCGTCCTGATAGTTAAAACCATTCGAGCAAAACTATCCCATTCATGATCTTAAGCTTGACGCAGTGATTTTCGCGTTGAAGATATGGAGACACTACTTGTATGGCGAGAAGTGTCAGATCTATACAGACCACAAAAGCTTAAAGTATCTCTTTACCCAAAAAGAGCTGAACATGCGGCAGCGTAGATGGCTCGAGTTGATTAAGGAGTATGACCTCTCCATTAAATATCACCCTAGGAAAGCTAATAAGGTTGCGGATGCATTGAGTCGGAAGACAAGCCACCCACAGCAACCACCCCTTCAGCGAGATATGGCAGAGTTTGGCTTAGAAAAAGTTGATTCAGTCGATGAAGTTCTCGCCAAGTTGGTTCTTATTCCTTCGCTGATTGACCGGATCAAAGATGCTCAAGGGCGTGATACAACCTTAAGAAAGATCAAGGAGAGGACGAAAGATAAGCCACAAGGTGACTTTGAAATTCGCAGTGATGACAGTTTATGTATCCTGAGGACGGTTATGCGTACCTGAAAACAAAGAAATCAGAGATGAAGTCTTGATGGAAGGCCATAACTCGCGATTATCTATACACCCTGGAGCTAATAAGATGTACCAAGACCTCAAGCAAAAGTTTTGGTGGCACGGTATGAAGAATCAAATAGCTGAATTTGTTGAGCGATGCTTGGTCTGTCAAAGAGTAAAAGCTGAACACCAAAGACCTGCTGGATTATTACAACCTTTAGAAGTGCCAGAATGGAAATGGGACCACGTCACTATGGATTTCGTGAACGACCTACCCAAGACTAAGTATGGAAATAATGCTATATGGGTCATTGTGGATCGTTTGACTAAGTCCGTTCATTTCATGGCTATGTCGATTAAGGCATCTATGGAGAAGTTAGCATCGATGTACATTGATCAAATTGTCTGCTTACATGGTGTGCCCGTAAGTATCATATGTGACCGCGATCCCCATTTTACCTCGAGATTCTGGACAGCCTTAAAAAGGCAATGGGCAGAGAGATCAGAATGAGTTCCGTGTTTCATCCTCAAACTGATGGACAATCTGAAAGAATAATTCAAACCCTTGAGGATATGCTTTGCGCTTTCATTCTTGACCTTGGAGGAAGCTGGGATAAAAGCCTTAAGCTTTTTGAGTTTTCATATAATAACAGTTTCCACAGATCCATCGGGATGGCACCTTATGAAGCATTGTATGGGTAAAAATGTCGGTCCCCACTCTATTGGGACGAGATTGGAGATAAGATCCATACGGGACCCGGCATTGTTGAGCAAACTCGAGAAAAGGTAAAGATGGTTCAACAAAGACTGAAAGCAGCACAAGATAGAAGTAAGATATGGGCTGATGAAAGAAGGAGACCCTTAGAGTTTCAAGAAGGAGAGAAAGCTTTCCTAAAGGTTAATCCATCCAAAGGGATCAAGAGATTTGGCGTCAAAGGGAAGTTAAACCCAAGATTCATTGGACCTTATGAAGTACTAGAGAAAGTTGGTGAAGTTGCGTATCGCTTAGCGTTGCCCCCATCCTTGTCCCAGCTACATGATGTATTTCATATTTCCCAACTTCACCGATATGTTTATGACCCAAGTCACATCCTTGAGGATCAGCAGTTGAAGGTTGATGAAGATGCGTCTTATGTAGAGGAGCCTCTAAAAATCGTTGATTGGAAAGAGAAGAAGTTGAGAAAGAGATCCATACATATGGTAAAGATTCAATGGAGATACCATTCGGGGGAGGAAGCCACATGGGAAACGAAGGAAGACATGAAGAATAGATACCCCTATCTTTTTGACTAGTCTCTAAAGTTTCGAGGACGAAACTTAGGATAAGGGGGAGAGGATGTTGTACCCCAACTACAATGTACTTGAAACCATGACTAAGTGACGTAATGTAAATAAAAGATTTCTCCAAGTGCGTGTTACTTAAGTCAAATTAGCACTTCTTTACTTAAATTCTTTTAAGATGAATACTAAATAACTATATAAGGGGATGTCACAAGGTATTAAAATACCTTATAAGTCTCAGCCAAGAGTCCTTGAGGAACCATGGAACAATTTTGTTTTATAAGAATACCAACTTAAATGATCCTCACAAAAGCAAATTTAAAATCATATTAGATAAAATAAATAATAGTATAAGTTACATAAGTATGTGCTATGCTAAATGTGAAAAGACCAAAATACCCCAAGACACCCCTAGATTTCGGCCAAGGAGAATCGATGGATCTAGAATCCTTTCCATTATTATACTACTTGGAATATCTAATTAAAATATCAAATTAGTTTGAATTTAAACAATAAAATAAAGAAAGAATGCAAAAGAAATAATAAAATACTAAAAAGGATGAAGGAATGGGAGGCAAAAGCTTGAAACTACAAGCCTAGGCCTCCCTTTCCCCCTCTGCATGTGCCGGATACCCTTCCCCTTACCCCCTAGATTTTTAAATCTTGCAAGACAACTCCCTTTCACCCTTCTTGAACTCCCTCAAGAGTCATTCAAGTCAAGCCAACACTTAGAAGGTTTTTCCATCTCCCTCCACATGCACAACTTTCGGCCCTTCATCTTGAAGCTAGCAGGTTCACTTCAACTACCATCTTCAAGCTCAAGAAACATCTAGGTAAGTTTTGTTCCAAGCTCCTTTAAGTGGATTCTTATTTTTAAGGAATGAAGCTCATGGGTTCTCTTGTTTCTACCCCCAACCAGTGACCTTCATGGTCACTAGGTGCTAAGATTTCAACCTCTTAAGTGGTGCACTCTCTTGATAGTTGAAGCTCCATTCAAAATCATATTTTGGTAAGAATATCCAACTTCAAAATAGCTCTATTTTCATTATGAGAATAATGACTAACATTCTCCTTTTCTCCCTTATCACAACCATATGTTCATGAGTGAAGAAGGAGGAAATTTCAACTCATCTCATTCCATATCCAAGCTAAGAAAAGACCTCTACCTTGAAGAGGCAAGTATACACTAGACTCTGATGATTTATTTGAAGAATTTGTGACTTGAATGGCTAGTTGTTTCTAAGATGTGAACTATAGTTGAATATACTAAGTTTTATGATTATACCTTAGAGATTCCTTAAGAACAATGTCTTGCATGTGGTTAAATCCTCCAAATGTGAATTCTTTTCTTACATGCAATGTGAAATGGGGCTGTTTTAGGATGAAATAAGGTTCAACCAATTGATTCTAGGCAAGAATAGCTCTTGAATGAAACTTGTGAAGTTCTAAGATAGCATGCATGTGCTAGATGTGAGTTTATGAGGTTGTTTAGTAAGATTGAAATAAATTAGCACTTGAATGTGTTGCATGCGTAAATAAGTGTTGCAAAATATGTTCATGGCATCATACAAGTTTCGGCCAAGAGGATGGAAAAGATGGTGAGTTTTGACTCCAAGAAAAAACACCTTTGTGAGCAAATATGATAATTGTTGTGTACAAACTACAAACTGTTTTGAAATGATGCAAAGATGACTCAATAAAAAGAATGGAATCTTTATATTCATGTAAAAGGGGTGTATGTGGTGACTAATAAGTTATCTCATAAGAACAAGATAATTAGTGGACACTTGACATGGAAAAGTGACAAAACACAAAACCACTGGAGCAGGACAGAAATGGGCAGTGTGTTGTGTGACCTGAAAATGGACATTACTGGCGGGCAATCAAGTTAATTTTTGGAATAGTGTTAGCCTTATGTGTGTAGCAAATATGAAAGTTAGAATTTTGGTAAAATAAGTTGTGGAT
The DNA here is from genome assembly GCA_036186865.1 of Eustoma russellianum. Taxonomy (NCBI): domain Eukaryota; kingdom Viridiplantae; phylum Streptophyta; class Magnoliopsida; order Gentianales; family Gentianaceae; genus Eustoma; species Eustoma russellianum. The sequence continues at coordinate 15,505,631 of AP025044.1, read as the reverse complement.
TAGTTTTAGTAAAATATTTGGTGAAACTACTCACACTGGAATTTCTGGAACTGAGCAAAATTGTATAACGTTTTATATGGCTTAAAAATGGACCTTGGAGATGTTCAATTGAGTTTCTTTTTGATATGATGATAGCCTTATGTATGTAGCAAAATTGAGACTTGGAATTTTGGTAAAATAAGTTGTGGATTATTTTTAAGAGATTATTTGGTAAAACTGCTCAAGCTGAAACTACTGGAGGGGAACAAAATTAAGTAACGAGTTTCTTGACCCAAACATAGACTTTAGAAACATGAAAATAGGCTAACTTTCGGTAGAATCCTAGTGCCTCATGTTTATGACGTCGTAAGTTGGAATTTTGGAAAAATAAATTATGGATTTGCCACAATAGAATTTTTAGTAAAATTGGTCAGTCCAGCATCAGCATTTGACCAATTTCGGAAAAATAACTAAATGGACCCTTTAAAGTTATCGGATTGTTCTGAAAATTTTATGTTAATCACCTAAGACATAGAGGAGCATGTTCATGTAAATTAATCCATCGGTATTATCGTTTTGATGGGTAACTATGGATTTAAAGTTAATGCGCTAAAACTAGAAAATTGGGCAAAACAGGGGAGTAAGTCAAGAGGCCTAATTTTGTGGATTTGGACCTACATACACGGTTTGGGCCCATGAATCTTAGTCCTTAGGGATTTTACCATGATTCCAGGCTTTCGTCCAAATTAGTTAAGGTTTTAAGATCATGAAAATTAAGGTGAGTTAATTGCACCTGGTATCCATTCTTTTCCACCAAGTTTTAAGTAGCATCCAATGTTTCATGAAACACACTTGCCATCCAGACTTATAGGGTTAATAGACACCTGGCATCCATGCTGACGTCATAAAGGCAATTTTCATTTATTTTTTTAAAGTTTATAGAAAAAATAATTCAAAAATAAAAATAAAACTCCCACCCCCACCCCACCATACCCCCCACCCCCACAATCGACCTCCCTCCCCATCCTCCCCATCTTCCTCTTCTTCCTCTTCATCTTTCTTGCTTTTACTTTTGAATTCCTGCACAAAGTGATTGACCATTCTATTGTCAAAGTCCTCACCTCCCAAGTGGGTGTCACCAGCTGTTGCCTTGACTTCAAAAATACCCTCTTCAATGGTTAGCAAAGACACATCAAATGTTCCACCGCCAAGATCAAATATGAGCACGTTTTTCTCTCCAACGCTGGTAGCCTTCTTGTCAAGAACATAAGCAATTGCAGCAGCTGTTGGTTCGTTGATTATACGCATGACATTAAGGCCAGAAATAACTCCAGCATCTTTCGTTGCTTGACGCTGTGAGTCATTGAAATAGGCAGGAACAGTGACCACTGCATTCTTAATTGTTGAACCAAGGTAAGCCTCAGCAATTTCCTTCATCTTGGTGAGCACCATGGAGGAAATCTCCTCCGCAGCAAACTGCTTGTCCTCACCCTTATAGCTTACAACAATCATAGGCTTGTCCACTGGACCAGGAATGACTTTGAATGGCCGCAACTTCATATCGCTCTGTACAGAAGCATCGCTAAACCTCCTACCAATAAGACGCTTGGCATCTACCAATGGCCCCTGGTTGCTGTATCGGCAAAAAAAAGGGAGGGAATTAGACTTTAACCATGGTTGGAAAAAAGATGAAGATGAAGTTTGAGGAAGAAGAGGAAGATGGAGGAAGAAGAGGAAGATGGGGAGGATGGGGAGGGAGGTAGATTGTGGGGGTGAGGGGTGTGGTGGGGGTGGGGGTGGAGGTTTTCTTTTTATTTTTGAATTATTTTTCTATAAACTTTTAAAAAATAAATGAAAATTGCCTTTATGACGTCAGCATGGATGTCAGGTGTCTATTAACCCTATAAGTCTGGATAGCAAGTGTGTTTCATGAAACATTGGATGCTACTTAAAACTTGGTGGAAAAGAATGGATATCAGGTGCAATTAACTCAAATTAAGGTAAAGAGGGTCGTTATACTGTTGATTTCAGCAGCACGATTTATGACAACATAATGATTTAAGGGCTTATTTCGTCTTTGGAAGTCACGAAAATTTTAAGACACATAAATAAGACTCCACTAAACATGTGTAGGACAAAAGATTATGAAAATGAGTCTATTTGGTTAATATAGCCGCCCCATGTATAAGAAGCATGAATCTGGAAATTTTATGAAACCATGCTTGTTGTCATGTCTTAAGGAATATTCACGATAATCCATGCCATGACTTGCATTGCATAACATCTCATGTATCATGCACGATCATATGCACCATGAATCTGATTTTTATGAATTTGTCATATGCAAGCAAGTTTTTCATTATGCATATAAGTGATTTACGGTCCCATGCTTTGAAGAAATCTTTATGATTCCCTTGCCGGCCAAGCATGCGACTAACCCAACTCTAGACCCGATGTTAATATGTCTGATGACATGATAACTTCTGGACCCGTTCCGGACCCGGGGTTAATTGATCCGATGATATGTTCTGGACCCGATCCAGGCCCGGGGTTAATCGGCCTGACGTTATGTTCTGGACCCTGTCCCAGACCCAGGGTTAATTGGTCTGATGACATGTTCTGGACCCGTTCAGATCCAGGGTTAATTGATCTGACACTCCGTTTTTATGACACGTTATTTTTATGGGACCAAAATGATGTTTTTGACATGACATGATATCATGCATTGCATCTTGCATAATTCATAAGAACTTTAACATGGTGTACGTTTCAGTTAGTGGATAATAAGATATTGTTGGTATAGCACTACTTAAAACTTAGGCTATATCGTCAAGCAGGTCCAGGATTAAAGCTCATGTATGAATTAATATTTGAGGTTCTTGGGGTTTTACATTCATGTTATGATTCTTTACTTATTTCATGGTAGTTTATTGTATGCTTGCTGGGTGATTTTTATCACTCACACTTTTATTTTTTTTCCCTGAGCCAATGAATGCTAAAGTCGAATGGATCGAGGATGAACCAAAAGTGCCGTACCCGTAGTCGAGGTGTCAGGAGAAGGGCATGCTTAAGGACTTTTGTGCTGCTATGATAATGTACTATGAACTATGATAAACTCTTTGGGATTTCAATTATGTTGTTTTGGGGACTATTACTTTTGGGGACTTAGTACTTAGTAATGCATGTTTATTTAAGAAGTTCAAATTCTGTCGAAACTTTGCTACCAGGTTAAATGTTAACATGGAAGTCCATGGTCTAGGTTATGGATTTTCGCATGTTATGCATGACGCTTTGTACTCTCCTTAGTGAAGTACGGCGGGTGCACCGTATTCGGACGAGGTCCGGGTGCGGGGCGCTACATTATTCATGGCACATCTAGTTTGTATGTCCCATAACCCTCAAAACAGCCCATTTTCGCTCATATGCAAGAGCTTAAATTACATTTCCATAATCAACATATTACACCTAGGTCATAAAGCATCCAACTTACATACATCCTTTACCCCACAAGTTACAATCTTTCACAAGAACAATATTTACCCCAAACTTCCATCCAACCGTCCCCCTTACATGTCAAAGAAGAGAACTTTGCCACATTCATTTTAGACAAGCATCATATTCATACTCAAAGAGGGCAAAGAATCCACCTTTGAAGGAATCTCATACATGCAAGCCACTTTTCTTAAGAATTCGAAAGTTTCATGCTTCAAACTTAACATTTTACATCTAAGATTAAAACTTAGTAACATCTAGACATTCAAGCATATACTTTCGCACACAAGTCATGAATATTTATAGTGTACTTGCCTCTTCAAGCTTAACCTTTCCTTAGCTTGGAAAATGAAGTGAAGTCTCCCACCTCTTCAACATATGAAACCCATGGTTTTGGAGGAGGAAAAAGAAAAATAGTTAGCCATTATCTTAAGTGAAAGATAAACTAAATAGAGGCTAGATTGGCTTACCAAGATGAAGCTTGAATGATGTTCAAACCTCTTAAGAGACTAGTACCACTTAAGAGCTTGAAAGCTTGAACCTAGTGACCATGGGGGTCATGGTTTTTGAGCAAGAAAAAGGTAGAAATGTGAGCTTCACTCCATGTAAGATACAAAATTCTCTTAAGGAATTTAGAGTGTACTTACCTAGACCAAGTTTGAAATTGGATGAATATTAAATCTTCTTGGTTCAAGTTGTCGTGTGCCTTGAGGGAAAAAGAGGGAAGTCTCTTGCTCCTTGCGAATTCTTGAGGGAGAGTGTTCTAGAGTTTCTTGGAGAGGAATTTCTTCACTAGGCTAAGTGGTTTAGCCGTTGGGGAGCAAGAGGGAAGAAGGGGGTTACCATGGCATGGTTAGGTTAATTTTAGTTAATTAACTTAAGTTACATTAGCTAACCAAGGTTACTTTAATGCTAACTTGGGTTACTTTATCCAACTAGAGTTACTTTAAGGCTAACTTGGGTTACTTTAGCTTTGTGGTTAACACAAAGTAACTTAAGTAAGATTTGAATTGATTCTTGGTTATTCCATGGTTGGAAATCCGGTGGGTAGGGCATTAGTAACCATTATCATGCTTAAGTCGCTTTCCAAGTGTGTTTAATGAAAAGCTATTTGGGTAGTTGCCCCCTTTTTATTAATTATTTCCCCCTTTCTCTTGATTTAAAATGAAATTAGGGAAATCTTGAATCCTTTTGGGCTAATGGGCCGAATATTAGTGAGGGTTGGGGAAAATTGACCCACAACTTAAAACTCCTTAATTGCTATTTGGACTTGTCTTAAGAATGCCCTTAAGGTTAACCTCCTTATAATTTGTAAAACCCTTTAAGGCCCTTTTTAAACCTTGTGGCCGAAATCTCTTAAGCCCTTGGGTGAATTGGCCATGATCCTTAACTCATGCTTGAATGATCATAATATTTGCTTTATCAAAATATAATAAAAGAAGCACTAATAAAACTTAGAAAAATGCACTTGAAGGATGCAATTTCATCAATTCACTTATACAAGTTCTTAAGAACAATATGACTTTTTTTTTGTTGGGTACAACAAGAACACCTTAAGTCAGTCAATGATTAATGTGTCATGCTAGGATTGGACAATTTAAGTTAAATATTTTATCATGAGCAAACAAATGTTAGACTTGTAAGAAACTGTACATAGGAGACCTTATCCAAAAAAAAGGATGACCTATAGAATTATACGAAATATTGGACTGATATATTTTTCAAACAGATAAATATTTTAGATAAGCACGTACACCAACTCAAAATGTTTTCAAAAATACCCTATTGAGTCTCATTCTTTTTATGTAGTATACTAAACTTTACAAGACAAATTCTTTTCTGTACTTGTATATCAACATAACAAAACTTTCAATTCTTTTGACCACCTTAAAAAGGGAAAAACTTTTAAACTATTGATGTTCTTCCAAAACGATATGTACATGTATATAAATATTCCTCACACAATATTTCAAATTTCAATACATTTATTTTAGTCAAAAATTAATTTTATCTGATGACTATCGATATTGCAAGCATTTTATCCATTAAAGTATTTTCGAAGTTATTCATCCGCTTGCGATGATCTTACTTAAATTTTTCCAAGTCAAAAAGTAGCTTTAAAAATATATACCTCTTTTACAAAACGAAAAGTATCGTATTCAAATCGTTTTATAACCTTATTAAGTTTTGAACTATTTTAACGTAATTTTACCAAAATACTCTTCAAAGAAGTTATATCGTAATTTTTATAAGAGGTCATTTGAAACACCGCCTTGCGAAAACGAGTATATTATTTTGGTTCTTGCGGTTACAAGAAAAGGAAGGGTATTATTTTAAACCAACTAAATTTATATTTCAAATTATAGCCACGTAAGTCACTTTTTTATTAGAAGAAAAGTATGTCCGTACACATATATCGTATATTAGGCTGCTAGCGATATTTCCAGAAAAAAGGTAAGGACATGGTTCTAAAACGAGTTTATAATTGTACTTAAGGTGTTATAGTTTATATTCATCATAGTATGCTGACGACATTAGTCCTGCTAATTAAGTTGTGAACCGCATCTTATTGGTATTTGGTTTGGAAAAAGATAGTTTAGGTCAACCCTTGGGAATTAGGAGATGAATCTTTTGTTATCTTGGATTTAACAATTAGTGCTTTAAATTCATAAGTTTGACATAGTACTTTAGAAAAAAGGATGTTTCAATTGAAGCACGGTACAACAAAGTGACGCAGCAAGGAAATGGTGTACTAGAATGCCCAACATTGCTTAAGGTATATTATAGACAATGCTAAGTTGGCAACATCTTAGGTTGAAAGGTAGCACAATGATGAGTTACGATTGAGATGTAGGCTAATGTTATACATGGAATTCGAGACTACAACTAGTTACAAGCGAAGATCAAACAATACTACTATGTGATATAGTAAATTTATGGTTTACCCTAAACTTACTAAGATCTCGTTGGAAATTTAAGGAAATAAGTTACAATAGAAATAAATGAGAAAGTTAGATGATCTAAACACTTGATCAATAGGATTTGTCATAAGAATTTTTTTAATTGTAAAATACAACTACATAAGTTCAACAATGTACATTTAGTGACATAAGTTAGTCTTGAGATGAATAATCGCCTAACAGTGAGGTCGACACGACAACTAATGGGTGATAGCAAGTGTATAGAGTATGTTCAACCTTATCAAGGTGTTAGTAGCAACTAAGAAAATAACTGGTAAGAGAACACACAAGTTTTGAGGATGAAACTTTTTGTAAGGGGGATAGGATGTTGTCATCGTGAATCAAAAAGGGAAAAATTAATTAATTAGTGATCTTGAGAGAATGAGAGTTGTGTTCTGAGCCTTGTTTGCACTATTCTCTTCTTTTTAACCATGTGTCGCAGCCCCCTTAGGGCCTTTTGCCTTCTTGAGAATTCTGTTTAATGCCCTTGGAAGATTGCCTTGTGTAGAAATGACACCATATTGCTTACTTGGCATACTATGATTGGAAGGATGACTTGACCTTGTTTTACTTGTCACTTGATGATTGGTCCAACTTGGCATCCTTTAATGTGCACTAAATACCTAAATAAAACTCATAAAACATGTGCCAAATAGTAGTCAAAACATTACCATACAATCACACATTAATCTCCTTAAATTTTGGAATAAAATTGAAGATAACAATGCTCCAAAATTCGTCCATAATAAACAACATGTGCTGAAATTTCAGCATGTGTTGTATTTTGAATTGTTTCCTTGTATATTGCCCTCTTTAATGTCACCAATCATGTGTGACTTATTTTCCACCAATTAAAGTGCCAAATAAGCTCCACCTAGGCTCCAACAAAGATGAAAATGGAGTGTGAAATTCCTGCACATGTGATAAATTTTCTTTTAGCAAGCTTTGTCAAATAATGCACAATACTTACACATATATGATAAATTGCAATCAGCCCTAATTAGAATTTTCTAGAACACTTTAACATGTCTTGAATGTGTAAAAAGTGTATATAATTTCATGTGTTGTGTTCGTAGAAAACCGAATTTTTGACTTTCGTCGATTTCGCGATTTTTCTCCGATTAAATTCAAACTTCTTGCACATGTTATATATGTTATGTGACACATAATACTCATAAAATAAATTGCATATTCAGCTCTAATGGCTGATGGTAAGGCACCCCATGTGCTTAAAAGAATTGAATTTGAAATATCTAATATTTGGTCTAAATTGTGGGTGATTTGTAGGTGCCAACGTGGAATGCTTTAGTGGCTGATTTGAACATGTGAGCCACAAAATTTTTGGCTAATTTTTAGAGTACATGTGCTTGACATCTTTATATGGAAAGTACGTGACACGTCGGTGAAGTTTCGGTAGTCACCTGATACGATAATTTTCGGTTTATAACCTTGTAATGTGTCATTATAATATTTTCGTCACCATGACTTATATTATATGATATAAGACCTGAATATACTCATAAATATGAGGTGTATATAGTGGTGTGACATTGACCTATGTTTGTAATATATGTAACATGTCGATAGTACGTCGGAATATATGTGTATTGTGACTTTTTAGCAAAAATATAAATGTATATATAATATGTATAAATGGCATGTAGATGGAATGAATGAGGAGACTTTCCATTTTCAATTTTGTTTCCATCAACCTTTCTTCAAATATGTCTTCATTTAATGAACTAGTTAGTTCATTAGCTTAAGCACTTTACTTAATGAACTAGTTTAGTTCATTAATTGCGGAACCTGAAAATAGTTCAATGACAACAAATGTTTGCCATATGATGTAAGCTTTAATGCTTCATGGTTTGTTAGTACGGAAAAAATATATATAAAGCATATGAGACATGTATATCACAAAAACGTGTCAAGTAATAATTTTGTCATGCATTTCGTAAGCTCGTACTATTTGAATCATGCATTTGTAAATCATTCAAACACTTTTTCTCAACATTTTTGCTTCATGGCACGTTGTACAACATCGATATATATAAACACATAAGACATATTTATCGTGCACGCATATCATGTAACAGTTAAATCATGCATGTCGAAATCATGTGACATTTAAATCATGCATTTTGAAATCATTCAAACTCTGAGTTCTCAATAATCTCCCCCTTTTGATGATTCGCAAAATAACCTCTAGTCATGGTTTAAATGTGTCATAATTACTCCCCCTACAATCATGCATTCATAATTAGTATTTCAAATTTGAATTTCAATACTCCCCCTTAAGTTATGCTCTCCCTTAATTCATGATTTTCTCCCCCTTTATTTTGTAAATCACATAAAAAATGCAATCAGAAGCAAAAGCAATAAATAGCAATTTCTAGCATATCAATCAAAATCATGCCCAATTTAGACAGTAGATTTTTATACATGACTTGATTAAGGGCTTTTGTGGAGATGTCAGCTACTTGTTCTTCAGTACAAACATGTTTTATAATGATATCACCATTATTTACATGATCACGAAGAAAATGATACCTTACGTCTATGTGTTTTGGCTTATAGCGTAAGACAGGATTCTTAAATAAGTTGATAGCACTCATACTATCACAATAAATGGGAATCCATATGCCAAAATGTGAAATTTATTGTTCTAGCCATAGTAATTGTGTGCAGCAAAGACTAAGGGTCATGTATTCTGCCTCAATGGTAGATAATGCTACACTAGCTTGCATTTTCAAAAACCATGATATTATTGAATTTTCAATGATTTGACATGTACCACTTGTGCTTTTTTTTATTTTACATCCTCCATAATCGGCATAGTGTAAGTATGCAAATTAAATTCACAATTTTTATCATATCAAAGTCCTATGTGGGGGTATACTTAATGTAACGAAATATCCTTTTTACAGCATTAAAGTGTAAGACTTTAGGATTACTTTGAAAACGAGCAGCATTAAACATAACATCGGGTCTACTTGCAGTAAGGTAAATCAAAGAGCCAATCATAGATCTATGCAATCTATTATCAAAATCTTTTCCATTTTCATCTTTATCAAGTTTATTGGATACACTCATAGGGGTGGTAGATGGTTTCAAGTTTTCAAAGTTAAATTTCTTAATCATGTCATTTATGTATTTCACTTGACTTATGTGCATTCCTTTACTAGTTTGCTTAATTTGCAAGCCTAGAAAATAATTTAGTTTGCCTATCATAGACATCTCAAACTCGGATTTCATCATCATCATCATCATCCGTACCCAGTATATCACAACGACAACAAAAGCTATCGCTAGGGTCTGGGGAGGGTAAGTGGTAGGCAAACAATACCTCTGTCCCAAGGGATAGAGAGTCTGCTTCCAGTGAGACCCCCGGCTCTATATGCTCCTGCATAAATGACATAATAATAGAGATATGATGTGCTAGTCTGCTAGTGAGGGAATTCAGAAAATACAAAGAATAGGCTTTCGATATTAAAAGACACATAACGTGTATATCTACATGTATTGCAAAACAACGGTAAAACATAAACAAAAAAGTGCAAAATACCTAAAGCATAGATAGTGTCTACACCTATCTATGTCCCTAAATATACTCTAAAATATCCATATATATGACCTATACCTCGTTAACCTTAATCTTATGTCACCATGAACTCCTATCCTGGACTATGTCCTTAGAGATGTGCAAATCTAGTAGGCCGTGCCTAATCTGCTCATCCAAAGTCAGTTTGGGTCTGCTTTACTCATGTACCCCTCTACAATGAGGCTTTCAATTGCTCTGACCATGTGCCGTTGTCTGTCTCCGCTTGACATGCGCAAACCATCTCATTCTTCCCTTCCTTATCTTATCTGCTATACTAGCCACGCATAACCTTTCTCGAAACACCTCGTTTTGGATTCGGTCTAGCCTTGTATGCCCACACATCCACCTCAACATCATCATCTATGCCACATCCATTTTCTGCAATTGTGACCTCTTGATGGCCTATCAGTGTGTCTCATGTAGCATTGCCGGTCGCACTGCCACCCTATAAAATTTTCCCTTTAATTTAGTTGGGAAATTATTGTCACACATCACCCCTGAAGCCGCCCTCCATCTACACAAGCCTGCTTGAACTCGATGTGCTACATCACGATCTATGTCTCCATTCCGCTGCACAAATGATCCTAGGTACTTTGATTTACTTACATGTGGTACCACTTGACCATCGATGGTGAGCTGATTATTCTCACTGTCGGCTACGCCACTGAAGTCGCAGTGCAGATACTCGGTCTTAGAACGACTAATCCTTAATCCTTTTCTCTCTAAAACACCCCTCCAATGATCTAGTTTCATACTCAGGGTATGTCTACTCTCTGCGACTAATACAATATCGTCAGCAAAATGCATACACCATGAAATTGCCTCTTGTATCGGCTTTGACAACTCGTCAAGGACAACTACAAAAAGAAATGGACTCAACACAGACCCTAGATAGAGGCCTACCTCTACCGGAAAGAAGTCAATATCCCCCACAAGCGTACGAACAGTTGTTTTCATCCTAGCATACATATCTTTAATTATGTCTATATATTTCATAGGGATCCCTCTTGCATCTAGACTATCCCAGATCAGGCTACGTGGAACACTATCATACGCTTTATCAAGATCAATTAAAACCATATGTAAATTGCGTTTCTTTTCCCTATACGTCTCTATTAATCTCCTGAAAATGTGTATTGCTTTCGTGGTTGACCTTCCTCGCATAAAACAAAATTGGTTCACTGTAACCTGAGTTTCTCTTATAATTCTAGCATCAATCACTCTCTCCCATAACTTCATGGTATGGCATAGCAACTTAATCCCTCTATAGTTCCTACAACATTGTGAATCTCCTTTGTTCTTATATAGGGGGACCACGACACTCTTTCTCCACTTATCTGGCATCTTTCCGGTTTTGTAAATACGGTTAAACAGAGTAGTTAGCCACTGAACCCCGTTCTCTCCCAAATACTTCCACGCCTCAACGGGTAGGTTATCTAGGCCGACTGCTTTAGCTCTTCCCATCTTTTTCAGCGCTCTCATTACCTCTCCTTGTGTGATGTTCTGACAGTCGAAGTTATTATGTTGTCGTTGTTGGTTAGTGATGCTTTCTCGTTCTTCGTAGTCGACACTACTGCCGTTGAAAAGATTGTGAAAGTATGTTTGCCATTTCAACTTGATGTCTTGTGCTTTGACTAACACATATCCATCTTCTCCTTTTATAAACTTCCCGGCTCCTAGGTCCTGTCTCTTTTGATCCCCAGCTTTGACCATCTTGAACATATCATGCTCGCTATATTTTGTTTCTAGTATTTTGTACATCCTTTTAGAAGCTGCAATCTTTGCCTCTGTCATTGCCTTCTTTTCCTCCTTCCTAGCTATTTTGTAATTCTCCTTCAATCTAACTTTCTCTTCCCCATTTGTGTAGCTTAACAGCTCTCTAAAAATCCTTTATTTGCCTTTTATTTTTTTGTTGCACATCCTCGTTCCACCACCACGTCTCTCTATGTAGAAACATGTTTCCTATTGTTACCACAAGCGTTTCTCTCGCCGCGTGAGTACTTGTAGTCGATATAGCCTCTCACATCTTATTTGTACCATCACCCAGATGATCTAGTTTCGCGGTGATGACCTTGTCTCTAAATATATTAATTTTTTCATCTTTCAAACTTCCCCATCGAATCCTGGGTGGGAATTTTCCAATCCCCTTTTTCAGCTTTTGGCTTAATACTATAACTGCCACTAATAAACGGTGTTGCGTCACCGCTGTCTCTCCTGGTATAACCTTACAGTCCCTCCACAACCGTCAGTCTTCACGCCTCATCAGAAAATAGTCGATCTGTGTGTTACGTCTTCTGCTGCTAAAAAGTGATCAAATGCGATTCTTTTTTCTTAAAAAACGAGTTTATAATGCCTGGGTCATGGACCACTGCTAGGCCTAGCAAATCTCTACCCTGTTCGTTTCTATCTCCATAACCAAACCTGCCATGTAGGATCTGCAAGGCACCACTAGAAGGGGGGTTGAATAGTTGGTGTGGAAAGTGTGGTTTTTAAAATAGTTTTGACTCAAGAACTCAACATCTGAAAATAGTTTCTATTTTCAGGACCAGCTTTAAAATGTTTTTAAAACTAGGTTGTAGGTCTTCAAAAATTCTGAAATTTTTAGAGAACTTAGCCTCAGATTTTATGAGTGTCTCCTAAAACTTTCAAATTTAAATTCAACCTTTAACCCCTTCAAAAATCGTTGATGGTCAGATTGCACGAATCTGCCAGAAACAGTAGACTGATTTGAAAAATTAATTCCTATTTTTACGTACCTCCAAATGCTCTGAAATTTTAACCACTAAACCCTTATAAGTTATATTTAAATGGGTTGAAACAGTTTTGAAAAATTCTTTTAGAAAATTAGTCAAATATGATCAAAGTCTCAACCTTTGCAAGCCTGAACATTAGACTGCACTTGTCTCAGAACTTTGAACGTTTGAGTGACTTATACTTGTCCAAAAGGGTTGAAACTTGTGCCAAAAGAACCTTAAAACGTGTGGCTATTTTTCCTGAAAGTTTCTTAATTTTTGAAATCCGTTTACTATTTTTACGAGCGTGATCAAAAAGGATAAATAGTGCTGAAACAGAATATAAGTGCTAAAAGTAAATGACACCAAGAATTTTATACTAGTTCAGTTATGAACAACCTACTCCAGTCTTCGAGGACACCTTGCTCGGTTCACACTAATCATACACACAAATTACACCTTATCACAGGGTTGATGGAGTTACACACCAACTCCAACCCTTTATAAACCTTGTATGATGAATACAATGCATACGAAGACCACAACCTTGCAAGTTTAAGATTGATCACACCTTGATCAATCTTTTACAATGATAGAAGATATGTGGTGGTCTAAGAGAAGCCTATTCAAGTATATGATTGTAAGTACAATAGGCTTTTAGGAAGAAGAAAGAAAGATAGTGTAGAAGAAGAAGAGCTAGACGTTTTTATGCTTCAAGATTGCAATGCGTGTTCTTGTTGTTGTTTTGTTCTTCTTCCTTTCCTTTTACCCTTTTGTTGGCCACCCCCTTTGGGTCCTTCTCCTATTGAGAATTATCTTCTAAGTTCTTGGGAGAATATGTTGCATCATTGTGACATGTTTTTGCTTACTTGTCACGTCCTCATTGGATGATCATTAAACTCTTGCTCAGTTGGCACTCATTGATTGGTTGAATGTTGTCATCACTTGATGACTAGGAAAATCTGAGAATTCCACTAAAAACATATGCCAAAATCACCATATAATAATTACCATAACTTCCAAGATCATCACATAAATTAAGCAAGACAATATTTCTCCAAAAGGGGTGAAAAAATCGGCCATAACTATGACTTTACATGCTGACTTTTCAGCATGTGATTCATTAGCATTCTTTTCAAAATGTTGCCATATTTTCTTTGATTTATTTCTTGAAAATGAATCACCATTTAGTATGCAATATTCTCATCATTTTTGGAATAAAACTAGACACTAACAAGGCCAATATTTCGGCCAAGATACATTGCACACATGCTGAAATTTTCAGCATGTGTGATATTCAAGAATATCACTTTCTTTATTCCATAAAATATTTAAAATACTTCCAAATTTTCTTCTAATTAATCCATCTTAATCAAGACATAAAATATAAGCCATAATGAGAAGAATTTCGGCCAGCTCTTTAGTGCACATGCTGAATTTTCAGCATGTGTCACAATTGTGACAAAATTTGAAATATTACCTTTTGTAGTTCCTTTCCTTAAGTCACCAACATTGCATGCTTTATTCTTGACCAATTAATATGCAAACAAGGCTCCACATATGCGCCATCTCAGCTGATATAGTCGTGTGACATAGAGTTGTGCATGTGTTGAATTTTATTTTTGCAAACTTTGTAAAATAGTGCACATCTAATAATACACACATGGTATATTCCAATCAGCCCTTAATTGAATTTTCTAGAACACTTTAAGATGTCTGAAATATGTGAAAAGTGTCTAGATACATTTTGTATGATGTGCCAAAAACGTTCCATGTGTTGTGTACGTAGAAAACCGAATTTTCGATGTCTATCGATTACCCGATTTTTCTCTAATTAAATTCCAACTTTTTGCACATGTTATATATATTATGTTACACATAATATACATAAAATAAACTTTAATATTCAGCACTTTGCTGGTTTTAAAGTGGCGCCTAAAGCTTGTGACAAAATTGTAATTGGAATCTCCATAATTTGGCCTTAATATGGGGTGATTTGTGTGTGCCAACATGGAATGATTTTATGGATGTAAATATCATCATACCCACGAAATTTATTGATATTTTTGAGGTGTAGGGGCTGGGCATCTATTTATGGCAAGTGCATGACACGTTGGCGAAGTTTCGGTATTCGCCCGATACGATAATTTTCGGTTTAGAACCTTTTGATGTGTCGTATTTAATTTTTCATCACCATGACTTATATCATATGATATAACACCTGAATATACTCATAAATATGAGTTAAGTATGGTGGTGTGACGTTAACGTACATACGTAAAATATGTAACGTGTCTGTAATACGTTGGAATAAATGTGTATGTGCCTTTTTCAAAAAATCTGAATATATATATATATATATATATATATATATATATATATATGCATAAATGGAGTGTATATAGTGCGGGGAGGAGAGTGGAAAACTTTCCTTTCTTCACCTTGTTGCCTTTGTGCCTTGTCCAAATATTGATTCCTTTAATGAACTACTTAGTTTAGTTAACTAAGTACTTCACTTAATGAACTAGTTTAATTCATTATTGGTGGCACCTGAAAATAGTTCAAACACAACAAATGTTTGCCATTTGATGTAGGCTTTAACGCTTCATGGCTCGTTAGTACGGCAACATTATATATGAACTATATAAGGCAAGTTATATGCAATATGTCATGCACACGTTTATGTCTTGTACGTTTTTATGCAATATGTCATGCACATTTAAATCATGTATTTTGAAATCACTCAAACCCCTTTTTCTCTAGAATCTCCCCCTTTTGATGATTTTCAAAATAACCTACTTTCATGATTTAAATCCTATCGCTCCCCCTTCAATCATGCATAAATTCAAAATTTGAATTTTCAAATTTCAAACCGCTCCCCCTTAATTTATGCAATCAGTATCTCTCTCCCCCTTAAATCATGCTTTCTATGATTTTTCTCCCCCTTTATTTTGAAAAGTCAATCAAAATATGCCTATAACTATGGAAAGAGAATCAAATCAAATCGGCAGAAATCATGCCTAATTTAGAACGAAGATTTTCGTACGTGGCTTGATTTAAGGCTTTAGTAAAGATATCCGCCACTTGTGCTTCTGTGCGTACGTGACCTATGACGATATCACCATTATTTACGTGATCACGAAGAAAGTGTTAGTGTACTTCTATATGCTTGGCCTTAGAATGTAATACGGGGTTCTTAGACAGATTACTTGCACTCATACTATCACAATATATAGGAATTTCATTTACCGTAATTACAAAATCCGAAAGTTGTTCTTTTATCCATAATAATTGTGTGCAACATAGACTAAGTGCCATGTACTCAGCCACAGTAGTGGATAAAGCTACGCTTGCTTGCTTTTTGGAAAACCATGTAATGAGTGAGTTTTCTATAAATTGGCAAGTGTCACTCGTGCTTTTTCTATCTATCTTGCATCCACCGTAATCTGCATCAGTATAAGTATGTAAGTTAAATTCACCATCTTTATCATACCAAATGCCTAAGGTGGGCGTGTGCTTAATATAGCAGAATATTCTTTTTACCGCATTATAGTGATACACCTTAGGTTGAATTTGAAAACGGGCACACTTGCATACACTGAATATGATATTTGACCTACTAGCAGTAAGATATAGCAAAGAACCAATCATAGATCTATATAAGGCATTATCAAAATCTTTACCATGTTCATCTTTATCCAATTTAGTAGTGACACTCATAGGGGCAGGGGATGGTTTTCAATTTTCAAAATTGAACTTTTTAATCATGTCATTTACA
>AP025044.1:15439996-15486157 GCA_036186865.1 Eustoma russellianum | reverse complement strand
TTTTTTTCAAGTCTGTATTCCATGATTTCAAACTTGCAATCTCGGATTTCATTTTATTATTTTGCGTGGTCAATGATGAAATTTCTGTCTTTAATGCATTAATGATGCATGATGACTCTTCTTTAGAATCATATAATTGAGCGACAAGATTTTTGTTAGAAGATTCTAACATCTTCTTGTGTTCAATTAAACGCTTCTTTTCTTTAGCGAGAGTCTTAATGAATTTATGCAGTTCTAAGTACTGACTAAAAAGATCATCATAAGAAGGCTCAGAGTCAGAATCAGAATCAGATGATACCTCGTTTGATGCTTTGGACACAAAGCATACTTGTGTAGTCTCCTTTTCGGTTTCAGTCTCCGAATCTGATGTATCACTCCAAGTGGAGGATTTGAGAGCTTGTTTCCTTTGCTTAGGTTCTGAGACGAGTCTATTGTTGCTCCGTTCCTTGTCAAGGTATTTATTTGTTTGCTTTCCTTATTAGGGCAGTCATATGATAGATGTCCAAGTTTGCCGTATTCATAACATTTAACATCTTTATCGTTTGTCTTGTTCTCATTTCTTTTAGTCGAAGTAGCCTTATTTTTGTTTCTACATGACTTTCTCATGAATTTTCTTAAACTTTTAGCCAATAGAATTAAGTCATCGTTATCCGATTCAGAATCACTATCATCTACGTGATCGAAAGAAGTAGAGACGTATTCATTTGATTTAAATGCAATAGCTTTACCTTGTTTCGATGATTCCGATTTCCTTATGGTGAGTTTGTTCTCATAGACTTTAAGTGATCCAATTAATTCTTCCATCTTAATTGACTTGGTTTCTTTGCTTTCTTCTATTGCAGTTACTTTAGAGTTCCACTCGGATGGAAGGCTTCGCAAGACTTTTTGTACCTTTTCCTGCATAGTAAAGGCTTTGCCAAGAGACTCAAGAGAATTATAAATGTTAGTCAAGCGAAGATCCATATCAACAATAGATTCATTAGGAAATAATTTAAATGACTCGAGTGTGGACATAAGCATGTGTATCTTGGACTCTTTTACTTGACTAGTGCCTTCGTGTTTCATTTCGAGTATTCTCCATATTTCTTGTTCACTAGAACAGTTTGAAACATAACTAGACTCACTCTTACTTAATCCATTTAAAAGTAATTGCATAGCCCTAGCGCTCATGCTTAGTCTCTTTTTATCCTCACTTGTATATTCTTGTCTAGGTTTAACGACTCCTAGTGTGACTCCATCTACAGTAGATAACTTTGATGGAACAAAAGGACCATCTTCTATAATCGACCAAAGATCAATATAGATTGCCATAAGAAAAAGCTTCATTCTTAATTTCCATTGAATGAAAGACTCACCGTCAAAGAGAGGAGGCCTTTGGCTTGACATACCTTCTTGTTTGGTTTTGAGATTTGTGGTTGCCATCTCACTGAGATCGTTGGATCCTTTGAAGTGAGTGCCCCTGCTCTCTGATACCACTTGTAGGATCTGCAAGGCACCACTAGAAGGGGAGGGTTGAATAGTTGGTGTGGAAAGTGTGGTTTTTAAAATAGTTTTGACTCAAGAACTCAACTTCAGAAAACAGTTTCTGTTTTCAGAATTAGTTTTAAAATGTTTTTAAAACTAGGTTGTAGGTCTTCAAAAATTCTGAAATTTTGAGAGAAATTAGCCTCATATTAGTGTCTCCTAAAAATTTCAGATTTAAATTCAACCTTTAACCCCTTCAAAAATCGTTGGTGGTTAGATTGCGTGAATTTGCCAGAAACGGTAGACTGATTTGAAAAATTAATTCCTATTTGTACATACCTCCAAATGCTCTGAGATTTAACCACTAACCCTTATAAGTTATATTTAAATGGGTTGAAACAGTTTTGAAAAATTCTTTTAGAAAGTTAGTCAAATACGATCAAAGTCTCAACCTTTGCAAGCCTAAAAATTAGACTGCACTAGTCTCAGAACTTTGGACGTTTGAGTGACTTATACTTGTCCAAAAAGGTAGAAACTTGTGCCAAAAGAACCTTAAAACGTGTGGCTATGTTTCCTGAAAGTTTTGAAATTTTTGAAATCCGTTTACTATTTTTACGAGCATGATCAAAAAGGATAGACGGTGCTGAAACAGAATATAAGTGCTGAAAGTTAATGACACCAAGAATTTTATACTGGTTCGGTTATAAACAACCTACTCCAGTCTTCGAGGACACCTTCCTCAGTTCACACTAATCACACACACAAAGTACACCTTCTCACAGGGTTGATGGAGTTACACACCAACTCCAACCCTTTACAAACCTTGTATGATGAATACAATGCACACGAACACCACCACCTTGCAAGTCTAAGATTGATCAATCTTTTACAACGATAGAAGAATATATGGTGGTCTAAGAGAAGCCTATTAAAGTATATGAATGTAAGTACAATAGGCTATTAGGTAGAAGAAAGAAAGAAAGTGTAGAAGAAGAAGAGCTAGACGTTTTTATGCTTCGAGATTGCAATGCGTGTTCTTGTTGTTGTTTTGTTCTTCTTCCTTTTCTTTTAACCTTTTGTTGGCCGCCCCCTTTGGTCCTTCTCCTATTGCAAATTATCTTCTAAGTCCTTGGGAGAATATGTTGCATCATTGTGACATGTTCTTGCTTACTTGGCACGTCCTCATTGGATGATCATTAAACTCTTGCTTACTTGGCACTCATTGATTGGTTGAATGTTGTTATCACTTGATGACTAGGAAAATCTTAGAATTCCACTAAAAACATGTGCCAAAATCACCATAGAATAATTACCATAACTTCCAAGATCATCACAAAAATTAAGCATGACAATATTTCTCCAAAAGGGGTGAAAAAATCGGCCATAACTATGACTTTACATGCTTAAATTTCAGCATGTGAATCATTAGCATTCTTTTCAAAATGTTGCCATATCTTCTTTGATTTATTTCTTGAAAATGAATCACCATTTAGTATGCAATATTCTCATCATTTTTGGAATAAAACTAGACACTAACAAGGACAATATTTCGGCCAAGATACATTGCACACATGCTGAAATTTTCAGCATGTGTTTTTCTTTATTCCATAAAATATTTAAAATACTTCAAAATTTTCTTCTAATTAATCCATCTTAATCAAGACACAAAATATGAGCCATAATGAGAAGAATTTCGGCCAGCTCTTTAGTGCACATGCTGAATTTCCAGCATGTGTCACAATTGTGACAAAATTTGAAATATTACCTTTTGTAATTCCTTTACTTAAGTCACCAACATTGCAAGCTTTATTCTTGACCAATCAATATACCAACAAGGCTCCACATATGCTCCATCTCAGCTGATATAGGCGTGTGACATAGAGTTGTGCATGTGTTGAATTTTATTTTTACAAACTTTGTAAAATAGTGCATATTTAATAATACACACGTGGTATATTCCAATCAGCCCTTAATTGAATTTCCTAGAAAACTTTAAGATGTGTGAAATATTTAAAAAGTGTCTAGATACATGTTGTATGATGTGCCAAAAACGTTCCATGTGTTGTGTACGTAGAAAACCGAATTTTCGATGTTTATCGATTACCCCGATTTTTCTCTAATTAAATTCCAACTTTTGCACATATTATATATATTATGTTACACATAATATACATAAATTAAACTTTAATATTCAGCACTCTACTGGTTTTAAAGTGGCGCCTAAAGCATGTGACAAAATTGAAATTGGAATCTCCACAATTTGGCCTTAATGTGGGCTGATTTGTGTGTGCCAACATGGAATGATTTTATGGCTGTAAATATCATCATACCCACAAACCTTATTGATATTTTTGAGGTGTAGGGGCTGGAAATCTATTTATGGCAAGTACGTGACACGTTGGCGAAGTTTTGGTATTCGTCCGATACGACAATTTTTGGTTTAGAACCTTTTAACGTGTCGTATTTAATTTGTCATCACCATGACTTATATCATATGACATAAGACCTGAATATACTCATAAATATGAGTTAAGTATGGTGGTGTGACGTTAACGTACGTGCATAAAATATGTAACGTGTCGGTAGTACGTTTGAATAAATGTGTATGTGCCTTTTTCAAAAAATCTGAGTATATATATATATATATATATATATATATATATATATATATATATGTATATATGTATAAATGGTGTGTATTTAGTGTGGGGAGGAGAGTGAAAATTTTTTCTTTCTTCACCTTGTTGCCTTTGTGCCTTGTCCAAATATTGCTTCCTTCAATGAACTACTTAGTTTAATTAACTAAGTACTTCACTTAATGAACTAGTTTAGTTCATTAATGGTGGCACCTGAAAATAGTTCAAACACAACAAATGTTTTCCATTTGATGTAAGCTTTAACACTTCATGTCTCGTTAGTATGGCAACATTATATATGAACTATATAAGGTAAGTTATATGTAATATGTCATGCACACGTTTATGTCATGTACGTTTTTATGCAATATGTCATGCACATTTAAATCATGTATTTTGAAATCACTCAAACCCCTTTTCTCTACACGCCATGTGCCTACTAAAAACCATCGCTATCCTTTCCAATGTTTCCATTAAAATCACCTCCGATACAAATTCGTTCGTTGGTATTGACTTTAACACTACATCTAAGCAATCCCAAAACCTTTTCTTTTCCTATTCTCCTTGTCCCACTTGGGGTGCGTAGGCGCAAATCACTGCCACTACCTCCTTATTTAGTACTGACTTCAACACCATAATTCTATCATTATATCTAATCACATCAATCACGTTTGTGTGTAATTCTAACTTTACTAGAAATCCTACCCCATTCTTGGTCCCATCTGACCCGGAATATAACAACTTATACCTATTACACTCTTTACCTTTATTTTCTTTCCACCTAGTCTCTTGGAGGCATGCTACATCTATCTTACGTCTCTTAAGTGTATCCACAACCTCCAACAATTTACCACTTAAGGTTCCTATATTCCAAGAGACTACCCTTATACAATCTTCCTTTTCCTTCCCCTTACTTACACACCTCTTCCTTAGACATGGTCTCACAGAAAAATCATGATGTCTTCTATCAATTATTACAACTAAAACTAAAAATCCAATGTATGTTACTGATGCCGAAAGTTTGAAACTAAATGTAAACAATCAAAATTACTTCAATGATAATAAGACAAACAAATGTGTAGAGCAATGAATGAGCTTAAAAAGCAACCTGATCAGATAAAATCTAAGCTTTAGAAGAAATCAACATAGATCAACCAGCCTACCCTCATGAACCCACGGCAAATTTGTAAAGCAATGACCAGGACCCAATAAAGATCTACCAACCTACTAATTTATCACATGTAGATCCAAATAAAATATCATCAACATAAATTTGAATAATAAGTAAACCCGATTTTTCTTGTTTTAAGAATAGAGTACTATCAATGGTTCCTCTTTAAATACATTTTGTGGCGCCCCGCACCCCGGCCCGCCGAAGTCGGTGCACCCGCCGTACTTCACTAAGGAGAGTACTAGGCGTCATCCCATACGTCTTATGATCCATGGTATAATGCATGGATTTTCGCGCTTACACGCAAATATGTATGCAAAACCGTGGCATAATTTAAAACTTCAATTTTGTAATCATCCACAAAATCATTCATAGTTTACATCCTAAATCAAAGTAGCGAAAGTCACAAAACAAGTGTTTTCCATCTCAATTATGTCATCAGTCATCAATCATAGCTGGCCAGTCATGTCTCCTAAACTCGTCCACTCCTTGTTGCGCTCATGGGTACGGGACCCTAGGCTCATCCTCAATCCACTCTACTTTATCCCCTGCAGCCTCTAGGAGGAAAAAAAAATAGGGGGTGTGTGAAAAAGTCACCAGCAAGTATACCATAAACAATCATGCATTAACTGGAAAGTACATACAAGAACCGAACCCCTAAAATTCGGTTTAGAACATACCTGACCTTCCATTAAACACCCGTAAGAAGTCAACACAAGGTATATCCAAGGTCATAGCCTAACAGAGATTGAAACTTAACAGAGATCTTAGGTTATGAAAGGATCATCATTCAATAAAGATCATGACATGCAAAAGGTCATCACTCAATAAAGATCATAACCTATTCATAACAACTTGACCTAAATGTCATGAATAAGATCATAGCTTACATATCAACAGTAGTGAAATAATAACTTAGATAACGAGAGATAGGAGGATCATAACCTATGTAACATTACCTCTAGCAATTGGCTAGCATCTCATCCCTTCAATCAATAGCCGTTAAGATAATAAAATCATAACTTAGTCACGAAGCAATTAATAACACAGCCTAGTGCAAATAGACTCAACATCATGCTCATGACCATATGCAATGCGTATGAATGTGCAAGAGTAGCGCATAATGCCCTCCATCCCATGCCGTTGTGATCAACACTTAATGCATCAAGATCATAACTTAAGCAAGATCGTTACTTAAAGAACATAACAATAAAAGACTATACCTCGCATCAATTCATAACATAACAAGAGTCATCACTTAGGGAAGTCATACTTAGGGTCTACGAGGTCATCACAACTTAGTCTAAGTATCATGTGTCAATACACAATGACTTAATGAATGTAACATGCATGCGTATGTACGTGTGATGCATCATGGTAAAAATGAGAATATGATCTTTTCATGCTTTTCTTTCAAATCATCATCGTCGTAAAACAATAGAGTGTTGAGATCTATCTTCCCAGATCTGAGGCGATACGTCTCTCCTTCGAATCTATTATTCCCGGATTCGGAACGGTAACGTCATCTTCTTGTCGGGTCTATTCTTTCCGCGCCCGAACGGTCATCATCAGGCCTATTATCTCCGGGCCTGAACGGTCCATACTATCAGATCACTTAACCCGGATCAGAGCGGGTTCTTACTGGCCAAGTTCATACTCACACACGGTACCAGTGGGAAAGTGTTCTTTTAAAAACAAAAATCATCTTTTTGAAAACGATTTTCATCTTTCTTTCACATTAAATCATGTCGTAAATCATGTAAGTGACGATGATGCAATGTATGACATGCACTATGCGACTCGTGAACACATTCATCATAACATGCATGCACAGACTTGTCTTTTAAAGCTGGAAACTGTCCAGCGATCACATTCTGTTCATACAGTCCCGTGTTCATCAATTTGTTCTCATATTCATAAACTCATGCCATATATATGCATAATGAAGACTTAGACACATGCCATAAAAATTTCGTAACATTCCGAAATGTCTAAAGTCCTCAAAACATCATACTATCTTCAAAGGTACTGCTGAAATCAGCAGGTCATACCGCATTAACCTTGGGTTCATAGGTCATAAAACCTTATTCCTTCTATTCCATCACCTGGAAAACATAGTTAATTTCCCAAGGAACAATATTTATAAGGCTAAACATCACATTCAATCCTAAATGATCAAGATCGAAGCCTTACAACTTAGAACATTAAACTGTCCTATATTCAAGTTTTATACCACTAAGTTCAACTCAGTTGTTAACCATCAAAATGGTGGTTTTATGCTGGTTTCCTTTACATTAACATTTACATCTATGCCTTAAGTAATTACCTTAAAACTTCCAAGGCAATCCAATAAGTTTAAGGGTGTCATCTAATTACTTTCCCAAACTGGGTACATGCAGAAACTGGAATGACCAGTTGTATCACGAAAAGAATTGTGACCAAAACCACAACTCCTTTTACCAAAATTCCAACTCAAAGATGTCACAAACACATCAAACTACCATCTTACCAAAAATCAGCTCATTTACACATTCCTAAGGTGTATTTTTGAGCCACACAACTTACTACTCAAAATTGTCCTGTTCCAGCAACTCTGTTTGAGCAGTTTTACCAAGAACTTCATTAAAAATAATCTACAACTCCTTTTACTAAAATTCTAACTCACACATTTCATAAACATATAAGGATATCATAATACCAAAAATTAGCCCATTTGAACACTCCTAAGGTTCATTTTCAGGTCGTACAACATGCAACATAAATCGGTCCAGCTCCAGTAATTCTGTTTGACCACTCTTACTAAAAATTTCATTATGGACAAACCACACCTCCTTTTAATGAAATTCCAACTCAAACATTTCATAGACATACAAATCTATCACCATACCAAAACTTAGCCAATTTTCAGCTTCCTAAGGTTCATTTTCAGGTCGTTCAACAGTACACATAAAACTGTCCAGCTCCAGTGATTACACCACTTATTCACTTTTATGGCTCAAGCATTTCCAAGAAACTTCATTCTTTAAAGTGACTAAATAACCATAAAATACACACTTAAACATAATGTTTTCAAGCCTCATAACATGCTTTTAAACATAAATAATCTATACATGAATCAAATCAAAACAGTCACAACACTTTCATGTAACCAATCAATTTCTCATACCATCACTTTTCTTAAAACAACTAGTTTCATATCTTGCACTTAGCATCTTTAACTAAGATCATAGCCTAAAATGGCTAGTCATTCACACATGCATTTCACAAATAAGGCAAGGTTGGCTAGAGTATACTTGCCTCCTTGCACTTTATAGCTTTCCTTAGCATGAGTCTTGGTTGACATGGAGTGAAGTCTGTTTCTCACTTCATCATAGCTCACGTCTTTGAGAAGAAGAAAGTATGAATTATTAGCTACCTTCTTAATGAAGAAATAACTATATTGAGGTTATGATTCTCTTACCAAAATGAAGCTTGAAATGGATTCAAACGACCAAGATGTTAGCTTCTCCTTAGTAGTTTGAAGAATCCTCACTTAGTGACCCTTTGTATGTCACGTTTTTGGCATGGAAAAAGGAGGGGTATATTGTGAGCTTCATCCTTTGAAATATAGAACTCACTTAGAAGATTTAACATACACTTACCTAGATTAATTCTTGGAGCTTGAAGATGGTTCTTGGACCTCTTCACTAGCCGTATACTTCCACATTGGCAAAGGGGAAAAGTCTCTTGCTCCATTGTGATTCCTTGAGAGTTGAATATTCTAGAGTTGCTTTGAAGAAAGTCTCCTTCCCCCTTGGTTAAGGAAGCAGCCGTGGGTTATGTGGGAGAGGAAGGGATTCTCCTTAGCTTAATTAGGCTAATTAACCTTGGTTACTTTTAACTAACCAAGGTTTCTTTAAGGCAACTATAGTTACTTTAAGTCAACTATAGTTACTTTTGTTAACTATAGTTTACTTTATGTCAACTATTGTTATTTTATGTCAACTATAGTTACTTTATGTCAACTATAGTTACTATATGCCAACTATAGTTACTTTATGGCCAACCTAGGTTACTTTATCCAACTAGAGTTATTTCCTTAACCTTGTAGTAAATATTAAGTAACCATAGTAATCTTTCTTGGTCAACCATGGAGGGGGCGGTTTTGACTCTTTGGAGGAAACTTTACCATGCTTAATTTCTTTCCAAATGAGTTTAATAAGAAGCCATGTGGGTATTTGCCCCCTTTTTAATTATTTCCCTTTTCTTGTTTTAAGATAAAATAAAATTAGGAAATTCTTAATTTCCCTTGGGCTAGGGCCAAAATTCTCCAAGAATTGGGGAAAGAATTGCCCACTACTTACACTCCTTAATTTTCATTTGGGCTTATTTTAGGGAGGCCCCTTTGTAGAGAAAAAGGGGTTTGAGTGATCTTCAAATACATGATTTAAATGTGCACAAAAACGAGCATAAGATAAAACGTGCATGATATATATATAAACGTGTACATGTATGCATGATATCTTGCCATTACTTAGCTTATATATTATGTTGCCGTACTAACGAGCCATGAAGCGTTAAAGCTTACGTCATATGGCAAACATTTTTTGTGTTTATGCTATTTTCAGGTGCCACCATTAATGAACTAAAGTAGTTCATTAAGTGAAGTATTAGTTTAATAACTAAGTAGTTCATTAAAGGAAGATTAATTTGAAAAAGGCACAAAGGCAACAAGGCTAAGGAAGGAAAGTTTTCTCCTCCTCCCCTCTTTAATGTGACACGCCATATACATATATATTACATATATTTTCAGATTTTTTTAAAAAAGGTACATACACATGTATTCCAACGTACTACCGACACGTTATATATCTTACGTACGTACGTTAACGTCACAAACCACTATACTTAACTCATATTTATGAGTATATTCAGGTCTTATATCATATGATATAAGATATCGTGATGACAAATTAAATACGACACGATAAAAGGTTCTAAACCGAAATTTGTCGTATCGGGCGAATACCGAAACTTCACCAATGTGTCACGTACTTGACATAAATAAATGGCCAGCCCATATACATCAAAAATTGATGAAAATTTCGTGATACACATGGTGTGATTAGCCAAAAATACTTTCCATGTTGGCACACACAAATCACCCCACATTTAGGCCAAAATGTGAAGATTCCAATTTTAATTTTGTCACATGTTTATGGTACCACTTTAAATCAGCCAAGTGCTGAAATTTAAAGTATATATTATATATAATTATGTATAACATAATATATATATCATGTGCAAAAGTTGGAATTTAAATTAGAGAAAAATCGGGTAATCGATAAATATCGAAAATTCGGTTTTCTACGCACATAACATGGAACGTTTTTCTTGAACATCATGTGACACGTATCTAGACACTTTTTACATATAATATACATCTTAAAAGTGTTCTAGAAAATTAAATTAAGGGCTGATTGGAATATTACATGTGTGTATTATTAAATGTGCACTATTTATACAAAGTTAGCAAAAATGAAATTCAGCACAGCATATACATGTATACACGCCCTTACAGCTGAGATGGAGCATATGTGGAGCCTTGTTGGCATATTGATTGGTCAAGAATCAATCATACAAAGTTGGTGACTTAAAGAAAGAAGCTACAAAAGGTAATATTTCAAATTTTGTCACAATTGTGACACATGCTGAAAATTCAGCTTGTGCACTAATGTGGTGGCCGAATTTTATCTCCATATGAGCCTATATTTTATGTCTTGTATCATGAGGATTAATTGGGGATGTTATGGAAATGATTTGTATATTATTTAAATTAATAAAGTGTGATATTCTACATATCACACATGCTGAAATTTTTCAGCATGTGTGAAGACATGGTGTTGGCCGAATGTATGGTCTTAAAAGTGTCTATATCCATTTCTCATGTGATAGGAACAATTACCATAAGTTGGTGATTCATTTTTAAGGAAAAATCAAATCAAATTTGGCATTATTTTGAATAAAATTGGATGATGCACATGCTGAAAATTCAGCATGGCAAATGTCACTTAATGGGCGAATTCTAGGTGAATTTTGTGAGATTTTTTGTCTTGCAATTTATGTGATGTATCTCTTGACTTATGGCATGATTTTATGATTGATATTGGCACATGTTTAAAGTGTTAATCTCAGATTTTTTCCAAGTCATCAATGATGACAACATTCATCCAATGAGAAGGTGCCAAGTAAGCGAAGACTAAATGATCATCCAATAAGAAGATGACAAGTAAGCAAGACATTGTCACAATGATGTCTTACACTCTGTCAAGGACTTAAAAGATAATTTTCAAGAGGGTGAGACACACCTAGGGGTCGGCCATAATGTGATAAAAGGAAGAAAGATGAGCAAAACAAAATAAGCCCAGCATTGCAAAATCAAAGTGATCAAAAGCCTAGTTCTTCTTCTTCTACATTTTCTTTCTTTCTTCTTGTAAAGCCTATTGTATTCATATTCTTTCAATCTTGATAGGCTTGAGATAAACCACCATTCATACATCTTTGTAAAGATTGATCAAGGTGTGATTAATCTTCATTCTTGCGAGGTGGTGGTGTTTCGTGCAAATTGTATTCACTATACAAGGTTTGTAAAGGGTTGGAGTTAGGTGTAACTCTATCAACCCTGTGGTAAGGTGTTTTTGAGTTGTGTGATTAGTGTGAACCAAGGAAGGTGTTCCTTGAAGACTGGAGTAGGTTGTTGATAACCGAACCAGTATAAAATTCTTGGTGCAATTTACTTTCAGCATTTCTTTTCAGTTTCTGCACTGTTCATAGCCGTTTTGTTCACGTTGGAAAAATAGCAAACGATTTCCAAAAATTATAACAATTTCCAGAAACATACTTGCACGTTCTAGGGTTAATTTGGCACAAGTTTCAACCCTTTTGGACAAGTATAAGTCAATCAAACATCAAAAGTTCTGAGACTAGTGCAGTCTGATTCTCAGACTTGCAAAGTTGAGACTTTGATCGTATTTGACTAACTTCCCAAAAGAATTTTCAAAACTGTTTCAACCCATTTAAATATAACAATATAAGGGGTTGGTGGTTAAATTTTCAAAGCATTTGGAGTTGCGTACAAATTGGAATAAATTTTTTAAATCAGTGTATCGGTTCTGGCAGATTTGCGCAAAGTCGGACCACCAACGAATTTTCAAGGGGTTAGAGGTTGAATTTTAATCTGAAATTTTTAGGAGATACTTATAACATCTGAGTCTAAGTCTCTCAAAATTTCAGAATTTTGAAGACCCGAACCTAGTTTTTCAAAACGTTTTAAAACTGGTCCTGAAACAGAAACTGTTTTCAGAAGTTGAGTTGTTTAGGTTCAAACAAATTTTAAAAACCACATTTTCCACACCCACTATTCAACCTCCTTCTAGTGGTGCCTTGCAGATCCTACAATTGGTATCAGAGCGCAGGAACACTCACTACAAAGGATCCAACGATTCAAGTGAGATGGCAACCACTAGCCACGAAACCGAGGAAAAGATATGTCATGCCAAATGCCTCCACTATTTGAAAATGAGGTAACTTCTGATTCTGACTCGGATTCGAACTATCTATGATATTTGATATGTTGAATATCTTGAATTACATAAGTTTGGCTAGAACTCTTGCAAAACAAAAGAAACGGTTAATTGAAGACAAGAAATTGTTAGAATCTTCTAACACAAATCTTGTGTCTCAATTAAACGATTCAAAAGAATGAGTCGTCTTGCATCATAAATTCATTAAGGTCTGAAATTTCATCATTGACATCCAAGAACACCGAAATGAAATCCGAGATTTCAAACTTGAAATCAAGGAATACGGATTTAGAGAAAATGATGAAACAATTTGATACGGGATCCAACATGCTAGATCGCATTATTTTATCACAAAAACATGACAGTGATAAAACTGGATTAGGATACAGCGAGACAAACGAAGCATCATCTAAACCATCCAAGTTTGTTTTGTCTAAGAAAGTAGACACATCAAAGGCATACGTAGCGCCTAAAATAAAGCAAAAACCCCCTCTCCCCACATCTCGTTATATCTCTTCTTCATCTCATACGAAGTATAATTATGTGCCGTATAAATATGAGAAGAAGACTAGTACACCATTTATCTCATCACATCGTGCTTCTTATCATACAAAGAGAAATCACATGCCATATAGAAAGCCACTGATGCATATGCGACATTCATATCATAAAAATGCATCTAGATCACTCCACGTGCATGCAAACCAAAAACGAAAACCATACTATATGCATGATGGGATTCTTGGCCAAAGGCCAAACGCATTTGCCCCCAACGGATATTATGTTGCGTTCTCATCATCTCTCTCACCTTTTGGAAGACCTAGAAAGGTCACCCAAATGTGGGTACCAAAAGGGACATTTTCAAAGGGTTGAATAAATAACCCTTACGAACGCACGTTATATGAATTGCATGATTTTTTTCTTCTTCATATTTACAGACATCTTTTGATTTACTTTTCAAAATAAAGGGGGAGAGAAAGCATGATTTAAGGGGGAGAGAGAGATACTAATTTTCATATATTAAGGGGGAGCGACTCGAAATTTAAAACTCATGTTTTGATTTTATGCATAATTGAAGGGGGAGCGATAGGATTTAAATCAGGTGCATAAGTTATTTTGAAAATCATCAAAAGGGGAGATTGTAGAGAAAAAAGGGGTTTGAGTGATCTTCAAATACATGATTTAAATGTGCACAAAAACGAGCATAAGATAAAACATGCATGATATATATATAAACGTGTACATGTATGCATATATCTTGCCATTACTTAGCTTATATATTATGTTGCCGTACTAACGAGCCATGAAGCGTTAAAGCTTACGTCATATGGCAAACATTTGTTGTGTTTATGCCTATTTTTCAGGTGCCACCATTGATGAACTAAAGTAGTTCATTAAGTGAAGTACTTAGTTTAATAAACTAAGTAGTTCATTAAAGGAAGATTAATTTGAAAAAGGCACAAAGGCAACAAGGCTAAGGAAGGAAAGTTTTCTCCTCCTCCCCTCTTTATGTGACACGCCATATACATATATATTACATATATTTTCAAATTTTTTTAAAAAGGCACATACACATGTATTCCAACGTACTACCGACACGTTATATATCTTACGTACGTACGTTAACGTCACACCACTATACTTAACTCATATTTATGAGTATATTCAGGTCTTATATCATATGATATAAGATATGGTGATGACAAATTAAATACGACACGATAAAAGGTACTAAACCGAAATTTGTCGTATCGGACGAATACCGAAACTTCGCCAATGTGTCATGTACTTGACATAAATAAATGGCCAGCCCATATACATCAAAATTGATGAAAATTTCGTGATACACATGGTGTGATTAGCCAAAAATACTTTCCATGTTGGCACACACAAATCACCCCACATTTAGGCCAAAATGTGAAGATTCCAATTTTAATTTTGTCACATGTTTATGGTACCACTTTAAATCAGCCAAGTGCTGAAATTTAAAGTATATATTATTATATTATGTATAACATAATATATATATCATGTGCAAAAGTTGGAATTTAAATTAGAAAAAAATCGGGTAATCGATAAATATCGAAAATTCGGTTTTCTACGCACATAACATGGAACGTTTTTCTTGAACATCATGTGACACGTATCTAGACACTTTTTACATATAATATACATCTTAAAGTGTTCTAGAAAATTTAATTAAGGGCTGATTGGAATATTACATGTGTGTATTATTAAATGTGCACTATTTTACAAAGTTAGCAAAAATGAAATTCAGCACATGCATATACATGTATACACGCCCTTACAGCTGAGATGGAGCATATGTGGAGCCTTGTTGGCATATTGATTGGTCAAGAATCAATCATACAAAGTTGGTGACTTAAAGAAAGAAGCTACAAAAGGTAATATTTCAAATTTTGTCACAATTGTGACACATGCTGAAAATTCAGCATGTGCACTAATGTGGTGGCCGAATTTTATCTCCATATGAGCCTATATTTTATGTCTTGTATCATGAGGATTAATTGGGGATGTTATGGAAATGATTTGTATATTTTTAAATTAATAAAGTGTGATATTCTACATATCACACATGCTGAAATTTTTCAGCATGTGTGAATACATGGTGTGGCCGAATGTATGGTCTTAAAAGTGTCTATATCCATTTCTCATGTGATAGGAACAATTACCATAAGTTGGTGATTCATTTTTTAAGGAAAAATCAAATCAAATTTGGCATTATTTTGAATAAAATTGGATGATGCACATGCTGAAATTCAGCATGGCAATGTCACTTAATGGGCGAATTCTAGGTGAATTTTGTGAGATTTTTTGTCTTGCAATTTATGTGATGTATCTCTTGACTTATGGCATGATTTTATGATTGATATTGGCACATGTTTAAAGTCTTAATCTTAGATTTTTTCCAAGTCATCAATGATGACAACATTCATCCAATGAGAAGGTGTCAAGTAAGCGAAGACTAAATGATCATCCAATAAGAAGATGACAAGTAAGCAAGACATTGTCACAATGATGTCTTACACTCTCTCAAGGACTTAAAAGATAATTTGCGGTTTAGACACACCAAGGGGTCGGCCATAATGTGATAAAAGGAAGAAAGATGAGCAAAAACAAAATAAGGCCAAGCATTGCAAAATCAAAGTGATCAAAAGCCTAGTTCTTCTTCTTCTACATTTTCTTTCTTTCTTCTTGTAAAGCCTATTGTATTCATATTCTTTCAATCTTGAATAGGCTTGAGATAAACCACCATTCATACATCTTTGTAAAAGATTGATCAAGGTGTGATTAATCTTCATTCTTGCGAGGTGGTGGTGTTCGTGCAAATTGTATTCACTATACAAGGTTTGTAAAGGGTTGGAGTTAGGTGTAACTCTATCAACCCTGTGGTAAGGTGTTTTTGAGTTGTGTGATTAGTGTGAACCAAGGAAGGTGTTCCTTGAAGACTGGAGTAGGTTGTTGATAACCGAACCAGTATAAAATTCTTGGTGCAATTTACTTTCAGCATTTCTTTTCAGTTTCTGCACTGTTCATCCGTTTTGTTCACGTTTGGAAAAATAGAAAACGATTTCCAAAAATTATAAAAATTTTCAGAAACATACTTGCACGTTCTAGGGTTAATTTGGCACAAGTTTCAACCCTTTTGGACAAGTATAAGTCAATCAAACATCAAAAGTTCTGAGACTAGTGCAGTCTGATTCTCAGACTTGCAAAGGTTGAGACTTTGATCGTATTTGACTAACTTCCCAAAAGAATTTTTCAAAACTGTTTCAACCCATTTAAATATAACATATAAGGGGTTAGTGGTTAAAGTTTCAAAGCATTTGGAGTTGCGTACAAATTGGAATAAATTTTTTAAATCAGTGTATCGGTTCTGGCAGATTTGTGCAATCGGACCACAAACGAATTTTCAAGGGGTTAGAGGTTGAATTTTAATCTGCAATTTTTAGGAGATACTTATAACATCTGAGTCTAAGTTCTCTCCAAATTTCAGAATTTTTGAAGACCCGAAACCTAGTTTTCAAAACGTTTTAAAACTGGTCCTGAAAACAGAAACTGTTTTCAGAAGTTGAGTTGTTTAGGTTCAAACAAATTTTAAAAACCACATTTTCCGCACCCACTATTCAACCCCCCCTTCTAGTGGTGCCTTGCAGATCCTACAATTGGTATCAGAGCGCAGGAACACTCACTACAAAGGATCCAACGATTCAAGTGAGATGACAACCACTAGCCACGAAACCGGGGAAAAAGATATGTCATGCCAAATGCCTCCACTATTTGAAAATGAGGTAAATTCTGAACTATCTTATGATGATTTATATGTTGAATATCTTAAGTTACATAAGTTTGCTAGAACTCTTGCAAAACAAAAGAAACGGTTAATTGAAGACAAGAAATTGTTAGAATCTTCTAACACAAATCTTGTGTCTCAATTAAACGATTCAAAAGAAGAGTCGTCTTGCATCATAAATTCATTAAGGTCTGAAATTTCATCATTGACATCCAAGAACACCGAAATGAAATCCGAGATTTCAAACTTGAAATCAAGGAATACGGATTTAGAGAAAATGATGAAACAATTTGATACGGGATCCAACATGCTAGATCGCATTATTTTATCACAAAAACATGACAGTGATAAAACTGGATTAGGATACAGCGAGACAAACGAAGCATCATCTAAACCATCCAAGTTTGTTTTGTCTAAGAAAGTAGACACATCAAAGGCATACGTAGCGCCTAAAATAAAGCAAAAACCCCCTCTCCCCACATCTCGTTATATCTCTTCTTCATCTCATACGAAGTATAATTGTGCCGTATAAATATGAGAAGAAGACTAGTACACCATTTATCTCATCACATCGTGCTTCTTATCATACAAAGAGAAATCACATGCCATATAGAAAGCCACTGATGCATATGCGACATTCATATCATAAAAATGCATCTAGATCACTCCCCGTGCATGCAAACCAAAAACGAAAACCATACTATATGCATGATGGGATTCTTGGCCAAAGGCCAAACGCATTTGCCCCCAACGGATATTATGTTGCGTTCTCATCATCTCTCTCACCTTTTGGAAGACCTAGAAAGGTCACCCAAATGTGGGTACCAAAAGGGACATTTTCAAAGGGTTGAATAAATAACCCTTACGAACGCACGTTATATGAATTGCATGATTTTTTTCTTCTTCATATTTACAGGCATCTTTTGATTTACTTTTCAAAATAAAGGGGGAGAGAAAGCATGATTTAAGGGGGAGAGAGAGATACTAATTGCATATATTAAGGGGGAGCGACTCGAAATTTAAAACTCATGTTTTGATTTTATGCATAATTGAAGGGGGAGCGATATGATTTAAATCATGTGCATAAGTTATTTTGAAAATCATCAAAAGGGGGAGATTGTAGAGAAAAAGGGGTTTGAGTGATCTTCAAATACATGATTTAAATGTGCACAAAAACGAGCATAAGATAAAACGTGCATGATATATATTAAACATGTACATGTATGCATGATATCTTGCCATTACTTAGCTTATATATTATGTTGCCGTACTAACGAGCCATGAAGCGTTAAAGCTTACGTCATATGGCAAACATTTGTTGTGTTTATACTATTTTCAGGTGCCACCATTGATGAACTAAAGTAGTTCATTAAGTGAAGTACTTAGTTTAATAAACTAAGTAGTTCATTAAAGGAAGATTAATTTGAAAAAGGCACAAAGGCAACAAGGCTAAGGAAGGAAAGTTTTCTCCTCCTCCCCTCTTTAATGTGACACGCCATATACATATATATTACATATATTTTCAGATTTTTTTTAAAAAGGCACATACACATGTATTCCAACGTACTACCGACACGTTATATATCTTACGTACGTACGTTAACGTCACACCACTATACTTAACTCATATTTATGAGTATATT
Source organism: Eustoma russellianum (assembly GCA_036186865.1). Lineage (NCBI taxonomy): Eukaryota > Viridiplantae > Streptophyta > Magnoliopsida > Gentianales > Gentianaceae > Eustoma > Eustoma russellianum. Next base: position 15,467,366 of record AP025044.1, on the reverse strand, counting down.
CAGTTCTTATATCATATGATATAAGATATGGTGATGACAAATTAAATACGACACGATAAAAGGTTCTAAACCGAAATTTGTCGTATCGGACGAATACCGAAACTTCGCCAATGTGTCACGTACTTGACATAAATAAATGGCCAGCCCATATACATCAAAAATTGATGAAAATTTCGTGATACACATGGTGTGATTAGCCAAAAATACTTTCCATGTTGGCACACACAAATCACCCCACATTTAGGCCAAAATGTGAAGATTCCAATTTTAATTTTGTCACATGTTTATGGTACCACTTTAAATCAGCCAAGTGCTGAAATTTAAAGTATATATTATATATATTATGTATAACATAATATATATCATGTGCAAAAGTTGGAATTTAAATTAGAGAAAAATCGGGTAATCGATAAATATCGAAAATTCGGTTTTCTACGCACATAACATGGAACGTTTTTCTTGAACATCATGTGACACGTATCTAGACACTTTTTACATATAATATACATCTTAAAGTGTTCTAGAAAATTTAATTAAGGGCTGATTGGAATATTACATGTGTGTATTATTAAATGTGCACTATTTTACAAAGTTAGCAAAAATGAAATTCAGCACATACATACATGTATACACGCCCTTACAGCTGAGATGGAGCATATGTGGAGCCTTGTTGGCATATTGATTGGTCAAGAATCAATCATACAAAGTTGGTGACTTAAAGAAAGAAGCTACAAAAGGTAATATTTCAAATTTTGTCACAATTGTGACACATGCTGAAAATTCAGCATGTGCACTAATGTGGTGGCCGAATTTTATCTCCATATGAGCCTATATTTTATGTCTTGTATCATGAGGATTAATTGGGGATGTTATGGAAATGATTTGTATATTATTTAAATTAATAAAGTGTGATATTCTACATATCACACATGCTGAAATTTTTCAGCATGTGTGAAGACATGGTGTGGCCGAATGTATGGTCTTAAAAGTGTCTATATCCATTTCTCATGTGATAGGAACAATTACCATAAGTTGGTGATTCATTTTTTAAGGAAAAATCAAATCAAATTTGGCATTATTTTGAATAAAATTGGATGATGCACATGCTGAAAATTCAGCATGGCAATGTCACTTAATGGGCGAATTCTAGGTGAATTTTGTGAGATTTTTTGTCTTGCAATTTATGTGATGTATCTCTTGACTTATGGCATGATTTTATGATTGATATTGGCACATGTTTAAAGTGTTAATCTCAGATTTTTCCAAGTCATCAATGATGACAACATTCATCCAATGAGAAGGTGCCAAGTAAGCGAAGACTAAATGATCATCCAATAAGAAGATGACAAGTAAGCAAGACATTGTCACAATGATGTCTTACACTCTCTCAAGGACTTAAAAGATAATTTTTAAGCGGGGGAGACACACCAAGGGGTCGGCCATAATGTCATAAAAGGAAGAAATGAGCAAAAACAAAATAAGGCCAAGCATTGCAAAATCAAAGTGATCAAAAGCCTAGTTCTTCTTCTTCTACATTTTCTTTCTTTCTTCTTGTAAAGCCTATTGTATTCATATTCTTTCAATCTTGAATAGGCTTCAGATCAACCACCATTCATACATCTTTGTAATAGATTGATCAAGGTGTGATTAATCTTCATTCTTGCGAGGTGGTGGTGTTCGTGCAAATTGTATTCACTATACAAGGTTTGTAAAGGGTTGGAGTTAGGTGTAACTCTATCAACCCTGTGGTAAGGTGTTTTTGAGTTGTGTGATTAGTGTGAACCAAGGAAGGTGTTCCTTGAAGACTGGAGTAGGTTGTTGATAACCGAACCAGTATAAAATTCTTGGTGCAATTTACTTTCAGCATTTCTTTTCAGTTTCTGCACTGTTCATCCGTTTTGTTCACGTTTGGAAAAATAGAAAACGATTTCCAAAAATTATAAAAATTTTCAGAAACATACTTGCACGTTCTAGGGTTAATTTGGCACAAGTTTCAACCCTTTTGGACAAGTATAAGTCAATCAAACATCAAAAGTTCTGAGACTAGTGCAGTCTGATTCTCAGACTTGCAAAGGTTGAGACTTTGATCGTATTTGACTAACTTCCCAAAAGAATTTTTCAAAACTGTTTCAACCCATTTAAATATAACATATAAGGGGTTAGTGGTTAAAGTTTCAAAGCATTTGGAGTTGCGTACAAATTGGAATAAATTTTTTAAATCAGTGTATCGGTTCTGGCAGATTTGTGCAATCGGACCACCAACGAATTTTCAAGGGGTTAGAGGTTGAATTTTAATCTGCAATTTTTAGGAGATACTTATAACATCTGAGTCTAAGTTCTCTCCAAATTTCAGAATTTTTGAAGACCCGAAACCTAGTTTTCAAAACGTTTTAAAACTGGTCCTGAAAACAGAAACTGTTTTCAGAAGTTGAGTTGTTTAGGTTCAAACAAATTTTAAAAACCACATTTTCCGCACCCACTATTCAACCCCCCCTTCTAGTGGTGCCTTGCAGATCCTACACCCTTAAGATTAAACTCTCCTATAATTTGGGAAAGCCCTTTTAAGGCCCCTTTATATGCTTTGTGGCAGAATTGTTTTGAGCCTTTGGGAATGAATTGGCCACTTCATATAGTCCCTAACTCACGCTTGAATTGATTATATCATTTGCGTATCATCCTAAAATAAAAGAATCACTAAGGAAACTTAGTGAAAGACACTTGAAGGATACCACTTTATTAATTCACTTATATGAGTCTTCAAGTACTATATGACTTTTCGGCGGGGTACAACATTCTCCCCCCCCCCCTTAATATAAGTTTCGTCCTCGAAACTTCAGGCTAGTCAACAAAATGGGGTGTCTACTCCTCATGTTGTCTTCCGTTTCCCATGTGGCTTCTTCTTTAGGTAAATAAGATCGCATAAGACGTCTATTTAGTTCCCTCAGAACTGCTTTGTTCCATTCATCTTAGAGGTCTCATTCTAATTCTCTAGAGGTGTTATCGTAACCTATCTCATATCAAGTACTTGCAACCTTGATACTATGTACTTGATAACGAAATCCATTCCATGTAATCATGACCATAGTAGGCTTATAATTTCCTTTTCATAAAATATGAAAAACTGGGCAGAGATCATTAACACTGGGATATAGACTATCAGCTCTTTTCTGTAAAAATCCTTTCAGTGATCATGTAACTGTTATCCTACGTACGAAATAGCTTCTAAAGGCACCCAGAATAATTCCCATAAGGTACACATACTAAGCTCTTCGTAAGGTGTGTGCTGTTGGGTGCGGCAATTGTCCCGTGGCGTAGGCCGTGTGGGCGTAGGCCATGTGGGCCAAGTCACAGTCGAATGCCGTGGGCGCTTGTGTGCTGAATGCACTATAAGGCTAGGGTATGCGCATCTCCTGTCACCAATTGGTTTTGGGAGAGATGGTAGCGCCTGAGGTCCTACAAGTGGTATCAGAGCGAGGTCACGGGTTCGATTCCCAGCAGGAGCAATTGCTGAGGGGGAGATTGTTGGGTGCAACAATTGTCTCGTGGCGTAGGCCATGTGGGCCAAGTCACAGTCGAATGCCGTGGGCGCTTGTGTGCTGAATGCACTATAAGGCTAGGGTATGCGCATCTCCTGTCACCAATTGGTTTTGGGAGAGATGGTAGCGCCTGAGGTATTGTAGAAATAAGAGGGTTTGAGTGATTTCAAAATAAGAAACGTTGAATATATATACATATATACAAACATATATAAGTGTGTACATGTATGCATGATAACTTGTCATTACTTGCCTTATTTAGCTTATATATTATGTTGCCGTACTAACGAGCCAAGAAGCATTAAAGCTTACATCATATGGCGAACATTTGTTGAGTTTATACTATTTTCAGGTGCCACCATTAATGAACTAAATTAGTTCATTAAGTGAAGTACTTAGTTCAATAAACTAAGTAGTTCATTAAAGGAAGATGCATTTGGAAAAGGCACAAAGGCAACAAGGCTATGGAAGGAAAGTCTTCTCCTCCTCCCCACATTCAATGTCACACGCAACTTATACATATATACTATATTTTCAGATTTTTTTTAAAGGCACATATACATGTATCCCAACGTACTACCGACACGTTATATATCTTACGTACGTACGTTAACGTCACACCACTATACTTAACTCATATTTATGAGTATATTCAAGTCTTATATCATATGATATAAGATATGGTGATGACAAATTAAATACGACACGATAAAGGTTCTAAACCGAAATTTGTCGTATCGGGCGAATACCGAAACTTCGCCAACGTGTCACGTACTTGCCATAAATAAATGGCCAGCCCATATACATCAAAAATTGATGTAAATTTCGTGCACATCACTGAAAATTCAGGCAAAAATACTTTCCATGTTGGCACACACAAATCACCCCACATTTAGGCCAAAATGTGAAGATTCCAATTTTAATTTTGTCACATGTTTATGGTACCACTTTAAATCAGCCAAGAGCTGAAATTGAAAGTATATATTATATATATCATGTATAACATAATATATATATATCATGTGCAAAAGTTGGAATTTAAATTAGAGAAAAATCGGGTAATCGATAAATATCGAAAATTCGGTTTTCTACGCACTTAACATGGAACGTTTTTCTTGAACATCATGTGACACGTATCTAGACACTTTTTACATATAATATACATCTTAAAGTGTTCTAGAAAATTAAATTAAGGGCTGATTGGAATATTACATGTGTGTATTACTAAATGTGCACTATTTTACAAAGTTAGCAAAAATAAATTTCAGCACATGTACAAGCACATTCCAACGTTACTACAGCTGAGATGGAGCACATGTGGAGCCTTGTTGGCATGTTGATTGGTCAAGTATCAATCATACAATGTTGATGAATCAAAGAGAAAAGCTACAAAAGGTAAGTATTCAACTTATACCTCTCTTATGTCACATGCTGAAAATTTCAGCATGTTACACATATGGTGGCCGAATTCTTCATCATTAAGACAAGATATTTTGTCAATTTTTCATTAAAGAATTAATTGAAGGAGTTATGGAAATGATTTAAATATTATGTAAGGTAATTAAGTGTGATATTTTACATATCACACATGCTGAAATTTTTCAGCATGTGTGAAGGGTGTGCTGGCCGAATTTTGGCCCTCATTGTGTCCAAGTTCATTCTTCATTTGTTAGCAAGACTTACCTTATATAATTGATTTATTTTTATGACAAAAATTCAAAGGAAAATGGCAAATAATCTGAATTTATCCCATGTTGTAAATGCTGAAAATTTCAGCATTGAAAAAAGATGTTGGCCAATTTTTTTGAGGAGGAAAGGAGATATTTTCTTGTCTTGAAATTTATGAGAGAATTTGAGAATTATGGTATGACTTAATGATTGATTTTTTGGCAAATATTTAGTGATTATTTCAGATTTTCCATGTCATCAAATGATGACAACTTTGAGCCAATCAAGAGGTGCCAAGTAAGCAATGACTAAATGATGGTCCAATGGAGTGATGCCAAGTAAGCAAAGCATTGTCACCATGATGTCTTACACTCTCTCAAGCACTTAAAAGGAAATTTTCAAGAGGGGGAGAGGCATAGGAGGGGACGGCTGGTTCCTATAAGGAAGAGAAGAGAAGAATAAACAAAAACAACACCAAGAATTGCATTCAAAAGTGATCAAAGTGCCAAGCCGCTTTTCTCCTACACTTTCTTTCTCTCTTTTCTTGTAAAGCCTATTGTTTTCATATTCTTTCAATCTTGAATAGGCTTGAGATAAACCACCATTCATACATCTTTGTAAAAGATTGATCAAGGTGTGATCAATCTTCATTCTTGCGAGGTGGTGGTGTTCGTGACAATTGTATTCACGTACAAGGTTTGTAAAGGGTTGGAGTTGGTGTGTAACTCCATCAACCCTGTGGTAAGGTGTTTTTGAGTTGTGTGATTAGTGTGAACCAAGGAAGGTGTTCCTTGAAGACTGGAGTAGGTTGTTGATAACCGAACCAGTATAAAATTCTTGGTGTCATTTACTTTCAGCACTGATTTTCTGTTTCAGCATTGTTTACTGTTTTAATCACGTTCGTAAAAATAGTTAACGAATTTCAAAAATCACGAAACTTTCATAAAATATAACCACACGTTCTAGGGTTCTTTTGGCATAAGTTTCAACCCTTTTGGACAAGTATAAGTCATTCAAACGTCCAAAGTTCTGAGACTAGTGCAGTCTGATTTTCAGGCTTGCAAAGGTTGAGACTTTGATCGTATTTGACTAACTTCCCAAAAGAATTTTTTCAAAACTGTTTAAACCCATTTAAATATAACATATAAGGGGTTAGTGGCTAAGTTTTCAGATCATTTGGACGTTCACACAAATAGGAATTAATTTTTCAAAACCATCTACCGTTTCTGGCAGATTTGCACAATCTGAGTACCAACGGTTTTTTGAAGAGGTTAAAGGTTGAATTTTGATTTGAAATTTTTAGGGGACCCTCATAACATCTGAGGCTAAGTTCTCTCAAAATTTCATAATTTTTGGAGACCTCTAACCTAGTTTTAAAAACGTTTTAAAACTGGTCCTGAAAACAGAATCAGTTTTCAGAACTTGAATTGTTCAAGTTTAAAGAAATTTTAAAAAGCACACTTTCCGCACCATCTATTCAACCCCCCCTTCTAGTGGTGCCTTGCAGATCCTACAATTGGTATCAGAGCGTAGGAACACTCACAACAAAAGGATCCAACGATCTTAGTGAGATGGCAACCACTAGCCATGAAACCGAGGAAAAAGGTATGTCAAGCCAAATGCCTCCACTATTCGAAAATGAGGTAAATTCTGATTCTGACTCGGATTCTGAACTATCTTATGATGATTTATATGTTGAATATCTTGAATTACATAAATTTACTAAGACTCTCGCAAAAGAAAACAAACGTTTAATTGAAGACAAGAAACTGTTAGAATCCTCTAACGAGAATCTTGTCGCTCAATTAAGCGATTCAAAGAAAGAGTCTTCATGTGTCATCACTGCATTAAAAACTGAGATCTCATCATTAACTTCTCAAAATAATGAAATGAAATCCGAGATTTCAAATTTGAAACCAAGGAATACAGACTTAGAGAAAATGATGAAACAATTCGATACAGGGTCAAACATGCTGCATCGCATCATATTATCACAAAAGCATGACAGTGACAAAACTGGATTGGGATACGTTGATACTAACGAAGTATCAACCAAACCAACCAAGTTTGTTGTGTCTAAGAAAGTAGACACCCCTAAGCATCAAGTGGCATCTAAGATGACGCAAAAAGCACCCCTTTCCACACGCCCCACTCCCTCATATCATGTGAAATATAACGTTGTACCATATTGATATGAGAAGAAAAGAACAATGCATACACGAAAGACATATCATCCACGCACTACGCACACACACACAAGGACATATCACAAACGTCCTTTATATAATGAGTATAGAGGAGTCCTTGGGCAAAGACCCAAAGTACATGCACCACATGTACTATATCGCACCTTCATCTACATTCTTGCCATTTGATAGACCGAGAAGGATCACCCAAGTATGGGTACCGAAAGGTACCTTTACCAAAAGGTGATTAACTAACTCGAAAGGACCCAAAATTAAAAGGGTACCTAAATCACCTTTTCACATTGCAGGGAGACCACTCATCAAAAGACACATCAATAAAGTGGTTCCTTGACAGCGGTTGCTCGAGGCACATGACGGGTGACCCGAGCCTGTTCTCTAAATTAAAGAAGGTCACAAAAGGCGGATCCGTGACCTTTGGAGACAACAATGAAGGCAAGATCATTGGAAAAGGTACGATTGGCAATCCAAATACACTTCAAATCTCCAACGTGTTTTTGGTAAGCAACTTATCTTACAATCTTCTTAGTATTTCTCAATTTGTTGACAATGGTTTCAATGTGTGTTTTACTCACCCTTATTGCAATACAATAAATAAAAATGGAGAAACCGTTTTAAAAGGAAAACGTGAAGGAAATATTTCACACTATCTATGGATGATGTAGTAGACGCTAAAGTTAAATGTTTTATGTCAAATGAACCCAATGTGAATTTGTGGCATAGACGTTTAGGACACATAGGTATTTCTACACTAGAAAAATTGCAACGAAAGAACCTAGTACGGGGATTGCCTACGCTTGATTTAGACAACTTTCAGTTGTGTGAATCTTGCATAAAGGGCAAACAAACACGTGAGTCACTTAAGCCTAAAAATGAGATAAGCACGACTAGAATACTAGAACTATTGCATATCGATTTGTTTGGTCCTAGTCGCACTACAAGCCTTGGTGGGCGTCACTATGCATGTGTGATTGTTGATGACTTTTCTCGCTATACTTGGACTTTATTTCTTGCACATAAGGACGATAGCGCCGTAGAAATCGCTAAATTAATTAAACAACTTGAAAATCAATACGGCGTAAATGTGAAAAGAATAAGAAGCGATAGAGGCGGTGAATTTAAAAATAAAGAGATGATTTCGTTTTGTGAAGAAAAAGGAATTAAACATGAGTTTTCGCCACCTAGAACTCCACAATTAAATGGAGTAGTAGAAAGAAAGAATCGCACACTACAAGAAATTGCTAGAACCATGCTTTGCGAAAATAAATTGCCTAGATTTCTGTGGGCGGAAGCCGTAAATTGTGCATGCTACATTGTAAATCGCCTATCTATAAGAAGGAAAATAAACAAGACGCCTTACGAAATTTTGAATGATCGCATGCCTAAGATAGATTATTTTCGTGTGTTTGGATGCAAATGCTTTGTCTTGAATACAAAAGATAACTTAGATAAATTTGAGTCCAAATCAATTGAGTGCATTTTTATTGGTATTCCATAAATTCAAAAGCATATAGATGTTATGATCCTCTCACTAGACAAATCATAGAATCTATTCATGTTAAATTCAATGAATTTGAAGAGATTGATAAAGATAAGGAATATGACGATGATTTTGAATTGAAACCCGTTTTGGATGAAGATAATGATTCTTTTGATATGCATGAGATGAATGAGACACTAGAAATGCATGATCATATAGATATGCATGATAACTTAGAAAATAATCAACCAAGATGGCATAGAGATCACCCACAAGATCTCATCATAGGCGACATTACTCACGGTGTGCGACCACGTAGAAGAATCACTTCGGACGAAATAAATGAATTTCATGCTATGATTTCTGAAATTGAGCCCAAAAATGTGCATGATGCTTTGAATGATTCATCTTGGATTGATGCTATGCATGACGAACTTAATCAATTCGTTAGAAATGATGTATGGGATTTCGTGCCACGACCACAAGATAAGACAATAATAGGCACAAAGTGGGTATTTAGGAATAAAATGAATGAAGAAGGAAAGGTCGTTAGAAATAAAGCAAGACTCGTAGCTCAAGGATATAATCAAGAAGAAGGAATAGACTACGATGAAACATTTGCACCCGTAGCACGTTTAGAAGCTATACGACTCGTACTTGCTATTGCTTGCATGAAAGATTTTAAATTGTATCAAATGGACGTCAAAAGTGCTTTTCTAAACAGATTCATACAAGAAGAAGTATACGTGAAGCAACCACCCGGTTTTGAAGATTTGAAACATCCAGATCACGTGTACAAACTAAAGAAACTATATGGCCTAAAGCAAGCGCCGAGAGCATGGTATGATCGTTTTGCTACTTTCCTTTTAGAAAATAATTTTAAACGTGGTACTATAGATAGTACGCTATTTTTGAAACAAGAAAAATCAGATTTACTTATTATTCAAATCTACGTAGATGACATTATTTTCGGTTCTACCTCACATAGACTCGTTAAAGATTTTGAAAATTGTATGAAAGCTGAATTTGAAATGTCTATGGTTGGTGAACTTAATTATTTTCTTGGCTTGCAGATTAAGCAAACGAATAAAGGAATTCATATAAGCCAAAAATTTGAAACCATCCCCCACGCCTATGAGTGTTACTACTAAATTAGACAAAGAAGAACATGGTAAAGACGTTGATAATGGATTATATCGATCTATGATAGGTTCTTTACTATATTTAACTGCTAGTAGGCCTGACATCATGTTTAGTGTATGCATGTGTGCTCGTTTTCAAAGTCAACCTTAGGTGTCACACTTAAATGCGGTAAAAAGAATATTCCATTATCTTAAGCACACGCCCACCTTAGGTATTTGGTATGATAAGGATTCTACATTTGACTTACATGCTTACACTGATGCAGATTATGGTGGCTGCAAGATAGATATAAAAAGCACGAGCGGAACTTGCCAATTTAGGAAATTCCCTTATTTCATGGTTTTCCAAAAAGCAAGCAAGTGTTGCTTTGTCCACTACGGAGGCTGAGTACATGGCTCTTAGCCTCTGTTGCACACAGTTGTTGTGGATAAAACAACAACTTTCGGACTTTGGAATCATCGTAAATAGGATTCCTATATATTGTGATAGTATGAGTGCAATAAATTTGTCTAAGAACCCCGTATTACACTCTAAGGCTAAGCATATAGAAGTTCGCTATCATTTTCTTCGTGATCACGTTAACAATGGTAATATTGTCATAGATCACGTACGCACAGAATCACAAGTAGCGGATATACTTACAAAGGCCTTAAATCAAGCCACATTTGAATCTCTTCGTCCTAAATTAGGCATGATTCCTGTTGATGTGATTTAATGCGATATTATTTGATTTACTTTCCTTTTTGACAGGAATCTTTTGATTAACTTTCCAAAATAAAGGGGGAGAGAGAAGCATGATTTAAGGAGGAGAGAGAGAACTGATTGGTCGGAGAGAGAGAACTGACTGGTCACTGATTGATCCTAATTGCATGAATCAAGGGGGAGCCGGGTTTGAAATTCGAAATTCAAATTTCAAATCTGTGCATAATTCAAGGGGGAGAGATAGCACTTAAATCATGTACACTAGTTATTTTGAAAATCATCATATATATACTATATTTTCAGATTTTTTTTAAAGGCACATACACATGTATCCCAACGTACTACCGACACGTTATATATCTTACGTACGTACGTTAACGTCACACCACTATACTTAACTCATATTTATGAGTATATTCAGGTCTTATATCATATGATATAAGATATCGTGATGACAAATTAAATACGACACGATAAAAGGTTCTAAACCGAAATTTGTCGTATCGGGCGAATACCGAAACTTCGCCAACGTGTCACGTACTTGCCATAAATAAATGGCCAGCCCATATACATCAAAAATTGATGTAAATTTCGTGCACATCACTGAAAATTCAGGCAAAAATACTTTCCATGTTGGCACACACAAATCACCCCACATTTAGGCCAAAATGTGAAGATTCCAATTTTAATTTTGTCACATGTTTATGGTACCACTTTAAATCAGCCAAGAGCTGAAATTTAAAGTATATATTGTATATATTATGTATAACATAATATATATATATCATGTGCAAAAGTTGGAATTTAAATTAGAGAAAAATCGGGTAATCGATAAATATCGAAAATTCGGTTTTTTTTTCACTTAACATGGAACGCTTTTTTTGAACATCATGTGACACGTATCTAGACACTTTTTACATATAATATACATATTAAAGATGTTGTACCACATGATCATGTAAGTGAAAAACTATGGATATGAGACGGAATGAAAACGGAAATTTCTTTTAGCGCATGTTACTTAAGTTCTTTTAAGTCTCTTACTAATTCTTATTAAGGTGATACCAAGCCCAAATTAAATAAGGGAAACTTTAAGAGAGCACATGAGAGATAGGGTTACATGGGCCATACATATTAACATATATGTGTGCACGTGTATGTGTGATATGTATGCATACATATGCTAATTTGAATACAATAAAATAGGTGAAAAATATTACATGAACTAAAGTTACAAGAAATACCAATTGGCCAAGAAGCCTAAATTCGGCCTATACATGGAGACTCTAGGAATTTCTAGCCAATTTTATTGGTTAAGATAATAAGATAAGTAATTACTAGACAAAGAATAAATAGAAATAAAAATGATACATGCACTTAAGGAACTAATTAAGACACCTCAATTAAGGAAAAAGTAGTGTGGTTGAGGTCATAAAGACCCCAACCAAGGCCGACACCTCTTGTCTAGGCATGGAGGAATTTTAAATGTTTACATGATTACTATTCTCTAACCAAGGTTGATGTAACCATGGTAAACTAAAGTAACCTTGGTTAAAGCAAAAAGTAACTATGGTTGAGCAAAGTAATCAAGGTTAAGCTAGATTAACCTTGGTTAAGTTACAAGGAAGCCCTAATCTCCCCAATTCCCTCCAAAGAAACCGTCCCCCCTAAGCCTCCAAACATAGCTCAATTCAACTCATTCTAGAAGCATCTCTCTCATATTGCAAGACCAAGAACACTTAGCAAAATCTCCACCTTTCCTCATCAAGAGATTTCGGCCCTTCCATCTTGAGGGCTAGGACTTCAAGTTCACTTCAAGACCTCAAGGAGACATCTAGGTATGTGTTGTTCCTAATCTCCTTAAGAGAATTCTCACTTTTAAGAGAATGAAACTCACATGCATTCTCTTGTTTTATGCTAAAACCGTGGGTTCAAGGTGGAGATAGGGGAAGGCTACCAACTTTCTTAGGAGGAGATACATTGAGGTGCTTGAACCTCCATTTCAAGACTATTTGGTAAGATGCTCTAACTTTAAAGATGACTTAGTTCTTCCATTTGAATAAAGAACTAACCTTTTTACTTCACTCCCTCAAAACCGTGTACTCAAGGTGAAAAGGGTGAAGGATCTCACCACATCTCACTTCCTAACCAAACAAAGGCAAAAGCTTTAGTTGAAGAGGCAAGTATACTTTAATTCCTTGTAATATATGTGAAAATGTGCATGCATGAATGTCTAGAAGACTAGGTTATGACTTTAGTGAAAATATGTCTAAGTTGCTACTCTTTATGTTTTGAAATTGTTAAATTAGGGGACTGTTTTGTGGGAGAATGAATAGCTCATGTGAATGACTTTTGCATGTTAAAGAGGAGACTTGAAATTGTATAGGAGAGTCTTATTAAGTCTATTGAATGGTCATTAACTTGGACTATAGGCTAAAGAACAAAAATTAGGGAAGAAAAGATGTTTCTATGCATGTTGACTGAAAACAGAATTCTGGACAGATTGTATGCCTAATTGATGGACATAGTTAAGGACCTTGTAACCGTTGGATTGAGCTTATTTTTGGTGTGGTCATAGCTTATTATGTCTAGTTTATTGTGGCTTTGGAATTTCTGGAAAATCATTTGTGGATTGGTCAGAAATAAAATTTTAGTACCAGTGGGTCAAAACAGTTTCTGGACGTACCACTTTAGGAAGAAAAATTATTTAAGTATCTTAAACATCTTGGATTGACCTGAAATTTTTACAGGAAGTACGTAAGACATAGAGCTAAGTTTCCATGTAAAGAAATTGATCTTTCTCTATTGATCTTGATGGTAAACTATTGAGGGGAAGTTGGTGTAATATTCTGGAAAAACAGGACAGATTGACCCTATGTGCTTATATTTGTATCATACTTATTTTGACTTGTTTTGGTGAATGGGTATCTGAATATTATTCGTAGAGGAAACAGGGAAGATTTCCAGGTACTTAAGTGAGCCCCATAATGAGTCTATGGAAAGAGACAAGGTAAGGAATGGAGTCAAGGGTACCGCAGAATTTCTGTTGCACCCATGTTGGGAGTTAATTTTTATAGAGGCACTTACACTTGTCAAGAGTTCATGAAATTTGTACAGAATATAGTCAAGATCATATGGTGCATGTCCATGTTTTTAATTTCTGGAAAATGGGCTCAAAAGATTGATTTTAAGGCCGGACCATACAGGACATATTGCTGAATTTTTCCAGCTCATGCAGAAAGTTGTGTGTGATATCACAAGTGTCTTATATCATGTTGCATCTCATGCATTTGCATTGGCATGCTCATATGTTTCACGCCCATGATTTTGATGATGTTTTATAAGTTTTGAAAGAATTCCGTCCCTTCTGGCCAGCTTAACCCGCTACAGATCCGGGGTTAATTGATCTGAAGATTATAAGAACCGACCCAGGCCCGGTATAATAGGTCTGAAGATGATCATGATTATAAGAACCGATCCAGACCCGGTATAATAGGTCTGACGAGCCATAAGAACCGTACCAGGTCCGGTATAATAGACCTGAACGTGAACATGTTATAAGAACCGAGTCATGCCCGGTATAATAGGCTGACACTCCTTCTCGTTTTATGATGATTACGATTTGAAAGAAAGAAAGAAAGAACAAGTATTTTATGAGCATGTTTTTCATTGAAATCTCATTGCATTCACATTTTCATACACAGTATGCATGACGTTCATTCATGAAAATAAGAAGTTAACTATAGTACGTAGCATCTAAATTAAGTGATGACATTCAGACTTTGACTCAGTGTTGAGATGACTTTAAGTATGATGTTCCGAAAAGGTGTTGTCAGGTATGATTTAACTTAAGGATTTGGGGTTTGATTCTTGTATGCCATTTTCTCTTTATTGCATGGAGTTATTGTATACTTGCTGGCGAGTTGTCGCTCACCCATTTATTTTTCCCCAGAGCCAGGAAAGGAAGTCGAGTGGATTGAGGATGAGCCCCGAGTGCCATACCCTTAGGCTATTGACGCCGCTGATAAGGAAATGAAGAAGGAAATTTTTGATGAACCTTTGGGATGTATGGGACATAGCTATTTCTGTTTCTCCTTCGGGTTATGTTGGTCTAATTTCATGGACTAGTTACTATCGGATCAGTTTGTATAATTTTGCTATGTATTCGCGATTTGACGCTTTCGGATTAAGGTTCAAATTCTGCCGTATTTTATCAACCTGTTAAGATCGCGACTTTGTAATTCATGTTTGTTCATGGATTTTACGAGTTAAGTATCGACGCTTTGTATTTTTCCGGAAGGGAAAGTACGGCGGGCGCACCGTACGAGGGTAGCCGAGTACGGGGCGCTACAGGTGGTATCAGAGCCCAGGCTCTAGATTCGGGCAGAACATAGAAGCTAAGTTACGATCTTAGAAATCTAAGAATTGATCTTAGACTTAAGTCATGACCTTAGAAGAGAGGTAACCTTAACTTAGACAACTTAGACTGGAAATAGGGCCCTAGTTGACCCGCCAGCTTGACATGCCATATATACATTATCTCTTTTCCTGCTTTGAAAATTCTTTTCCAAGCATGTCTAAATTCAGTCAGTTATTTCAATTTATATAAATATATATCTTTCTGCTCCGTATACAGATGGTTCGGACTCGCGGTCGTGGTAGGCCTCGCAGAGATGCTACCCAAACCCTCCACAACCTCAAGATCCAGTTCCTCCGCCTCCTCCTCCACCGCAAAATGAGAATCCCCACCAGTTCAAGGAAATCCTCTTCCGCAAGTACCACTTATTATTCCAGATTTCCAAGCATTCTGTCAGACTGTAACACAATTGGTCAAGGAATGATTCAACAAGTTGCCCCTCCTCCCCCTTATGAACCAATAAGAGATGCGCAGTATTACTTTGAGAAGCTTAAGCGAGCGAATGTACCACCTTTTGAAGGCAAGTCTGACCCTGATATGGCTGAAAAGTGGTTAGATGAGGTAGAGAACTGCTTTGAATTGAATGGAGCCCCCGACCATATGAAAACCCAAGCTGTGAGACCCTTCCTCCTTGGTGAGGCAAACCAGTGGTGGAAGGCTAAACTGCAACCCTTGCCCCGACCGATTCCATGGGAAAGATTCATCCAGGAGTTCAATAAGTTCTATTTTCCCCCTTCCGTTAAGATGCAAAAGAGACATGATTTTGAAATGTTGAAGCAAGAGCCTGGTATGACGGTGTCTGAGTATGTGAGCAAGTTTCTGGCCTTGGGTAGATTTTCTCCGGCTGTGATGAATGATGAGGAATCTAAGATGGTAAAGTTTGAGAGTGGGTTGAATCCAGAATTCGTACTTGGTTGGTGAATGTTATCTCTGCGGATTTGAGGCGCTTGTTGATGCATGCTATCGGATAGAAAAGGATATCATTCGCCGCGATGCGACAGTGGGTCAGAAAAGAGGAAGGGACAATTCTGGTGAAAAGAGAGCAAGGAAAATGACTAAGCAAAATTTTCATGGGAAGCAAGGTAGACAACAGAATCAGAATCGTGGACAACGCCGGGGGCAGAATCAGGGTAATCAAAGAGGTAATCAAGAGAATCAAGGACAGCAGCAGCAGGCCATTCCCACGTGCCCCCATTGTAAGAAGAATCATTTGGGCGAGTGTTATGTACAAGCTGGTAAGTGCTTTGGTTGCGGCAAGACTGGTCACATAATCAGGGATTGCCCTGATAAGGGAGCTGCTTGTGCTGGATGTGGCAAGACTGGACATATTCTGAGAGATTGTCGTGAGCGTGGTGGCCAGCAGCAAAGGAACCAACGTCAGCGCTCGAATGCGCGTGTGCACTTGATGACTGATGCTGCAGTTGAGGAAGCTGGAGACGTCGTGGCGGGTATGATTTAAAATTATGCAATGTCAATTTGATAAATATTATATTGCTACGTAGTTAAAGCTTTGTATGATTCAGGCGCCATTCTTGTATGTTGTATACCCGCAAATGCCTTGTTTGATAGTGGCGCCAGCCACTCCTTTATATCTAAGAAATTTGCTAAGGAAATAGACCGTGATCCCATCCGGCTTAAACCACCTTATCGGATCCAAGCCGCTGGTGATCAAGTGCTTACGTCTCACTTTCTGTATAAGAATTGCGCAATCGAGCTCGATGATCATCGATTCGCGGCTGACCTGATTCCGATTACGATGAGTGACTTTGACATTATTCTTGGTATGGACTGGTTGTCTAAGAACCATGCCCATATTGACTGCAATCAGAAGAGAGTCACTTTCAGAGTTCCGGAGCAAGAGGAAGTATCATTTCAAGGGGGTACTAAGTTGAAGAAGTCAGAATGTTTTTGTGAATATGGCTCGGGCTCGCCAAGCGTTGCAAAAAGGAGGTCAAGGATATCTCGTTTATACTCTTAGTACCGAGCAGACAGCGGTAGACATTCTACAAGTTCCAGTAGTTCAAGAGTTCTGGATGTCTTTCCAGAAGAACTACCAGGACTTCCTCCTGATCGAGAAATTTCCTTTGAAATAAATCTCATCCCCGGAGCTGAACCCATTTCTAAAGCTCCTTACCGCATGGCACCCGCTGAGCTGAAAGAACTAAAAGAACAATTACACGAGTTATTGGAAAAGAAACTGATCCGTCCAAGTGTGTCACCGTGGGGTGCCCCGGTTTTATTTGTAAAGAAAAGGATGGAGGTATGCGACTGTGCATTGATTATCGGGAACTCAACAAGATCACCGTAAAGAATAAGTATCCGTTACCACGGATCGACGATCTGTTTGACCAGCTTCGGGTCAGTAATTACTAAGCCTTATCTCAATATAATAATTCTGAATGATCTCTAAAGTATTCTAATGCAGGGAGCTCGGGTGTTTAGCAAAGTGGACCTGAGATCGGGATATTTTCAATTGAAGATAAGAACTGAGGATATTCCTAAGACGGCATTCAGGACAAGATATGGACATTACGAATTCTCGTAATGCCTTTTGGATTGACCAACGCCCCCGCAGCGTTTATGGATCTCATGAATCGGGTGTTTCGGGACCAATTGGACAAGTATGTGGTAGTTTTTATTGACGATATCCTGATTTATTCACCCGATGAGGAAACTCATACAGTTCACCTGAGGGAAATACTCGGCATTCTCAGAAAACATCAGCTCTATGCAAAATTCAGTAAATGCGAGTTTTGGTTGCATAGTGTGTCATTTCTGGGCCATGTTATCACTGAAAATGGGATTTCGGTTGATCCCAGAAAGATTGAGCAATTACTGAGTGGCCAAGGCCGACCAATGTCACGGAAGTACGGAGTTTTCTCGGACTTGCCGGTTATTACCGCAAGTTTGTGGAAGGATTTTCAAGGATTGCTATGCCACTCACTAGACTGACTCAGAAGAAGACGAAATTTTTATGGAGTGAGGATTGTGAAAGTAGCTTTTCTGAGCTAAAATCAAGGTTGACATCCGCACCCGTTTTGGCTCAACCCAACTCAGGAGAACCATTCGTGATCTACAGTGATGCTTCCAAGAATGGATTGGGTTGTGTTCTTATGCAGAATGGACGAGTGATTGCGTATGCATCTCGCCAGCTTAAGCCGTTTGAGCGGAATTATCCAGTACATGACCTTGAGCTTGCAGCAGTCGTGTTTGCCCTAAAAATTTGGCGACACTATCTGTATGGTGAGAGGTGTGAAATCTTCACGGATCATAAAAGCCTGAAATATCTCTTCACTCAAAAGGAGCTTAATATGCGCCAACGACGATGGCTTGAGTTGATTAAGGATTATGACATCTCCATTCAGTATCACCCAGGCAAAGCGAATAAGGTTGCTGATGCTTTGAGTCGTAAGACGAGTCATCCCCGTCAACCACCTCTACAGCGTGATATGGAAGAGTTCGGTCTAGAGGAAGTAGATTCGATTTCCAATGTGCTTGCAAAGTTAGTCATGGTTCCTTCTTTGATCGACAGAATTAAGGAGACTCAAGTTAAGGATGATGCGTTAATGAAAGTTAAGAGCAAAGTGAAGGAGGAATCATCTGACGATTTCGAAATCCGTACTGACGGCAGCTTGTGGTTTAGAGGCCGATTGTGTG
This sequence comes from Eustoma russellianum, assembly GCA_036186865.1. Taxonomy (NCBI): domain Eukaryota; kingdom Viridiplantae; phylum Streptophyta; class Magnoliopsida; order Gentianales; family Gentianaceae; genus Eustoma; species Eustoma russellianum. The sequence goes on along the minus strand of AP025044.1, from coordinate 15,448,559 downwards.
TGCCTAAGGACGACGTGATAAGGAGTGAAGTACTTCAGGAAGCCCATAATTCTCGCTTGTCTATCCACCCAGGAGCAAATAAGATGTATCATGACTTGAAGCAAAAGTTCTGGTGGCCAGGAATGAAGAAGCAGATAGCCGAGTTTGTTGAGAAGTGTCTTGTATCAGAAAGTCAAGCAGAACATCAAAGGCCAGCTGGATTATTGCAACCACTTGAAGTACCCGAATGGAAGTGGGATCACATCGCTATGGATTTTGTGACAGATCTACCTAAGACAAGAAGTGGGTATGATACTATTTGGGTTGTTGTGGACCGCCTGACAAAGAGTGCTCATTTCCTGCCAATGTCGATTAGAGCACCCATGGAAAAATTGGCTTCGATGTATGTGGATCAGATTGTATGTTTGCATGGGGTTCCTATGAGCATAGTTTGCGACCGAGACCCTCGCTTCACCTCTAGATTTTGGACGGCATTCCAGAAAGCGATGGGTACGGAAGTTCGCATGAGTTCGGCTTTCCATCCCCAGACCGACGGTCAATCAGAAAGAACAATACAAACATTGGAAGACATGTTGCGTGCCTGTGTGTTGGACTTTGGTGGTAGCTGGGACAAGAGTTTGAAGTTGGTAGAGTTTTCATACAACAACAGCTACCACAGATCAATTGGGATGGCTCCTTATGAAGCCCTTTATGGAAGAAAATGCCGATCGCCATTGTATTGGGACGAGATTGGAGATAAGATTTTCACAGGACCTGACTTGGTGGAGCAAACCAAAGAAAGGGTTATGATCGTAAGACAGAGATTGAAGGCAGCGCAGGACCGAAGCAAGGCGTGGGCCGACGTGAGGCGTCGACCACTTGAGTTTCAAGTAGGGGATAAGGTATTCTTGAAGGTATCACCCTCGAAAGGAGTAAAGCGGTTCGGAATGAAAGGAAAGCTCAGTCCTAGATTTGTTGGACCATTTGAGATCTTGGAAAGGATTGGAGAGGTTGCCTACAGACTTGCACTACCACCGTCGTTGTCTCAATTACACGACGTGTTTCATATATCTCAATTGCGTAAGTATGTGCACGATTCGAGCCATATTATGGATGAACCACCCTTGAGGGTTGAAGCTGACATATCATATGTTGAGGAACCCGAAAGGATAATTGGTAGAGAGGTGAAGGCATTGAGAAATAAGTCTATTCCTATGGTCAAGGTGCAATGGAAGAACCATACAGTTGACGAGGCCACTTGGGAGTTAGAGGAAGGCATGAAGCAAAAGTACCCACATCTCTTTGACAATTCATAAGTTTCGGGGACGAAACTTCATTGAAGGGGGGAAGGATGTTGTACCCACATGATCATGTAAGTGAAAAACTATGGATATGAGACGGAATGAAAACGGAAATTTCTTTTAGCGCATGTTACTTAAGTTCTTTTAAGTCTCTTTACTTAATTCTTATTAAGGTGATACCAAGCCCAAATTAAATAAGGGAAACTTTAAGAGAAGCACATGAGAGATAGGGTTACATGGGCCATACATATTAACATATATGTGTGCACGTGTATGTGTGATATGTATGCATACATATGCTAATTTTAGAATACAATAAAATAGGTGAAACATATATTACATGAACTAAAGTTACAAGAAATACCAATTGGCCAAGAAGCCTAAATTCGGCCTATACATGGAGACTCTAGGAATTTCTAGCCAATTTTATTGGTTAAGATAATAAGATAAGTAATTACTAGACAAAGAATAAATAGAAATAAAAATGATACATGCACTTAAGGAACTAATTAAGACACCTCAATTAAGGAAAAAGTAGTGTGGTTGAGGTCATAAAGACCCCAACCAAGGCCGACACCTTCTTGTCTAGGCATGGAGGAATTTTAAATGTTTACATGATTACTATTCTCTAACCAAGGTTGATGTAACCATGGTAAACTAAAGTAACCTTGGTTAAAGCAAAAAGTAACTATGGTTGAGCAAAGTAATCAAGGTTAAGCTAGATTAACCTTGGTTAAGTTACAAGGAAGCCCTAATCTCCCCAATTCCCTCCAAAACCGTCCCCCCTAAGCCTCCAAACATAGCTCAATTCAACTCATTCTAGAAGCATCTCTCTCATATTGCAAGACCAAGAACACTTAGCAAAATCTCCACCTTTCCTCATCAAGAGATTTCGGCCCTTCCATCTTGAGGGCTAGGACTTCAAGTTCACTTCAAGACCTCAAGGAGACATCTAGGTATGTGTTGTTCCTAATCTCCTTAAGAGAATTCTCACTTTTAAGAGAATGAAACTCACATGCATTCTCTTGTTTTATGCTAAAACCGTGGGTTCAAGGTGGGATAGGGGAAGGCTACCAACTTTCTTAGGAGGAGATACATTGAGGTGCTTGAACCTCCATTTCAAGACTATTTGGTAAGATGCTCTAACTTTAAAGATGACTTAGTTCTCCATTTGAATAAAGAACTAACCTTTTTACTTCACTCCCTCAAAACCGTGTACTCAAGGTGAAAAGGGTGAAGGATCTCACCACATCTCACTTCCTAACCAAACAAAGGCAAAAGCTTTAGTTGAAGAGGCAAGTATACTTTAATTCCTTGTAATATATGTGAAAATGTGCATGCATGAATGTCTAGAAGACTAGGTTATGACTTTAGTGAAAATATGTCTAAGTTGCTACTCTTTATGTTTTGAAATTGTTAAATTAGGGGACTGTTTTGTGGGAGAATGAATAGCTCATGTGAATGACTTTTGCATGTTAAAGAGGAGACTTGAAATTGTATAGGAGAGTCTTATTAAGTCTATTGAATGGTCATTAACTTGGACTATAGGCTAAAGAACAAAAATTAGGGAAGAAAAGATGTTTCTATGCATGTTGACTGAAAACAGAATTCTGGACAGATTGTATGCCTAATTGATGGACATAGTTAAGGACCTTGTAACCGTTGGATTGAGCTTATTTTTGGTGTGGTCATAGCTTATTATGTCTAGTTTATTGTGGCTTTGGAATTTCTGGAAAATCATTTGTGGATTGGTCAGAAATAAAATTTTAGTACCAGTGGGTCAAAACAGTTTCTGGACGTACCACTTTAGGAAGAAAAATTATTTAAGTATCTTAAACATCTTGGATTGACCTGAAATTTTTACAGGAAGTACGTAAGACATAGAGCTAAGTTTCCATGTAAAGAAATTGATCTTCTCTATTGATCTTGATGGTAAACTATTGAGGGGAAGTTGGTGTAATATTCTGGAAAAACAGGACAGATTGACCCTATGTGCTTATATGAATTGTATCACTTATTTTGACTTGTTTTGGTGAATGGGTATCTGAATATTATTCGTAGAGGAAACAGGGAAGATTTCCAGGTACTAAGTGAGCCCCATAATGAGTCTATGGAAAGAGACAAGGTAAGGAATGGAGTCAAGGGTACCGCAGAATTTCTGTTGCACCCATGTTGGGAGTTAATTTTTAGAGGCACTTACACTTGTCAAGAGTTCATGAAATTTGTACAGAATATAGTCAAGATCATATGGTGCATGTCCATGTTTTTAATTTCTGGAAAATGGGCTCAAAAGATTGATTTTAAGGCCGGACCATACAGGACATATTGCTGAATTTTTCCAGCTCATGCAGAAAGTTGTGTGTGATATCACAAGTGTCTTATATCATGTTGCATCTCATGCATTTGCATTGGCATGCTCATATGTTTCACGCCCATGATTTTGATGATGTTTTATATAAAGTTTGAAAGAATTCCGTCCCTTCTGGCCAGCTTAACCCGCACAGATCCGGGGTTAATTGATCTGAAGATATAAGAACCGACCCAGGCCCGGTATAATAGGTCTGAAGATGATCATGATTATAAGAACCGATCCAGACCCGGTATAATAGGTCTGACGAGCCATAAGAACCGTACCAGGTCCGGTATAATAGACCTGAACGTGAACATGTTATAAGAACCGAGTCATGCCCGGTATAATAGGCTGACACTCCTTCTCGTTTTATGATGATTACGATTTGAAAGAAAGAAAGAAAGAACAAGTATTTTATGAGCATGTTTTTCATTGAAATCTCATTGCATTCACATTTTCATACACAGTATGCATGACGTTCATTCATGAAAATAAGAAGTTAACTATAGTACGTAGCATCTAAATTAAGTGATGACATTCAGACTTTGACTCAGTGTTGAGATGACTTTAAGTATGATGTTCCGAAAAGGTGTTGTCAGGTATGATTTAACTTAAGGATTTGGGGTTTGATTCTTGTATGCCATTTTCTCTTTATTGCATGGAGTTATTGTATACTTGCTGGCGAGTTGTCGCTCACCCATTTATTTTTCCCCAGAGCCAGGAAAGGAAGTCGAGTGGATTGAGGATGAGCCCCGAGTGCCATACCCTTAGGCTATTGACGCCGCTGATAAGGAAATGAAGAAGGAAATTTTTGATGAACCTTCGGGATGTATGGGACATAGCTATTTCTGTTTCTCCTTCGGGTTATGTTGGTCTAATTTCATGGACTAGTTACTATCGGATCAGTTTGTATAATTTTGCTATGTATTCGCGATTTGACGCTTTCGGATTAAGGTTCAAATTCTGCCGTATTTTATCAACCTGTTAAGATCGCGACTTGTAATTCATGTTTGTTCGTGGATTTTACGAGTTAAGTATCGACGCTTTGTATTTTTTCGGAAGGGAAAGTACGGCGGGCGCACCGTACAAGGGTAGCCGAGTACGGGGCGCTACAAAAGTGTTCTAGAAAATTAAATTAAGGGCTGATTGAAATATTACATGTGTGTATTACTAAATGTGCACTGTTTTACAAAGTTAGCAAAAATAAATTTCAGCACATGTACAAGCACATTCCAACGTTACTACAGCTGAGATGGAGCACATGTGGAGCCTTGTTGGCATGTTGATTGGTCAAGGATCAATCATACAATGTTGATGAATCAAAGAGAAAAGCTACAAAAGGTAAGTATTCAACTTATACCTCTCTTATGTCACATGCTGAAAATTTCAGCATGTTACACATATGGTGGCCGAATTCTTCATCATTAAGACAAGATATTTTGTCAATTTTTCATTAAAGGATTAATTGAAGGAGTTATGGAAATGATTTAAATATTATGTAAGGTAATTAAGTGTGATATTTTACATATCACACATGCTGAAATTTTTCAGCATGTGTGAAGGGTGTGCTGGCCGAATTTTGGCCCTCATTGTGTCCAAGTTCATTCTTCATTTGTTAGCAAGACTTACCTTATATAATTGATTTATTTTTATGACAAAAATTCAAAGGAAAATGGCAAATAATCTGAATTTCCCATGTTGTAAATGCTGAAAATTTCAGCATTGAAAAAAGATGTTGGCCGATTTTTTTGAGGAGGAAAGGAGATATTTTCTTGTCTTGAAATTTATGAGAGAATTTGAGAATTATGGTATGACTTAATGATTGATTTTTTGGCAAATATTTAGTGATTATTTCAGATTTTCCATGTCATCAAATGATGACAACATTGAGCCAATCAAGAGGTGCCAAGTAAGCAATGACTAAATGATGGTCCAATGGAGTGATGCCAAGTATGCAAAGCATTGTCACCATGATGTCTTACACTCTCTCAAGCACTTAAAAGGAAATTTTCAAGAGGGGGAGAGGCATAGGAGGGGACGGCTGGTTCCTATAAGGAAGAGAAGAGAAGAACAAACAAAAACAACACCAAGAATTGCATTCAAAAGTGATCAAAGTGCCAAGCCTCTTTTCTCCTACACTTTCTTTCTCTCTTTTCTTGTAAAGCCTATTGTATTTATATTCTTTCAATCTTGAATAGGCTTGAGATAAACCACCATTCATACATCTTTGTAAAAGATTGATCAAGGTGTGATCAATCTTCATTCTTGCGAGGTGGTGGTGTTCGTGACAATTGTATTCATGTACAAGGTTTGTAAAGGGTTGGAGTTGGTGTGTAACTCCATCAACCCTGTGGTAAGGTGTTTTTGAGTTGTGTGATTAGTGTGAACCAAGGAAGGTGTTCCTTGAAGACTGGAGTAGGTTGTTGATAACCGAACCAGTATAAAATTCTTGGTGTCATTTACTTTCAGCACTGATTTTCTGTTTCAGCATTGTTTATTGTATTTAATCACGTTTGTAAAAATAGTAAACGAATTTCAAAAATCACGAAACTTTCATAAAATATAACCACACGTTCTAGGGTTGTTTTGGCGCAAGTTTCAACACTTTTGGACAAGTATAAGTCATTCAAACGTCCAAAGTTCTGAGACTAGTGCAGTCTGATTTTCAGGCTTGCAAAGGTTGAGACTTTGATCGTATTTGACTAACTTCCCAAAAGAATTTTTTCAAAACTGTTTAAACCCATTTAAATATAACATATAAGGGGTTAGTGGTTAAGTTTTCAGATCATTTGGACGTTCACACAAATAGGAATTAATTTTTCAAAACCATAAACCGTTTCTGGCAGATTTGCACAATCTGAGCACCAACGGTTTTTGAAGAGGTTAAAGGTTGAATTTTGATTTGAAATTTTTAGGGGACCCTCATAACAACTGAGGCTAAGTTCTCTCAAAATTTCATAATATTTGGAGACCTCTAACCTAGTTTTAAAAACGTTTTAAAACTGGTCCTGAAAACAGAATCTGTTTTCAGAACTTGAATTGTTCAAGTTTAAAGAAATTTTAAAAAGCACACTTTCCCGCACCATCTATTCAACCTCCCCTTCTAGTGGTGCCTTGCAGATCCTACATGTGCCACATTCACCCGTCTTGCTGATCGTCTTATTACGTAATAACTTTTACCCTTTTTTACGATCATTTCATAAAATCGAACTAGAAGTTGTGGGTTCTCCTTTGAAACTTATGTTCCCTTTATGACATTTCAATTCATCCTAAGGTGGCCCGTTCTCTTAAAACATGGTTTTCATAATCATGACCTATTCCCCGTATAGTGCAATAAAATGTGTACAAGTGCTAATATTGACGCATCATGATGAGGACCCTGAGTCCCAAACACAGTGTCATACTTAGTCATGTTATCACTAATAATCTCACTTGCTTACTTGTGGTATACTCATCATAACCTAAATAAAACTATCATAATCACTCATACTCAGTTAATAGGAAGTAGAGCAGAGGACATAGGTACTTCACACTTATTAGGTGTACCTTGGTTGTTTCTTTGTCATCCACATAAACTAGCCTTATATGGATACAGTTTCCACCTTCTACTTCGTTTGCTTGTTAAATTGTTTCTTTTATCATTTCGTTCCCTTACTATCGCATTCCGTTCCATAGTGGTCCTCCAATAATTCACCAAAGGTCCTTGAATACGACTTAACTTAGCCTAATTAGATCTGGGGGTCTAGACCGCGTACAAATCTGATCACCTTAAACTTTTCATCTCTCACAATCATATTGTCCCAAAGTAATGAATGAGTACGGTGATGCCTGACCCTTGTCTTAGTGAGTCAAATTCCTCCACCCTTCTCGTGACTAAGTCCTGGGAGAGGAAGAACTCACAAAACTCCTCTTAGAACTTTGCCCTTATCCTATCTAGTACCAGTGTAAGCATGGAATTACCTTCAACCTTATTTAATCATCTTCCTACCTACTTTGAACTAAATTTCCTGCCAAACCTTGGGATACGTGTTCTTACTAACTATTGCTAGTAAAGTCTACTACCTTCTGGGGTGACGGTGATGAGGTCATTTTACTGAATTGTGGTGTCATCCGCACTACGAAGTGTCGGAGTCTTACTCAAGGTATAAATATTCAGAATAAGCGACACCATTTAATTCGTAATCTATATACGATCTTATGGTCATGCAAGCAGGCATGATTACATTCTATAGATGGCCATCGACTAGGGCTTTATCATTTGGTCAAAACCCTAATTTCCAGTCTAAATCGTCCTAGTCTAAGTTCAACTCTCATCTAGGATCATGACTTAGGTCTAAAATCAAACTTAGTTGACTACGATCATAACTTAATTCTATATTCTGCCCGGATCTGGAGACTTAGCTCTGATATACCACCTGTGGCGCCCCGCACCCTGGGCCCGCCGAAGTCGGTGCACCTGCCGTACTTCACTAAGGAGAGTACTAGGTGTCATCCCATACGTCTTATGATCCATGGTATAATGCATGGATTTTCGCGCTTACACACAAATATGTATGCGAAACCGTGGTAGAATTTAAAACTTCAATTTGGTAATATCCACACAATCATTCATAGTTTACATCCCAAATCAAAGTAGCGAAAGTCACAGAACAAGTGTTTTCCATCTCAATTATGTCATCAGTCATCAATCATAGCTGGCCAGTCATGTCTCCTAAACTCGTCCACTCCTTGCTGCGCTCATGGGTAGGGGACCCTATGTTCATCCTCAATCCACTCTACTTTATCCCCTGCAGCCTCTGGGAGGAAAAAAAATAGGGGGTGAGTGACAAAGTCACCAGCAAGTATACCATAAACAATCATGCATTAACTGGAAAGTACATACAAGAACCGAACCCCCAAAATTCGGTTTAGAACATACCTGATCTTCCATTAA
>AP025044.1:15426885-15439986 GCA_036186865.1 Eustoma russellianum | reverse complement strand
AGAACATACCTGACCTTCCATTAAACACCCATAAGAAGTCAACACAAGGTATATCCAAGGTCATAGCTTAACAGAGATTGAAACTTAACAAAGATCATAGCTTGTGAAAGGATCATCATTCAATAAAGATCATGACATGCAAAAAGTCATCACTCAATAAAGATCATAACCTAGGACCTACCAATTCATAACAACTTGACCTAAATGTCATGAATAAGATCATAGCTTACGTATCAACAGTAGTAAAATAATAACTTAGGTAACGAGAGATAGGAGGATCATAACCTATGTAACATTACCTCTAGCATTTGGCTAGCATCTCATCCCTTCAATCAATAGCCGTTAAGGCAATAAAATCATAACTTAGTCACGAAGCAATTAATAACACAGCCTAGTGCAAATAGACTCAACATCATGCTCATGTCCATATGAGATGCGTATGAATGTGCAAGAGTAGCGTATAATGCCCTCCATCCTATGCCATTGTGATCAACACTTAATGCATCAAGATCATAACTTAAGCAAGATCGTTACTTAAAGAACATAACAATAAAAGACTGTACCTCGCATCAATTCATAACATAACAAGAGTCATCACTTAGGGAAGTCATACTTAGGGTCTACGAGGTCATCACAACTTAGTCTAAGTATCATGTGACACTACACAATGACTTAATGAATGTAACATGCACATATGTACGTGTGATGCATCATGGTAAAAATGAGAATATGATCTTTTCATGCTTTTCTTTCAAATCATCATCGTTGTAAAACAATAGAGTGTTCAGATCTATCTTTCCAGATCTGAGGCGGTAACGTCTCCCCTTCGAATCTATTATTCTCGGATTCGGAACGGTAATGTCATCTTCTTGTCAGGTCTATTCTTTCCGTGCCCGAACTGTCATCATCAGGCCTATTATCTCCGGGCCTGAACGGTCATACTGTCAGATCACTTAACCCGGATCTGAGCGGGTTCTTACTGGCCAAGTTCATACTCACACACGGTACCGGTGGGGAAGCGTTCTTTTAAAAACAAAAATCATCTTTTTGAAAACGCTTGTCATCTTTCTTTCACATAAAATCATGCCGTAAATCATGTAAGTGACGATGATGCAATGTATGACATGCACTATGCGACTCGTGAACACATTCATCACAACATGCATGCACGGACTTGTCTGTTAAAGCTGGAAACTGTCCAGCGATCACATTCTGTTCATACAGTCCCGTGCTCATCAATTTGTGCTCACATTCATAAACTCATGCCATATATATGCATAATGAAGACTTAGACACATGCCATAAAAATTTCGTAACATTCCGAAATGTCTAAAGTCCTCAAAACATCATACTATCTTCAAAGGTACTGCTGAAATCAGCAGGTCATACCGCATTACCTTGAGTTCATAGGTCATAAAACCTTATTCCTTCTATTCCATCACCTGGAAAACATACTTAATTTACCAAGGAACAATATTCATAAGGCTAAACATCACATTCAAGCCTAAATGATCAAGATCGAAGCCTTACAACTTAGAACATTAAACTGTCCTATTTTCCAGTTTTATACCTCTAGCTTCAACTCAGTTGTTAACCATCAAAATGGTGGTTTTATGCTGGTTTCTTTACATGAACATGTACACCTATGCCTTAAGTAATTACATTAAAACTTCCAAGGCAATCCAATAAGTTTAAGGGGGTCATCTAATTACTTTCCCAAACTGGGTACATACAGAAACTGGAATGACCAGTTGTATCACGAAATGAATTGTGACCAAACCACAACTCCTTTTACCAAAATTCCAACTCACAGATGTCATAAACACATCAAACTACCATCTTACCAAAAATCCGCTCATTTACACATTCCTAAGGTGCATTTTCGTGCCACACAACTTACTACTCAAAAACTGTCCTGTTCCAGCAACTCTGTTTGAGCAGTTTTACCAAGAACTTCATTAAAAATAATCCACAACTCCTTTTACTAAAATTCCAACTCACACATTTCATAAACATATAAGGCTATCATCATACCAAACATTAGCCCATTTGAACACTCCTAGTGTTCACTTGCGGGTCGTACAACATGCAATATAAATCTGTCCAGCTCCAGTAATTCTGTTTGACCAACTCTTACTAAAAATTTCATTATGGACAAACCACACCTCCTTTTAATGAAATTCCAACTCACACATTTCATAGACATACAAATCTATCACCATACCAAAAATTAGCCAATTTTCAGCTTCCTATGGTTAATTTTCAGGTCGTTCAACAGGACACATAAAACTTTCCAGCTCAAGTAATTTCACCACTTATTCGCTTTTATAGCTCAAGCATTTCCAAGCAACTTCATTCTTTAAAGTGACTAAATAACCATCAAATACACACTTCAACATAATGTTTTCAAGCCTCATAACATGCTTTTAACCATAAATAATATATGCATGAATCAAATCAAAAACAGTCACAACACTTTCATGTAACCAATCAATTGCTCATACCATCACTTTTCTTAACACAACTAGTTTTCATATCTTCCATTTAGCATCTTTAACTAAGATTCATAGCCTAAAATGGCTATTCATTCAAACATGCATTTCACAAATAAGACAAGATTGGCTAGAGTATACTTGCCTCCTTTCACTTTAGAGCTTTTCCTTAGCATGAGTCTTGGTTGACATGGAGTGAAGTCTTCCTCCCACTTCATCATAACTCACGTTTTTGAGAAGCAGAAAGTATGAATTATTAGCTACCTTCTAAATGAAGAAATAACTATATTGAGGTTATGATTCTCTTACCAAAATGAAGCTTGAAATGGATTCAAACCACCAAGATGTTAGCTTCTCCTTAGTAGTTTGAAGAATCATCACTTAGTGACCCTTTGTATGTCACGTTTTTGGCATGGAAAAAGCAGGGTATATTGTGAGCTTCATCCTTTGAAATATAGAACTCACTTAGAAGATTTAACATGCACTTACCTAGATGAATTCTTGGAGCTTGAAGATGGTTCTTGGACCTCTCCACTAGCCGTATACTTCCACATAGGCAAAGGGGAAAGTCTCTTGCTCCATTGTGATTCCTTGAGAGTTGAATATTCTAGAGTTGCTTTGAAGAAAGTTTTCTTCCCCCTTGGTTAAGGAAGCAGCCGTGGGTTATGTGGGAGGGGAACGGATTCTCCTTAGCTTAGTTAGGCTAATTAACCTTGGTTACTTTTAACTAACCAAGGTTTCTTTAAGGCAACTATAGTTACTTTATGTCAACTATAGTTACTTTTTGTCAACTATAGTTACTTTATTTCAACTATAGTTACTTTATGTCAACTATAGTTACTTTATGTCAACTATAGTTACTTTATGCCAACTATAGTTACTTTGGCCAACCTAGGTTACTTTATCCAACTAGAGTTATTTCCTTAACCTTGTAGTAAATATTAAGTAACCATAGTAATCTTTATTGGTCAACCATGGAGGGGGGGACGGTTTTGACTCTTGGGGGAAACTTTACCATGCTTAATTTCTTTCCAAATGAGTTTAATAAGAAGCCATGTGGGTATTTGCCCCCTTTTTATTTATTTCCCTTTTCTTGTTTTAAGATAAAATAAAATTAGAAAATTCTTAATTTTCCTTGGGCTAGGGCCGAAATTCTCCAAGAATTGGGGAAAAATTGCCCACTACTTACACTCCTTAATTTTCATTTGGGCTTATTTTATGGAGACCCCTTAAGATTAAACTCTCCTATAATTTGGGAAAAACCCCTTTAAGGCCCCTTTATATGCCTTGTGGCCGAAGTTTCTTGAGCCTTTGGGAATGAATTGGCCACTTCATATAGTCCCTAACTCACGCTTGAATTGATTATATCATTTGCGTATCATCCTAAAATAAAGAATCACTAAGGAAACTTAGTGAAAGACACTTGAAGGATACCACTTTATTAATTCACTTATATGAGTCTTCAAGTACTATATGACTTTTCGGCGGGGTACAACACATTTTCTTAGAGAAAAGTAGCAAAGAAATCATACCAAGCTCTAGGAGCTTGTTTTAAACCATGTAACGCTTTCTTTTATTTATAAAAATGATTAGGATATTATATATCCTCAAATCTGGTGGTTGGTTTACATAAACTTCTTCTTGTATAAAACTATTTAAAAATACACTTTTTACATCCACTTGATAGAGTTTGAAATCCTTTATGCAAGCAATAGCAAGTAAGAATTGTATAGCTTTTAAACATGCTGCGTGTGCAAATGTCTATTCATAATCTATTCCCTCTTCTTAATTGTATCCTTGTGCTCCAAGCCTAGCATTATTTATAACAACTTTACCATCATCCATTTTATTTCTAAATACCCACTTCGTACCTATTATTGTTTTTTCTTGTGGTCGGGGTACCAAATCCAATCATCATTTCTTGTAAATTGATTTAATTCGACATGCATAGCATCAATCCAAGACGAATCATTCAAAGCATCACGCACATTATTTGGTTCTATTTCAGAAATCATAGCATGAAATTGATTAATTTTACCTTGATCTATTCTTTTACGTGGTTGTACACCTTGACATATGTTGCCTATTATGAGGTCATGAGGGTGACTATATGCCATCTTTGTTGATTATTTTCTAAGTTCTCATGCGGTTCTAAGCGTTCATACATTTCTAGTGTGTCATGCTCATCATGTATGCTATTTTCTTCTATGTCATCCGTCACGGGTTTCAACTCAAATCATCATCATATTGCTTATTTGTTTCAAGTTCACCAAATTTGTTGAATTTCATATATATAGATTCAAAGTTTGTCTAGTAATGAGATCATAGCATTTGTATGCCTTAGAATTTGCAAAATATCAAACAAAAATACATTCAATAGATTTGGGCCCAAATTTATCTAATAGATAAACGGTTAATCATATAACATGCACAATTAACGGCTTCGGCCCATAAAAATCTAGGCAATCGATTATCACAAAGCATGGTTCTTGCCATTCTTGCAACATCCTATTATTTCTTTCAACTACACCATTTAATTGTGTCATTCTAGGTGGTGAAAATTCATGCTTAATACTTTTTTCTTCACAAAACGCAATCATATATTTATTTTTAAATTCACCGCCTCGATCGCTCCCAATATTTTTCACATTCACACCGTATTCATTGTCAATTTCTTTTATCAATTTAGCAATCTCAACGGCATTATGATCTTTATTTGCAAGAAATAAAGTCCATGTATAACGATAAAAATCATCAACAATATCGAATGCATAATTTCGCTCTCCAAGGCTTCTAGTACGACTAGGTCCAAACAAGTCAATATGTAATAATTCTAAGATTCTAGATTTGCTAATCTCATTCTTGGGCTTAAGTGATTCACGTGTTTCTTTGCCCTTAATATAAGATTCACAAAACTTAAAGTTGTCCAAATCAAGTTTGGGCATTCCTCATACTAGATTCTTATGTTGAAGTTTTTCAATAGTGGAGATGCCAATGTGTCCTAAACGTCTATGCCATAAATTCACATTTGGTTCATTTGGCATAAAACACTTTACTTTTCCATCTAACATATCATCCATAAATAATGTAAAAATATTTCCTTCTCTTTTTCCTCTTAAATACTATTTCTCTATTTTTATTAATGATATTGCAGTATGGGTGAGAAAAATTCACATCAAAACAACTATCAAGAAATTGTGAAATCCTAAGCAAGTTAAAGGATAAGTTACTTACCAAGAATACATTGGAAATCTGAAGGGTGCATGGATTTCCGATTGTCCCCTTTCTATTTATTTTGCCTTTGTTGTCATCTCCAAAGGTTACGGATCCTCCTTTTGTAGCCTTCTTTAATTTTTAAAATAGGCTTGTATCACCCGTCATGTGTCTTGAACAACCACTGTCAAGAAACCACTTGTTTGCTACATCTTTTGGTTTACATGATCCGTGCAAAGTGTAACAATCCTTTAGGTAACCAAACTTGGGTGACCTTTCTTTGTCTTCCAAAAGATGAGAAAAAGGTGAAGAAGGAATATAGAACATATCATGATCACTTCTATTTGGCCTATAATGCCCGAACCTAACATTGTAGAAATAAGATGAATATTTACTTTGGAGTGCATTTCATTTTGCAGGCAAGGTGCATGATCTAGATGCATTAGTATGATATGAATATCGCGTATACATCAATAGCTTTCTTTCATATCTATATGGCACGTGATTACACTTTCCATGTGATGAAAAAGAAATAGTACGATGAGATACAATAGGTAACTCGCTAGTTTGTGTTGTTGCCTTCTTAGGCTTTACAATCGTTTTAAATACATGTGATTGCGTAGATGAAGATAAAACAAAATTTGTAGATTTGCTTTGTACCCGATTATCTTCAATGTACCCTAATCCGGTTTTGTCAGATTCATGCTTTTGAGAAGAGATAAGACGATCTAACATGCACGTTCCAGTATCGAATTGTTTTATCGTCTTCTCTAGATCTGCGTTTTTTGATCTCAAATATGCGATGTTGGCTGTCATTACAACATTTTCGGATGTCAAAGATTCAATTTCAGATCTCAATGAGTTGATCAAACTAGACGACTCCGGTTTTGAATCGTTTAATTGAGATACGAGATTTGTGTTAGAAAATTCTAACAATTTCGTGTCTTCAACTAATCATTTCTTTTCTTTCGCAAGAGTCTTAGTAAACTTATGTAACTCAAGATATTGACCGAACAAATCATCATAAGAATGTTCAGAATCAGAATCTGAATCTTAATTTACCTCACTGGATGCTTTGGATGCAAAGCATACTTGAGCTGTTTCCTCTTTATCTTTTTCACTTTTAGAATCAGATGAATCGTTCCATGTAGATGCTTTGAGGGCTCTTTTTGTAATCCTTTGCTTAGGTTCTGAGACGGGTCTACTTTTTGTCCATTCCTTGTCACGGTTTTTGTTTGCTTTTGTTTGAGTCTTATTCGGGGTGTTTAAGAGATGTGTCCAAGTCTTCCACTCATAACACTTAATATCTCTATCATTATTCTTATTTATATTGCTTAAATGAAGTAGGCTTAGGTTTGTTTATAAAAGACTTTCCCATGAACTTTCTTAATCATTTTGACAACAAGATTAAATCTTCATTATCAGAACCCGTGTCTCTATCATCTATGCGATCAGAAGAAATAGAGACGTATTCATTTGATTTAAAGGCTATGTTCTTTCCTTGTTTAGAAGTTGATTCAGATTTTCTTAGAGTGAGTTTGTTTTCATATTCCTTTAGAGATCCGATCAATTCTTTCATTTTTATTGACTTTGTTTCTTTACTTTCTTCGATTGCGGTCACTTTAGAAACCCATTCGGATAGGAGGCTCATCAAGACTTTCTGTACTTTTCATCTGAAGAGAAAAGCTTTCCAAGAGACTCAAGAGAATTACAGATGTTAGTCAATCACAAATCCATATCAACAATAGATTCATTTGGCAATAACTTAAAGGATTCAAGAGTAGACATAAGAATATTGATCTTGGACTATTTTACTTGACTAGTTCCTTCATGCTTCATTTCTAGACACTTCCATATCTCTTGAGTACTAGAACAATCAGAGACATAACTAAATTCACTTTTACAAAAACAACTTAAGAGAAGTTGCATGGCTTTAGCATTTATACTTAACTTCTTTTTATCATCACTAGTATATTCTTGTTTAGGTTTTACAACTTCTAAAACAACACATCAACATTGGATATTTTAGATGGAACAAAATGACCATCTTCTATTATAGACCATAAATCTATATCAATAGTCATTAGAAAATTTTCATGCGAAGTTTCCACGGAATAAACGACTCCCCATAAATTTGAGGCCTTATGCTGGACATACCTTCTTGATCGGTTTTGTTGCTAGTAGATGTCATCTCATAAAGATTGTTGGACCTTATTGTTTTGAGTGAACCTTGCTTTAATACCACTTGTCGAACCGGTATAGCACCAATAGAAAGGGGGAGTTGAATAGTGAGTGCAGAAAATTGGTTTTTAAAAATGTTTAGTGACCAATACTCACTTCTGAAAACAGATTCTGTTTTCAGACCCTGTTTTTGATTAATTATATCACTAGGTTCTGAACCTCCAAAATTCGTGAATTTTTTTGACACTGTACTTTAAGATGTCATCTATATGTCAAAAAAAATTTCAAATCAAAATTCAAAGTCTAAGGCCCTGTAAAAGCATTTTTGATTGAACTCTGTCAATCTGTGAAGACTTTTCCTTATAATGAAAATTTAATTCCTAATTATTGACAACTCCAAATGATCTGAAATTTCGATTAGATGTCACTTAAGATGTCTAGTTTAATGGGTTGAAACAGTTTTTCAAAATTCCTTTGGGAAGTATATCAACCACGCTGATGTTCTCAATCTTTGCCAATTTGAAAATCAGATTGCACTAGTCTCAGAACTTTGAACGTTTGGATGGCTTATACTTATCCAAATTCAATGAAACGCTTCTTAAATTAAACCTAAATTTTGTGACTGTATAAAATTTGGTGATTTTTGAAACTTGTCTGCTATTTTTCTCCGTGGTTTTGAAAACGCTGCAAAAACAAAAATGAAAGCAAAAAATGCAGAAATGTAAGAACACACAGTTTTTTATACTTGTTCGGTTAATATGACCTACTTCAGTCTTCGAGGATAACTTCGTCGGTATTCACTAACCATCAAAGTCACCTTAGAACAAGGGTGGCTGGAGTTTTACACGAACTCCATTAATGTCCAACCATTTTACAACAATCAACAGAACACTACCACCTCACTAATGAAGGTTTGATCATACTTTGATCAACCTTTTACAAGTATGAACTTTATAATAGTGGTTTATATGAAGCCTATACAGAATATGGAATGTATGTTTGATAGGCTTAACGCTTTGCGCGAGAGGAGAAGATAAGAGATGAAGAGCATTCTTGCTTTTCACTTGATAGAATGTAGAATGTATGTCTTGTCTTGTGTTTGATCACCCCTCCCTGTTGTAAGGTATTGCATGCCCCTAGGGATGAAAGGTGCCTTGAAGAAATGTCTTGAATGCCCTTGGAGTATCTTGCAAAGCCTTGTGACATACCTTTACGTATTTGGTGAGATGATTGGACAAGTGATGTGTCTTCATCTTGTTGTCACTCTATGATTGGGTCTTCATTAAGCCACTTTGGCACATAATATACGACATGGATAATCACCAAAAATCTGAAAGCAATTTGGATTTTGAATATCTTGATTGTCAATCAACCATTAGTGTGATGTCTTCTGATTTTTGGAATGATTTTGAGACTTGAAACCTTAAATAAAATCGGCCAAGCATGCTGAAAACTTCGACATTATTTTTAAAATTTGAAACATTACCTTGTGTATCTTGATCTCCACAAATATTTGAATTCTTTGGTAGAATTCTTCATCAATCATAGGGTAAAATAACCTCCACCTAGGCTCCAAATAAGCACAAAACGGCCGCCCACCTCAGCACACATGTGCTGAAAATAATTTTGAAATTTGAAAGAGTAATAATGTAGTATCTTCATAAACATGGTAAACTTCAATCACCATTGAACCTTGTCTTATAGAATACTTCAAGATAGGTCTTGAGTGTGTAGAACATGTCTAGATACATGTCACATGTAAGAAAAACGTCCCTTGTAATGTGGTGTAGAAATTTGAATTTTTGAATTACGCCAAATACGTAATTTTTTCTCCAATTAATCACGAACCCTTTAGACATGTACAATATGATATATACCATATAGTATACATAAGAAAATGTATAATGTCAGCCCCAAATGATATAGAAAATTCGGCCATGGGTGTAACAATCTTGAATTTGAATTTTCAAGGAAATAAGGAAAATGAGGGATAATTGATATATGTAATTATGTTATGACTTTCGTATTGAATGTTTCATGTAGTGCACGAAATTTTGATGTGCTTGGAGTGTATATTGGCTTGCCATCTTTGTATGGTAAGTATATGACGTTTCGATGACGGTTCGGTAGTCATTTGATGTGGCAATTTTTGGTTTACAAACTTTTGACGTGTCGATATATTTTTAGGAAGATTGCTTACATGGAATATATGACTTGGAATACCTTGGATATGTATATACTCAAACGATGATCTGTATATGATTGCTTGACATCGACGTATGTTGATGACGTGTCGACAAAATGCCGGGATAGAAGCATACAGCTGGATGTCTTGAGAAAAGAAAATATATATATATGCCATGATTTGTATATAAAACTTTTAAAACATGTGATGCGGCAAAGATAATTTTTCAAACTTTATTTCATGCAAACCCTAATTCTCGGCTAAGGGCATTTTTGTCATTCTACACTTTAATTATCAAACATCATCACTTATCTACATTCTGCATGTTATAACTTAAGAAAAAAACCATTTTACTCTTTAAGGTACCCCTCGGGTTGGTACCTCAAAATAGCCCCTTTTTATGCATTTTTCACCCAATAACAGTTACTAATTTGTATTTCCATATACATCTCATATTTCAACACTTAAGTATTCTTCTCAGTTATTTTCTAATTTCTTTGATATGTCAACTAAAAAATACATAACATATATCATAATTTGCATCTCATTATATTATACATATAACTGTGCATAATGTGAAATAAAGTCATTTATTTCCTAAAAAATAGCTTAGGACGTGTATACATATATATGTAGTTACATATATATATTTTTAAACAAAATACATATAAGTGTTCAAATATATAATCAAGTAAATAAAGTCATTTACGTCATAAAAAAAGTCTGGCCATGTATATATGTGCGTGTACTTAGATATATATATATATATACAATATACATATAAATACTCGTTATATATACAAAGTTATTTTAATCATAAAAATGCCTTTATGGCCGTGCATATATATATATGTATGTCCACATATACATATTTTTATACATTGTACATGTATGTATCAAAACACAAAATAAAGCTACTTTTATAAAAATACATTTGTGGCCGTGTATATATATATGTGTTTAATAAAATTATATAACTTAGTCATATTTTGTATCTTAATATATATTGTACTTATGCGTATACATAACATGTACTTTAATCATTTATGTAATTGGAAAGGCCTAAGGTCGTGTGTGTGTGTGTGCATATATAGCTATATATAATTTTCTATAATATATGCATATATGTATACATAGCATGTAAGTAAATTATTTATTCTCAAAAAAAGCTTAGGGTCGTCTGTTATACATATTTTTTTTTGTAAAACCGTGTATATTTATTATGTAAATCCCTCACTTTTGGCGGAAGAAAACCAGAGTACATCAAAATGAAACAATGAGCAGTATAGCAATAAGTGATTATCAACATCCAGTCTATATATGATATGCCGCATTAAAACCTTGCCGAGTAAAACCAACCTTGTGGATAAAACCTCAGCGAAGAAAAAATCGTACATATTTATATAGATGGACTGTTGATATACGCTAGTGTGTAATGAATTACAAAATGTAAACCAAGTACTACACAAAGTTAATGAAATAAAGTGCCGGATGAACAGCCGCACGTCAAGGAGATCTCGCATCCAGCCGGAATGCCCATCAATGCCAAAGAAATGAAACGCAAAGCATGTTTCCTTCCAATTCGTCCAATGAGCAATAGCGCAGACAAGGGATTTCTGTCGCGGATAATGGGACCAGGTCCAGGTGACGGACACACAAACTGTGTAAAGTAAACTCTCGATCCATGCTCTCACCTGCGTTGCCGGCACAACTCATAGTGCCGGCAGAAAGACTTGTTACAGGCCAATCCATATAGACGACAGGGAAGAATAGACAACAGGGTGCCAGTGACGTCTGAGGTAGATGATGAGGAGGGTAACCGTTAACACCATCAAGGTGCCTCGCAGCCACGAGCGAAGACCATAAGTGTATTGTTGCCAAGCATACACGTTGTTGCAAGAAATAAAACAGCGGCATCAGCATGCGAAAAATGATATAGTGTGACCATCGGAGTGAAAGAAAAGAGAACGTACCAATTCTGCCTGTACTTAATGAAGTACAGGCAGAGAAAAATCGACGTTGCCAATCCTTATGGAAGACTTTAGATATGTTAGTGAGGCGCACACGCTCCAAATTGGCAGTACAGTTACAGCGCGGCCATTTATCATGAGAACAAATACAGCATTAACGTGGATACCTATATAAATATGCAGCAGTGAATCAAATGAGTATGATGCGTACCGGGCCTGCCCGTGACTGGTAGGACACGAGCAGAATATCTTAAAAAACGGCAACCCATAAGGTAGAATAAAACGTCATGCTGTGCGCAAGGCCGCCGACGTGAGATCCAACGTAACTGATGCCCTGACCAGGGGGAAGAGTGTGACTGTTGAATGATCAAACTTTGATATAAACATACTATATGAATGATCCAACTTTGATATAAACATATATACTTGACCTTTGTAAATCCATGTAGGATCCCAAGAAGAATAATTGTCTTTCTCACTTTTCTTACAACTTAAAGTGAAGGTTTCTTCACTTGGCTTGGAAGAAAAACTCTTATCCTCCTCCCCTTGGTGACCGCGGTTTTGAAGCAAAATGAGGGGGATAGTGAGCAACATATGAAATGGAAGAACTTAACTTGAACAAAAAGTCCTTACCTTGTTCTTCCTTGTGTTTTTGTTCTACGACTTTTTTGTTCATTTCTTGGATGAAGAAGGTGTTGGAACCTAATCTTGGGTGTGTGTAGGTGAAATGAAATGAAGAAAAATTCTCTCTTTTTTGCCCTTGTGAAACTCATGGCCAAATGGGAAGAAAGAGTGGTGTTGGGAGGCTTGATGTCTTGAAAAGAATGAGTGTAATTTGTGAGGAATGAAATGTTGAAGTGTGGAATGGAAGGGAAGGAATCATCTCCTTTGTTCTTCTTGTACATCTCGGCCATAGAGGGGAAGAATGGAGTGTGTAGACTTGAGTTTGCTTGAAGGAGATTGAAGGGAGTATTGGTTAAAGTGTATGATAAAATTTGTTGAAGTGTAAGAATGGAAAGAGGAGAAAATTTCTCCTTGCTTCCCTAGGTATTTTTGGGCA
>AP025044.1:15403389-15421451 GCA_036186865.1 Eustoma russellianum | reverse complement strand
CGGTTAATTGAGTGACAAGATTCTCGTCAGAGGATTCTAACAGTTTCTTGTCTTCAATTAATCGCTTTTTTTTCTTAGCGAGAGTCTTAGTGAATTTGTGCAATTCTAAATACTGACTAAAAAGATCATCATAAGAAGGTTCAGGGTTAGAATCAGAATCAGATGATACCTCATTAGATGCTTTGGATTCAAAGCATACTTGTGCAGTCTCCTCTTTGGTCTCAGTTTCAGAATCCAATGAATCACTCCATGTGGAGGCCTTTAGAGCACGTTTCCTTTGCTTGGGTTCTGAGACGGGTCTATTTTTGTTACGCTCCTTGTCAGGGTATTTAGTTGTTTGCTTTTCTTTATTGGGGCAGTCATATGATAAGTGTCCGAGTTTGCCACATTCATAACATTTAACATCTTTATCATTTGACTTGTTCTTATTTCTCTTAGTTGTAATACCCTTATTTTTGTTTCTAAATGACCTTCTCATAAATTTTCTTAAGCCTTTAGCCAATAGAATTAGGTCATCGTTATCCGATTTAGAATCACTATCATCTACGTGATCGGAAGGAGAAAAGACGTATTCATTTGATTTAAAAGCACTAGCTTTACCTTGTTTAGATTATTCTAATTTCCATATGGTGATTTTATTCTCATAGACCTTAAGTGATCCGATTAATTCTTCCATCTTTATTGACTTAGTTTCCTTGCTTTCCTCTATTGCGGTCACTTTAGGGTCCCACTCGGATGGAAGGCTTCGTAAGACTTTCTATACCTTTTCCTGCGTGGTAAAAGATTTACCAAGAGACTCAAGAGAGTTGTAGATGTTAGTCAAACGAAGATCCATATCAACAATAGACTCATTAGGCAACAATTTAAACGACTCAAGTGTGGACATAAGCATGTATATTTTTGACTCTTTTGGTTGACTCGTGCCTTCGTGTTTCATTTCTAGTATCCTCCATATTTCTTGTGCACTCGAACAGTTTGAGACATAACTAGACTCACTTTTGCTTAATATGTTTAGGAGCAATTGCATAGCTCTAGCATTCATACTAAGTTTCTTTTTATCATCACTCGTATATTCTTGTCCAGATTTAACAACTTCTAATGTGACTCCGTCTACGGTGGATAACTTAAATGGAACAAAAGGACCATCTTCAATAATCGACCAAAGATCTATATCTATAGCCATACAAAAAAGCTTCATTCTAAGTTTCCACTGAATAAACGACTCAACGTCAAAAAGAGGAGGCCTTTGGCTCAACATACCTTCTTGCTCGGTTTTGAGATTTCTGGTTGCCATCTCACTAAATCCTTGGATTCTTTGAAGTGAGTGTTCCTGTGCTCCGATACCACTTGTAGGATATGTAAGGCACCACAAGAAGAGGGAGGAGTTGAATAGGTGGTGCGAAAAGTGTGGTTTTTAAAATTTGTTTAAAACTAAACAACTCAACTTCTGAAAACAGATTATGTTTTCAGGATCAGTTTTAAAACGTTTTTTAAAACCAGGTTATAGGTCTCCAAAAATTCTGAAATTTTGAGAGACCTTAGCCTCAGATGTTACGAAGGTCCCCTAAAAATTTCAAATTAAAATTCAACCTTTAACCTCTTCAAAACCCGTTGGTGATCAGATTGTGCGAATCTGCCAAAAACGGTAGACGGATTGAAAAATTTATTCCTATTTGTGTGTAAGTCCAAATGCTCTGAACATTTAACCACTAACTCCTTCTATACTATATATAAGTGGGTTGAAACAGTTTTTCAAAATTCTTTTGGGAAGTAGGTCAATTACAATCAAAGTCTCAACCTTTGCAAGTCTAAAAATCAGACTGCACTAGTCTCATAACTTTTGATGTTTGATCAACTTATACTTATCCAACAGGGTTGAAACTTGTGCCAAATTAACTCTAGAGCGTGTGGCTATGTTTCTGGAAATTTTCGTGATTTTTGAAAGTTGTTTAATATTTTTACGAACGCAAACAAAAAGAGTAAACTGTGCAGTAACAGAAATTAAATGCTTAAAGTAAATGGCACCAAAAATTTTATACTGGTTCGGTTATACACAACCTACTCCAGTCTTCAAGGAACATCTTCCTTGGTTAACACTAGTCACACACACGCAATACACCTTACCACAGGGTCGATGGAGTTACACACCAACTCCAACCCTTTACAAACCTTGTACGATGAATACAATTCGCACGAACATCACCACATCGCAAGAATGAAGATTGATCACACCTTGATCAATCTTTTACAAAGATATAGAATATGTGGTGGTCTATAACAAGCCTATTCAAGATTGAAAATATGAATACAATAGGCTTTCAAGAAGAAGAAAGAAAGAAAGAGTAGAAGAGTAGAGGCTAGGCGTTTTTATCACTTGATTTTGCAATGCTTGTATTTTTTGTTTTTGCTCATCTTCTTTCCTTTTATTGCCATGTAGCCGTCCCCTTGTGCTATCCCCCTCTTGAAAATTATCTCTTAAGTCCTTGGGAGAATGTAAGACATCATTGTGACATGGTCTTACTTACTTGGCATCTTCTTATTGGATGATCATTTAACTTTTGTTTACTTGGCACTTCATGATTGGTTGGATATTGTCATCATTTGATGACTTGGAAAATCTGAATATATCACTCAAAACATGTGCCAAAATTAACATAAAATAATTTCCATAATCCATAGGATTTTCACATCAATTTAGCAAGACAAAATTCCTCCCACGCAAGGATAAAAATCAGCCATTAAGAGTGTTTACCATGCTGAATTTTCAGCATGTGATACATGGAGTTAAAGTTCAAAATAATTCCATTTTTCTTTGATTTTTCTAATTAAAATGAATCACCAATTTATGGGGAATATCCTTATCACATTGGAAATGAATTTTGACACCTTTATGCCCACACACTCGGCCAAGACATGTCACACACATGCTGAAAAATTTCAGCATGTGTGATATATAAAATATCACTCTTTATGACTTTATAAAATATTCAAACTGCTTCCATTTCTTCTTCCAATCAATCACATAATTCAAGATGATAAAATATGTCTCATTAAACTACAAAAATCGGCCAGCCTATTTCAACATGCTGAAATTTTCAGCATGTGCTTTAAATGTAACAAAGTTTGAAACTTTGCCATTTGTAGCTCCTTTCTTTAATTCACCAACATTGCATGATTGATTCTTGACCGATCAATATGCCAACAAGGTTCCACATAAGCCCCATCTCAGCTGTAGGGACGTTGGATAATGTATATGCATGTGGTTAAATTTATTTTTGCTAACTTTGTAAAATAGTGCACATTTAATAATACACACATGTTATATTCCAATCAGCCCTTAATTTAATTTTCTAGAACACTTTAAGATGTATGACATATGTAAAAAGTGTCTAGATACGTGTCATATGATGTCCCAAATTCCATGTGTTGTGTACGTAGAAAACCGAATTTTCGATGTTTATCGATTACCCGATTTTTCTCCAATTTAATTCCAACTTATTTCACATGTTATATGTATTATGTTACACATAATATATATAATATATACTTTAAATCTCAGCACTTGGCTGGTCTAAAGTGGCGCCATTAAGATGTGTCAAAATTAAAATTGGGATCTTCACATTTTGGCCTAAATGTGGGGTGATTTGTGTGTGCCAACACGGAAACAATTTTTTTTGAAAATATCACCCTAGGCATGAAATGTTTGATGATTTTTGAAGTATAGGGGCTGGCCATTTATTTATGGCAAGTACGTGACACGTTGGCGAAGTTTCGGTATTCGCCCGATACGACAATTTTCGGTTTACAACCTTTTAAAGTGTCGTATTTAATTTGTCATCACCATGACTTACATCATATGATATAAGACCTGAATATACTCATAAATATGAGTGGTGTGACGTTAACGTATGTACGTAAAATATATAACGTGTCGGTAGTGTGTTGGAATACATGTGTATGTGCCTTTTTCAAAAAATCTGAAAATATATGTATTAATATATGTATATGGCGTGTATAATGAATGAGGGGAGGAGGAGAAAATTTCCTTCCTTAGCCTTGTTGCCTTTGTGCCTTTTCCAAATGTAGCTTCTTTTAATGAACTACTTAGTTTAATTAACTAAGTACTTCACTTAATGAACTAGTTTAGTTCATTAATGGTGGCACCTAAAAATAGTATAAACACAACAAATGTTTGCCATATGATGTAAGCTTTAACGCTTCATGGCTTGTTAGTACAACAACATTATATATGAGCTAAATAAGGCAAGTAATAAGAAATTTATCATGTATACATGTATATCATGCACATGTTTTATGTCATTCATTTAAATCACATATTTTGAAATCATTTAAACCCCTTTTTCTCTACATTTGATATGGGTTCAGCTCCTGAAACAAGGTTTATTTCGAAGGCAATTTCGCGATCAGGAGGTAACCCGGGTAATTCAACTGGAAAAACATCGGGGTATTCGTTAACAACCGAAACTTGACTAAGAGTGGGATTCACTTGCTCAGCACTTAGGATATAAACAAAGAATCCTTCATGGCCTTTCTTCAATGCTCGGCTGGCACGAGCTGCATTAACATAGACCTTCTTGGATGGTTTCTTTAGCTTGGCTCCTCCTTGGAATGATACTTCATCTCGAGTGGGATCCTTAATTATAACTTGCCTACTCCGGGAATCAACGTGAGCATGGTTCTTTGAGAGCCAATCTATTCCAAAAATCACATCAAAATCACTCATGGATATGGGGATTAAATCGGCTTTAAACCGCTGATCATCGAACTCGAGCGCGCAATTTCTGAAGATATGATGAGAGACAAGCACCTGATCGGCGGTTGCTTGTACTCTATAGGGTGATTCTAATCGGACTGAGTTATGATCGATATTCTTAGCAAACTTTCTGGAGATAAATGAGTGGCTGGCACCACTATCGAACAATATATTTGCAGGTATGCTACATACTAAGATAGTTCCTGAATCATGTGTATTTAACTAAGCAACAGTATAGGCATGCATAAGCAAAACATACTTAAGGCATAAAACTTTAAATCTTACTAGTCACTACGTCTGCCGTCTCCTCAACATCTGCATCTGTCATGATGTGCACCCTTGAATTTACACGTGGCCGTTGGTTCTTTGGTTGTTGCTGCTGTTGCTGCGCTCCTCTGTCTAGGCAATCCCTAATCAGGTGACCATCCTTGCCGCATCCAAAACATTGTCCAGTCTTCCATCGACACTCACTCATGTGTCTCTTCAGGCACTGAGGGCACACGGGTATAGCTGGCTGCTGGGGTGGAGTTTGATTCTTCTGTTGATTATTTTGATACTGCTGGCGGTGCTGATTTTGACCCTATGATCTCCCTTGACGAACAGATCCTCTGTAATTCTTCTTGGCTACCTTTCTGAATTTCTCATTTCCAGTCACTTGTCTTTCTCTTTTCTGTCCCACATCATCTCGGCAGATAATGTCTCTCTCAATCCTATAACAGGCGTCCAGAAGGGCTCCAAAATTTGCAGGGTTTGCATTCACCAACTATGTTCTGATTCTCGGATTTAGCCCTCTTTCAAATTTTAGCATTTTTGTCTCTTCATCATTCATAGTGGTAGGCTGAAATCTCCCCAATGCAATGAACTTATTAGCATACTCTGCTACCGTCATACCGGGATCTTGCTTCAGTGATTCAAATTCATGCCTCTTTTGTAACTTCATTGACGGAGTAATGTAGAATTTTTGGAGCTCCTGCAGAAATCTTTCCCAAGCAATTGGTCTTGGAAAGGGGTGTAAGTTGGTCTTCCACCATTGATTGGTCTCACTTAATAGAAAGGGCCTTATGGCTTGAGCTTTCATCTCGTCAGGGGGCTTTAATTAGCTTGAAACAATTCTCGACTTCATACAACCACTTCTCCGCTATGTCCGGATCTGGCTTTCCCTCAAACGCTGGTACATTAGCCCTCTTCAACTTCTCGAAATAATATTATGCATTTCTCACAGGTTCACGTGGGTGGGGTGGAGTATTCTGATGGATTAGGCCTTGACCTATCTGTGTGACCACCTGGAAAAAGGCCTGAAAGGCATTAACGTCAGGAATAACTGGAGGAATAGATGCCTATGGTGGTGGAGGTGGATTATTCCGAACAGGAGGATTCTAGTCCTACGGTGGTGGCGGCGGGACCTGAACCGGTGGAGGAGGAACGGGGCCTTGTGGCTGAGAAGGAACGGGCTCCTGAGCAGCTGGTCGAGCCCTAGCAGGCCTGCCACGAGGTCGCACCATCTGCACTAGGGAGTGTCAAAATTTACACAAATGTTGGGATAAACCAAATTATTTTGGCTAAAGGTCATAATTCTCAAAAAATTTAAATGAGGCAGGGAAAAGACACATCTTACATTAGAGATCTGGATTTTATAAGTAAGGATTAATTAGTAAATTACATCCTAAACCCGGTCTAAGTTGTCCTAGTCTAAGGCCATCACTCTTCTTAGATCTTGACTTAGGTCTAAGATCAAACTTAGATTCTAAGATCATAACTTAGTTCTACGTTCTGTCCGAAATATAGAGCTTGGGCTCTGATACCACCTGTAGTGCCCTGCACCGGACCTTGTCCGAATACGGTGCACCCGACGTACTTCAATATGGAGAGTACAAAGCGTCATGCATAATATCCGAAAATCCTTAACTTAGATCATGGACTATCATGTTAACATTTAACATGGTAGTAAAATTTTAGGCAGAATTAAAACTTTGAAACATGCATTCCGAAATATTAAATCCCCAAAACAGTAGTCCAACAAAACAAGATATACTGAAATCCTAAAGGTTCCAACATAGTTCATAGTACAAACATCATATCAGCACAAAAGTCCTTAAGCATGGTCTCCTCCTGACTCCTTGACTACGGATACGGCACTCTCGGCTCATCCTCGATCCACTCAACCTTAGCATTCTCTGGCTCTGGGGAAAAATAAAGGTATGAGTGATAAAAATCACCCAGCAAGCATACAATAAACTACCATGAAATAAATAAAGAATCATAACATGAATGGAAAAACCCCAAGAACCTCAATTGTTAATTCATACATGGCCTTTAATCCTTGATCTGCTTGAAGATATAGCCTAGTCATAATTTAAGTAGTACCATACTGACAATATCATATTTCCTCCTGACTTAACCGTTCTAACATTCAAAGTGTACATGAAATATGCAAGATGCAATACATGATATCATGTCGTGTCAAAATCATCCTTTGGTCCCGTAAAGCAACGTATCATAAAACAGAGTGTCAGATCAATTATCTCCGGAGCTGAAAGAGTCTAGAACATGTCATCAGACCAATAAACCCCGGGTCTGGGATGGGTCTAGAACATATCATCAGGCCGATTAACCCCGGGCCTCGATTGGGTCCAGAACATATCATCAGGCTGATAAACCCTGGGCCTGGATCAGATCCAAAACATATCATCGAACCAATTAACCCCAGGTCCAGAACGGGTCTAGAACTTATCATGTCATCAGAACAATAATTCCAAGTTGATTAATTTGCATGGACATTCTCATCTATGTCCAAAGTAATTACCATAAAAATTCCAGAGAAATTCAATAACTTTAAAGGGGTCATTTAATTATTTTCCGAAAATTGGTCGCGTGCTGATCCTGGAGTGACTAGTTTTACTACAAATTTTATTGTGGCAAAACCATAAGTCCTTTTACCAAAATTCTAACTTACAAGCTTTATAAACATACAAGGCTAGCATCCCACCAAACATCAGCTCATTTGCACGTTCCTAAGGTAACACAACACGCCACAATAAGCTGTCCTGCACCAGTAGTTTGGTCTTTTGTCACTTTTTCATGTCAAGTTTTTACCAACTAACCTTATTCTTACAAAATAACTTATTAGCCACTAAATACACCCCTTTATCATAAACATTTCCAGGGTTCATAGCATTCATTAAGCCACTTATGAATTAATCCAAAACAGTTTGCATCATGCACATATCACTTGTCACATTTGCTCATTTCGCACTTTATAGAGTCTACCTTGGTACAAATATTTTATGCATAACCTAACCACCATAATAGCCCGTTTTCCTATACTAAAGAGGGCTCATGTCACATTTCAAATTGAGTACAAATATACCCATGTAATAAATCATTAAGCATGCAAATTTCATATATATCTTTGGGCTCACAAGATATGTTCTTCCTTAGGTTCAATGCTCTCTCCTACTAATTTCCCTTAGCCATCCCTTTTTATGATGAGGTAGACATCTTCTACTACGTTTATCTAGGCATGCAACTCATATATATGCTAATTCACTCCAATCATGTCAAAACAACTTGTAAAAATTACATATAGCACACGCACGCCATCTTGGTGCTACACAAAATCTATTCTTCCCGAGAATCACTTTACTAAACCATGCACCATCTGAAAACAGCCCTCATATCATATTGCATGTAGGCAAAGAACTCATCTTTACAGGAATTATTCACATGCAAGCCACTTTTCTTAAAGAACCACTAAGATCTCCTGCTTAACACTTAGTATCTTCAACTAAAATTCATATCTTAAAAATAGCTAGTCATTCAGGTTATTAACTCCTTAAATAAATCATGAAAGTCTAGAGTATACTTGACTCTTCAAGCTAGAACCTTCTTTTAGCTTTTGGATCTTGGATGAAATGGGTTGAAGTTTCCTCAACTACTTCCATGAAGCATGCAGTTTTGAGGGAGGAAAAAGGGGAAATGTTAGCTACCATTTTAAATGAAAAATAGAGTTAACTTGATGCTAGATTTACTTACCAAGATAAGGCTTTGAATGGAGTTTGAAAGCAACTCAAAATATCAAGAGGCTAGCATCACTTAAAAGCTTGAAAAGCTTGTACATAGTGACCAAGGAGGTCACGGGCTTGGGTAGGAAAAAGGAACCCGTGTGAGCTTCATTCTTTGGAATAGAGAAATTCACTTAAGAGCTTGAAATGTGACTTACCTAGATGATTCTTTGAGCTTAGAGAAATTCACTTAAGGGCCGTATAGTAGGAGGTTGATGGTGGTGAAATAGTCTAAATATTCTTGCTTGTGAACTTCTTGAGGGAGTACAAGGTGGAGATGGATGGAGGAAGCTTCTAGCTATTATAAAGAAGGTTTAATGGTGTAAGAGGGAGAGGGGAGGCCGGCGCATGGAAGGAGGGAGACAAGGCTTTTTATGAAAAGTAATCTTGGTCTTGTGAATTGCAATCTTTTGTCTCTCATGCTTGCTTTATTTTATTATTTAGTTATAATTTAATTAAATATTTTAAATATTAGGAATACACTAGAAAAATGAAGACAGTTCTAGAGACTCCCTTGGGTTGGCCGAATTCTGGGAGCCTTGGGGAGTGCATTTTTATCCTTTCACATTTTTCATAACACACACTTATAAAATTATACCATTATTTATATTATCTAATTTCTTGTATATGATTTTAGGTTTGTTTTTATGAAGACCATTTAGGTTATTCTTCTTATAAAATGGGAAATATTCTAAAGTCCCTCAATGTCTTGTGGCCGAAATACCCTAAGTTGTGGAGGGGCAAAATGGTCATTTCACATACTTCATGACATCCACTTGTATAATTATATAGTATCTGTCTTAAATGAATTTAAGTAAAGAAGCACTAATATAACTTAATAAAATGCACTTGGAAAAATTAATATTTCATTACGCCACTTCATCATAGTTTCAAGTACATTACGGTTGTGGTACAACAACGGCCATATTGGGGTTTTAGTGGGTAGAATAAGACAAAATACCATTATTTGATTTCTACACAATTTTCTACACTCAGTATTTTGTTGGGGTATTTTTCTAACTATAATTTTCTTCCTTGTGGAGTGATTATATGCGTTTGCGCTATCGAAGAGGTGACGACTTCGTCCCTCATATATATGACTCTCCAGGTTAGAGAAGAATTTGTGGTATTCACCCCCATTGCTCTTTGCTGGTACATTGGGACAGCATCATGCCAATATGGCCTACTGCCCCTGGACAGTTTCTTCTTCGTAATGCTTATGAAGCTTTTTATCCGCCTGCTACAAAACTGCTATCTAATAGCATTATTTGGATGTCTTGCCAATATCCAATGATTCTTTGGAAACTTTTACAGCATGCATTACCATTACCGGATGTTGCGTCTTGATTTGTACAGGTTCCACCAAGTATATGTCTTTTTTGCCGATTGGAGTCTGCAACTACCAATCATTTATTTTATCAATGCACGGAAGTTAGTGCTATCCGCCATTATTTCAATGACTTTCTTGACATTGCTACACACCGAGCCAGGGACTGGCGCACTTTCCTACTAACGGTATGGTTGCAATCCCCATCAAATTTTATAGGACATGTACGAGGTATATATCTGTGCATTCTCTTTTGGAATATCTGGAAGAATTATACTACATTGGTGTTTGGTGATGGATCATGGTCACAACATGCCATCCTTAAAGATATTAGGACCGACATTTTCCTATGCGAAAAATCATAAAGTGGAACAAATATCCTCTGATTCGATCGAATAGGGTTTGGATCATTCGTTGGTGTCCTCCTCCAACAGGCAGATTAAAGCTGAATACGGATGCCTCTGTTGGTCGACATGCAGCAAGCGGCAGGGCAATTGTTCGGGATACCGCAGTCTCTATGATTCATGCATTCTCTTTCCCATTGTGACATGATTATCCATTATGGGTTGAAGCTCAAGCAGTGCTTATTGCTCTTCTATATCAGCTTCTACGATATGGACATATTGAGGATGAGGTTGACTGTCAACAATTAATTCATTTCATGCATACTTCTACTATGCTTGCTCCAGATTTACACAGGCTTCGGGTCCTTCTTAGCGCCTCTTCCATCTGCTTGAATTATGCTCCTCGTGAGGTTAATCAGGCTGCACGTTTTTTGGCACAAGAAGCGTTAGGGCATACCGCTATTGCATACTATTCTCGTTTGACAGTCCTTCCATCGTATATTCGGGGTATCATCTTGACTTACTCTACACTTCCCATATTTCGGCCTTCTTCTGATGGGGATGCCTAATATCCAGTATTAGTGTATCGCATTACCTTCTATTCGTCTGGACTTTAGCACATTCATTTTATTCTCATTATACTTTATGATTCAGATTGTATAGTGTAATGCTTGCAACAATATATATATGCACGCTTTTCCTTTTGTCATGGTTTTATCCACAAGGGTTGTTTTACATGGCAAGGTTTTAATGCGACATATCATATATTGTTGCACATTCACATCCATTGTGTACTTATATTATTTATTCTCATATGATGACTTCGGTCAATTTTTGTAATATGGTATTCCTCCGCCATAAGAGGCTGCATAGTAAAGCTTATATTCGCCTAAAAAATATATATATATTCATTTTTTCCTTTTTATACTTTTCCAGGTGATTTATTATGTCCTGCTTTCTTTTTCTTTTATTTTAGTGGTCCTAATTTCTTGTGTTATGTCTTTTATTAGGTTTAATCTATGTCAACCGGCTAGAGTTGCTACCGACTAATCTATTTAAATTCTATTGTATGTTCGAAAATGTTTCGTCATATATCGATATATCAGTTATGTTATTGTTCGGTTATTTTTCCAAGTGTTTCTGACCCCGATATATACTATCGATTATTAAACCCTGATTAAAATTTTAATTCCACCAAAATTTTCTCAACAACACACTTTTATTTTATTTTCTACTATCTTATTTCTTTTTCTACTGACCCGGAAATGCGGGTCGTAACATTTGGTGTTGTAGGTACTCAAGATATACGGAGTAGCCAAAGAAGAAGAAACCAAATGGCTTATAGAGAGCGAATGTTCCACACACATGACCGGAGATAAAACTTTGTTCACCACGCTCAAAATCCAAGATGGTGGAATGGTGCAATTTGGAAATGTGAGAGATAAAATCCTTTAACATGGAGAAATTGGTAACTCTTCTTTTATTGTTAGTAATGTATCATATGTAGAAGGGCTTATATACAATTTGATAAGTGTTAGCCAACCAACTATGTGATGCCAATTTTCAAGTTGAATTTACGAAAAGAAAATGCATATTGAAAAAGGATGGTAGAGTTGTCTTTGAGGATGTAAGGAAAAATGATGTTTACAAATTCAGCGCACATGATTTGATATGTAGAGAAAAAGGGGTTTGAGTGATTACAAAATGCATGATTTAAATAACACGTACTAAAAAAATGCATGACACATTTTATGACTTGACACGTTTTTGCATGAAACCTGCCTTATATAGTTCATATATAATGT
Organism: Eustoma russellianum; assembly: GCA_036186865.1. Taxonomy (NCBI): domain Eukaryota; kingdom Viridiplantae; phylum Streptophyta; class Magnoliopsida; order Gentianales; family Gentianaceae; genus Eustoma; species Eustoma russellianum. Next base: position 15,409,140 of record AP025044.1, on the reverse strand, counting down.
TGCCGTACTAACGAGCCATGAACCTTTAAAGCTTACATCAAATGGCGAACATTTGTTCTGTTTGAACTATTTTCAGGTGCCACCAATAATGAACTAAACTAGTTCATTAAGTCAAGTACTTAGTTAAATGAACTAAGTAGTTCATTAAATAAAGATATATTTGGAAAAGGTACAAAGGCAAGAAATTGAAGAATGGAAAGTTCTCTTCCACCTTTATCACATGCCTTTTTATATATATATTCAGATTTTTTTTAAGGCACTATACACAAATATTCCAACGTACTACCGACGCGTTATAAATTTTACAAACGTACGTTAACGTCACACCACCATATTTACTTCATATTCATGAGTGTATTCAGGTCTTATATCATAGGATATAAGTTATGGCGATGACAAAATTATTACGACACGTTACAAGGTTCAAAACCAAAAATTATCGTATCGGGTGACAACCGAAACTTCGCTAACGTGTCACATACTTGCCATATATAGATGGCCAGCCCCTACACTTCAAAAATAGCCTCAAATTTCGTGGCTTACATGGTATACTCAGCCATAAAATCATTCCATGTTGGCAAACACAAATCACCCTCAATTAAGGCCAAATTGTGGAGATTTCAAATTCAACATTTTAAACACATGGGGCGCCACTTACTTCAGCCATTAGAGCTGAATATTCATGTTATTCTATGTATATTATGTGTGACATAATGTAGCGCCCTGCATCCTGGCCCAGCCGGATACGGTGCACCCGCCGTACTTCACTAAGGAGAGTACCAAGCGTCGATCCATAACATGGCGTAATCCATGATAAGATGCATAGACTTTCATGCTTACACGTCAACAAGTAAGAAAAACCTTGGCAAAATAAAAACCTCAAATTAAAAACGTCTACGAAATCATTCTTAGTTTTTACAACCCAAATCAAAAGTACCGAAATTCTCAAAAGTAAATGTTTCCCATAGCTATTACATAATAAGTCATCGGTCAGAACCGGCACGTCATGTCTCCTATTCCATCCATCTTTCGCTGCGCTCACAGGTAGGAGACCCTAGGTTCATCCTCTATCCATTCTACCTTGTTCCCTGCAGTCTCTGGGAGGAAACAAATAGGGGGTGAGTGACAAAGTCACCAGCAAGTATACTATATATAATCGAGGATTAAATGGAAAGTACATACAAGAACCAACCCCCAAAAGTTTGGTTTAGAAACATACCTGGCCTCCATCCAATACCCGTTAGTGATCAACACTTAATGCGTCAAGATCATAACTTAAGCAAGATCATCACTTATTAAAGAACGTAACAATAAAAGATTGTAACTTATATAAGTTCTTGTCATATCAGGGATCATTACTTAAAAAGATCATAATTAAGAGTTACCGAGTCAAAAAAATTCGGTCCAAGTATCACGTACCACTACTCGCTGACTCATTAAAATGCAACATGCATGAATATGTACGTGTGATGCATCATGATAAAAAATGAGGAAATGATCTTTCGTGCTTTTCTTTCAAAACATCATCGTCAGAAAACAATAGAGTGTTCAGATCTATTCACCCGGATCTAAGGCGGTCACTTCTTCCCTTCGAATCTATTATTCCCAGATTCGAAACGGTAACGTCATCACTTATCAGGTCTATTCTCTTCGGGCCTGAACGTTCCATATCAGGTCTATTCTCTCCGGGCCTGAACGGTCCATATCATCAGATCAATTAACCCCGGATATGGACCAGGTCCTTACTGGACAGGAAACATACACACACGGTACCGGTGGGAAGCGTTCCTTTTTAAACAGAATCTTTTCTGTAAAAACGCTTTTCATCTTTATTTCGCATAAAAACCAACTCCATAAATCATGTAAATGGCGATGATGCAATGCACGACATGTATTATGCAAATCATGACATAATGCGCTACATATACACCTATGTACACCCATTCCTTATGCTGGAAAAATTTCCAGCATTATCAATCCATATACTCGGCCTTAAGCCCTTATGGTTCGGCCCACTCTCATGAGTTCTTGTCATACATACGCATAAAAATGTCATTTCTATTCATAATATAATTCTCGTGACGATGTAAAATGTGTAAGACACTTAATCTAATTAACTACGAAACAAGGATGCTGAATTTCAGCAATTCGGCGCCTCTTTCCTTTGTCTTTCGTGTAAGCCCGTTAAACTCCTTTTTAATTTGGGCAGGCTTTGGGAAACTATTATAAACATTCCGTTAACTGGTGATTGTAAGCCCAAGCCGTATAACTAAGCCTAAGTCCATTAGAACAAGGCCTTATAATAAATTCCTCAATTCTGCCCAAGATTTCAGATTAGTGACGCCCACTTAATCATAGTGTTTATCCTTTAATTAGTCATTCTAAGATAACTGGCTTGCATAAAAGGGTTCACATATGTTTTAAGTAGTTAACGTAAAAGTTTCGTGGATTTATAATATTGTTAGTGGAATAATTTATTCTATTTCTCAGAACCGTTACATGCTGAATTCTGGAGTAACCGATTTTATTGCAAATTTTAGTGTGACCACACCGTAAATCCTTTTTCAAAAATTCCAGCTCTCAAGCTTAGTAAAAACATGGGGCTAGTATCCTGTCAAAAATCAGCCTAGTTGCATAATACTAAGGTCCATTTCCTGGTCATACATTATGTCACATGAAATCTGTTTAGCCCTGTAATTTTCCACATGACCAGTTTTAATAAACATTTCACTAAAAATAATTCGTCACTCCTTTGAACAAAATTCCAACTCTCATATTTAATATAAACATGGGGATAGTGTCATCCCAAAAATCAACTAAATTGAATGTTCCTAAGGTCTCCTTTCAGGTCTCACAAAACGGCCTAAAATCTGCCCTGCTCCAGTGAATTTCAAATTTTGTCACATTTCATACCTAAATGGCCCTAACTTGCATTGTTTGGCATACACACTTTATTAAACTTCAAACTCACCTTTTTCATGGGAAATTTACAGATTCTACACGTTACAAACATCATATACAAATCTTATCAAAACAGCTTGTATGCCACATACATCATTCTTTAGCCTTGCACACCATGTTCCCACTAAATCAAACCTTAGCACAATTTGGTGCATACGCACCCTAACCCCCAAACAACCCATTTATGTACATGCAAGGAAAAATCACATCTCCACAAAGAACATATTACGATTAATACACAAAAGCATAAATCTTGCTTACACCTTACCCCACAACTTATCACTTCTTGCAAAACTACCCTTATTTCTTTTATCCCTTCCCACCGTAGCCCCCATCCATAAATCATGTAAATGACAATGATGAAATGCACGGTATGTATTATGCAAATCATGGCATAATGCGTTACATATACACCTATGTACACCCATTCCTTATGCTGGAAACATTTCCAGCATTATCAATCCATATACTCGGCCTTAACCCCTTATGGTTCGGCCCACTATCATGAGTGCTTGTCATACATACGCATAAAAATGTCATTTCTATTCATAATAGAATTCTCGTGACGATGTAAAATGTGTAAGACACTTAATCTAATTAACTATGAAACAAGGCTGCTGAATTTCGGCAATTCAGCGCCTCTTTCCTTTGTCTTTCGTGTAAGCCCATTAAACTCCTTTTTAATTTGGGCCTGCTTTGGGAAACTATTATAAACATTCCATTAACTGGTGATTGTAAGCCAAGCCGTATAACTAAGCCTAAGTCCATTAGAACAAGGCCTTATAATAAATTCCTCAATTCTGCCCAAGATTTCAGATTAGTGACGCCCACTTAATCATGGTGTTTACCCTTTAATTAGTCATTCTAAGATAAGTGGCTTGCATAAAAGGGTTCACATATGTTTTAAGTAGTTAACGTAAAAGTTTCGCGGATTTATAATATCGTTAGAGGAATCATTTATTGTTTTTCTTTGAACCGTTACATGCTGAATTCTGGAGTGACCGATTTTACTACAAATTTTAGTGTGACCACAATCCTTCTTCAAACATTCCCGCTCTCAAGCTTAGTAAACACATGGGGCTAGTACCCTGTCAAAAATCAGCCTAGTTGCGTATTCCTAAGGTCCATTTCCTGGTCAATCATTATGTCACATGAAATCTGTTAAGCTCAGTAATTTTCCAGCATGACCAGGTTTAATAAACATTTTACTAAAAATAATCCATCACTCCTTTTAACGAAATTCCAACTCTCATATTTAATATACACATGGGGATAGTGTCATCCCAAAAATCAACTAAATTGAATGTTCCTAAGGTCTCCTTTCAGGTTTCACAAAACTGCCTAAAATCTGCCCTGCTCCAGTAAATTTCAAATTTTGTTACATTTCATACCTAAATGGCCCTAACTTGCATTGTTTGGCATACACCCTTTATTAAACTTCAAACTCACCTTTTTCAGGGGAAATTTACAGATTCCACACGTTACAAACATCATATACAAATCTTTTCAAAACAGCTTGTATGCCACATACATCATTCTTTAGCCATGCAAACCATGTTCCCACTAAATCAAACCTTAGCACAATTTGGTGCATACGCACCCTAACCCCCAAACAACCCGTTTATGTACATGCAAGGAAAAATCACATCTCCACAAAAAACATATTAAGCTTAACACACAAAAGCATAAATCTTGCTCACACCTTACCCCACAACTTATCACTTCTTGCAAAACTACCTTTATTTCTTTTATCCCTTCCCACCGTAGCCCCCATCCATGGAAAAGAAGGGATCTTTAGCATGTTCATCTTGGATTTATCACATAATTGTACTTATAATCAACAAAGAATCCAACTTTGGAGAAAAACTCACACATACACGCCACTTAACCCCTAGGCCGAAAGTTTCATGCATCATGGCTTAGCATTTCACATCTAAGATTGAATCTTAAGGTCAACTAGACATTCAAGCAAGAACTTTCACATTCAAGCCATAAATAAGTATAGTGTACTTGCCTTTTCAACTTACTCCTTTTCCAAGCTTGAAAGACGTATGGAAAAGATGAAACCTTCCTCTTCTTTGTGCATGCACCCCACAGTTTTGGGAAGGGGAAAGAGGTCAATGGTTAGTTTACATCCTTAAGTGAAAGATACACTTAATAAGGGTTAGATGGACTTACCAAAATGGAACATGAGTAGTCTTCAAGCCTCTTAAGACTAGAATCCACAAAAGCTTGAGACTTTTGAGCCTAGTGACCATTGAAGGTCACAATTTAGGGCAAGAAAGATAAGTGAGTTTCAAGCTAAGTAAAATGTAAGAATTCCCTTGAAAGTTGAGTGTGTACTTACCTAATACCTCTTTAGCTTGAACAAATCCTAGGTCTCCTTGGTATAGCCTTGGTCGTGTGGTTTAAGGAAAGAAGAAGAGAAGAATGTTTCTTGCTCTTGGTGTACCTTGAGTGTTGGAAAGATGGGAGGATACTCAATTGTGTTGGAAGGAATTTTCTTTCTTGGCTATTTTTTAGCCGTTGGGGTTAAAGGAAAGGGAGTGAAAGATTTACTATAGTAAAGTTAAAGGAATCAACCTTAATTACTTTACTTAATTTTAGTTACTTTAACCTTGGTTACTTTTTAGTTAATCAAGGTTACTTTTTCACTAACCTTGGTTACTTTAGTCTAATCATGGTTTTGAACTAACCTTAGTTACTTTATCTAATTATGGTTACTTTAACCTTGGGTTGAATAAAAGGTAACCATGGTTGAGTAAAACATCTCCCTTAGTTGGCTACCCC
>AP025044.1:15381196-15399313 GCA_036186865.1 Eustoma russellianum | reverse complement strand
ATCCTTAAGGATGTGGCCTGACTTGATGCACCCGAAACATTTCCCTGTCTGGTAATAACATTCTCCCACATGGCGTTTACCGCAGTGAGAGCAGCTCGGAATAGCAGATTGTTGACCTTGGTTCTTTGACTGGTTCTTTTGGGAACGGCATTGGAACCGATTCTTTCCCTGACGCCCTAGGCCCCTTGAATTTTGCTTAGCGGATTTACGGGTCTCTCCGCTCCCAGATATTTCCCGTCCACTTTTCTGGCCATACTCATCACGGCGAATGATATCTCTTTCAATTCTGTAGCATGCGTCTAGAAGTGCACCAAAATTTGCTGGATTTTCATTTACCAACCATGTTCGAATTCTAGGGTTCAATCCTCTTTCAAATTTTAACATTTTGGTTTCTTCATCATTCATGGTGGATGGTTGGAATCTTCCCAGAGCTATAAACTTGTTAGCGTAATCAGCGACTGTCATTCCTTGTTCTTACATTAGGGACTCAAACTCGTGCCTTTTCTGTAATTTGACAGAGGATGGTATGTAGAACTTGTTGAATTCCTGGAGAAACCTTTCCAAGGAAATTGGTCTTGGTAGAGCCTGTAGATTGGCCTTCCACCACTGGTTGGCCTTTCCTAGCAGAAATGGTCTAACAGCCTGAGTCTTTACCTCCTCAGAGGCTCTAATTAGTTCAAAGCAGTTCTCCACTTCATCTAGCCACTTCTCAGCGGTATCTGGATCTGAATTTCCTTCAAACGGAAGAACATTGGCTCTTTTCAAATTTTCAAAGTTATATTGGGCATCTCTGACCGGCTCGTGAGGTTGAGGGTTATTTTCTTGCAGCATCACTTGCCCAATTTGAGTGACTGTCAGGCAAAAGTTTGGAAAAGCATTAATATCTAGCATCATTTGTGGGAAGGGTCCTTGAGGTGGAGGAACATTCTGGACTGGAGGCGGATTTTGATCTTGCTGTGGCGGTGGTGGAGGGACCTGTGCAGGTGGAGGAGGAATAGGCTCCTGCACCTCTGGTCTCGCTCTTGCTGGTCGGCCCCTTGGTCGCACCATCTGAATTATGCAGCATCGGGTTTTATTCAATCTGGGAATATCATAATATGTGGCAAAATTTAATCTATACCAGTAGCATATCTGGGCATGCACATACATACTTTATAAATTAAATTCTGGGATTTGTCATTAATTAGGGTTTTATCAATAGGTCGAACCCTAATTTTCCAGTCTAAGTCATCCTAGTCTAAGGTCAACTCTCATCTAGGATCAAAACTTAGATTTAAGATCAAGCTTAATTGTCTACGATCATGACCTAGTTCTATATTCCGCTCGGATCAAGAGCCACAGCTCTGATACCACTTGTAGCGCCCCACATCCCGGCCCAGCCGGATACGATGCACCCGTCATACTTCACTAAGGAGAGTAACAGGTGTCGATCCATAACATGTCGTAGTCCATGATAAGATGCATGGACTTTTGTGCTTACACGTCAACAAGTAAGCGAAACAGTGGCAGAATAAAAACCTCAAATTAAAAACATCTAGGAAATTATTCTTAGTTTTTCCAACCCAAATCAAAAGTACCGAAATTCTCAAAAGTAAATGTTTCCTATCACAATTACATAATAAGTCATCGGTCACAACCGGCACATCATGTCTCCTATTCCATCCATCTTTCATTGCGCTCACGGGTAGGGGACCCTAGATTCATCCTCTATCCATTCTACCTTGTTCCCTACAGTCTCTGGGAGGAAAAAAATAGGGGGTGAGTGACAAAGTCACTGGCAAGTATACTATAAATAATCAAGGATTAAATGGAAAGTACATACAAGAAGCAACCCCCAAAAGTTTTGTTTAGAAACATACCTGGCCTCCATCCAATACCCGTTAGTGATCAACACTTAATGCGTCAAGATCATTACTTAAGTAAGATCGTCACTTATTAAAGAACGTAACAATAGAAGATTGCAACTTATATAAGTTCTTGTCATATCAGGGATCATTACTTAATAAGATCATAATTAAGAGTTACCGAGTCACAAAAATTAGGTCCAAGTATCACGTACCACTACTCGCTGACTCATTGAAATGCAACATGCATGAATATGTAGGTGTGATGCATCATGATAAAAAAAATGAGGATATGATCTTTCGTGCTTTTATTTCAAAACATCATCGTCAGAAAACAATAGAGTGTTCAGATCTATTCACCCGGATCTGAGGCGGTCACTTCTTCCCTTCGAATCTATTATTCCCAGATTCGGAACGGTAACATCATCACTTATCAGGTCTATTCTCTCCGGGCCTGAACGGTCCATATCAGGTCTATTCTCTCCTGGCCTGAATGGTCCATATCATCATATCAATTGACCCCGGATCTGGAGCGGGTCCTTACTGGCCAGGAAACATACACACACGGTACCGGTGGGAAGCGTTCTTTTTAAAACAGAATCTTTTCTTTAGAAACGCTTTGAATCTTTCTTTCGCATAAACACCAACTCCATAAATCATGTAAATGACGATGATGCAATGCACGGTATGTATTATGCAAATCGTGGCATAATGCGTTACATATACACCTATGTACACCCATTCCTTATGCTGGAAACATTTCCAGCATTATCAATCCATATACTCGGCCTTAACCCCTTATGGTTTGGCCCACTATCATGAGTGCTTGTCATACATACGCATAAAAATGTCATTTCTATTCATAATAGAATTCTCGTGATGATGTAAAATGTGTAAGACACTTAATCTAATTAACTACGAAACAAGGCTGCTGAATTTCGGCAATTCAGCGCCTCTTTCCTTTGTCTTTCGTGTAAGCCCATTAAACTCCTTTTTAATTTGGGCCTGCTTTGGGAAACTATTATAAACATTCCATTAACTGGTGATTGTAAGCCAAGCCGTATAACTAAGCCTAAGTCCATTAGAATAAGGCCTTATAATAAATTCCTCAATTCTGCCCAAGATTTCAGATTAGTGACGCCCACTTAATCATGGTGTTTACCCTTTAATTAGTCATTCTAAGATAAGTGGCTTGCATAAAAGGGTTCACATATGTTTTAAGTAGTTAACGTAAAAGTTTCGTGGATTTATAATATCGTTAGAGGAATCATTTATTCTTTTTCTCAGAACCGTTACATGCTGAATTCTGGAGTGACCGATTTTACTACAAATTTTAGTGTGACCAAACCTTCTTCAAAAATTCCCGCTTTCAAGCTTAGTAAACACATGGGGCTAGTACCCTGTCAAAAATCAGCCTAGTTGCGTATTACTAAGGTCCATTTCCTGGTCACACATTATGTCACATGAAATCTGTTAAGCCCAGTAATTTTCCAGCATGACCAGTTTCAATAAAAATTTCACTAAAAATAATCCGTCACTCCTTTTAACGAAATTCCAACTCTCATATTTAATATACACATGGGGATAGTGTCATCCCAAAAATCAACTAAATTGAATGTTCCTAAGGTCTCCTTTCAGGTTTCACAAAACGGCCTAAAATCTGCCCTGCTCCAGTGAATTTCAAATTTTGTCACATTTCATACCTAAATGGCCCTAACTTGCATTGTTTGGCATACACACTTTATTAAACTTCAAACTCACCTTTTTTAGGGGAAATTTACAGATTCCACACGTTACAAACATCATATACAAATCTTTTCAAAACAGCTTGTATGCCACACACATCATTCTTTAGCCATGCACACCATGTTCCCACTAAATCAAACCTTAGCACAATTTGGTGCATTACGCACCCTAACCCCCAAACAACCCGTTTATGTACATGCAAGGAAAAATCACATCTCCACAAAAAACATATTAAGCTTAACACACAAAAGCATAAATCTTTGCTTACACCTTACCCCATAACTTATCACTTCTTGCAAAACTACCCTTATTCTTTTATCCCTTCCCACCGTAGCCCCCATCCATGGAAAAGAAGGGATCTTTAGCATGTTCATCTTGGATTTATCAGTACTTATAATCATCAAGAATCCAACTTTGGTGAAAAACCCACACATACACGCCACTTAACCCCTAGGCCGAAAGTTTCATGCATCAAGGCTTAGAATTTCACATCTAAGATTGAATCTTAAGGTCAACTAGACATTCAAGAAAGCACTTTCACATTTAAGACACAAATAAGTATAGTGTACTTGCCTTTTCAACTTACTCCTCGTGTATGCTTGAAAGATGTATGGAAAAGATGAAACCTTCCTCTTCTTTGTGCATGCACCCCACGGTTTTGGGAAGGGGAAAGAGGTCAATGTTTAATTTACATCCTTAAGTGAAAGATACATTTAATAAGGGTTAGATGGACTTACCAAAATGGAACATGAGTAGTCTTCAAGTCTCTTAAGACTAGAATCCACAAAAGCTTGAGACTTTTGAGCCTAGTGACCATTGAAGGTCACGGTTTAGGGCAAGAAAGATAAGTGAGTTTCAAGTTAAGTAAAACTTAAGAATTCCCTTGAATGTTTAGTATGTACTTACCTAATACCTCTTGATCTTGAACGAATCCTAGGTCTCATTGGTATAGCCTTGGCCATGTGGTTTTAAGGAAAGAAGAAGAGAAGAATGTTTCTTGCTCTTGGTGTACCTTGAGTGTTGGAAAGATGGGAGGATACTCAATTGTGTTGGAGGGAATTTTCTTTCTTGGCAATGTTTTAGCCGTTGGGGATAAAGTAAAGGGAGTGAAAGATTTACTATAGTAAGGTTAAAGGAATTAACCTTAATTACTTTACTTAATTTTAGTTACTTTAACCTTGGTTACTTTTTAGTTAATCAAGGTACTTTTTCACTAACCTTGGTTACTTTAGTCTAATCATGGTTACTTTTGAACTAACCTTAGTTACTTTATCTAATTATGGTTACTTTAACCTTGGTTGAATAAAAGGTAACCATGGTGGAGTAAAACATCTCTCTTGGTTGGCTACCCCCCCCTTCCATCCGACGGTTGGGGTCTTTAATGACTGCAACCATGCCTTAATCAATGTAATTACTTCTTTTTATTTATTTTCCCCCTTCTTTCTTTTAAAATGGTTAATTAGGAAAATTTTTGACCTCTCTTTGGGCTAAGGGACGATAATGAGGTATGGGTTGAACCAAATTTTTGCCACTACCCAGAACTTGTTGGATTGCTTATTGGCTTACTTAAAAGATGGCCCTTAAAATCTTAGGAAATTCCATTAAGGCCTTTCTTAAACCTTGTGGCCGAAATCTCACAAGTCTTTGGGAGAGAATTGGGTCCATTCACATGGTTCAGTATTCGCGCTTGATATTGTTATATAACACTTTCCATAACATAATTTAATAAAATTGAAATGTTCATCAACTAAATAAATTGTGCTTCTAGACACAACTTCTCATAACTCTCTCTTGATTAGGTCGCAAGTACAAGGTGCTTCCTTGTTGGGTACAACACATAATATATACGACATGTACAAAAAGTTAGAATTCAATCGGAGAAAAATCGCGTAATGGACAAAGTAAAAAAGGGAAAGAAACATTTTTACGCTTTCTATGGATGACATGTTAGGCGCTAAGGTTAAGTGCTTTATATCAATTGAACCTAACGTTAATTTGTGGCATAGACGTTTAGGACACATCGGCATTTCTACACTTGAAAAACTCCAACGAAGGAACCTAATACGAGGATTACCTAAACTTGATTTAGACAACTTTCAGTTGTGTGAATCTCGCATTAAAGGCAAACAAAAATGCGAGTCACTTAAACCTAAAAATGTAATAATCACGTCTAGAATTTTGGAATTATTACACATTGATTTGTTTTGTCCTAGTCGCACTACGCGTCTCGGTGGACGTCATTATACATGTGTTATCGTGGATGATTTTTCTCGCTATACTTGGACTTTGTTTCTTGCACATAAAGATGATAGTGACATTGAGATTACGAAACTAATAAAATAACTTAAAAATCAATATGGTTTAAATGTGAAAAGATTAGAAGCGATTGAGGCGGTGAATTGAAAAAACAAGGACATGATTGCATTTTGCGAAGAAAAAGGATCAAACACGAATTTTCGTCACCTAGAACTCCACAACTAAATGGAGTAGTAGAAAGAAAGAATAGGACACTACAAGAAATCGCTAGAACCAGGTTGTGTGAAAATAATTGCCTATATTTTTGTGGGGCAGAAGCCATAAATTGTGCATGCTATATAGTTAATCGTTTGTCTATTAGAAAGAAAATAAATAAAACGCCTTATAAGATAGTAAATTATCGCATGCCTAAATTGATTACTTTCATGTGTTTTGGTTGCAAATACTTTGTTTTAAATACAAAAGATAATTTAGATAAGTGTTGAATCTAAATCAATTGAATGTATTTTTTGTTGGATATTCTGTGAATTCAAAAGCATATAGATGTTGTGATCCCATCACTAGACAAATTTTAGAATCAATTCATGTGAAGTTTAATGAATTTGGTGAAATTAAAAAAAAATAAAGAATATGACGATGATTTTGAATTAAAACCAGTGTTAGATGATGATGATGGCACGCATGATGAAGTAGACACACTAGAAATGCATGATCACTTAGAAATGCATGAGAACGTAGAAAATAATCAACCAAGATGGCATAGGGATCACCCACACAATCTCATTATAGGCGACATTACTCACAGTGTGCGACCACGTAGAAGAATAAATCCGGATGAAATAAATCAATTTCATGCCATGATATCCGAAATTGAACCTAAAAATGTGCTGATGCTTTGAGTGATTCTTCTTGGATTGATGCTATGCATGATGAACTTAATCAATTCGTGAAAAATGATGTATGGGACTTAGTGCCCACGACCACAAGATAAGACTATAATAGGCCACAAATTGGGTGTTTAGAAATAAAATGAATGAAGAAGGAAAAGTTGTTAGAAACAAGGCTAGACTTGTAGCACAAGGATATAATCAAGATGAAGGAATAGATTATGACGAAACATTTGCACCAGTAGCATGTTTAGAAGCCATACGACTTTTACTTGCTATTGCTTGCATGAAAGGTTTTAAACTTTATCAAATGGACGTGAAAAGTGCATTTTTAAATGGCTTTATACAAGAAGAAGTATACGTAAAACAACCACCCCCGGTTTTGAAGACTTGAAACACCCCGATCACGTGTACAAACTAAAGAAGGCACTATATGGTTTAAAGCAAGCACCTAGGGCATGGTATGATCGTTTTGCTACTTTTCTTTTAGAAAATGGTTTTAAAAGAGACATGATAGATAGCACTCTATTCTTAAAACAAGATAAATCGGATTTACTATCATTCAAATTTATGTTGATGACATCATTTTTGGCTCTACATCTCATAAACTTGTTGAAGATTTCGAAACTTGCATGAAATATGAATTTGAAATGTTCTATGGTTGGTGAATTGAATTACTTTCTTGGCTTGCAGATTAAACAAACGAGTAAAGGTATACATATAAGCTAAGTTAAGTATATAAATGACATGAGTAAAAAGTTCAATTTTGAGAATTTAAACCGTCCCCCACCCCTATGAGCGTCACCCGCTAAACTAGATAAAGATGAACATGGAAATGACTTTGATAAAGCTTTATATAGGTCTATGATTGGTTCTTTGCTCTATCTTACTGCTAGTAGACCTGATATCATGTTAACTGTATATATGTGTGCATGTTTTCAAAGTCAACCTAAAGTGTCTCACTACAATGCTGTGCAAAGAATATTTCGATACATTAAGCACACACCCACTTTAGGCATTTGGTATGATAAAGATTGTGAATTAACTTGCATGCCTATACTGACGCGGATTATGGTAGATGTAAAATAGATAGAAAAAGCACCAGTGGCACTTGTCAATTTATAGGAAATTCATTAGTTTCATGGTTTTCTAAAAAGCAAGCAAGTGTAGCCTTATCCACTACCGAAACTGAATACATGGCACGTAGGTCTTTGTTGTACACAATTACTATGGTTAAAACAACAAGTTTCTGATTTCGATATCACAGTAAATCGTATCCCCATCTATTGTGATAGTATGGTGATATTATCATAGATCACGTACGCACTGAGGCAAAAGTAGCAGACATCTTTACTAAGGCACTAAATCAGGCAACGTATGAAAAATCTTCGTTCTAAATTAGGCATGATTTCTTGCTGATTTGATTTGATATCTGTTTCCATCCTTACATGTACTTTTGATGTCTTTCCAAAATAAAGGGGGAGAGAATGCATGATTTTTAAGGGGGAGAGTGAGATTGATTGCACAAATCAAGGGGGGAAAATTTGAAAATTGAAATTCAAAATTTGAATTTGTGCATGATTGAAGGGGGGGAGCGACAAAATTTAAATCAAAAACATTAGGTTATTTTGTAAATCACCAAAAGGGAAGATTGTAGAGAAAAAGGGGTTTGAGTGATTACAAAATACATGATTTAAATAACACATACTAAAAAATGCATGACACGTTTTATGACTTGATACGTTTTTGCATGAAACCTGCCTCATATAGTTCATATATAATGTTGCAGTACTAACGAGCCATGAAGATTTAAATCTTACATCAATGGAGAACATTTGTTGTGTTTGAACTATTTTCAGGTGCCACCATTAATGAACTAAACTAGTTCATTAAGTTAAGTAGTTAGTTAAATGAACTAAGTAGTTCATTAAATGAAGATATTTGGAAAAGGCACAAAGGCAACGAATTGAAGAATGGAAAGTTCTCTTCCACCTTTATCACACGCCTTTTTATATACATATATATATATATTCAGATTTTTTAAGGCACTATACACATATATTCCAACGTACTACCAACACGTTATATATTTTACAAACGTACGTTAACGTCACACCACCATATTTACCTCATATTTATGATTGTATTCAGGTCTTATATAATAGGATATAAGTCATGGTGATCACAAATTATTACGACGCGTTATAAGGTTCTAAACCAAAAAATGTCGTATCGGGTGACAACCGAAACTTCGCTAACGTGTCATGTACTTGCCATATATAGATGGCCAGCCCCTACACTTTGAAAATGGACACAAATTTCGTGTCTTACATGGTATATTCAGCCATAAAATCATTCTATGTTGGCACACACAAATCACCTTCAATTAAGGCCAAATTGTGGAGATTTCAAATTCAACATTTTAAGCACATGGGGCGCCACTTACTTCAGCCATTAGAGCTGAATATTCAAGTTATTCTATGTATATTATGTGTGACTTAATATATATAACATGTGCAAAAAGTTTGAATTCAATCGGAGAAAAATCGCGTAATCGACAAAAGTCGAAAATTCGGTTTTCTACGAACACGACGCATGGAACGTTTTTGGCATGACATATAACATGTATCTAGACACTTTTTACATATTCAATAAATTCTAAAGTGTTCTAGAAAAATTAATTTAGGGCTGATTGGAATATACCATATGTGTATAATTATTGTGCACTATAAAGTTTGCAAAAATAAATTCAGCACATGCCAATCCTACATCACACACCTAGATCAGCTTTGATGTAGCATATGTGGAGCCTAGTTGACATCTTGATTGGCCAATAATGAAGTATATATGGTTGGTGACATAAAGGAGGGAGTTACACAAGGTAATATTTCAAACTGTCACATATATGACACATGCTGAAAATTCAGCATGTGTGTGCTATAACGGCCAAATTTTTAAACTAATGGTGACTTATTTACTTCTTTAACTCAAATGGAGTGATTGGATGATAATATGGCAATAATTTTAACTTGTCATGGATAGCGCACATGCTGAAAATTTCATCATGTGTTGAATGAATATGGCCAAACATTTGGTCTTAGAATTTAACATATCTGATTCTTCATTTTCAAGGGATTAATCTAATACCAACATGGCAACAGTTTGAATGTGTCTTGGATAGTGTACATGCTGAAAATTTCAGCATGTGAGAAATGTTGGCCGATTTTTGTAAGGAAAATGGAGATAGTTTGTCTTGCAAATTATGTGGAATTGATTGTGAGATAATTGGCAATGTTTTTATGACTAATTGGCACATGTTTTTATGACTAATTGATCGTGCTTTTCTTTCAAAACATCATCGTCAGAAAACAATAGAGTGTTCAGATTTGTTCACCCGGATCTGACTTCTTCCCTTCGAATCTATTATTCCCAGATTCGGAACGGTAACATCATCACTTATCAGGTCTATTCTCTCCGGGCCTGAACGGTCCATATCAGGTCTATTCTCTCCTGGCCTGAATGGTCCATATCATCATATCAATTAACCCGAATCTGGAGCGGGTCCTTACTGGCCAGGAAATATACACACACGGTACCGGTGGGAAGCGTTCTTTTTAAAACAGAATCTTTTCTTTAGAAACGCTTTGAATCTTTCTTTCGCATAAAAACACCAACTCCATAAATCATGTAATGACGATGATGCAATGCACGGTATGTATTATGCAAATCGTGGCATAATGCGTTACATATACACCTATGTACACCCATTCCTTATGCTGGAAACATTTCCAGCATTATCAATCCATATACTCAGCCTTAACCCCTTATGGTTCGGCCCACTATCATGAGTGCTTGTCATACATACGCATAAAATGTCATTTCTATTCAATAGAATTCTCGTGACGATGTAAAATGTGTAAGACACTTAATCTAATTAACTACGAAACAAGGCTGCTGAATTTCGGCAATTCAGCGCCTCTTTCCTTTGTCTTTCGTGTAAGCCCATTAAACTCCTTTTTAATTTGGGCCTGCTTTGGGAAACTATTATAAACATTCCATTAACTGGTGATTGTAAGCCAAGCCGTATAACTAAGCCTAAGTCCATTAGAATAAGGCCTTATAATAAATTCCTCAATTCTGCCCAAGATTTTAGATTAGTGACGCCCACTTAATCATGGTGTTTACCCTTTAATTAGTCATTCTAAGATAAGTGGCTTGCATAAAAGGATTCACATATGTTTTAAGTAGTTAACGTAAAAGTTTCGCGGATTTATAATATCGTTAGAGGAATCATTTATTCTTTTTCTCAGAACCGTTACATACTGAATTCTGGAGTGACCGATTTTACTACAAATTTTAGTGTGTCCACACCTTCTTCAAAAATTCCCGCTTTCAAGCTTAGTAAACACATGGGGCTAGTACCCTGTCAAAAATCAGCCTAGTTGCGTATTACTAAGGTCCATTTCCTGGTCACACATTATGTCACATGAAATCTGTTAAGCCCAGTAATTTTCCAGCATGACCAGTTTTAATAAAAATTTCACTAAAAATAATCCGTCACTCCTTTTAACGAAATTCCAACTCTCATATTTAATACACATGGGGATAGTGTCATCCCAAAACCAACTAAATTGAATGTTCCTAAGGTCTCCTTTCAGGTTTCACAAAACGGCCTAAAATCTGCCCTGCTCCAGTGAATTTCAAATTTTGTCACATTTCATACCTAAATGGCCCTAACTTGCATTGTTTGGCATACACACTTTATTAAACTTCAAACTCACCTTTTTAGGGGAAATTTACAGATTCCACACGTTACAAACATCATATACAAATCTTTTCAAAACAGCTTGTATGCCACATACATCATTCTTTAGCCATGCACACCATGTTCCCACTACATCAAACCTTAGCACAATTTGGTGCATACGCACCCTAACCCCCAAACAACCCGTTTATGTACATGCAAGGAAAAATCACATCTCCACAAAAAACATATTAAGCTTAACACACAAAAGCATAAATCTTGCTTACACCTTACCCCATAACTTATCACTTCTTGCAAAACTACCCTTATTTCTTTTATCCCTTCCCACCGTAGCCCCCATCCATGGAAAAGAAGGGATCTTTAGCATGTTCATCTTGGATTTATCAGTACTTATAATCACAAAGAATCCAACTTTGGTGAAAAACCCACACATACACGCCACTTAACCCCTAGGCCGAAAGTTTCATGCATCAAGGCTTAGAATTTCACATCTAAGATTGAATCTTAAGGTCAACTAGACATTCAAGAAAGCACTTTCACATTTAAGACACAAATAAGTATAGTGTACTTGCCTTTTCAACTTACTCCTCGTGTATGCTTGAAAGATGTATGGAAAAGATGAAACCTTCCTCTTCTTTGTGCATGCACCCCACGGTTTTGGGAAGGGGAAAGAGGTCAATGTTTAATTTACATCCTTAAGTGAAAGATACATTTAATAAGGGTTAGATGGACTTACCAAAATGGAACATGAGTAGTCTTCAAGTCTCTTAAGACTAGAATCCACAAAAGCTTGAGACTTTTGAGCCTAGTGACCATTGAAGGTCACGGTTTAGGGCAAGAAAGATAAGTGAGTTTCAAGTTAAGTAAAACTTAAGAATTCCCTTGAATGTTTAGTATGTACTTACCTAATACCTCTTGATCTTGAACGAATCCTAGGTCTCATTGGTATAGCCTTGGCCATGTGGTTTAAGGAAAGAAGAAGAGAAGAATGTTTCTTGCTCTTGGTGTACCTTGAGTGTTGGAAAGATGGGAGGATACTCAATTGTGTTGGAGGGAATTTTCTTTCTTGGCAATGTTTTAGCCGTTGGGGATAAAGTAAAGGGAGTGAAAGATTTACTATAGTAAGGTTAAAGGAATTAACCTTAATTACTTTACTTAATTTTAGTTACTTTAACCTTGGTTACTTTTTAGTTAATCAAGGTTACTTTTTCACTAACCTTGGTTACTTTAGTCTAATCATGGTTACTTTTGAACTAACCTTAGTTACTTTATCTAATTATGGTTACTTTAACCTTGGGTTGAATAAAAGGTAACCATGGTGGAGTAAAACATCTCTCTTGGTTGGCTACCCCCCCTTCCCATCCGACGGTTGGGGTCTTTAATGACCGCAACCATGCCTTAATCAATGTAATTACTTCTTTTTATTTATTTTCCCCCTTCTTTCTTTTAAAATGGTTAATTAGGAAAATTTTTGACCTCTCTTTGGGCTAAGGGCCGATAATGAGGAATGGGTTGAACCAAACTTTTGCCACTACCCAGAACTTGTTGGATTGCTTATTGGCTTACTTAAAAGATGGCCCTTAAAATCTTAGGAAATTCCATTAAGGCCTTTCTTAACCTTGTGGCCGAAATCTCACAAGTCTTTGGGAGAGAATTGGGTCCCTTCACATGGTTCAGTATTCGCGCTTGATATTGTTATATAACACTTTCCATAACATAATTTAATAAAATGAAATGTTCATCAACTAAATAAATTGTGCTTCTAGACACAAATTCTCATAACTCTCTCTTGATTAGGTCGCAAGTACAAGGTGCTTCCTTGTTGGGTACAACACATAATATATGACATGTACAAAAAGTTAGAATTCAATCGGAGAAAAATCGCGTAATGGACAAAGGAAAAAAAGGAAAGAAACATTTTTACGCTTTCTATGGATGACATGTTAGGCACTAAGGTTAAGTGCTTTATATCAATTGAACCTAACGTTAATTTGTGGCATAGACGTTTAGGACACATCGACATTTCTACACTTGAAAAACTCCAACGAAGGAACCTAATACGAGGATTACCTAAACTTGATTTAGACAACTTTCAGTTGTGTGAATCTCGCATTAAAGGCAAACAAAAATGCGAGTCACTTAAACCTAAAAATGTAATAATCACGTCTAGAGTTTTGGAATTATTACACATTGATTTGTTTTGTCCTAGTCGCACTACGCGTCTCGGTGGACGTCATTATACATGTGTTATCGTGGATGATTTTTCTCGCTATACTTGGACTTTGTTTCTTGCACATAAAGATGATAGTGACATTGAGATTACAAAACTAATAAATAACTTGAAAATCAATATGGTTTAAATGTGAAAAAGATTAGAAGCGATTGAGGCGGTGAATTGAAAAACAAGGACATGATTGCATTTTGAAAAGAAAAAGGAATCAAACACGAATTTTCGTCACCTAGAACTCCACAACTAAATGGAGTAGTAGAAAGAAAGAATAGAACACTACAAGAAATCGCTAGAACCATGTTGTGTGAAAATAAATTACCTATATTTTTGTGGGCAGAAGCCGTAAATTGTGCATGCTATATAGTTAATCGTTTGTCTATTAGAAGAAAAAAAAATAAAACGCCTTATAAGATAGTAAATTATCGCATGCCTAAAATTGATTACTTTCATGTGTTTGGTTGCAAATACTTTGTTTTAAATACAAAAGATAATTTAGATAAGTTTGAATCTAAATCAATTGAATGTATTTTTGTTGGATATTCTGTGAATTCAAAAGCATATAGATGTTGTGATCCCATCACTAGACAAATTTTAGAATCAATTCATGTGAAGTTTAATGAATTCGGTGGTGAAGTTAAAAAAATAAAGAATATGACGATGATTTTGAATTAAAACCAGTGTTAGATGATGATGATGGCACGCATGATGAAGTAGACACACTAGAAATGCATGATCACTTAGAAATGCATGAGAACGTAGAAAATAATCAACCAAGATGGCATAGGGATCACCCACACAATCTCATTATAGGCGACATTACTCACAGTGTGCGACCACGTAGAAGAATAAATCCGGATGAAATAAATCAATTTCATGCCATGATATCCGAAATTGAACCTAAAAATGTGCTTGATGCTTTGAGTGATTCTTCTTGGATTGATGCTATGCATGATGAACTTAATCAATTCGTGAAAAATGATGTATGGGACTTAGTGCCACGACCACAAGATAAGACTATAATAGGCACAAATTGGGTGTTTAGAAATAAAATGAATGAAGAAGGAAAAGTTGTTAGAAACAAGGCTAGACTTGTAGCACAAGGATATAATCAAGATGAAGGAATAGATTATGACGAAACATTTGCACCCGTAGCATGTTTAGAAGCCATACGACTTTTACTTGCTATTGCTTGCATGAAAGGTTTTAAACTTTATCAAATGGACGTGAAAAGTGTATTTTTAAATGGCTTTATACAAGAAGAAGTATACGTAAAACAACCACCCGGTTTTGAAGACTTGAAACACCCCGATCACGTGTACAAACTAAAGAAGGCACTATATGGTTTAAAGCAAGCACCTAGAGCATGGTATGATCGTTTTGCTACTTTTCTTTTAGAAAATGGTTTTAAAAGAGACATGATAGATGGCACTCTATTCTTAAAACAAGATAAATCGGATTTACTAATCATTCAAATTTATGTTGATGACATCATTTTTGGCTCTACATCTCATAAACTTGTTGAAGATTTCGAAACTTGCATGAAATATGAATTTGAAATGTCTATGGTTGGTGAATTGAATTACTTTCTTGGCTTGCAGATTAAACAAACGAGTAAAGGTATACATATAAGCTAAGTTAAGTATATAAATGACATGATTAAAAAGTTCAATTTTGAGAATTTAAAACCGTCCCCCACCCCTATGAGCGTCACCGCTAAACTAGATAAAGATGAACATGGAAAGGACTTTGATAAAGCTTTATATAGGTCTATGATTGGTTCTTTGCTCTATCTTACTGCTAGTAGACCTGATATCATGTTAATTGTATATATGTGTGCATGTTTTCAAAGTCAACCTAAAGTGTCTCACTACAATGCTGTGCAAAGAATATTTCGATACATTAAGCACACACCCACTTTAGGCATTTGGTATGATAAAGATTGTGAATTAACTTGCATGCCTATACTGACGCGGATTATGGTGGATGTAAAATAGATAGAAAAAGCACCAGTGGCACTTGTCAATTTATAGGAAATTCATTAGTTTCATGGTTTTCTAAAAAACAAGCAAGTGTAGCCTTATCCACTACCGAAACTGAATACATGGCACGTAGTCTTTGTTGTACACAATTACTATGGTTAAAACAACAAGTTTCTGATTTTGATATCACAGTAAATCGTATCCCCATCTATTGTGATAGTATGATGATATTATCATAGATCACGTACGCACTGAGGCACAAGTAGCAGAAATCTTTACTAAGGCACTAAATCAGGCAACGTATGAAAATCTTCGTTCTAAATTAGGCATGATTTCTGCTGATTTGATTTGATATCTGTTTCCATCCTTACATGTACTTTTGATTGTCTTTCCAAAATAAGGGGGAGAGAATGCATGATTTAAGGGGGAGAGTGAGATTGATTGCACAAATCAAGGGGGGAAAATTTGAAAATTGAAATTCAAAATTTGAATTTGTGCATGATTGAAGGGGGAGCGACAAAATTTAAATCAAAAACATAGGTTATTTTGTAAATCACCAAAAGGGAAGATTGTAGAGAAAAAGGGGTTTGAGTGATTACAAAATACATGATTTAAATAACACATACTAAAAAATGCATGACACGTTTTATGACTTGATACGTTTTTGCATGAAACCTGCCTCATATAGTTCATATATAATGTTGCAGTACTAACGAGCCATGAAGATTTAAATCTTACATCAAATGGAGAACATTTGTTGTGTTTGAACTATTTTCAGGTGCCACCATTAATGAACTAAACTAGTTCATTAAGTTAAGTAGTTAGTTAAATGAACTAAGTAGTTCATTAAATGAAGATATATTTGGAAAAGGCACAAAGACAACGAATTGAAGAATGGAAAGTTCTCTTCCACCTTTATCACACGCCTTTTATATACATATATATATATATATATATATATATATATATATTCAGATTTTTTAAGGCACTATACACATATATTCCAACGTACTACCGACACGTTATATATTTTACAAACGTACGTTAACGTCACACCACCATATTTACCTCATATTTATGATTGTATTCAGGTCTATAATAGGATATAAGTCATGGTGATCACAAAATTATTACGACGCGTTATAAGGTTCTAAACCAAAAAATGTCGTATCGGGTGACAACCGAAACTTCGCTAACGTGTCATGTACTTTCCATATATAGATGGCCAGCCCCTACACTTTGAAAATGGACACAAATTTCGTGGCTTACATGGTATATTCAGCCATAAAATCATTCTATGTTGGCACACACAAATCACCTTCAATTAAGGCCAAATTGTGGAGATTTCAAATTCAACATTTTAAGCACATGGGGCGCCACTTACTTCAGCCATTAGAGCTGAATATTCAAGTTATTCTATGTATATTATGTGTGACTTAATATATATAACATGTGCAAAAAGTTTGAATTCAATAGGAGAAAAATCGCGTAATCGACAAAAGTCGAAAATTCGGTTTTCTACGAACACGACGCATGGAACGTTTTGGCATGACATATAACATGTATCTAGACACTTTTTACATATTCAATAAATTCTAAAGTGTTCTAGAAAAATTCATTTAGGGCTGATTGGAATATACCATATGTGTATAATATTGTGCACTATTTTATAAAGTTTGAAAAAATAAAATTCAGCACATGCCAATCCTACATCACACACCTAGATCAGCTTTGATGGAGCATATATGGAGCCTAGTTGACATCTTGATTGGCCAATAATGAAGTATATATGGTTGGTGACATAAAGGAGGGAGTTACACAAGGTAATATTTCAAACTGTCACATATATGACACATGCTGAAAATTCAGCATGTGTGTGCTATAACGGCCAAATTTTTAAACTTAATGGTGACTTATTTACTTCTTTAACTCAAATGGAGTGATTGGATGATAATATGGCAATAATTTTAACTTGTCATGGATAGCGCACATGCTGAAAATTTCATCATGTGTTGAATGAATATGGCCAAACATTTGGTCTTAGAATTTAGCATATCTGATTCTTCATTTTCAAGGGATTAATCTAATACCAACATGGCAACAGTTTGAATGTGTCTTGGATAGTGTACATGCTGAAAATTTCAGCATGTGAGAAATGTTGGCCGATTTTTGTAAGGAAAATGGAGATAGTTTGTCTTGCAAATTATGTGGAATTGATTGTGAGATAATTGGCAATGTTTTTATGACTAATTGGCACATGTTTTTAAGTGTTATTTCAGATTTATACAGTCATCAAATAATGACAACTCTTATCCAATCAATGAGTGTCAAGTAAGCAAGGCCTTAATGATCATCCAATGAAGTGTTTCCATGTAAGCTAGTGAATGTCACAATGATGCAAGATATTCTT
>AP025044.1:15330126-15381186 GCA_036186865.1 Eustoma russellianum | reverse complement strand
AATCCTCTAGTGCAAAACATGTTCATCATCTCCTTCTTCTACACTTCTTTCTTCTTCTCTCTCAAAGCCTATTGTATTCATATTCATACATATTGTATAGGCTTCAAACCACCATACACGCTATATTGTTGTAAAAGATTGATCAAGGTGTGATCAATCTTTCGTCTGCTCGGTGGTGGTGTTCGTGATCATTGTGATTCTTTGTAAGGTTTATAAAGGGTTGGAGTTGGTGTATAACTCCATCAAATCTATGTGGTAAGGTGTTGTTTGTTGTTTTGTGATTAGTGATGACCGAGGAAGGTGTCCTCAAAGACTGGAGTAGGTTGATTTAACCGAACCAGTATAAAATTCTGTGTGTTCTTTACTTTTCAGCATTTATTTTCAGTTCCCAGCATAGTGCATCATTTTCATCGCAATCTTAAAAATATCAAACGAATTTCAAAAATCACGAAACTTTCCAGAAACATAGCCACACATTTTAAGTTTCATTTGACGCAAGTTTCAACCCTTTCAGACAAGTATAAGTCATCCAAACATCAAAAGGTATGAGACTAGTGCAGTCTGATTTTCAGGCTTACAAAGGTTGAGACTTTTAATGTATTTGACTAACTTCCCAAAGGAATTTTTCAAAACTGTTTCAACCCAATTAAATACACATAGTAAGGGGAATAAAGTTTTCAAGTCAAACTACCGTTTCTGGCAGATTTGCGCAATCTGGCCACCAACGATTTTTAAAAGGGTTAAAAGTTGAATTTTGAACTGATATTTTTAGGTGATACTCAAAACATCTGAGAATAAGATCTCTCCAAATTTTAGAATTTTTGAAGACCTGTAACCTAGTTTGCAAAATGTTGCAAAACAGGTCCTCAAAACAGAAACTATTTTCAGAAGTTGGGTTTTTGGATTAAAACAATTTTGAAAACAAAATTTTCCGCACCCACTATTCAGCCCCCTTCTAGTG
Organism: Eustoma russellianum; assembly: GCA_036186865.1. NCBI lineage: Eukaryota > Viridiplantae > Streptophyta > Magnoliopsida > Gentianales > Gentianaceae > Eustoma > Eustoma russellianum. The sequence goes on along the minus strand of AP025044.1, from coordinate 15,380,225 downwards.
GTGCTTTGCAGGTCCTACATGATATCCCAAAAAGTTTCATGTCTAGTTACCAAAAATAATTTGACGCAATTATGGCATAGACGACTTGAGCATATTAGTTTCAAAAACTTCATAAAAATTTGTAAAAGTGAAAAGGTCCAAGGTTTTTCAAAATTAAATTTCGAAAACCATGTCTTGTGTGACACTTATCAAAAGGCAAAGCCTGTTAAAGCAAGCTTCATGCCTCTGAAATTTCCACCACCAAACCTCTACAATTGCTTCATATGGATTTCTATAGAGATATTGTTGCGGAAAGTCTAGGCAGAAAACATTATACCTTTGTAGTGGTAGATGATTTCTCTATGTTTACTTAGGACATGTTCTTAACTAAAAAGAATGATGCATGCCAACAGTTTATAAAAATTTGTAGGAGATAAGAAGACCTTAGAGAAGATACCATCAAGGAAATTAGAAGTGATGAAGGTGATGAGTTTGATGGTGAGTTTCAAGAATTTTGTGTATCCAAATGATATTGACACTTCTTGGCTCCTAAAACTCCTCAACAGAATTGTATTGCGGAAAGGAAGAATAGAACTGTTCATGAAATAAGTGGAGCCATGCTAAATGAATTAGAGCTACCTAAGTAATTTTAGGTTGAAGTTGTCAATACCGCTTTCCATGTGATAAATGTAGTATACTTGAGACCATCTCTCAAAAAGACTCCTTATGATCTTTGGAAAGGAGGAGTACCCAATATCGGATATTTGAACTTGTTTGATTGTAAGTGATTCATACTTAACAACAAAGATAATTTAGATTAACTCGATGTCAAAGCGGACGAAGAAATCTTTATGGGTTATGCTCAGAATAGCAAGATATTTAGAGTATACAATAAAAGAATTATGAAAGTTGAAGAGTCCATTCATGTTAACTTTAGTGAATTCATTGATGTTGAATCAGATTTAAATGATGATGAAGAAAGTGAGAGAGTTGAAGTAAGTCATATAAAAAACCTTGAAAATCCAAATGGAGACATTCTTGTTGAACTTAGAATTGACCCACTTGAAAATGGACCTATTTCTAAGATAAAAGAAGATGAAGAAGTAAAAGTTCATACTTCAAATTTACCTAAATCATTTAAATATAAGAAAGACCAACCAAAAGAATTAACATTAGGAGAAACAAGTTAAGGTATAGTCACGAGGAGAAAATTTCATGAAAATGCCATCATTTTTCAAGTTGAGCCTAAAAATATAAAACAAGCAATGATTGATGAAGATTGGATAGTAGCTATGCAAGAAGAGTTAAATCGATTTGAAATAAGTAATGTTTTGGAGTTAGTCTCTAAACCTAGTGATCATCCTATTATTGATACTAAATGGGTATTTAGAAACAAAATGGATGACTAAAAAAATATAATAAGAAACAAAGCTAGGTTGGTAGCACAAGGATATAGACAAAAAGAAAGAATTGATTATGATTATAGTTTTGCCCCGTAGCTAGATTAGAAGCCATTATGTTGCTCCTAGCATATGCATGCTATAAGGATTTTGAGTTATATCAAATGGATATTAAATCAGCATTCTTGAATATAATAATTCAAGAAGAATTATATGTAGCTCAACCATAAGGTTTTGAAAATCATGATTATCCAAATCATGCATTCAAATTTAAAAAGGCTCTTTATGTACTTAAATAAGCTCATAGGGCGTGATATGAGAGATTGAGCAACTTCCTTCCTGAAAACGGGTTTTCAAGAGGAAAATGATACTACGTTATTTATTAAGAAAATAATCATTTGCTTGTTCAAATATATGTTGATGAGATCATATTTGGTGCTACTAACGATTTTCTCTATGAGGATTTTCCAAGCTAATGGAAGGGGAATTTGAGAGGAGCATGATGTGTGAACTCAACTACTTCCTTGGACTTCAAACCAAGGAAACCAAACGTAGAGTATACATATCTTAGACAAAATATACCAAGGACCTCCTCAAGAAATACAAGTTTGAGGGTAGAGAGAGTGTAAGCACACCAATGAGCACAAGTACAAAGGTTGATAAGGATGAAAAAGGAAAGCTGGTTGAGGTAACTAAGTGTAGAGGTATGATTGATATTTACTTTATTTAACGGCCTGTAGACCGGACATATTACATGTGTGCTTATGTGCTAGATTTAAAAGTACACCTAAGGAATCACATCTAGTTGCTCTAAAGCGTATTTTTAGGTATTTGAAAGGTACATTCAACTTTAAGATATTTTATCCTAAAAATGGGTGTTTTGAGTTAAGAGGGTATAGTGGCTCAGATTATACTAGAAATCTAGTTGATATGAAAAGCACCTCCAGGACATGTCAATGCCTTGGAGATTGCTTGATTTCTTGGTTCTCCAAGAAACAAAATAGTGTGCCACTTTCAATGGCGGAATCCGAATATGTGTTGGATGCCTCATGTTGTGCTCGACTACTTTGGATGATAAACACCTTAAGTGACTACAATGTCAAGTTTGAAAAAGTATCTATCTTATGTGATAACATCTCATCCACAGGTATAGCTCAAAATCATGTCTATCGCCGTAGAACCAAACATATTGAAGTAAGGCATCACTTAATGAGTCATTGTGATCAAAAAAGGTTTGTGTGTTGAAGTTGTTTCAACAAATAATCAATTAGCTGACATTTTCACAAAATTCCTCCCATTGAGACATTTGAATCAATTAGAACAAGATTAAGAACGATAAACAATACTTGAAAGGTCAAAATTACAAAAAGTCAAAAAACACCACACATCGATCGATCGATGTAGCTGTTTTGAGAGACTAAAGTATACATCAGTCTCTAAAATCGATCGGTCAATGTAGACATTAGCCTCTAACATCGATCGGTTGATGTCAGCTGGTGCTGGACCTATAAAAGCTGCAAAAATAGAAAATGGTTTCATTCCAACTCTCATTCACCTCGCAACTCCAACTGCCCACCGTGCCTCTCTCCAAAAGCCAACCCATCCCTTCCAAATTCTTTGAAGATACTTCAATTTCTCTTCAACCTACTTCAATTCTACCTTATTTTCTTCATTTCCTAAAAAAGTTTCAATTTTCTCAGTCTTAAACTCCTAATGCTTCAGCATGCCATCAAGGAGCAAAAACGCATCAAAGACGCCTAGAACCTCTCATGAAGTAGAAGAGGGTCACACCGAACTCCTCAACATTTACCTACTGCCCGAAGAACTAAGGGAAGTAAGAGAAAGAGGGATGCTTTAAAGAAGAAAACGGATTCTCCCAAGACAATGCCTTGACTGAGGTTCATGGAAGGCTACCCATTAAGAACTTTCCATGGCTCAAGTCCAAGGAGTATGAAAAAAATCATGGAAGAACCTAGAGCACCATGTAACTTTTACTGCATCTTCTCAAGGGAACTGGACATATTTGACAAGTGGAAAAGTACCAAAAGGTCTACAATTCCAATGAGGTTGCTTAAAATTCAACATATTTTAAGTAATGATGAGTTGAGCCGTATCATAAATTGGTTGGATGATCAAAAGTGTAGGCCAGTTTGGGATGAAACAAAAATGGATTATATGCCTACTCATTACACTCGTATGTCTGATGCTAACCTATGGGTAGAATACCTAAACGGCTTTCCATCATCTTTAAATTTGGTCATTGATGGTCAACTAATTTATTTGGATGTAAAAAGGATAAATGAGCTACTCTGGGTCCCCGATGAAGGTTTGGGCAAATTTGATGTTTGGAAAAGGGACACATATCGATATAAGGTTATAGAGGACGAAGTTAAAACATTCCTTGGATTTCATCCCACTAAGAACACAAAGGATATGCCCTTGGTATTCATGTGTTACTTGCCATTGTCACCTTTTGTGTTAATGGCAAGTCAGCCAAGCTCCCTAGTAATCTAGATTTGTACATTCCCTATCGTATTTCCAATAGGGAGCCACTGAACTTTTGGGAGATATTTTTTGTAAATGTGTTGGAGGCTGCCACCAAGAAAAGCAAGGCTCTTATGTGTATCAATCTTATTTATTGATTACTCAAGAAATTGAATTTGGTTTTTGATGCAATGGGTGAGGACAAAATCACCAATAAGGATTTTTACGCCAAAGCTAATATTGAACAAATTCATAAATCTCGAAAGGAAACGCAATGTGGAAAAAGACCTCAAACTGAGCATGAATAAGGTGATGACATTGACATACCAGAAACTGCCCCTACACACACTTCTGTCCCCCAACCTCAACCAGTCCTACCTCCTGCGTTGATAAAGGAACAGCACCAATGGAGGAAGAATCCAATTCTTAGTACAGACTTGGTGCAGAGGTTGAGATTGAAGAGCTCAATAGGACAATCAACCAATGGGGAGAAAAAAGACTGCAGAGCAAATTCGCACGGATGTCCTTGAGGTTGAAGTAGCCAACTTCAAAAACATAGTCGCCACACTAGAAAGATCGCCAGCCACACAGAAAACGAAATATCAAAAGCTAAAATCCAAACTCAAGGCTGTTGTCTACGGGCTGTACTTCTCGTCCGATGAAGAATAGTCATAATCCCCCCTTGAAGTCCTATTAGGCTAGTTAGACTACTTTTAGTTTTTATCAATGTTGTATTTCATGTATTTAACATGTTTCGATCCTTACTGATTATAATTTTGATGTTTGCAAAAGGGGGAGAAGCTTGTGTTTGACTATGCTTGCTTGGCTATGATGTTTTGGATGCTTGCTAGATATGATGTTTTGGGTTTGACTATGCTTTCTTGGATATGATGTTTTAGACGCTTTCTTGAATATGATGTTTTAGGTATGGTTACTTGGATTTGCCTTGCTATGATGGTTTTGCTAATTAGATATGTGTTGCACTTAAAGTATGATGCATGAGTGTATTGAGGGTAAAAAAATCATTAGTCATGTATATTGGCATTAGGATGATCATATATTAAGGGGGGCTTTGAATTTATCTTGAATATATTGCCCGATCATATATTGAGGGGGAGCATAAATGCATTGACTAAAAGGGAGAGATAAATTTCTAGTTTTAAAATCTTTAGCTAGCTCAAATGTAGTTTTTCAAACAAAAACATCTTTTAAAGCTTGGTTTTGAAATCGTCAAATAGCAGGAGATTGTTGGAATATGAATTGTTTTGATGAATTTAAAAGATGTTTTGAAAAGAGTTAAAAGGTATTGCATACTTTAGAATTGAAAAAAAATGAGAAAACACACTGTGAGACGTTGATCTCTCACGTGGATCAAACGATGAATACATGAGTCTCTCAAGGAGAGACATCGATTGATCTATGTTGGGACTGTTTAAGGTTGAAACCTTATTGTCCAACATCGATCTCTCATATCAGGACATATCGACCGATCAATGTGACATAAGTCTCTAAAGTTAGGGATCAATCAATCGATGCTGTTAAAGCTCAAAGTGGAAACCGTACTTGAAGACATCGATCTCTCAAGGATTAGATCGATGTTTATATTAGCCTCTCTAAGAAGAGACATCGATCGATCGATGTGCGTAAGGTATAGAACTAAAAGTTTACTGGAATGCATCAATCTCCTAAGGATGAGACATTCACCGATCGACATATATATCAGTCTCTCAAAAAAGGACATCGATCGATCGATGTATGTAAGGTTTAAAACTGAAACCTTAGTGGAAGACATCGATCGATAGATGTCATCAAGGATTCAAATTTTATGACCGTTGGAACAAAATCCAAGTTAGAATTAAAGTGTTTTCTCTCTCCAATCTTGCTCAAATTTCTTGTGGACTTTCTCATGACATATAATGATTTCTTTACTATTATGTACATGTATAAGATATTCTAGGGTGGTTATGGAGGATCAAATCCAACTATAGGATGGCTAAAGATTATTTGGACATTGTGAAGACTTTTGAATGAGTTGAAGACTTGAGGGAGGCTGCAAAAACGTGGCTCAAATCCTCTATATATTAAAGAAGCTCAGATGAGGCTTTACATGCACTTTCATCCTCCTCAAGCTTCATTTTTCAATGCTGTAAAAAGTTTTTAATTGTGAAAAGTGTTTAAGGCTTGTTAAACTCTTATTGCTTGTTCGTAATTGTTGTAAATTGTGGGAGTGCAAGTTTAACACAAGAGAAACTATACATACTTGATCTCTTGCTTGCGTTTAGACCATCTAAAAAATGTAACCTCCACTACTTCCCAAAACCCGCTGTGTGAAAGTACTTTGATAGAACTTTGTTGGAGTTGTGAAGAAGCAATGACTTGTTCTTGCTTATAGCTAGTTTTGTTGTTGTTGCACAAAGTGGTTTTCTGCAAGAAGCTGCGTTGTTATTGTTGTTTTTTAAGCTAGTTGTTAGTGTAGCTATTGTTTGTTGTTCTTATTAAAAGTAAGAAGAAGAGTTGTTGAAAATTCACTTTGCAATAAAGTGATAGTAGAGTAGAATCATATAGATTCAAACCATTCTATATCATGTGTTTTCATTCATTATCTTTAATCTGTTTATTTATTAATTTGGAGAGTATTTGAGTTAGAGTGAGCTAAACCGAAAAATTCTGCAAAATCTCCCATATTATATTCACTCCCCTCTTGAGTGATTGACACAAACATTACACCTAATCATTAGTCCAATAGGACCTTTGCTCTGCTCAAATGTTTTTCATTCTCTCTTCAATGTCTATTCATTATCTAGAACTTCAAGACGTCTGAACAGGTTGGCAGAACACTAAAAGCCCGACCTGCCGAGCTCAGCACAACAGAACTACAGATTAACAGTGCTGCCCGAACAGAAGCTCAGCATATCACCAGTGTTTCGCTAACAACTCCGAATAGCCCACCTGCCGAGCTCAGCACTGTAGATTAGCAGTGTTGCTAACTTATTAAACACAAGCAACAACAGAAAAAACCGAGGTGAGTCCAGGATTCTCTCCTTAAGACGTATTGCTTCGATATACTGTGTCCAACTAGAGGTTGCAACCGTCCCCCAAGATACAACAAATTACAGTTCAGACGAGCGGCACTAACATAAGAACTCAACGAACCTATAGGGCGTTTATGACTTCTCAAACAACTTGAAAAAATGTAGAAAGTTCATATGCAGAGAAGAAGATTGAATGCAGAGAAGAAGGGGGGAAACTAACGATTACAGAGGTCTACTCGGCCTGGTATTTATAGACGAAAATGACTTAGGGTGGTTAATTGCCAATTCAACCACAGTTGTCAGATCAGATGGTCTGAGATTGTCACCATTAGATTAAAAAAACGCTAACGGTTTAAACTGCAGCTGTTGGATCGGATAACCGCTCAGCCTGCTCATCACAGCCCTTAGATCGTGATTCGCGTCCATTTAAACTCTAGATTTATGGTTAATCTTAACCAATTTTCAAATACTAGTTCTAGCCCTGACCCGCAACCCCGAGCCCGAGCCCATACACATGTCTAGCCGGCCGGATGGGCAAGGGGTGGCACACGTGCGCGTGTGGAAATTTCGTGGGTCTTCCCTCTGGTCAAAACTTCTCATACCCTTAAGGCACATCTAAAGTGACCTTTCTTGTACCATATATGGTGGCTAACTCACTTCATTTGTCCAATGTGGTGTATTCACAAGGTGATGATGTGTCTCTCCCTAAGGAGGCCATGTCATCACTTTTGCTAATTTTCAACCTTTTTTACCCCTAGTTTGAGCATTAATTTCTCATTCACCTGTCATCGTAATTGAGTGATTCCAAAGTATAAAATCATTTACTCGTTATGTAGATAATTAAGGATTCACTAGTTTCTATTTATCATTAATGAAAACTAATTATAATTAAGCTCAAAATATGTTGCTAACCAAGGTTTACAACTTGGGCGAATTCAATTCCTTTAATTTTCTCCAACAATCCCCCACACAATGAAAATTAATGCAAACGTAGATGTAGACTCTAACGTGAAGTCAGACAAGAAAATGTTGCGTCAGAAGAGGTAGCTTCTGGATTTGAACCTTACATAGTGATGTAGTGTGAGATCTACTCGGCTAATTAGTGACATGATATCTTAAAGCAGTCAGCCTTTACTATGAACCTAGACCATAGTACTCACACAACATTTCTTTTAACACCTTTTTTGTTCTCATGATTGTGTTTATTTTGGCCATGAACAACCTAGTTTTAGAAAGTGTTTTTAGAGCATTCTTGCCTCAAAAAACTCTCATAGAAGCGACTCCACTTACCACTTACATAGGTGTTTCCTATAGTCAGTATTCTGCCACACTCCATTTGATGTACCAATATGTAGGAAACATTAAAAGAATTAGATTACCCTACCTCTTTCTGCAGGTAGCACTTTTATCTAACAAAATATGTAAGTGCTTTACTGAAACATCATAACTTAGTTGTCCCATTGAACCAAGATTCTGGGATCTCCAGTTAAAAAGATTGGTTACCGCTACAAAGGTTCATGCATTGTAGGCTTTAGTCCCATTCTTTTTGTCAAATTTGACATTTGATCTCTAGGCAAACCTTTTGTAAGCGGATCTGCAAGATTCGCCTTTGATTTTATTTAATCAATGGAAATCACACTATTAGAGATCAACTGTTTAATGGTGTTGTTTCTCTAACATATTTGTCGAGACTTACCATTTTAGATGCTGCTATGAACTCATCATGCAGCTGACTTATTATCACAGTGTATGCTGATAGGATAAATTGGCTTAGGCCAGCATAAAACATCCTCCATGAAATTTCGAAGCCATTTAGCCTCTTCCCCAGCTTTATCTAGTGCTATAATCTCAGCTTCCATAGTGGATCGAGCGATACACATTTGCTTTATGGAATCACATGACACCTCCGCCAACCGTGAATAAATATCCACTAGTGGACTTAGAATCTTTGCTATTTGATATCCAGTTTGCATCACAATATCCTTCAAACACTGTTGGATATCTTGTGTAATGTAATACAAGCTTCATTGTATACTTCAAAGTATTGCGTCACTGTATTTAGAGCTTTCCGATGATCGTCGCTTGGATTACTAGTAAACCTGCTCAATTTGTTTACTTAACATGCTAAATCTAGTCTTGTACAGTTTGTTATGTACATGAGATTCTCAATCACTTGTGAATATTTCAATTGAGCTACTAGTTCACCTCGGTTCTTCTTTAAGTGTACGCTTAAGTCAATTGGAGTTTTTGCAGGCTTTTCATCATACATATTGAATCTTTTCATAACAGATTCAATATAGTGAGTTTACGCTAAAACAAGTCTCCTAGTCACTTTAGAAATTTTAATTCCTAAAATGACGTTGGCGACTCCCATATCCCTCATATCAAAGTTTTGTATCGACTCTTCTTGGTATCCAAGATGATATATCGAATGCTGCCCATGATTAGCATGTCGTCTACGTATGGACACACTATCACATAGGCATTCTGTGTGTTCTTAATGTAGACACACTCGTCACTTTTATTGATCCTGAAACTGTTAGACAGCATTGTCTGATTAAACTTCAAGTGCCATTGTTTAGATACTTGTTTAAGACTGATGAGGTCCATAACCCTGATACATGCCAAGATAACGATAATGCACATAATTTTACAAAAATGCAAGATAAGGACCCTTAACAAGAAGTAAACTAAGAAACTAATGCATGAAGTGGGGGCCTTCTATTTAAACATGTGCAAGATGAACCAAGGGAACTTATACATTGGGTTCACCTTATTGAACCTACAACATGATTTGTAAGAAATTTTAGAACCATTGTAAAATATCATTAGTATAGAATGTGTTCTTTATTTTGTTTTTTAATGTTTATGTTGTATTAGTTTAGGCCCATCTCGGATTGTGAGTTTTGCAGGACCCGTTTTGGTAGAATTGACGTATCTCTCCAACCACAAGGCCAAATTAAGAGTTTCAGGATGCATTAGAAAGCTAAGACAAAGATCTACAACTTTCATGTTTTTACTTTTCCAAAATCGGTCGTCTTGGCATTCAAAAAGAGCATGCAAATGGAAGTACTGTTTCTACCGAATTCTGTGACATACCTTCAGTAATTTGGATGTATCTCCTCAATGGTTGGGCCAAATGCAAAGAACTTTATATGCTTATTTTCTACACTCAATTGGCTACAATTCTCTAAGAAAGAGCAAGGCCTAATTCGGATTGGAAGATGTTCAAAAATCAGTCACAAACCAGAAATGATTTCAAGATGAAGACAAATGCTTAAAGTCTTCCATGAATAGTACTTGAGGGACCTACTTTGAAAATCATCATTCAAGACTTGCAAGACTAGTTTTATGGAGCCTACATGAATAGTTTTTAGAAGTGTGTAGTCTTTTCAATCATTATTTCAATTTGTAAGATAGTTTGTTGTCTTGTGATATTTTTTGCCTATAAAAGGCACATAAGAGAAGCTTTGTAATCTCACACCTTCAATGAAAATTTCTTCTTCTTCAAGAGTAATTCTTGTGTGTTTTCTTGGTTCATATTCAAAATCAAGGCTAGAATCTTTCAAGGCTTGCATCCTTGTGAGAGTTGTCCAATTCCGGGGAGGGAAACATCCAAGAGGGAGGTATCTTGCTTGGGTTATGTAGAACTCATTGGAGGACTTATGTTCAAAAGGTTTTCTTCAACTTATTTGGAAGCAAGGTGAAGCTATCTTCATTGTGCCTAAACCATATTTGGAGGAGGAGCTTTAGAGTTAAAGAAAGGTCCTTTCTTGCACGTATAAAGTGGTATCAGAGAGAAGTTTTTTCTTTAACTCAACTTATCATTTCTTTGTGTCAATTTTTTCTTTTTTTCGTTCTTCTCTTCATCCACCATTCAACCATCTTCTTAGAAGGTTGAATTCTATTTGGTTTAGTGTCTTCTTCTTGTTTTGAATTGTACAATTCAGAAACAAAAAGAAACCAAAACCAAAACAGTTTATCCGTGTGTTTTCTAGTTTTGTCTATTAAATTCACTTCTTTTTCTGTTACATCTTGTTGCTCAACAAAAAAAAGTGTCATCTTTTTCATCAAGTTTCTTTGTTTCTTCCTGTTCAACAAGCAAAAGAAAAACTAAAAAACCGATATACAATCTTACCGTATCAATTGGTGATATAAGGTTGGATTGGACTTTGGACAATTATCGTAACACTGGACCTACATGAAATTGGTGATATAAGATTGGATTGGACTCTGGACAATTACCGTAACGCTGGACCTACATGACATTGGTGATATAAGGTTGGATTGGACTCTGAGAACTTACCGTGACGCTGGACCTATATGAAATTGGAAAGGACTAAGGACAAACATATCATAAAACACTTAAAGATTATTTCTTTGTGATGATTTATGGTTTGTTTATTTCATTTGGTTGGATTTCAATTTCTTTATGTTTAGACACTTTCTTGGACTTAAGTTCTTTGTTTAGAAGCTTTTCTGCATTACTTATATTCAGTCCATTGCTTATATATCTACCTTGGTCTATCCTATATTCTTGTTGTTATCGAAGCTCTTAACTTGTTTTAGACTTTGTGTTTGTTTAGTTGTATTGTGTGGTGATTTTAGTTGCATTTTCTTGTGTTCAATATCTAATTTGCAACCTCGACAAGAAAGAAATCAATTTGTTCATCTTGAACAACTTGACAGCCTACTACACAAAAACATCAAGATATCCATCCAAAACAAATACACAAAGCCTTACCAATCAATTTTACCAAGATATATACACCTTGTTTAGCTTTGAACAAGGAAAAAGAAAAAGAAAGAAAGAGAAGCTTATTTCAAGAAAGTTTGCAAAACAATTAAAGTGCAAAGAGCAAAAGAGCTGGTCTTGTTTCCTTCATAAACCCGAAGTACCCATTTGTTTTCACTTTTGAACACTTGAGTGCTTCTAGTTCATTCATACTTGCATCTAGCTTGCATAAAGCCTAAGATTAAGTTAAGGATTGCCCAGGGCAACCCCTTAGCATTTCTTTGGCTCAGCTTATTACATCAAATTTGGTTTCAATTCTCTTTGAATCTTAGTACAGTCCAAGTTTGTTGTTTATAACATTGGAATTGTGAGTGAATTGGTGGGAGACTTGTGAAGAAGGTTTACTTTACATGATTGAAGTTATCGGAATGATACTCACTTGGCGTTTTTTTGAATTGTTCTAGCCTCAGATTCTTCAAGAAGACACAAGATTGTGTGAACTACAAAAAGAGAGAGAGGGACAAACACTTTTTTTTTGTTTTCCACTAACATAATCAAGTTTCTTTTGTCTTTGTGTTAGTTTTCCTTTTTCTTTGTTATTTTTTTCAATTTCAGGTAATTGTACCATGGATAAGACACCTGAGAGTACCGTGGGTCTTAACAAAGAAGGAGAAAGATTGTCCACAAACGTGGACGATTTAGCACAACTAATGCAAAAGATGTTGTGGGAAATGAAATTGATGAGTAGCCGTGTAGAGGGCCTAGAAAAACAGTCACAATCTCATCTACAAAATCCTTTACATGAAGGACAAACATCACATATACCGGAACATAGGCTTGAAAGCCATGGGTCTTTTGCTCCGGAAAGAGGAAGAGGTAGAGGCAGGCAGAGGAAGAGGGCTTAATAGGGATTTCATACCTATGAGGACCTTTGATGAAAGAGAAGAAGAACCACACCAAATGTTTGATGACTATAACATTGAGGAAGAGTACAACCAATTTCGAAACCGTGGGAATCAAAAGAATAACCCACAAGAAGATGAATTCATCAAAACAAAAGTGAACATCCCCACATTCCATGGAAAGAGTGATGCTGAGGCATATTTTGAATGGGAGAAAAAGGTAGATCTCATATACTCTTGTACAAATTATACTGATTTGACTAAAGTGCTATGCAGCTATAGAGTTTGCAGATTATGCCTTAATTTGGTGGGATCAACTACACAACGTAAGGAGAAGAACAGACAAGCACCAATCTCTACTTGGGAAGAAATGAAAATTGAGATGAGAAAAAAATTCATTCCTTCAGACTATGAAAGAACCATCTACCAAAACTTGCAAAAACTCACTCAAGGAAGCCGTAGTGTAGATGAGTATTTCAAAGAGTTAGAGATCTTATTGATAAGAGCTAACATTGAAGAACCAGAGGAAGCTACCATGGCTAGATTTCTAGCTGGATTGAACAAGGAAATTGCAAACAGAGTTGAACTTACCACATATATTGATATGACTTCCATGGTTCATAAAGCTGAAAAGATTGAGAGACAACTCAAGGTAAAACCCTTTGCATCTAGTTTATCTTTTCGAGCTAATTCTTCATCCTATCCAAGAATGCCGCCTAGGACAAATCAAGGCACAAGTTTCAGGCCAACTGCACCTCAAGGCCGTGGATTCCAAGGCAAGACTCAACCAAATCAAAGACCACCTCAACCACCTCAACAAAACTTGGATAAAGGGAAAAACAAGGTTGAAGGTAACATTTCTAATTCCACTACTAGATTTAGAGACATTCAATGCTATAAATGTTTAGGTAAAGGTCATTTTGCAAATCAATGTCCAACCCTAAACGTATCATGTTCATTGAAGAATCTAATGAATATTATTCTGATGATGAGGAAGTGGAACATGTTAATGTTGAGGAAAATCAGATGAAAATGAAGAAAGTGTGAGTGAGGATGAAGAACTTGCATCAAAAGAATTCTTGGTTGTTAGAAGAGCTCTTAATGCACATGTTAAGATTGATGACAAGATCAACATAGAGACAACATTTTTCATATCCATTGCATGGTTAAAGGGAAAGTTTGTACTTTGATTATTGACTCTGGATCCTGTACTAATGTGGCAAGTGTTGAACTCGTTAGAAAACTTGATTTGCCATTACTTAACCATCCACACCCTTATAAACTATCTTGGTTGAATGATTGTGGAGAAGTGAGTGTTAGCAAACAAGTTTTGATCTCATTGTCTATTGGTGGGTATAAAGATGATATCTTATGTGATGTAGCTCCTATGCATGCAAGTCATATCCTGTTAGGTAGACCATGGCAGTTTGATAAGAAAGTTACTTATGATGGATACTTGAATAGGTATTCGTTCAGGTTTAACAATAAGTTGTTTAAGCTACATGCATTACCCCCACACAAGGTATTTGAAGATCAAAAGAGAATGTGTAAGAATAGAATGACCCTAAGGAGAAAGAGGCAGAAAAGAAATTTCTGGAGTGTATTAAGAGTGAAAGAAAGAAAAATGAGTCTAAAGGCAAAGAGATAGTAAACATTGATGAAGACAAATCTCAAAAGAAATTTGCTTTCTTTGCCAAACCAAGTGAAGTGTCACATGCCTAAACTCAAAAAAACTGTCTACGTTTTGATGTTTAAGGAGTCTCTGTTTTCTATGAGTGACTTACCCTCCACTTTGCCAGTGGAGTTGTATCTTTGCTTGATGAGTTTTCAGGGTTGTTTCCTGAAGAAGAACCTTCTGGTTTGCCGCCTTTAAGAGGAATTGAGCACCAAATAGACTTCATACCTGGTGCTATCCTGCCTAATAGGCCAGCCTACAGAGCAAACCCTGCTGAAACGAAGGAAATTCAACGCCAAGTAGAAGAACTCTTGGCCAAAGGAAAGGTGAGGGAAAGCATGAGTCCTTGTGCTGTTCCTGTGATCGTTGTACCAAAGAAAGATGGTACATGGAGGATGTGTACTGATTGTAGAGCCATCAACAAGATAACTGTAAAATACAGGTACCCCATTCCGAGACTTGATGATATGCTTGATGAATTGTACGGTGCTAAGTATTTTACCAAGATTGATCTTAAAAGTGGTTACTTTCAAGTACGCATTAAAGAAGGTGATGAATGGAAAACTGCATTTAAGACTAAGTTTGGATTGTATGAGTGGTTAGTCATGCCATTTGGCTTAACTAATGCACCTAGTACTTTCATGAGATTAATGAATGAAGTCTTACGTGCATTCATTGGAAAATTTGTTGTTGTGTACTTTGACGATATCTTGATTTACTCTAAGACTTTGCATGAACACATAGGCCATCTAAGAAGCGTTTTTGAAGCATTGAAGAAAGAACAATTATATGCAAATTTCAAGAAATGTTCTTTTTGTATGGAAAAAGTTGTGTTTCTAGGATTTGTGGTTAGTGCAAATGGAATTGAAATGGACCAAGATAAAGTGAACTCAATTTTAGAATGGCCAATTCCCACAACTGTTGGAGAGGTGAGAAGCTTTCATGGGTTGGCTAGTTTCTATAGAAGATTTGTTAAGGACTTTTCCACTATTGCTGCACCTTTGAATGAATTGTTAAAAAAGACGTAGGATTTCAGTGGGGAGAGTCACAACAGAAAGCCTTTGATGAACTTAAAGCAAGGTTAACTTCTGCACCTATTCTAAGACTACCTAGCTTTGATGAAACATTTGAAATTGAATGTGATGCTAGTGGTGTTGGTATAGGAGCTGTACTATCTCAGTCTAAACAACCGATTGCTTATTTTAGTGAAAAGCTTAAGGGAGCGCAATTGAATTATTCAACCTATGACAAAGAGTTGTATGCACTTGTTAGATCATTGCAGACTTGGCAACATTATTTGCAACATAAGGAGTTTGTGGTTCATACTGATCACGAAAGTCTTAAGTTCCTTAAAAGCCAAGGAAAGTTAAATAAGAGGCATGCAAAATGGGTTGAATTCATTGAACAATTTCCTTATGTGATAAAATATAAGCAAGGAAAAGATAACATTGTAGCTGATGCATTATCTAGGAGATATTCTTTGATTACTACATTGTCATCTCATTTGCTTGGATTTGAGTGCATCAAGGAATTGTATACATCTGATCCTGACTTTCAGTCAATATTTGATGCATGTGCCGATTCTCCATTTGGTAAGTATTATTTACATGATGGATATTTGTTTAAAGAAAGAAAATTGTGCATACCTAAGTGTTCTGTCAGAGAGATACTTGTCAAAGAAGCACATGGTGGAGGTTTAATGGGCCATTTTGGCATCTTTAAGACATTAGAGATGTTAAAGGAACGTTTCTTTGGCCTCATATGAGAGTTGATGTAGAGAAGTTTGTGGAAGTTGTATAACTTGCAAGAAAGCTAAATCTACATCACATCAACATGGTTTGTACACCCCATTACCTGTCCCTATGTCACCTTGGATTGATATATCTATGGACTTTGTTTGGGATTACCTAGATCAAAAAATGGAAGTGATA
This sequence comes from Eustoma russellianum, assembly GCA_036186865.1. Taxonomy (NCBI): domain Eukaryota; kingdom Viridiplantae; phylum Streptophyta; class Magnoliopsida; order Gentianales; family Gentianaceae; genus Eustoma; species Eustoma russellianum. The sequence goes on along the minus strand of AP025044.1, from coordinate 15,364,087 downwards.
GTGTGTTTGTCGTCGTTGACAGATTTTCTAAAATGGCCACACTTCATAGCTTGTAAAAAGGTTGATGATGCATCTCACGTTGTAAAACTTGTTCTTTCCAGGAAGTTGTAGTCTACATGGCATGGCCTAAACACTGTTAGTGATAGAGATGCTAAGTTCTTATGTCACTTTTGGCGTGTGGTTGTGGGGCAAACTTGGAACAAAACTCTTATTTTCTACTACTCTACTGCTCACCCTCAAACAGATGGTCAAACTGAAGTTGTGAATAGAAATTTGTCTCAATTATTGCGTGCTATAATTTAGGAGAACCTTAAGAATTGGGAAGATTTATTGCCATATATTGAATTTGCTTATAATAGAAGTGTTCACAGTGGCACCACTCATTCACCATTTGAAGTTGTATATGGTTTCAACCCTTTGTCTCCACTTGATCTTGTGCCTATTCCTGTTCATGAACGTGCAAGTATTGATGGTAAGAATAAGGCTGAACTGATTAAGAAATTGCATGCAAGGTTAAGCTACAACTTGAGAAGAAAATAAACAGTATGCAAAACAAGCTAACAAAGGACGCAAGGAATTTTTATTTGAACCAGGTGATCTTGTTTGGCTGCATTTTAAGGAAAGAAATGTTTTCCAGAGAAAGGAAATCTAAACTATGCCAAGAGGAGATGGCCCTTTCAAAGTACTTCAAAAGGTTGGAGATAATGCTTACATTCTTGACCTTCCGGAGAGTAAGTATGGTTCAATTTCTCATACTTTTAACGTTGCTGATCTTACTCCTTTTGGTGATGATTTAGATTCGAGGTCGAATCCTTTGAAGAAGGGGGAATGATAAGGTCCATAACCCTGATACATGCCAAGATAATGATAATGCACATAATTTACAAAAATGCAAGATCAAGTACCCTTAACAAGAAGTAAAACTAAGAAACTAATGCATGAAGTGGGGGGGCCTTCCTATTTAAAACATGTGCAAGATGAACCAAGGGAACTTATACATGGGTTAACCTTATTTGAACCTACACCATGATTTGTAAGAAATTTTAGAACCATTGTAAAATATCATTAGTATAGAATGTTTCTTTATTTTGTTTTTTTAAATGTTTATGTTGTATTAGTTTAGGCCCATCTCGGATTTTGAGTTTCTGCAGGACCCGTTTTGGTAGAATTGACGTATCTCTCCAACCATAAGGCCCAATTACGAGATTCAGGATGCATTAGAAAGATAGACAAAGATCTACAGCTTTCATGCTTTGTACTTTTCCAAATCGATCATCTTGGCATTCAAAAAGAGCATGCAAATGGAAGTACTTTTTCTACCGAATTCTGTGACATACCTTCATTAATTTGGATGTATCTCCTCAATGGTTGGGCTAAATGCAAGAACTTTATATTGCTTATTTTCTACACTCAATTGGCTACAATTCACTAAGAAAGAGCAAGGCCTAATTCGGATTGGAAGATGTTCAAATCAGTCACAAGCCAGAAATGATTTCAAGATGAAGACAAATGCTTAAAGTCTTCCATGAATAGTACTCGAGGGACCCACTTTGAAAATCATCATTCTAGACTTGCAAGACTAGTTTTTATGGAGCCTACATAAATAGTTTTTAGAAGTGTGTAGTCTTTTCAATCACTATTTCAATTTGTAAGATAGTTTGTTGTCTTGTGATATTTTTTGCCGATAAAAGGCACATAAGAGAAGCTTTGTAATCTCACACCTTCAATGAAAATTTCTTCTTCTTCAAGAGTAATTCTTGTGTGTTTTATTGGTTCATATTCAAAATCAAGGCTAGAATCTTTCAAGGCTTGAGCATCCTTATGAGAGTTGTCCAATTCCGGGAAGGGAAACATCCAAGAGGGAGGTTGTGGCGCCCCGCACCCCGGCCCTGCCTGAGTCAGTGCACCCACCGTACTTCACTTAGGAGAGTACTAGGCGTCATCCATACGAGTCATGATCCATGATATAAATGCATGGATTTTAGCGCTTACATGTAAATAAGCAAGCAAAACCGTGGCAGAGTTTAAAACTTCAAAATTTAAAACAGCATCACCATCAATCAAAGTTTACAACCCACTTCAATGTATCAGAAAGTGACTAAAGTAATTGTTTTCCATCTCAAATACATAAATCTGTCATCCTTAGGGCTGGCAAGTCCGGTCTCCTAAATCTGTACATCCTTCGCTGCACTCACGGGTAGGGAACCCTAGGTTCGTCATCGATCCACTCTACTTTGTCTTCTGCGACCTCTGGGAGGAAAAATAAAGGTGAGTGACAATGTCACCACCAAGCATACTATAATAATCGAGGATTAAATGGAAAGTGCGAACAAGAACCGAACCCCAAAAAAATTTGGTTTAGAGGCATACCTGTCCTCCGTCCAATACTCGATAGAAATCATCTCTTAATGAAGCAAGATCATTGCTTAAATAAAACTCGTCACTTAAAGCAGAATATAACACCAAAGAACTGCAACTTGTATTGATGAATAACATAACAAGAACCGTCACTTAGGGACTACAAGGTCATCATAACTTAAATATCATGTGTCCCTACATGAATGCAACATGCATGCATATGTTCGTGTAATGCGTCGAGATGAAAATAAAATATGATCTTTTCATGTTTTTCTTTCAAATCATCATCGTTGTAAAACAATAGTGTTCAGATCTATTTCCCGGATCTGAGGCGGTAACGTCATCTTCTTCTTGTCGGGTCTATTCTTTCTAGGCCCGCACGGCCTACTGTTTCTTCTCGTCGGGTCTATTATTTCCAGGCCCGCATGGCCTACTGGTTCTTCTCGTCGGGGTCTATTATTTCCGGGCCCGCACGGCCTATTGTCAGATCACTTAACCCTGATCTGATGGGTTCTTACTGGCCAAGTTCATACTCACACACAGTACCGGTAGGGAATCATTTTTTTCAAAAATCATCTTTTGAAAATGCTTTTCATCTTTCTTTCTCATAAAAAGTCATGTTGTAAATCATGTACGTGACGATGATGCAATGCATGACATGTGATATGTAACCATGGCATAATGCGTGACATAAACGAATGTATACGTCTCACCGCTATGCTGGAAAACTTTCCAGCTTAGTGGCGTCCACTTCTCTTTAGTGATTTCCTACTAAATAAACATTCTAGACAGATTGGTTTGCATGTGCTTCTTCGTAAATGTCATAAGTGATTGCCATGCAAGTTTTACAAAATTACGATGTCGATAAGAGAATCGTTTGTTCTTTTTCGTAAAGCGGTTACAAACTGAATTCTTGAATGACCAATTTTACTATAAAATTTATTGTGACGAAACCTTTAATCCTTTTTCCAAAATTCCAACTCTCCAGCTTAATAAACTCATTGAACTAGCTTCCCACCAAAATTTGGCCCAAATGCATTTTTCTAAGGTTTAATTTTGGATCATGAAACATGCCACACAAAATCTGTCAATCCAGCGCATTTCAGTCCGGCCTCTTTTACTAGGAAATTCATTAAAAATAAACCATAGTTCATTTTGACAAAATTCCAACTTTCACCTTTACCTTGTTCATAGAGTTAGTGTCATACCTAAAATTAGTTAATTTTCATGCCTCTAAGGTCCATTCCTAGGCTACTCAACACATTACTTAATTTCTGTCCAGTACAACATTTTCAGCAGGACCAATCTTACAAGGAAATTTATTAAAAATAAACCGAAACTCCTTTTAATAAAATTCCAACTCTCACATCTAATATACACATAAAACTAGTAGCATACCAAAAATCAACAGATTTGAGAGTTCTTAGGGTACCGTTTCTGGTCTCGCAAAACAGCCCAAGTTTCTGTTCAGTTCCAGTAATTTTCCTAGTGGTCATATATTCTTCCTAAGTGTCCTTGTCTTACATTTTGTCACAACACTTAGCAACAAGTGTGGGTGCACACGCACCCTTCCACCAACATCCCCATTTTTGGTGAATGCAATAAAATAATGTATCTAAGAGCATGTTATGCACAACACACAACAAGACCAAAAACTTATCTCTATTTCCTACTAACTTATCATTTCCATGCAAAAATCACACTCATCCCCTTCACCCCTTTCCACCGTGAGCCCTCCTTATAGAAAAGAGAGAATATTTAACTTGTTCTTCCTAGATTATCACATAACAAGCCATATAACCCCCAAAGATTACACATTTGGAACAAGATTTAACACCTACACCCCAAATGGCTTGGGCCGAAAATTTTGGCCTTCAAACTTAGCATGATACAACTAAGATTAGATCTTAAGTATATCTAGCCGTTCATGCACACACTTTCACATTCAAGCCACGAAGAGTATAGTGTACTTGCCTTCTTTGCTTACTCTTCTTGGAGAGGTGTAAAAAAGTTGAAATCTTTCTCTTCTCAAAAGGAGCTTGAGTAGTATCCAAGCTTCTCTAAGCTAGAATCCTTGAAGGCTTGAGATCCTTGAGCCTAGTGACCACTGAAGGTCACGGTTTAGGGGCAAAAGAGATGAGTGAGTCTTCAAACTAGGTAAAATACAAGAGTTTTCCTTGAATAGTTGAGTGTGTACTTACCTATGTTCTCTTGAGCTTGTATGAACCTTAGTCCCCTTGGTATGTCCCTAGGCCGTATGGCTTAGGGGGAAGAAGAGAGGAGGGTTTTTTGTTATGGTGTTAGAAGATGGAGGCTAGGGTTTCTCTTTGGAGGGAAATTCTCTTGGCTACTTGGTTGTAGCCGTTGGGATGGAGGGTTTTTCCAAATTAATTTCCTAACCTTGGTTACTTTTAGTTAACCAAGGTTACATTATTACTAACCTTGGTTACTTTATGCTAACTATAGTTACTTTTAGTTAATCTTGGTTAGTTAGGTTTGGTTAGGTTGTCATTAAATAGGGTAGGAAGATGGCTCTCTTAATTGGCCTCCCCCTTAATTAACCGGCGGTTGGGGGTCTTTAATGCCCCCAACCATGCCTAATTCAATTTTCCATTTTCCTCCTTTTTCTTTACTTAACATATTCATAATTATAATATAGAAAAATATGGTGTGCCTTCCTTGGCCTGTTGGCCGAGACTTATAAGGCCTTGGGCGAAAATTGGGTACTTTCCCCATGGTCCAATATTCACTCTCAAATACTATATGCATATTGCTATTATCCGAAATGAAATTTGCAGTAGTAGTCATCGATTCAATTACATCGTAATTAATATAAATCACAAGTACAAAAGGATCCCCTATTGGGTTAAAACATCCTCCCCCCCTTATTATAAGTTTCGTCATCGAAACTTGAAAGTTCTTAATCAAAGAGGTGAGGGTACAAGTTCCTTATGTGTTCTTCCATTTCCCAGGTAGGCTCATCTACAGAATGATTCTTCCATTGCACTTTGACCGTTGGTATTGTTTGTTTCCTCAATACCTTTTCTCTACGATCAACTATCTTCTCTGGTTCCTCCTCATATGTCGTATCGGCTTCTAGTTTCAAAGGTTGATCCTTTACGACATGGCTAGGATCGTGTACGTATCGTCGCAGTTGAGATACATGAAACACATCATGTATTTGAGATAGGGTGGGCGGTAGAGCGAGTCGATAAGCCACTTCTCCAATCCTTTCAAGAACCTCGTATGGCCTAATAAGTCTTGGGCTCAACTTCCCTTTGATACCAAATCATTTAAATCCTTTCGTTGGCGATACCTTTAGAAATACTTTTTCCCCAACTTGAAATTCTAAAGGTCGTCGCTTTTCATCTGCCCAAACCTTGCTTCTATCTTGAGCTGCTTGTAACTTTTGCTTTATGATTCTTATTTTCTCTCGAGTCTGCTCTATTAGGTCGGGTCCAGTGACAATCCTATCTCCTATTTCATCCCTGTAAAGAGGAGAACGGCATTTCATTCCATAGAGTGCTTCGTACGGGGCCATCCATATGGATCGATGGTAACTGTTGTTATAAGAAAATTCTACTAGCTTGAGACTTCGGTCCCAGCTTCCCCTAAAGTCAAGTGTGCAGGATCGCAACATGTCTTCTAGTGTCTGGATGGTTCTTTCTGATTGACCATCCGTTTGGGGGTGAAACGCCGAGCTCATGTGAATCTCAGTGCCCATTGTTTTCTGAAAAGCTGTCCAGAATCATGATATGAAACGAGGATCGCGGTCACATACGACACTTAGGGGTATTTCATGAAGACTCACAATTTGTTCCACGTACATCGTAGCCAATTTCTCCATTGGAGCATTGATGGTCATAGCCATGAAATGGTCAGACTTGGTTAGACGATCAACAACCACCCAAATGGCATCGTAACCGCTTCTCGTTCTAGGCAGGTCGGTAATAAAATCCATCGTAATGTGGTCCCACTTCCATTCAGGAACTTCGAGAGGCTGTAGTAATCCATCGGGTTTCTGATGTTCTGCCTTCGCCTTTTTGGCAAACGAGGCATTTTTCCACAAATTCTGCAATCTGTCTTTTCATGCCACGCCACCAGAATCGTTGTTTCAAATCTTGGTATATTTTGTTTGCTCCAGGGTGGATAGATAACCGAGAGTTGTGAGTCTTCCTTAAGAACTTCATTCAGTATGTCTTCGTTATTGGGTATACACAATCTTTCCCGAAACCACAAACTGTTGTCGTTTCGAACCTTAAATTCTTCGGTGGGTTTCATTCGTACCCGATCATTCATCTTCCTTAAGGTTTCATCCTTTTCTTGCCCTTCTTTAATTTTGTCTATTGATGAAGAAATTATCACAAACTTTGCGAGCATGCCTTCAATTGAGCAACCTCCTCTAGATCAAATTCTTCCATGTCGCGTTGTAGAGGTGGTTGGCATGGATGACTTGTTTTTCTACTTAATGCATCTGCTACCTTGTTAGCTTTCCCGGATGATACTGAATTGATAGGTCGTAGTCCTTCATTAATTCTAGCCATCTTCGTTGTCGCATGTTCAGTTCTTTTTGGGTGAATAAATACTTGAGGTCTTGTGGTCTGTAAAAATTTCGCACTTTTCACCATATAGATAGTGTCTCTATATTTTAAGTGCAAAGACCACAGCTGCTAACTCGAGATCATGTATAGGTTAGTTTTGTTCAAAGGGCTTCAATTGTCAGGATGCATATGCAATCACTCGGTCTTTTTGCATTAGCACACATCTCAGCCCGTTCTTAGAGGCATCACTATATACAACAAAGTTTTCTCCAGGGATGGGTTGTGCTAAGACTGGGGCGGAGGTCATTCTGAGTTCCATTCAAATTTGGTTTTCTTCAGGGTCAACCGGTCAGAGGCATAGCGATTCGAGAGAATCCTTCCACGAACTTTTGATAGTAACTGGCGAGACCGAGAAAACTTCGTACCTCTGTAACATTTGTCAGTCTGGGCCACTCTATGATTGCCTCGATTTTCTTGGGATCTACTGATATACCTTCCTCGGATATCACATGCCCCAGAAATGCTACACTTCGTAGCCAGAATTCGCATTTACTAAACTTCGCGTATAGTTGTTCCCTTCGTAGAATGTCCAGAGCGATCCTTAAATGGACTGCATGGGTCTCTTCATCCGGTGAATATATCAAAATGTCATCGATGGAGACTACGACGAATTTGTCTAGTTGGTCTTGAAAAACTCGATTCATTAGATCCATGAATGCTGCAGGGGCGTTGGTCAGTCCGAACGGCATTACTAGAAATTCGTAATGTCCATAACGGGTTCTGAATGCAGTTTTTTGGACGTTTTCAGCCTTGATCTTCAACTGGAAATATCCTGAGCGAAGATCAATTTTACTAAAAATCCTTGCCCCCTGCATCATGATACTTTTAGGTAGGGTTTATAATAAACTTATTACTAAAATGAAAATTTTGTTTGCTTACCCGAAGCTGATCGAACAAGTCGTCGATCCTTGGCAAAAGGTACTTATTCGTTATAGTGATCTTGTTGTGCTCCCTATAGTCTATACATAACCGCACACTTCCGTCCTTCTTCTTGACGAACAGTACAGGAGCTCCCCATGGTGAAACACTTGGGCGGATCAGTTTCTTTTCCAACAATTCACGTAGCTGCTCATTCAGCTCTTTTAACTCTGCAGGGGCCATTCTGTAGGGAACCTTTGATATTGGTTCTGCTCCCGAGACCAGGTTGATTTCAAAAGATATCTCTTTTTCTTGAGGAAGACCTGACAATTCCTCTGAAACGACGTCTGGGTATTCTCAAACTATTGGAACTTGGGTCAGGTCTGAGGGTGCTTGATCGGTGTTGATGGCATAGACCAGATATCCTTCATGTCCTTTCCTTAGTGCTTTACTAGCGCGGATCGCATTTACAAAAATGTTCTTAGGATTCTTTCGTAACTTTGATCCTCCTTGAAAGGTTACGTCTTTACGTTTGGGGTCTTTAAAGGTAACTTGTTTTTCATTACAACCGATGTTGGCATAGTTCTTGGAGAGCCAGTCCATTCCAAGAATTACATCGAAGTCCGTCATGGGTATAGAAATCAAATCGGCGTCAAACCTATGATTATCAAACTCAAGTTCACAGTTTTTGAAAACTCGATGAGCTTCAAGCACCTGTTCTCCAGCTGCTTGAATTCTATAAGGTGCATCACTATAGGTTGGGTTTTTCTCAATATTCTTTGCAAATCTCTTTGATATGAAAGAGTGGCTAGCGCCACTGTCAAATAGCATGTTGGCAGGTATTGAACATACTAGTATAGCTCCTGAATCATACAATACATACTAAGAAACCATAAGGCAACAATATTATAAAAAGGAAAATTAGTACGGTTTCCTGAATATACCTGTCATCACGTCGTTGGCCTCTTCAGCAGCTGCGTCAGTCATAGCGTGAACTCGTGCGTTGGTTCGCTGACGCTGAGGTTTTGATGGTTGCTGTTGCTGCTCGGCCCCCTTCTTCGGACACTCTATTGCTATATGTCCTGCTTTCCCGCATCCAAAGCAGGTGGTTCCTTGGTTTGGACAGTTCCTAAAGATGTGCCCTATCTGGCCGCATCCAAAAAATTTTCCGGACTGGATATAACATTCTCCTACGTGGCTCTTACCACAATGAGAGCAGTTTGGAATGGCAGATTGTTGTTTTTGATCCTGTGATTGGTCCTTCTGGGAGCGACGTTGAAATTGATTCTTCCCTTGACGCCCTGGGCCCTTCGTGTTTTGCTTTTCGGACTTACGAGGCCCCCCGCCTCCAGACACCTCCCTTCCTCTATTTTGGATAAACTCATCCCGGCGGATGATATCTCTTTCGATTCTGTAACAGGCATCAGGAAGGGCACCAAATTTGCTGGGATGGCGTTAACCAACCATGTTTGGATTCTGGGGTTCAGTCCTCTCTCGAATTTCAACATTTTGGTTTCTTCATCGTTCATGGTGGATGGTTGGAATCTTCCCAGAGCTATGAATTTATTAGCATAATCAGCAACCGTCATTCCAGATTCTTGCATTAAGGATTCAAACTCATGTCTTTTCTGTAGTTTGACTGAGGGCGGTATGTAAAACTTATTGAATTCCTGGAGGAACCTTTCCTAGGAAATTGGTCTTGGCAAGGCTTGTAGATTGGCCTTCCACCATTGGTTGGCCTCTCCTAACAAAAACGGTCTAACTGCTTGAGTCTTTACGTCATCTGGGGCTCTGATCTGTTCGAAACAATTCTCCACCTCATCAAGCCGCTTCTCAGCAGCATCAGAGTCTGACTTTCCTTCAAACGGCGGAACATTGGCTCTTTTCAATTTTTCAAAATAATATTGAGCATCTCTGACTGGCTCATGAGGTTGAGGGTTATTCTGTTGCAGCATTACTTGCACAATCTGGGTGACTGTTTGACAAAAGTTCTGAAAAGCGTTAATATCTGGCATCATAGGTGGAAAAGGTCCTTGTGGTGGAGGGACGTTCGGATCTGGTGGTGGATTTTGGCCTTGAGGCGGCGGGGGTGGAGGGGCCTGAGCGAGTGGAGGTGACTTAGACTCCTGCACCTCGGGCCTAGCTCTGGCTGGTCTTCCTCGGGGTCACACCATCTGCAGTTCGCAGTGTCGGCTTTATTCAATACAGGAATGTCACAATAAGTAGCAGAATTTAACTTAGAATGTCAAATACGTACTTATGTTTATAATTCAAAATTTACGATTGGTCATAAATTAGGGCATATCACTGGGCCGTACCCTAATTTGCCAGTCTAAGCCGTCCTATTCTAAGGTCAACTCTCATCTAAATTCAGAACTTAGATCTAAGATCAAACTTACTTGACTATAATCATAACTTAATTCTATATTCTGCCCGGATCTGGAGCCTTTGCTCTGATACCACCTGTGGCACCCCACACCCTGTCCCTGCCGGAGTTGATGCACCCGCCGTACTTCACTAAGGAGAGTACTAGGAGTCATCCATATGAGTCATGATCCATGATATAAATGCATGGATTTTAGCGCTTACATGTAAATAAGCAAGCGAAACCATGGCAGAATTTAAAACTTCAAAATTTAAAACAAGCATCACCATCAATCAAAGTTTACAACCCACTTCAATGTATCAGAAAGCGACAAAAGTAATTGTTTTCCATCTCAAATACATAAATCAGTCATCCTTAGGGCTGGCAAGTCCGGTCTCTTAAATCTGTACATCCTTCGCTGCACTCACGGGTAAGGAACCCTAGGTTCGTCATCGATCCACTCTACTTTGTCTTCTGCGACCTCTGGGAGGAATAATAAGGGTGAGTGACAATGTCACCAGCAAGTATACTATATTAATCGAGGATTAAATGGAAAGTGCGAACAAGAACCGAACCCCAAAAAAATTTGGTTTAGAAGCATACCTGTCCTCCGTCCAATACTCGATAGAAATCATCTCTTAATGAAGCAAGATCATTGCTTAAATAAAACTCGTCACTTAAAGCAGAATATAACATCAAAGAACTGCAACTTGTACTGATGAATAACATAACAAGAACCGTCACTTAGGGACTACAAGGTCATCATAACTTAAATATCATGTGTCTTTACATGAATGCAACATGCATGTATATGTTCGTGTAATGCATTGAGATGAAAATAAAATATGATCTTTTCATGCTTTTCTTTCAAATCATCATCGTGGCAAAACAATAGAGTGTTCAGATCTATTTCCCGGATCTGAGGCGGTAACTTCATCTTCTTCTTGTCGGGTCTATTCTTTCCGGGCCCGCACGGCCTACTGTTTCGTCTCGTCGGGTCTATTATTTCTGGGCCCGCAAGGCCTACTGGTTCTTCTCGTCGGGTCTATTATTTCCAGGCCCGCACAGCCTACTGGCTCTTCTCGTCAGGTCTATTATTTCCGGGCCCGCAAGGCCTACTGTCAGATCACTTAACCCTGATCTGATGGGTTCTTACTGGCCAAGTTCATACTCACACACGGTACCGGTGGAGAATCATTCTTTTCAAAAATCATCTTTTGAAAATGCTTTTCATCTTTCTTTCTCATAAAAAGTCATGATGTAAATCATGTACGTGACGATGATGCAATGCATGACATGTAATATGTAACCGTGGCATAATGCGTGACATAAACGAATGTATACGTCTCACCCCAATACTGGAAAAATTTCGAGCTTAGTGGCGTCCACTTCTCCTTAGTGATTTCCAACTAAATGAACATTCTAGACCGATTGGTTTGCATGTACTTCTTCATAAATGTCATAAGTGATTGCCATGCAAGTTTTACGAAATTACGATGTCGATAAGAGAATCGTTTGTTCATTTTCTCAAAGGGGGTACAAACTGAATTCTGGAATGATAAATTTTACTATAAAATTTATTGTGACCAAACCTTTAATCCTTTTTCAAAAATTCCAACTTTCCAGCTTAATAAAGTCATTGACCTAGCTTCCCATCAAAATTTGGCCCAAATTCATGTTTCTAAGGTTCAATTTCGGATCATGCAACATGCCACACAAAATCTGTCAATCCAGCGCATTTCAGTCCGGCCCCTTTTACTAGAAAATTCATTAAAAATAAACCATAGTTCATTTTGACAAAATTCCAACTTTCACCTTTACCTTGTTCATAGGGTTATTGTCATACCTAAAATTAGTTAATTTGCATGCCTCTAAGGTTCATTCCTAGGCTACTCAACACAATACTTAATTTCTGTCCAGTACAACATTTTCAGCAGGACCAATCTTACAAGGAAATTTATTAAAAATAAACCGTACCTTCGTTTAATGAAATTCCAACTCTCACATCTAATATACACATAAAACTAGTAGCATACCAAAAATCAACAGATTTGAGAGTTCTTAAAGTACCCTTTCTGGTCTCGCAAAACTGCCCAAGTTTCTATCCAGTTCCAGTAATTTTCCTAGTGGTCATATATTCTTCCTAAGTGTCCTTGTCTTACATTTTGTCACAACACTTAGCAACAAGTGTGGGTGCACACGCACCCTTCCACCAACAGTCCTATTTTTGGTGCATTCAAGAAAATAATGTATCTAAGAGCATGTTATGCACAACACACAACAAGACCAAAAACTTATCTCCATTTCCTACTAAGTTATCATTTCCATGCAAAAATCACACTCATCCCCTTCACCCCTTTCCACCGTGAGCCCTCCTTATAGAAAAGAGAGAATCTTTAACTTGTTCTTCCTAGATTATCACATAACAAGTCATATAACCCCCAAATATTACACATTTGGAACAAGATTTAACACCTACACCCCAAATGGCTTGGGCCGAAAGTTTTGGCCTTCAAACTTAGCATGATACAACTAAGATTAGATCTTAAGTATATCTAGCCATTCATGCACACACTTTCACATTCAAGCCATGAAGAGTATAGTGTACTTGCCTTCTTTGCTTACTCTTCTTGGAGAGCTGTAAAAAAGTTGAAATCTTTCTCTTCTCAAAAGGAGCTTGAGTAGTATCCAAGCTTCTCTAAGCTAGAATCCTTGAAGGCTTGAGATCCTTGAGCCTAGTGACCATTGAAGGTCACGGTTTAGGGGCAAAAGAGATGAGTGAGTCTTCAAACTAGGTAAAATACAAGAGTTTTCCTTGAATAGTTGAGTGTGTACTTACCTATGTTCTCTTGAGCTTGTATGAACCTTAGTCCCCTTGGCATGTCCTTAGGCCGTATGGCTTAGGGGGAAGAAGAGAGGAGGGTTTCTTGTTTTGGTGTTAGAAGATGGAGTCTAGGGTTTCTCTTTGGAGGGAAATTCTCTTGGCTACTTGGTTGTAGCCGTTGGGATGGGGGATTTTCCCAAATTAATTTCCTAACCTTGGTTACTTTTAGTTAACCAAGGTTACTTTATTACTAACCTTGGTTACTTTATGCTAATCATAGTTACTTTTAGTTAATCTTGGTTAGTTAGGTTTGGTTAGGTTGTCATTAACTAGGGTAGGAAGATGGCTCTCTTAATTGGCCTCCCCCCTTAAGTAACCGGCGATTGGGGGTCTTTAATGCCTCCAACCATGCCTAATTCAATTTTCTATTTTCCTCCTTTTTCTTTACTTAACATATTCATAATTATAATATAGAAAAATATGGTGTGCCTTCCTTGGGCTGTTGGCCGAAACTTATAAGGCCTTGGGCAAAAATTGGGTACTTTCCCCATGGTCCAATATTCACTCTCAAATACTATACGCATATTGCTATTATCCGAAATGAAATTTGTAGTAGTAGTCATCGATTCAATTACATCGTAATTAATATAAATCACAAGTACAAAAGGATCCCCTATTGGGTTACAATAGAGGTATCTTGTTTGGGTTATGTAGAACTCATTGGAGGACTTATGTTCAAAAGGTTTTCTTCAACTTATTTGGGAGCAAGGTGAAGTTATCTTCATTGTGCCTAAACCATATTTGGAGGAGGAGCTTTAGAGTTAAAGAAAGGTCTATTTTTGCACGTATCGAAGTCCCTACAAAGATTTAACAAGTCTACAAACTTTCTTCTCTTGTCCTGGAATAACGAACCCTTTAGATTGCTCTATATAGATTTTCTCTTCTAATTCACCATTCAGGAAGGCTCTATTAACATCCATCTGATGGATTTTTAAGTTATAGACAGCAACAATTGCAGCTAGCACTCTAATAGAAGTGATCCTTGTCACTAGTGAGTAAGTGTCAAATAAGTCAAAACCTTCCTTTTGTCGATAGCATTTGGCTACTAACCGCGTCTTATATTTGTCAATGGATCCATATTCTTTCGATTTCTTCTTGAAAATCCACTTGCACCCAAGTGTTTTACTTCCTGGTGGAAGGTTTACCGCCTCACAAGTGTGATTTTGAACAACAGAATCTATCTCGCTGTCTATTGCCTCTTTCCGAAAAGGAGCTTCTGGAGTTGACATCGCCTCAGAAAAATTCCTTGGCCTGTTTTCCACCTCTGGAGTTGTCATCGCCTCAGAAAAATTCATTGGCCTGTTTTCCACCATATAGGTTAGAAAATCTGGTCCAAAGGATTTGGTATTTTGGCTCGTTTGCTTTGACGAGGTTCCTCAATTTCTTGAGAGGTCGTCTCACGCACTCTCTTACTAGTGCTTGCTTCTTCATGGTTTTTGTCTTTCTTTCAAAAGACATTGAGCACTGCAATCCTTGACTCCGTGACGAAATTTTCATGTATGTCAGGAATGTTCGATTTGTGCATCAAGAATCGATATGCACTACTGTCAGTCTCATTTCCTATGAATATGCAGTCAATCATTTTAGGACCAATCCTTACTTGTCTATGTTTAGGTACAACAACTTTTACGAGACAACTTCAAACTTTCAAGTATTTGTAGCGAGGCCTATGGCCCTTCCAAAGGTCGTATGGGGTTTTATCCATCCTTTTAGAGGGAAATCTATTTAAAATGACGTTAGCCGAGATAATTGCTTCCCCTTACAAGTTCTGAGGTAAACCTGAACTTATCAACATTGCATTCATCATCTCTTTCAGCGTATGTTTATTGTGTTCAAAAATACCATTCGATTGAGGGGAATATGGTGCAGTCGTTTGTGCCATGTTCTGAACAGAATTCATTAAACGGTGTGTCATATTCACAACCTCCATCACTACGAATTTCTTTAATTCGTTTGCTAAGTTGATTCTCAACTTCTTTTTTATAGTCTTTAAAAGCATCAACGGCCTCACCGTTGCTACTTAGCAAATAAACATAACAGTACCTCGTGCAATCGTCGATAAAAGTTACCATCTCTCATTTGTACAAACTTTAAATCACACACATCTATATAAATTAGGTATAAAGGTTCAGTGTTCCTTTCTATTTAAGGAAATGCACATTTGCCATTTTTTGCTTCAACAAAAATTTGGCATTTTTTCCTTATTAAAATTCAATTCGAGCAATAATTCAAGATTGATCATTCTTTTATTGACTTGTAATTTTCTTGTCCCAAACAAAAATGCCATAAATAAGAAGACTCAAGCATGTAAGCAGAACAGGAAGCATTATTAGTAGCTACTGCGGCAATTCTTTCTTAGGTACAATGGTAATGATGTTTAGCTTTAACATCCTATCAGTCAAGTACCCTTCCCCAAATATAAACCATTCATTGAAAGAATAACTATGTTAGACTCAAACACTAGTCTAAACCCATGCATAACAAGTAAAGTGCCAAAGATCATGTAGTACCCCACTTCCAAACCCTTGCATCAAGAACGGTGTACCTGCTGTAGTCTACTACGAGAACTACAAGGCATCGTTCAAACTCTTACATGTCAGAAATACCGTAGAAGTGTTTTTCACGAAAACGATAATGAAAATTCAAATTCATATTATAGATAATCTCAATACAAAAATGAATCATAGTTCAGGGCTTACGAAACCCAACACGTCAACCGAAATTCTGAAAGTTTGATAAAAGGAGATAAATATTTAAACCGTAAAATATCTCCTAGAAAATCTCTACAAAGCTTCACTTGCCCCAGATCGCATAATCTTACTTGTCCTCAACGAAAATATAATCGTACTCACGCTCACCTGTGGAAGGATTAGTAGTAGGGGTGAGTGATTTAGAAATTACCCGTAGATTACCTATCTTTTCCCAGAAAGGAACCATACTTACAATAGATATACAATATATAAAGCAAATAACACGTACCTGATTCCATTTGCAAAGTAAGCATAACATTAAGCAAATAACACATACCCGAACTAACTTGAAAAATAAATATACGATAAACAAATGTAATATCGTCACATATCTAAATTCAATGTGCAAGTTCATGATGCATGCTCCTATACGCTACCGTGTCACACACTCAATAACATCATATCACACGTCGTGCTCTTTCTATCCATGTTATGCAATGCATGTCCCAGAGTCCTATCATATGCTTCATAACGTGGAGTCAGTGCACACACCTCGTATCGTGAAGTCAGTCACCCTGAAGGGATGCACGTGCCATGAATGCTGCACACTTTCACACTTTCTTTTTCTCCTATGTTGCATGCTCTGTTCTACATTGTGTAGTTACCTTAAATTTCATTTGGTTATTACTGTATTTTATCTTCTACCGTTATTTTATCTTTATACACTTTATTTAAGGGTTTCTACACTTTATCTTATCTTCCCTAGGCTTTCAAAGCACTTCTTTTTTATTTATTCATTTTTATCTTCCGCTACTATTTTTTCTTTCATTAATAAAATTTTGTTTCCTTTTCTCCTTTTTCAGTCTGGCCCATTTTTTATTTTTATTTTTATTTTATTTCAATTTATTTTATTTATTTAATTTTATTTAATGAGTTACTAAACTTTCTATTTGTAAAATAATAGTAATCTTATATTAATTTTTTTAAACAACAAGTTTTGGCCCTTTTCTTTTTCTGGCCCTTTTCCCTTTTCTGCCAGCTGCCCCGCCTTAAGACCCATCCTGCTAGCCCACGGCCACCAGCTTCTGTCCTTTTTTTCCCTTTTGGTTCGGGCTAGACCAGAAATTGTTCGGGTTAAACCTAGACCACACAGCCAGACCTGGACCGGGTTAGCTCTTTATTCGGGTTAGACCCGACCCGTATGACCCGATTTCCAATTTTTTTAATTTTCTTAAAACCCTAATTAAATTCCTTTTCTTCTAACCTCAATAAAGTCTCAAATTTAAGTCCAACTCAATACAAACAAATTTCATTTAAATTCATTTAACGTGACGCACCCACTACACACTCACTGTCGTGCGTGGGCTGTATGCACCACCCAAGGCCGCGTGTGGGCCTCACGTGCTGTCGTCCAGCCCTGTTTTTCAATTTCCAGTTTAATTCCAACTTAATTCCAGGCTACGTGATCTATTTTAAGGCTATTAATTTAATTTTCTATTTTATCGCGTAAAAATCAATTTTTTTTAATTTCTTTTAAGATCACACGATCATCACCATATCACACACGTACTCGCATATGCGAACAACATAAGAAAATATGCATATAAAATCATATACAAATTAATCGTGATCCAACACACGAAGTGCGGGCAATCCGAGAAGAGATGAAGGTAACCTACCTTTTCAGACAAATTTCCTATGCAACTTCCTTCTTTCCTCAATGCTGGCCGATTTCATCTTCTTCTAGGGAGGGGCTTGCCGATTTCATGTATATGGTGTAGGGTTTTGTTTTTTTGTGTGTGTATGTATAATATCAAGACATAAGTGTGTATATATATATATTGACTTTTGTTTTTCTTCCTTTTTCTCCAACAGATGGGCGACAGCATGGGGAATCGGGGAGGGGAAGAAACTGTCGCTTGGGAGTGTGGGGGAGAAGAATGGGTAGGTTTGAATTTTTTTAGGGAGGAATATTTATAAATATGTATGTAGTTTCATAGTAGGTTTAGGAAATGAAAATTAAGATAACTCCTTCGGATTTTTATTCCATTCTAATCGTATATGGTTTAGGATAGTTTCTTTTTTTCCTATAACTTTATCTTTGATTTATTATGTATTATCATAATTATATATTTTATTGTATTTTATTTTTCTTTTCTTTCCACCGAAGATGATGGGTCATAACAGATCAAATTCTTTCGGATGTCAGGAACATACAGCACATTCTACAGAGTCAAATGCTTTCCTGAGGTCAGCTTTAGAACAACTTTCCACTCACCTTCTATCTTTAGTGAAGCATCGTTTCCCATGCATAGTTGCTCGTTATTTCCGAGCTTGTACTCTGAGAACATCGCCTTATTTGTGCAGACATGTCTCGTAGCTCGAATATCTAGCCACCATTTCCGCGGGTTCCCCATAACGTTGCATTCACTCACAACAGCACATAGGTCTAGATCTGCCATAGCACCAACAAGATTTGCCTTTTCTTTATCTTGCTTCTTCTTTGGCTTGCAACATTCACTGCTAACATGCCCCTGAAAGTCACGGTTGTAACATTTTTCTATGAACTTCTTGGCGATATGTTTGCCTTTGTTGTTCACTCCAAGATGGCCTTTCTTTTTCTTTGTCACCTATGCGACATGTGCCTTAGCTTGACCAGAATAAGAAGTAGATTTTTTCTCACTTCTTTGATTTTCCTCCTCTATCTGGAGTCCGACAATCAAATCTTCCAATTTCATTTCCTTTCTCTTGTGTTTGAGATTTCTTCTAAATTCTATCCATGAAAAAGGTAGCTTCTCAATCACATTCGCCACTAGGAAAGATTTATCAAGCGACATGCCCTCCACTTCCATTTCGGCTACCAACATCTGCAGTTCCTCAATCTGTGAAGCAACATTTTGGGAATCTGACATTTTAAAATCATGGAATTTGCCAACTATAAACTTCTTTCCACCAGCATCTTCCATGCGATATTTCTTTTCTAAGGCCTGCCTCAATGACTTTGCAGTTTTATAAGTATAGTACAATCCATAAAGAGAATTGTCTAAAAAGCTCATAATATGACTCAAACAAAAGTAATTGTTAAAATTCCATGCTTCAGCAAAAAGGTTATTTTACGTATTTTGGTTCTGATCATTCTGGACAAACCCGCAGCAATAATATAAAACAACATCTTATGCTTCCATCATTTGAAGAAATTGCCATCAAATTTATCTGGTTTCTCCACTTGGGCCACAATATGACCTAGTGCAAGAGAATTCAAAGGCACCCCGTCGTTGGGTACCACAGGAGCAGCACTGTTCTGTCCATCGGTGCCAAGATGTGCACCATTCATATGTTGAGCGAGTTCAAGCTTTCGGTTTCTATTTCAATTTCTGTAGGAGCAAAAACAAACAACTGAGAACATAATGTTTCGAATAAGGAAACAGAAGGAGTATAAGCAGAGTACAAATCAATATAAATAACTGGTTTTCGAACATACAAAAAGTACATAATAAATACGTCTTAAGCTTGTTAGTCAAGAAATCTATGTACAGTCTCTATTCATGTGAGATAAAGCAAGAGCAGAAAAACTATCTAGCTCGACAGGTCGAATCGGTCTGTCAGGTTAGATTGGTGCAAGCAACGCAAGTAAGTTCAAAAGGATTCTTGAAAGGTCGATGGAACTCTGAACAACCGACCTGCCAAGCTCAGAGCAGCAACCGAGCTTAGCACATCAGCACTTCAGATCAACAGTGCTGCGCTGACAGTAGCTCAGCAAATCAGCACTGCTGCCTAACAACTTTGAATAGCCGACCTACCGAGCTCAGCACAGCAGCACTGCAGATCAACAGTGTTGCACTAACTTGTTAAACATGAGCAGCAGAAGGCAAGCCAAGGCAAGTCCAGGACTCTGTCCTTAAGACGTATTGCTCTGGTATACTGTGCCCAACAAGAGGTAGCAACCGTCTCCCAGGATACAATGGATAATTGTTCAGACAAGCGACATTGCAGCGTAAGAGCTCAATGAACCTATAGGGCGTTTATGACTTCTCAAACAACTTGGAAAAATATAGAAAGATCGTATGCAGAGAAGAAGATGGTATATAGAGAAGAAAGGGAGAAAAACGATGATTACAGAGCTCTGCTCAGCCTGGTATTTACAGGGAAAATGACTTAGGGTGGTTAATTGTCAGTTCAATTACAGCCGCCGGATCAGATGGTTTGAGATTACCACCATTAGATTAAAAAACCGCTGCCAGTTTAAACTATAGCCGTTGGATCAGATAACCGCTCAGCCTGCTCAACACAGCCCTTAGATCGCGATTTGCGTCTATTTAAACTGCAGCCTTACGGTTAAGCTTAACTGATATTCAAATACCAGTTCTAGCTTAAATTACACTTAAGTATCATATCTAAATACCATCGTAGGATTAAACATATTATTTACCTAAAAAAATTTAAATGAAATTTCTCGAAAAAGATAGGAACCGGCCCTGGCCCGCAATCTGAGTCGAGCCAAACAAGCAGGTGGTGGCACGCACGTATTGCAATTTCGTAGGTCCTCCCTCCAGTCAAAACTTCTCATGCCATAGGACACATCTAAAATGAGCATTCTTGCACTATATATGGTGGCTAACTCACTTCATTTATCCAATGTGGTATATCCACAAAGTGATGAGGTGTCTCTCCCTAAGGAGACCACATCATCACTTTTGCCAATCTCCAACCTTTTTTTTACCTCTACTTTGAGCATTGATTTATCATTCATCCGGTATTGTAATTGAGTGATTCCAAATGCTAAAATCATCTATTCGTGACGTAGATAATTAATGATACATCAATTTCCGCTTGTTATCAATGAAAACTAATTATAATTAAGCTCAAAATATGTCGCTCAACAACGTTTGCAAATTAGGCAAATTCAATTCCTTCAATTTTCTCCAGCATTTAATTCTATCGAATCATAATGAAACAGAAAACCTAAAACATGGAATTGAAATTTACTTTTTCGGCCGAACCAATTGTTCAGTGTTACCCGCGCTTGTGCACCTCCACCATCTCTTTTAAAATTTTGAGCTCTCATCCTTTATTTATAGAAGACATTCACGCCAGGTTCCCAACGGCAGGTTCCGATTTTGCTACATATCCTTTTCCTACTATGACTCTTCATCTTTGTCTTCATCTTGTATTTATCGTTCAACAAAAATTGCTTGTTGTAATTATCTTTTTTCATGTGATTCTCTTTTGTCTCCTTCATCTATTATCATTGTTATTCTATTATCACTTAAGCCCTCAAAAATTGTCCGGACATAACAGAGCATGACGCTTATGTGAAACAAATGGTTCTCGTATACATAAAAGCAGGACAACTCAGAAATAGCGTATCTGCCGAACTGCTAATGAAGTACGAAATTTGATTCATAAGGAAACGTTCAATGGACAACCAAGTAAAGTCGTTTTCAAAAACAAAAAAGAAAAGGAAGAATAAGAAAACACATTGTTGTTAGGTCACACTGGGATTTTATAACGTAGGTACGATAATACTTCAGGTGTAGTTGAGTGGGTAAGGACATTACACAAAGCAGCAGGGGTATTCCTTCCTTTCATGTGACTGAGCGCTTCAGTTAACTCATTAAACCATTCATTGATGATCTAACAATCATGAAATACTGAATAATCTTACCGTTAAAATCTCATCAAACCATTTAGCTGATTGGAGAGAACAAAGTCCGTCTGAAGGCCCCACTATTAATGGATTAAGATCGCGCATCAATGGCAGAATGCCCCAATTTAGATGGCAACCCGGTGCCAGAACTTATGAGTTTATAATCGACGAGGACTTTTCCAGCAGCAGGATCAGCAATTACCTCGAACGCAGCTTCGCAAAGATCAAAGGGAGCTTGGCAACCGGGGCTTGGGCATCGATCAACAACGGTTACAGTGACACTTTTTCCGGTGCACGGTTGTTGAACGCCCTGGTTGGTGGCGCCGGTGCATTTTACCTTGTATCTGCTTCCGCACGCTTCTCCATTATTCCACAGATCATCACCAACTGCTGTGTTGTGTTCAGGAAGGGGCTGGAAACCATAGCAGGCTGAGGCTGCATGCAAGAACGTTACAATCATTATTGTCACTAACTAGCAGTTTCAGCCTTTGCTGCATTATTTTCCTGGGTTATTACAGTGTTTTTCTTGATAGTCTACATTTGATATTATTGCTGACAACAAAATAAATATAATTATTAGAGACCCTTAAAACAAATATAACTATAGGACTCTGATGATAAGTATGATATTAAGAAAAGGAAAGTATATAACACTTACGAATATTTATGGTATTGGGAGTTGCACTTCCAGAATCTGCATCTGCAAACATAGCAATGGTCCCCATGAGCAAGGCCATGAATAAAACTGATTTCTTCGTTGCCTCCATTCTTCTTCTTCCTATGTTTTCACCACTTTACTTCTACAATGATAAATATGATCTGATTATTCTCGTTTTATAGAAGCATGGAAGTACAAAGAAAGCATTAAATTAATACTCTTGGCGAAAATTCCTATGTGCCTGTATTTACCGGCATAAGTCTTGTTAGTTTTGGTGACAATCACAATGTTTATTTTATTAGATTCAGTCAACTTATTAATATTATTTTTCGTTTCACGGAAACAATCCCAACCCATGAATAAAGAACAAAAACGAAAAAGAAAGTTTAAACGCATCTGTGCTTTGTTGTCGTATTAGTATGCGTTTTTACATTCAACCTTTTCTTCAACAAGTTAAATAATAGGCTGACAGGTAATTTCACAAACACTGTCCAAGTGTCGAAAAGGTACCTGTTTTTTGAAAATAGTCTTGGACAAATTTTAAAGAACGCTATTTAAACATCTACAAAGTGAACATAATTAATTAAAAAAGGAAAAACAAATCTTACTCAAGCGGTGAAAGTTTTATTAGCCTTGCGTAATATAAAGGCCATGAATTTGAATTTCATGAAATACAGCCACTAATAGAAAAATGGACTAATGCAAGCAGCATATTTTTTTTTGGTTTTCTAGTTGTCCACCATTGACAACAATAATTAATCCTTTTTAATACGTAAACTCTACAAATTTAGAGCGCTTTAATTATAAATTTTTGCATGGTCACAAAATGTTCTTGAATTTTGTAGACAAAATCGACCTCATGATCTCATTCAAACCATTAGAAATGAGATAACCATTCTATCACATCCAAACCAATATATTAGAAATGATGGTAATGATCATTTCGCTGGAGTTCTCTATTATTTTCGTCGCACTATAGGTACCACTTACATGAGGTAATAGTCAACGTCCAAAAACAAGGAATGACCACTACACATACCAAGAGGATCAGAATAATAATTTAGTCGGATTGAGGTACTTTTCCTGTTTAGTTTAGAAATAAAAACCCGAATACTTTGAGAATATGCGTTGCCTAATTTGACATAAATCTAGAGATTTGGAGCCTTGCTTTTAGAAGGAACTACGGGGAGAGATGCAATAATTACGGCCGGCAAGCTTAGGCACTACCTATTTGATGCATATGTACTGCTGACATCTCATATGGATGAGCAACAAATATATACATATACATCTTATATGTATGTACTTATACATAAAAATATAAAAATATGAATATACACACGTGTATTTTTTCTTTTTTTTCCACTAAAAAAATACACTTGTGTGTATATTCATATTTTTATATTTTTATGTATAAATACATACACATATATACACATAAATATATACATATACATGCACACATATGTATAGAATTATTCAGCTTCCATATCTATATCTTTGACTAGTATTACATTTAATATGTCTGTGTTTTGAAGTCACAGCATATCCATATCTTTTCTTGTTCTAAAACTATATATGTGACAGAAAAATTAAATTACTAACGGAGGCTTTAAACGGTGACAATTTTTCCGGCAATAATCGTATTCTCTGGCGATTTCTCCCGCAGTGGTCACCTTCTGCGGTGACTTCTCGGACTTTATCAACTTTCATAATAAACTCTCCAAAAGGCTTACGGACGCCGTTACCCCACAGGCGATCCCTACAATATTTTGTGAAATTTTCTTTTACTCGCTTGATTGAACAGGAAAAGTAGGGTCAAATTGACCTGACAAATAAATCAAATCAACCATCAGGCTGGAACCATATTGATACTCCACGGTTTAATTATATCAGAGAAATTATCTGTAGAATCAACTCCATTAATTTGATTGATGATCCAGTCCACCATCAGGTTGAATTTAGCCTAGAAAACACATCTTGAGCCAATGAAATGCATATCGAAGAAGATTGAACAGGAGTCCAAGTTTCACAAAGTGAACACTGTGGGATTCTTTTAATTACACCAAGCCGTATTCGAGTAACCACGTGATGAGTCCGCAACAAAATGCTGGGTGATGATTCCTCTATGGAAGGGGAAACAACTTGGAGACTTTGAAGGTTGAGAGCCAGTTAATGAAGTATCTTGGGCTTACATTGGTGAACATGGGTGTGTTGTGGTGGTCTTGTAAGACAGGAAAATAATTATGAAAACATAAAAGTTATGTTCGGTCATAATCACTTTGATAACGTTTTCAATCCGAAACCTCCTAAAACAACAAATTTATGTGAAGAAGAGAGTCTTTTATCTTAGGTCCATTAAAATGATTGAAAAGCTTGAATAGATGGAATAGCGTAGGCTCGTACTTTTAAGCAAAGGACCATTTTCATGTTTAACCAACAATCAATTCCTTCCATCAATGAATTAGATATTGTTAATAATGAGTAATCTAATCAACAATCAAATCACTTAATTCATGCAGTCAACAATTGTAACGTAGCTGAAAAATTAAATATACGACCACATTTACCTTTGTGATCCATCTTAGTAATTTATAAATAGATTAAAAAAATTCTTGCACTCCATCTTAATAAATTGTCAGATTCTCACATTCTCCCACTTGTATCACACATGTTAATGCCAAAATTATATGTGACAAAACAATATGGCCATGAACTTGATTGTCGCTTAAATTTACTGACCACTTAAACTAAATGACCACATAAAGTTTTTAGATAGAAAATACAAAGATGAATCATGATGGTCATGCTTTAATGTTAAGCACTCTCTTCTAAGAATTACAATGTATCATACAATCTATCAAACAAAATAAATGATTCAACATAAATCATCTCAATATGTGTATGTTTATAGATCAAAAATATCACAATAACTTTAGATGCGCATATTCAAAAGTTTACAATTGCCTAGACAAGTATAAGATCAAATAACAACAAATGAAGGAAATCTAAGGAGTCCCATATTAGAATCATGATCTAGAAAAATATTAATCGGCAATCTTTTAGGCATAGGATCAACAATCATTGACTTTGTATTAACGTTTTCAATTGTATTTCTCTTTTGTTTGACATGATCTCTGACCTTCAAATGCTTAACGTCGATATGTTTGTTGCGACTCCAACTTTTAGTATTTTTTGCAAAGATCACAGCAGTTGAATTGTCATACAAAATCTTCATACGTATATCAATAGTGTCGATAGTTTTAAGAATACTGATGAAATTATTTATTCATAAAGCATGTGTAGTTGCTTCATAGCATATAATAAACTCTGCTTCTATTATGGAGGAAACAATAATAAGTTACTTCTTACTCTTCCAAGATATGACACGATCAGGAAGAAGAAAAATGTATCCAAAAATAGATTTACTTGTATCCGCACAACCAGAATAATCTAAATTAGAATATTCGATTACCTCCAAATTGAGTGATTGTCTCTATGTGAGCTTACAATCTTTGGTCTCTTCTAAATATCTCAACGCCCTTTTAGCAGCTTTTTGATGAGCCATACCACAGTTGCTTTGATATCTACCTAGCATTCTGACAATAAATACAATATCAGGTCCGGTAAAGACCAATGCATACATAAGGCTCTTAACAAGCGAGGTGTGTGGAATGCTTTCATTTGATCTTTTTGCAATGCATTTTTAGGATACTGGTCCAAACTGAACGTTTTTCCTTTAATAATAGGTGATGCAATAGATAAGTAATTTACACCAAATCTCTCAAGTACCTTGTTAATGTAGCTTTCTGAGAAAGGCTAATTAATTTTTTTTGTTCTATCTCTATGAAATATCTATGCCAAGAACATAATACGCTTCACCCATATCTTTCATATCAATGTTTGTTGCGAAAAATTGCTTAGTCTCATGTAATAATGTACAATCACTGCTTGCAAGGAAAATTTTATTCACATATTGGATTAAGAAAATATATTTGCTCCCACTAATTTTAAGTTACACATATTGATAAACATTCCCTACAAAAACAAATGATGAGATCACCTCATTAAACTTAAGTTCCATTGGCAGAGAGTCTATTTAAATCCATATATGATTTTATTCATGTTGGACCATGCACCTACAATGAACACCACTAGAGGGAGGGTGAATAGTGGTTAGCATAAATTACACAACTATCCTTTAACAAAATTCCCTTTGAAAACAGAATCTAAGCCTACCTCAAATTCTAAACCCGTTTTTGAAAAACTCAAAAATCCTTGTACACAACTCCAAAAATTATGAAACTTTTCATAACTTAACTTCAATGTGTTGACAAGACTCTATCCAAAAATTAGATAAAACTAATATCGTTTTACCCTTCCAACAAATAAAAACATTTAGATGGTCAATCTGGACAGAATTAGATAGATTGTTGCCGAAATTGGAAAACGTGTTTCTCTTTGAATACTTAAAGAAAAAGGTTGAACTTTATGCCAAACCACTCCTTAGGATGTCGAGTTTATGATTAGAAAAGGCCCTGACCATAAACAACTCTTGGTCAAAACAAAATTCGAGTTTTCTCAAAACTGGTCAGATTGCAGCCAGATTAGAGCAGTTACTTTTCAATGACCGAAAGACTAAGTTTTCATTGCTTAAATCAAGTGATTCTTATTGTAAATGAAAGCTAACAGCCTGAAGTATAACTCCAGCCGAAATCACGAATTTTGAAAGTGTTTAGCTATTTTTTCAAAACGTGAGAAGTTGTGTGAAAACTACAGTGAAAAACAGACAGAAAACAGAAATGTAGAAGCAAGACAAAAACACCAAAAATTTATCCTGGTTCGGTCAATGTGACCTACTCCAGTCCCAAGGAACACCTTTCCTAGGATTACACTATGATATGAACCAAATTACAACAAGAACCAAGCTTGATCCTTGGGTTAAACACCAACCCTATTCAACACTTGGATGAACACATTCTATGCAACACTTAGTTGCAACACCTCTACCACCTATTGATGTAGCCTTATAGAATTTGATAACCAATCTTACAAATGAAGCTCAAGAGGCTTGTAGCTCTCTAACAAATACAGCAAGAACACCTTGGCTACAAATAATGGAACAAGAATGACAAGAAGAAGATAGCTAGACAAATCAACTATTGCTTTTAAGTGAGCTTCAAGTGTGTTCTTCTTCTTCATCCTTTGCCTCCTATTTATAGTGTGAAATGACTCTTGAAGATAAGAACTCCAATGTGTCACCATCTTCATAATCAAGTCTTAGTTGTCTTTACATCATTGGTTGGCCACATAATCATCTTGTACACTTGGTAACATAAAGCAAAATAATTGGTCCACCTTGGAATTTCAGCATGGCCGAATTTTTATCATAAAAAATGACTTAGAATTTTCTTGAAAAATGATGATAA
Source organism: Eustoma russellianum (assembly GCA_036186865.1). NCBI lineage: Eukaryota > Viridiplantae > Streptophyta > Magnoliopsida > Gentianales > Gentianaceae > Eustoma > Eustoma russellianum. The sequence goes on along the minus strand of AP025044.1, from coordinate 15,336,597 downwards.
TATTAATGGATAATTCCACCAAGATACACTCAAATCCTTGCAAAAAAATAGGATATGTGAAGACTTCCACTTGACTCAAAAAATCTACCATTTTCAGCCATGTAGCCGTTGGCTACATTATAAATTTTCCTAGTTAGCAAAATAGCTTCTTTTTGGTTGGTCCATTTGTCACCAAGCCATAAAATGAGTACACTGTCATATTCACCTGAATATACATGTTTTTCAACCCATATATATGTATATCAACTCAGATTTTTGAAGAAGAAATCAACAAATCATAGTTGACAAGATTATGTCAACATGTAACACCAAAATTCACAATAACTCTTCTTGTAAATTGTGATCATTTTCACACCTTGAACACCTTTAAATTCTCTGAAACATGATAATAAATATAATCCAATAACATATACAAGAAGATCTTCAAGAAAGAAATAGAATGCGACATCACAACCTGTCACATATCCCGCTACTGTCGATAATATCATCATTTGAGAAAAATAATATAAAACCACCATATAATCTTCAAGATAATCATAAACCAACTCCAGAATAAATGTTGTACCCCGCCAAAATTAGCACGACATCTAGGGTTGGGGTGAAGCAAGGCAAGAGAATGGTACCTCGAAAGAAGGATATCTTCGGCTTTACCAACGATTATTTAAGGTTAAAGGGAAGAAGCATACCCCCCAAAGCGTAAAACATGAAGCAAGTGGGCTGTTGGAAGTTTACGTAGAAATACTAAATTGTTAGAAGAGGTATTTGTTTTAGATAGGCTACTTCAAAAGAGAAGTTGGACTATGTGACATGTCCATATACATATGGTATGGGCATACATTTGGATATGCATATACGCTACATGATAGACTATCATATGATATGGGATCATGGGTGAGATTCAATTGAATTATATGCGGCCACATATGTTTTTGGCCATGGGATTTTAAGGAGTAGCTAATGGGATGGGGTTCCTTATACAAACTCCAAAAGATGGGCCTAATTAAGCCTTAATAAATAAACAACTCTCATTCATCCATCCCCAATATGGCCGACGGGTACCATTTTGAGGTAAGGTCAAAGGAACTTTAGCCATTAATTTTAGAAATTCTTAAGGTCTAGCAGACTTAACTTGGCGGGGAATAGGTTACATGACACGCTTGTATAAGCACAGAACATATATGGAATTATATATAGACATGTACGAATATGTGTACATGTATAGCACAAAGCGAAAGCTAAAATGTAATGAGTGGCTTAAGGGGTTGCAATACAATGAAAAGTTTACTTAAAGAACCTTATATAGAAACTACACGAACCTATGTATGCAAGTAATCTTCCGTGATACTTCATGGATTTCAAAGATCTAAGGGTATGTTTATATCAAAGTTGATTACCCATGGTTATGTTCTAAGATGTAACAACAAGATATGTAAAATAGATAGATTTGTGTATGATATATGTGCATATATAGTGGCATAGATATATATAAACGGATCTAGGTATATATATGGCAATAGAATGATTTTTGGGAAAGTATGTTATACATATACACATATACGGTTATATATATACACATCCACCTAGTGTTTTTTTTGGGGCCATAAGGTGTGTTTTATGGATTAAGACTTATTTTAATTTGTAAGGATATATATACATATATATATATTTCCATAGTTCTTACCCACATGCGCATAGCTATATATATATATATATATATATATATATATATATATATATATATATATATATAGATATGCGCATGTGGGTAAGAACTATGGAAATATATATATGTAGGGTATACATATATATGTATATATATATATATATTTTTTTTAAATGAAGTCTATCTTATATTATTAAAAAACCTCCGTTATGGTGGAGGAAACCATATTACATCAAACGTATCATAAGTAAACAGATAATGAAGAAAATTTAAAATTGCTAATTTCCAATCATATATGATATGCCGCATTAAAACCTTGCCAGATAAAACCACCCTTGTGGATAAAACCCTGGCGAAGGAAAAAGCGTACATATTTATATGTCTGGAATCTATTAGCATGCGTATTACAAATGAGAGAGAAGAAATCAATAATAATGCGCGTTCCCAAAGTTTTTGAATCTGAATCTTGCAGTTGCAATGTTGATTGCATATTGACGACACCCTGATATTGTAGAGATGTGTAGCGCCCGTAGCATTTCGCAAGCATGGCCATTGTACTCGCAAAAGAAATACATGCATGAGTAATTGAACACAATATGAATGATAATGCATGCTTAGTTTAGGAAACGTACCCATGCTGCCTGCGCTCATGTAGAACACAGGCAACAGAATATTAGTCCAGCAAAATATCAACAAACTGTCATCCTCGGAAAGAACAGCGACGTAGCTTGCGTTGTTTAGTTTGTAGACTCCATTCTCCAACAACAATGTTTCATGTATAGTTCGCAGCATATAAATAATTGACGAAAAAATGAGCCCATGCATAAAATAATAGCGAATGGAGATGAAGAAATAGATAATGGAAACATACCGACGTTGCCCATGCACTATTGCTGCATAGGCAACCCAAAAATAGCAGCGCCAATCCATTGGAAGGCTTGTGTTTTTATCGAATGTGTGGAACAGAGACATCAAGAACTATTGCTGTTTGCACCTCATTAGGCAGAGTTCGCATAGAAGAATACATTGTCAACCCAGCTGAATGATAGCCATAGCGTGCAAGCAGATGTGCTGCCATATTCGTCTCTCTTGGTGCATATGAGATAGTTGAGTTATTAAGACAAAGAAAACCAATTGCTCGCTGCAAATCTGCAGCAAGCTGTCCTGTATATCGATCCGGCGAAGACAAATAGTGAAGCAATAGACGACAATCCGTCTCGAAAATCAACTGGTCGAACTGCCTTGCATAATATATCAAAGCATAAGTCAAAGCTAATAACTCCGCTCGTAGTGGCGTAGAGCACGGAAGAATGAAGCATATTGCAGAAATCAATTGTCCCTGATGATTGCGCAACACCGCACCTGCTGCTGCATTGCGTCTCCCTACCGCTGCATCAACATTAAGCTTTAGCTTACCTGAAGGGGGCAGCTCCCATTTAATAACTCTATGTCGTCGAACCCGTATTGGTGGCGAAAAATAAGCAGCCACCAAATGAGGTATGGCTTCGCTGAACTTACTACCATTAGTTGTCGCACACCACGTGTATATATGCTCTCTCACCCGGTGGAAGATCCTTGCATACGAAAATTCCTGATCTCCAAAACGAATACTGGCATATTCTTTCCAAAGCACCCATGTTACTAGTGATGGCACCATGACTCTGAGTTGACCGAGCATATGTGCTCGAGAAGACGCTCACCACCAACGCAATAGATAAGTCATTATTGTGGTAGAATTAGACAACGGCCCCGAAAAAAGAATTGATATATCCATCCACAATGGCTTAATCAGAGGGCAGTGCAAAAACACGTGGTCTCTTGAGTCAGTATCCGTGCGGCAAAAGACACACTGGGAAGGATAAATATGCTGCCACGCGCGTACATTATCCGGGAGTGGCAAAGCGTTCCTCCAAAGCTTTCATAAGAAAATACTACATGCATGTGGAGAGCGAGGCCACCATATATATCGAGAATAAACCACATGGTCATCATTGAATGTTAACTGCTTATATACCGATTTTATTGAGAATTGGCCATTTATATCCGGCTCCCAACTAAAACCATCCAGCGTAATTTGTACATGGGCTAGCATATAATCGTGAATGCGACATATTCTTTTCCAAATAGGGGAATCATAAATATGATAGTAAATGGCAGAGCGAGTACCGTACTTTTTCCGCATATGTATAAAGTATAGCTTAATTATGTCCATCATCATAAATGGCAAGCCATGTGGTTTTTTCCAGCCCACTCGGGGCGTAAAGCAAGGGGACCCTCTATCCCCCATCTTATTCATATTAGCATCAGAGGCTTTCTCAAGAGGACTAAATAGTTTGGTGAGGGATGACTCGATCTTGCCGTATTCATTGGGTAGAGCTCGTCCATTGATAACGCATCTAGCATATGCCGATGACTTGCTTCTTTTTCTGAATGGATCTTTACATTCATTGCGCTGCTTCCGGAGATTTCTTGACTTATATCAAAAGGCATCGGGGCAGAGAGTAAATTTTAGTAAGAGTCACTTTATTGTACCAGATTCAGCTGCACCGCGCTACATTTCCAATATATCACAAGTGTTGGGTATGTCCTCTGCTCATTTACCAATTCATCACTTAGGTGTTCATCTATTTCGTGGTCGTACAAGACCGATGCATTGTTTAGACCTCTTGGCTCGGGTGGATGCCAGAATTAACTCTTGGAAAAATAAGCTGCTATCTGTGGCCGGCAGGCTGGTTTTGATTAAACATGTCCTTCCTTCCCTGCCAAATCATACGCTCTCAGTATTGTCTCTGCCAAAAAGTATCCACACCGCTATAAGACGACGCTTGTGAAATTTCTTTTGGGGAACATAAGACGCAGGATCCAAGCATCACTGGGTTAAATGGGAGATATTGTATCAGCCGTGTGAAGAGGGTGGTTTGGGTTTGAGAAATCTTGACTATTTATCGCGATCATATTCAGCGAAACTGTGGTGGTCTTATAATTTAGGTACGTCTTTGTGGGCATTGTTCATGCATTCTAAGTATGGAGGCCGGCTGGGTTACCCTGCACGCATAACAGATTCCACGGGTTGGAAAAGAGTTTGTGGGGTGCATGATCTTTGTACACAGCATGTTGATGGGAGCCAGGGTAACTATATATGGCGTCCAAGTAATGCTGGCATTTTCACACTCAAATCGGCATATGTGGTTCTTCGGCCAGCTAGGGTCCAATTATTCTCACATTCATTTATTTGGCACCGTTTACAGATACCCACGGTCAAACTACTCTTGTGGAAATTATATCATGGAGCTCTCCCACTGTAGGATAATTTAACAAGATTCAAGATACAAGGGCCCTCTTGCGGTCCATTTTGTTTGGTTGCATCGGCGGATGTTGAGCATCTTTTCTTGAAATGTTGGACAATACGTTCACTATAGTCTCATTATGCTGCTGTATTTGATGGTCCTATGGTTTCTCCTATGGAATTACGCTCATATCTCATGGCTTGGTGGACATCTACGCGAGCTACTGTGTTGAAAGGATGTTTGCGGATTGTTGCGCCAGGTATAATCTTATGGAATATATGGCGCATCTATACCTCCATTGTGTATGGGAATCGCAAATGGTCGTCACATGTTTTGCAAGAATGGATTCGCAGGGACATATACTGTTGGTCCGCTGCTCAGTCTGGGAAAAAACATGCGAGGTTCATCCATATTTAGTACTGCTCTCCTTATCTCCACCATTACAGCATCGTAGATGCAAGATAGTTTGATGGCTTGCGCCCCCTGCAGGTCGCTTAAAACTAAATGTTGATGCAGCTCTCGGTTCGTATAAGGCAGCTGGTGGAGCGGTTATCCGTGACCACCACGGAAATTTAAAAGGGGCAGTATCCTTTTATTTGCCTGTCACAACACCATTTCAGGCGGAGCTACAAGCGGCAACATTGGCATTGCTATATTTTCTGCAGCACCACAAAAATATAGATATGAACGTTGATTCCAGTGCGTTGGTGGATTATGTCCATCAGCAGCCAACCTCTTGGCTCTCGAAATTACTTAGGATGGATGGTGGAACCATCTCTCATTGTCCTCGACAAGTTAATACGGTGGCTCATCTACTGGCAAGACATGGGCAACTCTCCGTTGGATTCCAATACTTTCGGGACCTGAGTGAATTACCAAAAACTATCAAGGCAGCTCTAATTACAGATTCCACTACACCTTATCTGCGACCATAGTTCATACATGGCTTCCATTTCGCGAATCATCTGCTTTCGTTTTCTGTGTCTCTGCATGACGCAGGCAACGCGAGTATTTTCAGACTCTTATATCTTGCTATTGCTGCTTTATCGTGCTATTATGTCGTTGCAACGCTTGTAATTTCTTTGTTAGACATGCATGCTCCTTATATTCGTTGGTTACTACTTGGATATTAATCTGCTTAATTTCTTGGCTTTGCATGAACACTTGCTGGATATGCTCTGAGAGGCAATCACTTGCTACCTATTTCGAAGGACTGACACAATCGCAAACTGGGAAACATGAAGATATGCCACTGGCCGCCTACTGGATTGAACATCATGGCTTCCTGTCATCCTCTCCACCACTGACTGCGGAATTTTTCTATTTAGCTCACTATCTTGTGTTATGTAGTTTCCTCTACATTCCTTCCAATCGTATAAATATGCACGCTTTTTCCTTCGCCAAGGTTTTATCCACAAGGGTGGTTTTACTTGGCAAGGTTTTAATGCGACATATCATATATGATTGGAGGTTGGACATCATTTGTTTCTTGTACTTTCACTATGTTTTCAGCAACTTTGA
>AP025044.1:15317128-15330116 GCA_036186865.1 Eustoma russellianum | reverse complement strand
ATATGCCACTGGCCGCCTACTGGATTGAACATCATGGCATCCTGTCATCCTCTCCACCACTGACTGCGGAATTTTTCTATTTAGCTCACTATCTTGTGTTATGTAGTTTCCTCTACATTCCTTCCAATCGTATAAATATGCACGCTTTTTCCTTCGCCAAGGTTTTATCCACAAGGGTGGTTTTACTTGGCAAGGTTTTAATGCGACATATCATATATGATTGGAGGTTGGACATCATTTGTTTCTTGTACTTTCACTATGTTTTCAGCAACTTTGAATTTTGTATCATGGTATTCCTCCGCCACAAATGAGGATTTATGATAATAAAATCCCTTTCGATCAAAAAAATATATGTATCATTGAGGAAATTATATATATGGGATATATATGTATATATCGGCCGAGAGTCTTTGGGGAGGGAAAGCATTTGAATTCAAGAAAATTAAGAAAAGCATGGGATAGGTGGACATTAAGTGGAGATGCATCCTTTCTCTCCCTATGGTTAATAGCCGCCGGCTGCATAACCAAGGGGGAGTTAATTCCCACTTTCTTTGCTACAAGAAACCTTTTCCCCTATCCACTTAAATCAAGGATGTTCAAGAGACTATTTCTTAAAACAAGGAGCCGGCGGGGAAAAGGAACCAAGGAAAGACCAAGAACCCTCCAACCTCAAGAATTGTTTAGGTAAGACCACCCTCCACAACCTTCAATAAGTTACACCTTAAAAGATGAAGCTCACATGGCATCCCCTTCTTTGATAAAACCTTGAACATCACGGCACTAGGTGAAGGCTTCAAGACGCTAAGCAAGAGGGTGTGTCTTAGCAAGAGTGGATTCCCCTTAACCTATCCAAGATGCAAATGGTAAGACCCTCTATCCCTTAACTTAGTTGTATTATAAAAAAAAATTAGAAATGGCTAACCACTACCCCATAAACCGTATGTAATAGGACAAGGCGAGAAAGAGTACTCCTCATGCCAACAACTTCAAACAAGATCCAAGGATTATGAAGGCAAGTACACTATACTTTTTGTGGCTTGAATGTGAGAGTGCTTGCATGAATGGCTAGATAACCTTAAGATTCAATCTTAGTGGTGATATGCTAAGCTTTGATGCATAAACTTTTGGCCTAGGGGTAAATAGCTTATATGTGTGAGTTCTTGCTTAAAGGTGGATTTTTTTTATTGGTTTTAAGCACTATTATGTGATAACCTAAGATGAACATGCTAAAGATCCCTTCTTTTCCATGGTTAGGGCACACGGTGGAAGGGGTTAAAGAAATCGGGATGGTTTTGCATGAAATGATTAATTATGGGGTAAAGTGGAGACAAGATTATGCTTTTGTGTGTTAAGCTTAACATTTTCCTTGTGGATAGATTAATTTGCCTTGCATGTACCTAAATGGGCTGTTGGTGACTAGGGTGCGTATGCACCAAAATTGTTGCTAATGTCGATTTAGTGGGAATGTGGTATGCTTAGCCAGAAGATGATATATGTGGTGTACAAACTGTTTTGTAAGAGATTGCAAATGATGTTTGTAGCGTGTTGAATCTGTGGATTTCCCATAAAAAGGGTAAGTTTGAAGCTTAATAAAGTGTTTATGACAAACAATACAATTTAGGGTCATTTAGGAAGGAAAAGTGACAAACTATGGAATTTACCAAAGCACGGCAAATTTTAGGATGTTTTGTGAGACCCGAAAGGAGACCTTAGGGACCTTCAATTTAATTTATTTATGGTATGATACTAGCCTTATACATATAGTAGATATGAGAGTTGGAATTTTGTTAAAAGGAGCAACGGATTACTTTTAGTGAAATTTTTACTAAAACTGGTCATGCTGGAAATTTTACTGGGCTAGACAGATTTTATGTGACATAATGAGCAACCAGGAAATGGACCTTAGGAATATGTAATTCGGCTAATTTTTGGTAGGATACTAGCCCGGGGTGTCTACTAATCTTGAGAGTTGGAATTTCTGAAAAAGGAGTTACGGTGTGGTCACACTAAAACTTATGGTAAAATGGGTCAATCCAGAAATCAGCATGTAATGGTTTTAGGAAAAAGAATAAATGACACCTCTAACGATATTACAAATCCACAAAATTTATTTACCAACTACTTAAGACATAGGTGAATCCTTCTATGTAAGCTATTTATTTTTAGAATGACTAATTAAAGGGTAAACACTATAAATAAGTGGGCATCACTAATCTGAGATTTTGGGCAGAATTGAGGAACTTATTATATGGCCTTATTCGAATGAACTTAGGCTAGTTACACGACTTGGGCTTACAATCACCAGTTAATGGAATGTTTATAATAAGTTTCCAAGCTGGCCCAAATTAAAGGAGGCTTAATGGGCTTACATGAAAAAATAAAGAAAGGGGCGCCGAATTGCTGAAATTCAGCAGCCTTGTTTCGTGATTAATTAAACTAAGTGTCTTACGCATTTTTGTATCGTCACCAGAATTTTTTTATGAACAAACAGGACATTTTTATGCATACGCATGACAAGTATTCTTTTTAGTGGGCCTAACCATAAGGGATTGAGGCCGTGTATGTTCCTTGCCAGTAAGGACCCGCCCAGATTCGGGGTTAATTGATCTGATGATAATGACCGTTCGGGCCTGGAGAGAATAGATCCGATAAGTGATGACGTTACCGTTCCGAATCCGGAAATAATAGATTCGAAGGGGAGACGTGACCGCCTCAGATCCAGGAAGATAGATCTAAACCGATGACGTTACTGTTCCGAATCCGGGAATAATAGATTCAAAGGGGAGACGTGACCGCCTCAGGTCCGGGAAGATAGATCTGAACACTCTATTGTTTTCTTGACGATGATGTTTTAAAAGAAAAGCATGAAAGATCATATTCTCATTTTATCATGATGCATCACACGTTCATATGTATGCATGCCACGTTTATTGAGTCATCATGTAGTGACACATGATACTTAGACTAAGTTATTATAACTTGGTAGCTCGTAAGTACGACCTCATTTGGTACTGATCCTTGATATTCTACGAATTTATGCAAGTTGCGGTCTTTTATTGTATGTTCTTTATTAAGTAACGATCTTGCTTAAGTTATGATCTTAACACATTAAGTGTTGATTACTATCGAGTATTGGATGGAGGACAGGTATGTTTCTAAACCAAAATTTTTAGGGTTCGGTTCTTGCATGTACTTTCCATTTAATCCCCAATTATTATAGTATACTTGATGGTGACTTTGTCACTCACCCTCCTATTTTTCCTCCCAAAGACTACAGGGAATAAGGTAGAATGGATTGAGGATGAACCTAGGGTTCCCTACCCGTGAGTGCAGCGAAAGATGGATGGATTAGGAGACCTGGCATGCTGGTGGTGATTGATGACTGATGTTGTAAATGTGATGGGAAACATTTACTTTTGAGAATTTTGATACTTTCGATTTGGGATGTAAAACTAAGAAGGATCTCGTGGATGTTTTAAATTCTAAGTTTTTATTCTGCCACGGTTTCACTTACTTGATGATGTATAAGCGCGAAAATCTATGCATTCTATCATGGATTACGATACGTTATAGATCGACGCCTGGTACTCTCCTTAGTGAAGTACAGCAGGTGCACCGTTTCCGGCTAGGCCGGGATGCGGGGCGCTACAATAAAGATAAGAATGTACTCAAGAAATTCCTTGAGTGAAAATACCAAAAACACCCTTCAGAGGTAAAATGACCAAAATGCCACTGACGAGAAAAAACTTTAGAAATGACCTCGATGGTCAGAAATAGATATAATAACATCTTTGTGATGATAAATAACATGAGAACAAGTCATTGAAACATTTTCACCATATCATGTTCCTACAAAACTCAAAATACCAATTTTGTTTTTTTGGCAAGTTGTAGAAACTTCCAAGGCACATTAGTCACAAGACATTATTATCATAAAAAACAAGAAATATTATCACAATACACATATATGAAAGATATGTAAATGAAAACAATCATTTTATCAATTTTTAGAAAAAATTTCACAAAAACGTTGGACATCGAACGATCTATGTCTCAATTTTAGAGACTGATATATACATCGATCGATCGATGTACCTCTTATTGAGAGATCTATGTCTCACAGTGAGTTTCATCTTTTGCCTCTGTGTGACATCGATCGATCGATGTAGAGATCTATGTACATCGATCTCTGACTGAGAGATCTATGTAGAGATCTATGTATACATCGATCTCTGGCTGAGAGATCTATGTAGAGATCGATGCCATTTTTTCATTTGTTTCAACTTTATTTCAACTTTTAATCACTTATAATACCATATGTGACATTTTTAAGAATTCACCACTTGAAATGATGACTTTGAAAATTATTCAAACATATTTCTCAACATTCTCCTCCTTTTGGATGATTTTCAAAATAACTTAACATGATTTTAATGTCACAACTCTTTAACAATTATTTATCACGTATTTACCAATTTTATACCAATTGTTTTGGAAACATCACCAATTACCAATTGTTTCACCAATTCTATACCGAATGTTTTCAAACTCTCAAATGTCATGTTTTTAACATATGTGTTCATGTGCTCCCTCTCAAATTATACTCTCTCTTAGCCTATGCTCTAAAACTTATACCAATTGAAACTTAGCATATTATTCAACTAACCCAATCATGACTTACCAACTAAAATCATGTTCTTATTCTATCTCCTCCTTTATTTACAAATCATGCAAAAGATAAAACTATGCAATGGTATCATAAGTCACCATACCTAACTTGGCTCGTAAGTTTTCAAAATTTGCATGATTAAGGGGTTTGGTGAAGATATCAGCTATTTGGTGATCAGTTCTTATATGGTTTATAACTATATCCTCATTTTGAACATGATCTCGAAGGAAATGGTATCTTACTTCAATGTGTTTGGCCTTAGAATGAAATACCAGATTCCGACAAAAGATTGATCGCACTTGTGCTATCGCAGAAAATTGGAATCTTATTCATTTTAATGCCAAAATCACTAAGTTGTTGTTTAAGCCAAAGTATTTGGGTAGTGCATAAACTCAAGGCTATATACTTGGCTTCAGTGGTAGAAAGAGTTACACTAGCTTGCTTTTTAGAAAACCAAGCGATCAAGTTGGTTCCTATGAATTGACACGTACCGCTAGTGGATTTTATATCTAATTTGCAACCACCATAATTAGCATCGTTATAAGCATACAGTTTTAACTTAGCGTTTCTATCATACCAAGTCCTAGGTGAGGTGTGTGTTTAAGATATCTAAAGATCTTTTTCACTGCATTCTAATGAGATACCTTAGGACAAGATTGAAACCTATCACACATACACACTAAACATGATGTCAGGTCTTGATGCAGTTAAATATAACAATGAGCCAATCATAGACCTATAAAGTGTGTCATCAAAAGGTTTACTATTTTCATCATTGTCTAGTTTGGTGCTAAGGCTCATAGGGGTAGGTGTTGGTTTCAGCTCTTCAAAGTCAAACTTCTTAATCATATTATTGATATACTTAAGTTCGCTAATGTGGATTCCTTGAGGGGTTTGTTTGATTTGAAGTCCTAAGAAATAATTCAACTCTCCTACCATTGACATTTCAAATTCTAACTTCATACACTCTTCGAAGTCTTTTACTAAGGTAGGGTTGGTTGAACCAATGATTATATCATCTACGTATTATTTGAACTATTAACAAGTCGTTACCTTTTTTCTTAGGAATAATGTGTTGTCTATGGTCCTGCTTTGATATTTATTTGCAATAAGAAAGTTTACAAATATATCATACCAAACTCTTGGAGCTTGTTTCAAACCATATAGAGCTTTCTTGAGCTTGTAAAGAAAGTTAGGATTCTTTGGATCTTTGAATCCAGGGGGTTGTTTCACAAACACCTCTTCTTGGATGTATCCATTCAAGAACGCACTCTTGACATCCATTTGGAAGAGTTTGATGTTGCTTAGACTTGCAATAGCAATTAACAATCTAATTGCTTCTAGCCGTGCAAAGGGTGCAAAGGTTGTAAAGAAAAAGGGGTTTGAGTGATTTTCAAATACATGATTTAAATGTGCACAAAAACGAGCATAAGATAAATGTGTATGATATTGCTTATTACTTGCCTTATATAGTTCATATATTATGTTTCCGTACTAACGAGCCATGAAGCTACAAAGCTTACATCAAATGGCAAACATTTGTTGTGTTTATACTATTTTCAGGTGCCACCATTAATGAACTAAACTAGTTCATTAAGTGAAGTACTTAGTTAATTAAACCAATTAGTTCATTACAGGAAGCTACATTTGGAAAAGGCACAAAGACAACAAGGCTAAGAAATGAAAGTCTCCTCCTCCTCATTTATCACTCATATACACGCCTACATACATATATAAATATATGTTTTCAGATTTTTTGAAAAAGGCACATACACATGTATTCCAACGTACTACCGACACGTTATATATTTTACGTACGTACGTTAACATCACACTACCATACTTAACTCATATTTATGAGTATATTCGGGTCTTATATCATATGATATAAGTCATGGTTATGACAAATTAAATACGACACGTTAAAAGGTTCTAAACCAAAAATTGTCGTATCGGGCGAATACCGAAACTTCGCCAACGTGTCATGTACTTGCCATAAATAGATGACCAGACCATATACCTCAAAAATCAATATAATTTTCGTGGTCTACATGATATTTTTAGCCATAAAATCATTCCATGTTGGCACACACAAATCACCCCACATTAAGGCCAAATTGTAGAGATTCCAATTTTAATCTTGTCACATGTTAATGGCGCCACTTTAGACCAGCCAAGTGCTGAGATTTAAAGTATATATTATATATATTATGTGTAACATAATATATATAACATGTGCACAAAGTTGGAATTTAATTAGAGAAAAATCGGGTAATCGATAAATATCGAAAATTCGATTTTCACGTACACAATGCATGGAACATTTTTGGCACATCATATGACACGTATCTAGACACTTTTTACATATGTCATACATCTTAAAGTGTTCTAGAAAATTAAATTAAGGGCTGATTGGAATATAACATGTGTGTATCATTAAATGTGCACTATTTTACAAAGTTAGCAAAAATAAAATTCAGCACATGCATATACATGTATACACGCCACCTACAGCTGAGATGGAGCATATGTGGAGCCTTGTTGGCATATTGATTGGTCAATAATCAATCATACAATGTTGGTGACTTAAAGAAAGGAACTACAAAAGGTAACATTTCAAATTTTTGTCACAATTGTGACACATGCTGAAAATTCAGCATGTGTGCTAATGTGTGCTAATGTGTGAATGTTTTCAACATCATTATGAGGTAGATTTTACATCTTGATTAAGTTGGATTAATTTGAAGATAATTTGAAAGCATTTTGAATAAGTTATAGAATTAAAGTGGTGATATATTTGAATATCACAAATGCTGAAAATTTCAGCATGTGTAGAAGTGTACATGGCCGAATTTTAGGCCACATTATTATCTAATTTTTATTCCATAAAAGATGTGAATAATGCATACTAAATGGTGATTCAATTATCCTTTGATTTCTTGGATTAAATCAATACAAAATAGGCAATATTTAGAATGAAATGCAAATGTGACACATGCTGAAATTTCAGCATGGTATGGCCGATTTTTGCATCCTTGTTTGGAGAAAATTGTCTTGCTAAATTTATGTGATGATCTTGGAAGTCATGGTAATGGTTTTATGATGATTTTGGCACATGTTTTAAGTGTTATTCTCAGATTTTCCTAGTCATCAAATGATGACAACATTCAACCAATCAATGAGTGCCAAGTAAGCAAGAGCTTAATGATCATCCAATGAGAACATGCCAAGTAAGCAAGACCATGTCACATTGATGTCTTACATTCTCTCAAGGACTTAGAAGACAATTTTCAAGAGGAGAAGGACTCCTAAGGGGGCGGCCATGATGATTAAAAAGGAAGGAAGAAGAGCAAAACAAGAACAAGAACAAGTGTTGCAAATTGAAAGATCAAAAGTGTTCTAGCCTTATTCTTCTACACTCTCTTTCTTTCTTCTTCTTGAAAGCCTATTGTACTTATATTCTTATCCTTGAATATGCTGGGATTATAACACCACATATTCCATATCTTCGTAAAATATTGATCAAGGTGTGATCAATCTTCAATCCTGCAAGGTGGTGGTGTTCGTGTGCATTGTATTGAACATACAAGGTTTGTAAAGGGTTGGAGTTGGTGTGTAACTCCATCAACCCTGTCGTAAGATGTATTTGTGTTGTGTGACTAGTGTGAACCAAGGAAGGTGTTCCTTGAAGACTGGAGTAGGACGTTGATAACCGAACCAGTATAAAATTCTTGGCGTCATTTACTTTCAGCACTGATTTTCTGTTTCAGCACTGTTTACTGTTTTTAATCACGTTCGTAAAAATAGTAAACAAGTTTCAAAAATCACGAAACTTTCAGAAAATATAACCACACATTCTAGAGTTCTTTTGGCGCAAGTTGCAACCCTTTTGGACAAGTATAGTCATTCAAATGTCCAAAGTTCTGAGACTAATGCAGTCTGATTTTCAGGCTTGCAAAGGTTGAGACTTTGATCGTATTTGACTAACTTCCCAAAATAATTTTTCAAAAATGTTTCAACCCATTTAACTAAAACATATAAGGGGTTCGTGGTTAAATTTTCAAAGCATTTGGAGTTGTGTACAAATAGGAATTAATTTTTCAAATCAGTGTATCGGTTCTGGCAGATTTGCGCAATCTGACCACCAACGATTGTTCAAGGGGTTAGAGGTTGAATTTTAATCTGAAATTTTTAGGATACTCATAACATCAGAGTCTAAGTTCTCTCCAAATTTCAGAATTTTTGAAGACCTGAAACCAAGTTTTCAAAACGTTTTAAAACTTGTACTGAAAACAGAATCTGTTTTCAGAAGTTGTGTTTTTGGTTTAAAACTATTTTAAAAACCACATTTTCCGCACCCACTATTCAACCCCCTTCTAGTGGTGCCTTGCAGATCCTACAAAGGTTTCTTCATAATCTATTCCTTCTTGTTGATTATAACCTTGTGCAACTAGCCTAGCCTTATTTCGGGTGATGTTTCCTTGTTCATCAATTTTATTCCTAAAGACCGATTTGGTTCCTATTATAGACTTGTCTTCAGGTTTAGGTACTAAGTGTCACACGTTGTTCCGTGTAAATTGATTCAATTCCTCATGCATGACATCTATCCAAGATATATCACCTAAGGCTTCCTTTACATTCTTATGTTCTAAGTGTGAGATTAAGCTATGTCCTTCAGGTTGACTTATATTTCTACGTGTTCTAACTTCAACACTTGGATCCCCAATGATTAATTCTTTAGGATGCCACCAATTCCTAGATTGACTAGGTTCACCCTCATCTTCTTCAAATGTTTCATTTGTTTGAACATTATCATATGTAATTGGATCATTAGTTGTATCATCTTCCAATTGCAATGTTTCTTCATTTATTTCATCTAAGGGTTCTTGCATATCTTGTTCAGGGGGAGTTGGTTCTAGATGATCACATACTGGCTCAAGTAATACATCATCATCATCAAACATATTGTCAACATTACTTTCTTGTTTATGTTGAGTTTTATAACTAACTTCAAAGCATGCATTTTCATTGAATTTCACATGTATAGATTCACTTATCTTCCTGATGCAGGATTATAACACATATATGCTCTTGAATTAGTTGAATAACCAACAAATATGGATTCAATAGACTTTTGTTCAAACTTATCTAGATTATCCTTAGTGTTCAACACAAAACACTTATAACCAAAAACTCTAAGATAATCTACGTTAGGTTGTCTATTATTTAACAATTCATAAGGTGTTTTATTTAATTTCTTTCTAATAGAAAGCCTATTTATAATATAACAAGCACAACTTATAGCTTTAGCCCATAAATGTTTTGGTACTTTATTTTCACATAACATTGTTCTAGCAACTTCTTGAATTGTTCTATTTTATGTTCAACAACTCTATTGAGTTGTGGTGTTCTAGGTGGTGAGAATTCGTGTTTAATTCCATGTAACTCACAAAACTTTACAACGTCGTTGTTTTTAAATTATGCACCTCTATCACTTCCAATTCTCTTAACATTTTCTTCGTAAATATTTTTGAGTTGCTTGATAAGAGTTTCAATTGCCAATGGAGCATCGTCTTTGTGTGTTAAGAACAATGTCCATGTGTAGCGTGAGTAATCATCTACTATGACATACACATAGTAGTGTCCATTTAGACTTCTTGTCCTACTTGGACCAAATAAGTCTAAGTGAAGAAATTCTAGTACATGATTAGTACTCACTTCATGTTTCAGTTTTAATGTTTCTTTAAACTGTTTTCCTTTAATATATGTTTCACACATTTGAAAATTATCTAAGTCTAACTTATGCATACCTCTAATTAAGTTCTTCTTAGATAACTTTTCAATAGTTGAAATTCCTATATGTCCTAGTCGTCTATGACATAAATTTACATCTAATTAATGTGATATTAAACACTTAACCTTAGCATCTAACATACTAAGGTAAGAGTATAAATGTTACCGTCCCTATTTCCTTTTAATACAATTTCTCCTTTCTCATTCATTATATCACAAGAATTGGGAAGAAAATAAACATTACATCAACAATCTATAAGTTGAGAAATACTTAATAAATTATAAGAAAGATTACTTACTAACAACACATTTCGTATTTGAAATTGTCTTAGAGTCCCCAATTGTTTCTTTTCCAACAACTTGTCCTTTGTTGTTCTCACCGAATGTCATCTTTCTTCCATTCTCGATATGTTCCAACTAGCTGAATAGTTTACGGTTGCCCGTCATATGCCTTGAACATCCACTATCTAAAAATCATTTAGTTTTTAGATTCTTTGACTTTGCATCCTTCTCGCATTCCTTGCGATTTTCCTACAATAGGGACAATGTTTTAGGTACCCTTTATTTGGGTCCTTGAATGTTAGAAGCATCATCCTTGTTTAGGTATCCAAACTTAGACATGCACATATTTGAAATTATTATAAGTTGAATAATACAATTTATGTAATTTCCTATTCCATTTAAAAGATGATGCATGGTTATTCATATTATACCTTGGTTGATAAGTACTATGTCTTGGCCGATTTTGATAATGTGTATAAGACATATGTTTTTTTTCTTGAATGGCACTATGTATGTGTGTTCATATGCATTTCTATAAGTCTTATATGAATGTTGCCTATATTTAAGTTCATAATACGTTAGATGCATTTTATTATGTCTAGTTGCATTTGTATACATATAGACATAATATCTAGGTTGTCTAGATGCAAAATTTTGCCTAGTAGAATGTTGATATGCGTGTGCTTTTTGGGTGCATGTTGTATTTTTGCCTTAGAATAAACAGAAGAAGGAGTAGAAGTAGATGTAGCAGGCAAAGTTGATTTCGTTGTATTGTATGGCAGTTTCATACTAGATGAAACAAACTTAGTCTTTTATCTGTTTTGGCATTTACTTCTTTATATCCTAATCCAGTTTTATCGTTTTCATATTTTTGAGATGATATAAGTGTATCTAGCATGTTTGTACAAGATTTAAATTGTTCTAACATTTTTTCTAAGTTTAGTTTATTAGATTTAGGTTGTACTATCTCATTTTCACTACTTTCTAACTTTGACTTCAACATACTATTTTCAATTTTTAATTTTTGTTCATTTTTCCTATATGATTCAATTTTAATCTCTAAAGAATCAAGAGTATTAGTAAACTCTTGTTTAAAAGATTCTAATTGATCGGAAAACTTCAAATTGGGCGTCTTCAACTTGTCGTTTTCTTCAATTAGTTTCTTCTTTTCTTTAGAGAGCCTTTTACAGTGAGCATGCATCCTTAAAAATTCTTCATACATTTCATCGAATGACATTTCATTATCAGAATCTTCATCAGATGAAGAACTTACCTTGTTGGATACAAAGCACACTTGAGCTTCCTTAGTGTCGGATTCTGAATCGGACGTGTAACACCCTGGCCCGATACTAGACATCGGTACAAGTGCACCCACCGTAGTCTGCTACAAAAACTACGAAGCGCCAAAGTGGATCAAGCATACGTCATTCATGACGAAAGATAAATCGGCAAAAATGTCGTAAAATTTAAAACTTCACTAACATCAAGGTAACCAAATGAAATACAGCGGAACTAAAATGTGTTCAAGGAAATGCCTAATGTATTCTCCAATACAAGATATTAAACAGTAGTCTTCTGCTAGAAAGAGAGTGAAAGTAATTCTAGCCACATCAGTGATTATCATCCCAATGAGCCCATTCGCAGTTGTCTTCTACCAAAAAATCATCTCGTACTCTGGCTCACCTGAAAAGCAGATGGAGTATCTATTCTTAGCGAAAACATCGCTAGCAAGTAACCTGTTTATACACCTTACGGGATCACACACGACGAGTCACCAGTTTATAAATCATTGCCCAAAATAAGGTGCTCGGGTTATCAAATAACCTCTTTATAACAATTCATCAAAGCCAAGTCACATAAATGACACACGAACACAGAATAAACTTATATTAAGCTTAACATAATACATAAACAGATCATATGCGAATGTCATCTCTTTCATGTCAAATCTTATGCTTCGTGTCACATGATGCATGTACTTCTTTAAAACCTTACACTAAACTAAATAAAATCCATGCATATGTCTTCTTTCCTAAACATGTCATTTCACAAAAATTTTCAGAATTCATCTTATCATATACTTCGCGTAGCAAAACTTTATACCTTGTGGGTGATCAATCCACATCAAACATAACTTTATACCCCATGCTGAAAGGTCCACATCCCCATAACACAACTTTATACCCCATGCTGAAAGGTCCACGGCTCTATAAAATAACTTTATTTTCTGTGCTGATAGGTCCA
>AP025044.1:15307034-15317118 GCA_036186865.1 Eustoma russellianum | reverse complement strand
CACGGCTCTATAAAATAACTTTATTTTATGTGCTGATAGGTCCATGGCCCCATAACATACTTTATACCCTGTTGTTGATTCACATGTCACGTTTTTATACCCTGCCACTAAAGGCATGACTTTTATACCATGCGATCAACCAGCAGCTATAGCTTGTCTTTCGAAAACTTTAATCTTCTTTTACAAACGCATGTTCTTTCGTAAAACAAATATCATGTCGAAATGCAAAGTGCTCATATTGTGATGCAGAATGCTTATGTTCATCATATCAAATGTGTAAACATGCACACATACTTTACGTATCAAGTACAAAGTCCTGAACCTTAGGCACACCATGCTCGTACCATTTCATGAGCTTTCGTATTACAAGTTCACTCGAGTTCACACTTAGCTTTATAGATTGGCCCTTTCGCATTAAGAGTTCACTTCAAGTTCACACTTAGCTTTACTCATTCACACTTCTTCAGAGACACCGTATTCGTGTCATTTCCTGCCCTTTCGTATTGCCAATTCGCTTCGAATTCATACTTAACCTTACTTATTCACGCTTAATATTTACAACTCAAACACACCTCATTCGTACCATTTTATGCCCTTTCGTATTGCAAATTCACTTTGAATTCATACTTAATCTTACTCATTCACACTTAATGTTTATAACTCAAGTACACCTCAAATACCCTTGTATTTTACTAACAAAGGAAGAGAATAAAGGTATCTCACACACATGGAGCGGTTAATGTGTCAAAAGGGACTTCTGGTACACATAGAACGCCTTCAAGAGGCGCCTAATGTGCGATAAAGCGCCTATTCCAGGCGTTTGAAGTGTTCTTGAATGTGCCGGTATACATCGAACGCCTACATGAAGCTCTTCAAGTGACATCGAACATCTTCTGAGGTGTTCGAAGTGTTCTGGAACGTGTTGTGACACATCGAACGCCTACATAAGGCGCCTTATGTGACATGAAGCGCCTTATGAGGTGTTTGAAGTGTTCTGGAATGCACTGGGACACGTTGAACGCCTACTTTAGGCGCCTAATGTGACATTGAGCGCCTAAAGTAAGTGTCGAAGTGTACTGACGACTTCCAAAATTGCAAATTTCTTCAGCAACATTCCTCCTTCATCTTCCTCCTTCATTCCTTTCATCTTAACACCTAAAATTCAACCTTATTACTTGAATCCATCATGCATAACACACAACTTACATCGATTGATCCTTAAACATGTCAAATCATGCCCATTCTAAGCCTTCTATCATTCACATCTTCCAATATATCCTCAAACCTTCCAACATAACAAATCTCCACTAACCCATCATTCATCCCTTCAATCTTCTACAAATCCACTCATGTCATCTAAGGTACAATTAACAAACACAAGAACGTATAACAAGACAATGAATATATCACAGATGACACTTTTAAGGGAATATTTAACAACAACAAATCAAAATATATCCATTTCCAGAAATTGGCCCAAAGAACATGACTTCACTCAATCAATAACAACAAATACATATAGTAGGCATTTAACATAAGCACATTAAAATTACCAATGTGTGATCCGAATTTTTTCTTTATAAGAACATAGGGCCTATAGAATCAAAATTTGTGTAAATTGTATCGAAAGATTACTTGCATTTGTCTCTAGATAATCTTGCGGGTGTGTGTCGATATTTCGTGATGGATTGGACTTAGGTTGGCCGCTCTTTCTTCTTCTCCTTCTTCCTTTCTTCTTCTTTCTCCTTTCTCTCTTGTTCCAGCCGTTTTTCACCCTCTCCTTTTATCCTCATAACCGCTATCTTATACTAATGGGGAGTTATACTCTTTTGTGTAACTCTCCCATCATTTAAGTGGGGAGGGGTATTTTGGATATTTCAGCCTAATTTCTAATTTCACCCATTTGCTTATTTTCTCACCTATAGTTTATCTAACTAAGCCTCGTAAATCTACACATTCAATGAAATTATGTTTAAAGTTGACTTCTAACTGTTGAAAGTTGTACTTAAAAGTTACGGGGTATGATATTCCACCCCCTACAAAAAGTTTCGTCCTCAAAACTTGCGTACCTTAGTTAAAGAGTTGAGGATACTTCTCCTGCATTTGTTCTTTGAGTTCCCAAGTGGCCTCACAGTCCGTGTGGGTTGCTCCATTGAACCTTCACATAAGGGATCACCCGCTTCCTCAACCCTTGGTCCTTTCGTTCTACGATCTTCACCGGTATCTCTTCGTATGAAACACCACCGTTGAGTTCCAAAGGTAGAGCTTCGAGTACATGGCTTGGATCCGTCACGTACTTCCTTAACTGTGCCACGTGGAATACGTTGTGGACTTACGCCAATACCGCAGGTAATGCCAAATTATATGCCAAATCTCCCACTTTCTCAAGTATCTCATAAGGACCAACAAAACGGAGACTTAGATTGCCTTTCACTTCAAACCTCATGATGCCCTCTGTAGGTGATACTCTGAAATAAACCTTTTCACCTACATTAAATTCCAAAGGCCATCGCTTGGAATCCGTCCAACATTTATTACGATCCTGAGACGTCTTGCGTTTGTCCCGAATAATCTTCACCTTCTCTAACGTCTTCTCGAGTAGTTCAGATCCGGTGATAGGCATCACACTGACTTCGTCTTAGTAAATGGGTGACATGCACTTCCGTCCATAAACGCTCTGAAAGGAGCCATATCAATTACACTTTGGTGATTTTTATTATACAAGAACTCCATTAATTGCGCCATTTCGTCCCACTTCCTTTGAAGTCTAGCACACAAGCCCTTAGCATGTCTTCTAGGTTTGAATAGTTCGCTCCGACTGTCCATCTGTCTGAGGGTGATACGCTGTACTCAACCTTAATTTTGTGCACATGGTTTTCTAAAATACTATCCAGAATTCAGAAGTCAACCGTGGATCTCGGTCGGACACTATACTCACTCGAACACCATGCAAGCTGACAATGTTGTCCATATCCAAATTTACCAACTTATCGAGAGATACTTCCCTCGAGATAGGCAGAAAATATGCAGACTTGGTTAACCAATCCACAATCGCCAGAAAATACGTTATATCAACTTCTTGTTCTTAGTAAACCAGCCACAAAGTCCGCCGTGCCTATTTCTACTCTGGAATCTCCGACGACATCGATAATCCACCAGGTCGTTGGTGTTCAGCCCTAACTTGCTGACACACCAGAAATCTCTTAATGAACTTCACAATATGCCTCTTCATCTTACACCATCAATAATATTGTCAGAGATCCCTATTCATTTTGGTGCCACCAGGATGTATCGATAACCTTGAGCTGTGAGCCCCTTGCAAAATTTTCTTTCCTTAGCTCATCTAAATCAAGTACACACATTTTTTTCTCTACACATAAGCTCCCCTCCACATTGGTCTAAAATTCATCAACCTAACTATACCTCAGTTTTCCAGCAATATCGCCCACAGTCTTATTCTTCTTTTGAGCTTCCTTCACCCAATCCATCAAACTTGGGGTGACGGTAAATGATGCAAAAAATTAACTATAGAGCCAATGAAATCCAAGCTGAATTCTTCTATTTCTCTCTCAAGTGGTGACTCTCGTGCATGGTTAGATTTTTTGCTTAATACATCGGCCTCTTTATTAGCTTTTCCTGGATGGTAATTAATGGTCAGGTCGTAGCCTTTTTGTAGTTCCAACCATCTTCACTGCCTCATATTTAGCTGTCTCGAGGCATACGTGATAACTCGTTCGTGTTGCATCACAACACAACCTAGACCATTCTTTGATGCATCGCTATTGTAGAGAATCCCTCGACCAACTTCCTGTAATAACTAGCTAGACCCAAGAAACTCCACACTTCAATGACATTCGTCGGTCTAGACCATTCGGTGATAGCTTAAACTTTCTTCGAATCAACCACAATCCCCTTGGAAGTTTATATCTTCCATCTCAGAATTCTAAACTGTCACTTGTTTTAGTCGACAACCAATGCTGGTGAGATACTTGGCAAATCAGTACATTCCCGTACGGCGTCAAAATCATACATCTGAATAGGAATCGATGTGGCGGAGAACGTTTTCTCTCCGGCTGCTTGGACACGGTATGGAGTCTCCAACCATCCTCATCTCACGTCCGTGGCTTCCTAAATATGAGTGTCAATCACGACATAGACATGGGCATTCATCCTTGGCTTCGCCCTCGGCCGCTGAGCCGCTTCTTCCGGAGCATTCTTCCTTATCTCTAGCAATCTCTAATAAGGTTGCCCTTCTGTCTGCATTGATAACATGCTCTGCCAACTTCCTATATTCACCGACATGACTCTTATTGCAGTGTGGCAAACTCCTACAACCTGCTGTACAACTGGATTCTGTAGTGGGGGTCTCTGAAATTTTCACGACCGGCCCTCTCTTCTGAATCTTGATCCAAAATTCTGGGACTGCCACCAACTCTAATCTCCTTTCTTGACCTCTTACCTTTGTCAGAGTATCATGTGTGGGCCACTCAGGCCGTTAGTCTGTGGAAATTACTCTCGACGTGAAAGCACGCATCCAGTATGTCCTCGTTGGTTCTCATCCCTACAACTACAATTGCTGACTAAATTCTTGAGTACAAATCTCACTCGAACTTTGTCACATTTAAACGATTATCAAACATAATGGCAGGAGCGAATTTACTCAAAACATGAAAACGGTCAGCACATTCCGACACTGTCATCTGACCCTGTTTCAGCCTGTCGAACGCCCTTATCTTGTCTAAGATTTCTGTCTTGACACAAAATACTTCAAAAAGGCATCACATAATTATGTCCAAGAGATTGGTGGGGTCAAACATTAAAATTATTATAGAAAGTTAAATGATATATGTGCTCGCACACACCCAGCCGAGATCATACTTAGACTCTAGATAATCAGCACTTATACCTAAGGATCAAACTTAAGAGAAAATCACATCTTAAATTGCTAAGAGATCATGAACCTAAGTTTCTGAGATAGATCTGAAGCCTAGTCTCTGATACCACCTGTAGCGCCCCTGTCCGATACTGGACATCGGTACCAGTGCACCCACCATAGTCTGCTACGAGAACTACGAAGCGCCAAATCAGATCAAGCATACGTAATTCATGACGAAAGATGAATCAGCAGAAATGTCGTCAAATTTAAAACTTCACTAACATCAACGTATTTAAATGGAATTCAACTGAAATAAAATGTGTTCGAGGAAATGCCTATTCTCCAATACAAGCTATTAAACAGTAGTCTTCTGCTAGAATGGAAGTGAAAGTAAATCTAGCCACATCAGTGATTATCATCCTAATGAGCCCACTCGACGTCGTCTTCTACCAAAAAAACCATCTCATACTCTGGCTCACCTGATAAGCAGATGGAGTATCTATTCTTAGCGAAAACATAGCTAGCAAGTAACGCGTCTATACACCTTACGGGACCATACACGACGAGTCAGCAGTTTATAAATCAGTGCCCAAAATAAGGTGCTCGGGTTAGCAAATAACCTCTTTATAACAATTCATCAAGGACAACTAAGTCACATAAATGACGCACGAACACAGAATTAACATATATCAAGCGTAACGTAATACATAAACAGATCATATGCGAATGGCATCTCTTTCATGTCAAATCTTATGCTTCATGTCACATGATGCATGTACTTGTTTAAAACCACACACTGAACTAAACAAAACCCATGCATATGTCTTCTTTCGTAAACATGTCATTTCACAAAACTTTTTAGAATTCTTCTTATCATATACTTTGCGTAGCAGAACTTTATACCCTGTGGGTAATCAATCAATAGAAAACAGAACTTTACACTTCTTCAGAGACACCGTATTCGTGTCATTTCCCGCCCTTTCGTATTGCCAATTCGCTTCGAATTCATACTTAACCTTACTTATTCACGCTTAATATTTACAACTCAAACACACCTCATTCGTACCATTTTATGCCCTTTCGTATTGCAAATTCACTTTGAATTCATACTTAACCTTACTCATTCACACTTAATGTTTATAACTCAAGTACACCTCAAATACCCTTGTATTTTACTAACAAAGGAAGATAATAAAGGTATCTCACACACATGGAGCAGTTAATGTGCCAAAAGGGAATTCTAGTACACATAGGACGACTTCAAGAGGTGCCTAATGTGGCATAAAGCACCTATTCTGGGCGTTCGAAGTGTTCTGGAATGTGCTGGTATACATCGAGCGCCTACATGAAGCTCTTCAAGTGACATCGAACACCTTCTGAGGTGTTTGAAGTGTTCTGGAATGTGTTGTGACGCATCGAACACCTACATAAAACGCCTTATGTGACATGAGGCTCCTTATGAGGTGTTCGAAGTGTTTTGGAATGTACTGGGACATATTGAACGCCTACTTTAGGCGCCTAATGTGACATTGAGCGCCTAAAGTAGGTGTTCGAAGTGTAATGAAGACTTCCACAACTGCAAATTTCTACAGGCAACTTCCTTCCTTCATCTTCCTCCTTCACTCCTTTCATCTTATCACCCAAAATTCAACCTTATTACTTGAATCCATCATGCATAACACACAACTAACATCGATTGATCCTTAAGTATATCAAACCACACCTACTCTAAGCCTTCTATCATCACATCTTCCAATATATCCTTGAATCTTCCAACATAACAAATCTCCATTAAACCATCATTCATCCCTTCAATCTTCTACAAATCCACTCATGTCATCTAAGGTACAATTAACAAACACAAGAACGTATAACAAAACCATGAATATATCACGGATGACACTTTTATGGGCATATTTAACAACAACAAATCACAACATAACCATTTCCAGAAATTGTCACAAAGAACATGACTTCACTCAATCAACAACAACAAATACACCATTTAACATAAACACATCAAAATTTTCTCTTTATAAGAACATATGGCCTATAGAACAAAAATTTGCAAAAAGCATATAGAAAGATTACTTGCCTTTGTCTCCAGATAATCTTACGGGTGTGTCAGAATTTCGTGATGGATTAGACTTAGATTGGCCGCTCTTTCTTCTTCTCCTTCTTCCTTTCTTCTTCGTTCTCGTCTCTCTTCCTTTCTCTCTTGTTCCAACCGTTTTTCACCCTCTCCTTTTATCCTTGTAACTGCTATCTCATACTAATAGGGAGTTATACTCCTTTGTGTAACTCCCCCATCATTCAAGTGGGTAGGGGTATTTTCGATATTTCAGCCTAATTACTTAATTTCGCCTTTTTGCTTATTTTCTCACCTATATTTTATCTAACTAGGCATCGTAAACCTACACATTTAATGAAATTATATTTAAAGTTGTGTTCTAACTGTTGAAAGTCGTACTTAAAAGCTACGGGGTATGACAAGACAAGTCGCTCCACGTGCTCGCCTTTATTGCTCGTTTGCCTTTCCTTAACTTGGTCTCCTTTGCCTTTGATTTTTGTATCTCCTTGTCTTGTTTATTGTTATTATTATTGTTGTTGTTGGCGTTTTTCTTTGTTGGCAATCATAACAGATGTGTCCTTTTTGACTACATTCATAACACTTTTAACTCTTTATTATACCATTTTTTGTTATTGGAGTTATTTTTCTTAGGTTGAGAATAAGAAGAAGAAGAATATCGTTGTCTATTCCTATTAGGCCTTTTCAAAAAATTTCTAAGTTTTCTCAAGTCATCATCTAGTTCATTATCAATATTATCATCATCATTATTTGCATGTGATTCAGTTGATTTGAAAGCTATAGACTTACCAGATGACTTAGATGACTCGGACTTCTGTTGTTTTAGTTTTACCTCGTAAACTCTAAAAGAACCTATCAATTCATCCATCTTAGTGATTGACTTTGTCTCTTCGATTGCTGTTACCTTAGGATCCCATTCAGCAGGAAGGCTTCGCAACACCTTTTGAACCTTCTCATTTTTGGTAAATGATTTGCCTAAAGCTTCAAGGACATTGAAAATGTTAGTAATCCTCAAATCTATAGATGTTATGGATTCGTTTGACAATATTTTGAGAGATTCAAGCTCAGACATAAGCATGTTTATTTTTGACTCTTTTACCCCGCTAGTACCGTCATGCTTTAATTCTAATGATTTCCACATATCGTATGCACTTGTGCAATTTGACACATATCCTGCTTCAGAGATCGTTAGTCCATTTAACTGTAATTGCATAGCCTTAGCATTCATGGACATTTTCTTTTTATCTTTGGAAGACCATTCGCTTTTATATTTTTCTACATCATGTGTGACTCCACTAAATTATACAATTTTCATTGGAATGTACGATCCATCTTCAATTATAGACCATAAATTGATGTCTATAGCCATTAAGAATAGCCTCATTCAGGTTTCTAATGAACAAAATTATTTCCATCAAAAATGGGAGGACGTTGTGTGGACATACCTTCCAACTCACCTTTGTGAGAAACTATGGCCATTGTATGTACCTTTGATTTGAGATTAGTAGGCTACTTTGAAATGTTGTTTCTTTGTTGTTTCATGTTCGTATGGTGTAGTCTTGCTTCTTTGAGTGGTGTCGACCTCGCTCTGATACCAATTGTTGGACCGTGCACCTATAATGAACACCACTAGAGGAGGGTGAATAGTGGTTAGCGGAAATTACACTACTACCCTTTAACAGAATCCCCTTTGAAAACAGAATCTGAGACTACCTCACATTCAGAACCCATTGTTGAAATATTCACAAATCCTTGTGCACAACTCCAAAAATTATGAAACTTTTCATAACTTAACCTTGATGTATTGACAAGACTATGTCCAAAAATTAGATAAAACTAAGATTGTTTTCCCTTCAAACAAATAAAAAGATTTAGATGGTCAATCTGGACAGAATTAGATAGAATGTTGCCGAAATTGGAAAACGTGTTTCTCTTTGAATACTTAAAGAAAAAGGTTGAACTTTATGTCAAACCACTCCTTAGGATGTCTAGTTTATGATTATAAAAGGCCCTGACCATAAACAACTCTTGGTCAAAACTGAATTCGAGTTTTCTCAAAACTGGTCAGATTGCAGCCAGATTTACCTTGCAATGACTTAAAGACTAACTTTCCCTTGCATAAATCAAGTGATTATTATTGCAAATGAAAGCTAATAGCATGAAGTATAACTCCACCATAAATCAAGAATTTTGAAAGTTTTTAGCTATTCTTTCAAAACGTGAGAAGTTGTGTGAAAACTACAGTGAAAACGGGCAGAAAACAGAAATGTAGAAGCAAGACAAGAATACCAAGAATTTATCCTGGTTCGGTCAATGTGACCTACTCCAGTCCCAAGGAACACCTTTCCTTGGATTTCACTATAGTATGAACCAAATTACAACAAGAACCAAGCTTGATCCTTGGGTTAAACACCAACCCTATTCAAGACTTGGATGAACACATTCTACGCAACACTTAGTTGCAACACCTCTACCACCTATTGATGTAGCCTTATAGAATTGGCTAATCAATCTTACAAATGAAGCTCAAGAGGCTTGTATCTCTCCAACAAATACAACAAGAACACCTTGGCTACAAGGAATGGAACAAGAATGACAAGAAGAAGATAGCTAGACAAATCAACTATTGCTTTTAAGTGAGCTTCAAGTGTGTTGTTCTTCTACATCATTTTCCTCCTATTTATAGTGTGAAATGACTCTTGAAGATAAGAACTCCAATGTGTTACCATATTCATCATCAAGTCTTAGTTGTCTTCACATGATTGGTTGGCCACATAATCATCTTGTACACTTGGTAACATAAAGCAAAATAATTGGTCCAACTTGGAATTTCAGCATGGCCGAATTTTTATCATCAAAAATGACTTGGAATTTGCTTGAAAAAATAAAGATAATATTAAGGGATAATACCACCAAGATACCCTCAACTCCTTGCAAAAGAATAGGATATGTGAAGACTTCCATTTGACTCAAAAAAATATGCCATTTTCAGCCATGTAGCCGTTGGCTACATTTTAAATTTTCCTAGTTAGCAATTTTTGCCAACTAGCCTCTTTTTGATTGGTCCACTTGTTACCAAGACATAAAATGAGTACACCATCATATCCACCTGAATATAC
>AP025044.1:15280351-15307024 GCA_036186865.1 Eustoma russellianum | reverse complement strand
AGCATATCATGTTCCTACAAAACTCAAAATACCAATTTTGTCCTTTTTGGTAAGTTGTAGAAACTTACAAGGCACATTAGTCACAAGACATTATTATCATAAAAAACAATAAAATCACAATATACATATATGAAAGATATGTAAATGAAAACAATCATTTTATCACTTTTTAGAAAAAATTTCACCAAAAACGTTTGAGATCGATCGATCTATGTCTCAATCTTAGAGACTGATGTATACATCGATCGATCGATGTACCTCTGGTTGAGAGATCTATGTCTCACAGTGAGTTTCAGCATTTGCCTCTGTGTGACATCGATCGATCGATGTAGAGATCTATGTACACCGATCTCTACCTGAGATATCTATGTAGAGATCTCTATACATTGATCTCTGGCTGATAGATCTATGTAGAGATCGATGTCACTTTTTCATTTGTTTCAACTTTATATTAACTTTTAATCACTTATAACACTATATGTGATATTTTTAAGAATTCACCACTTAAAATCACGACTTTGAAAATTATCCAAACATATTTCTTAACAATTCAATTTGCGAACTAACTGATCATAATCAGCATTGACAAAGCGTTCAGGTTGATGCATGTATACCTCTTACTGAAGAACCACAAAGAAATGCAGTTTTCACATCTATTTGATGTAAATCAAGACCAGAATGAGCTACTAATGCCATAATTATTTGAAATGATTCCTTTTTTGAGACTGGAGAGAAGGTTTTTATGGTAATCAATGCCTTCTTTTTGAGTGAAACATTTGGATACAGGTCTGTTTTTGTAACATTAAGTGGTACCAAATGAGTCTCTTTTGATCGTAAAGCTCGCTCTGCATCACGCCACAGAGGCTTTATTTGACAAGAGTACGAGTTCTTAAACTTTGCTTTTGACCACTGATTCAACCTCATTTTTCATGACATCATACCACAGTGATGATTTTTAACTACTCATGGCTTGTAAAAATGAGATACGATCGTGATTAAGTCTAATGACATAATTAGACTCTTGGAGATATGCAATATAATCACTTGAAATCGATGATCTTTTAGATCTTGAGGATCTTCGGACTTTTATTGGTTTAATAGATGTCATATTAGTGGACTCGATATTAAATGATTGCTTTTTCTATGATTCTTCAACTTAAGGTTTCACAATATGTGGCTCTTCATTATATTAAGCATCAACCGAATTGTCCACATGTAAAGGCATAATGTGTGTATCCTTTAATTCCTCAAAAATGAATTGAAGATTTGAATCATTCTCAGTGATTTCATAATCCTCAAAAAATTTAGCATTTTTAACTTCAAACACTCTTGGAATATGTGAGGGACGCTGAAACCTTTGAAGTTAACATGTATTTAGTAAAATAACCATTTTTTGTCTTTTCATCCAGTTTCTTTAGGTTTGGTTTGTATAGACAAACTTCAACTGGACAATCCCATACATGTAAATGTTTTAAACTGGATTCCCAACAATTCCATAATTCAAAGGGTGTTTTAAGAACGGCCTTAGAACCCTATTTAAATTATACGCAACGGTTTTTAGAGCTTCACTCCAAAAGAATATAGGTGAATTGGCCGTGCTAATCATGCTCCAAACCTTGTCCATAAGAGTTCAATGCCTTCTTTCAGCAACACCATTTTGTTGTGGTGCGTCAGGCATTGTATATCAAGCAATAATACCTTCATTCTGAATAAACTCAGCAAATGGACCACTTGTTTGTCTTTTTTCTATGTAACATCTATAGTAATCGCCATATCTGATAGATCAGACAACTTTAATTGTATTTTCTTTTGTTTCTCTACCTAAAATTTGAGGATTTTGAATGCATCAAGTATTTCAGATTTATCAAATAAGAGATAGAAGCATATAATTCTTGAATATTCGTCAATAAAGGAAATAAAATATTTCTGATCATGCAAGTATGGTGTGTGAAATAGTCCATATATATCGGTGTGTATGATTTTAAGAGGATGAGAACTTTTTTGGCATCCGCACTATCTTGCTGGTTTGTTTGCCTTTTATCGTTCCGCACAAGTACCCATATCTGTAAAATGTAGAGTTCGCAAAACTTTTTCATTCACCAGTCTTTACACTCTGTCGATTGAGATATATCATAATCTTTTACACCAAAGCCTTGAAGATTTTTCATAAATAATACAACGATCTGTACCATATTCATTTTCTATGAAAAGAGTATGCTCGTACGTGAGATCTAACTCAAGATGAAATAAAGAACCATTCAATTTGGCAGAGCCAATGAATTTATTATCTTTAAAAATATTCATAACAAAAAGATAAAAATTGGAATCATATCCAATAACAAATAAGTTAGAAGGAGAAATTAAATTTTTTGAAAAAGATGGAACATAATAAGTGTTTTTTACAGTCTTCAAAATGACCTAATAAGATCTCACTCCTCCAATAATAGAATGGAATAGTTTCCAGAATATTTGGCTTCCTTAGGTTTAGAAAGCCCTATATGGTTTTAACGGTGTAAATTGTAGATCCACAGTCAATCCACCATGTATTATCAGAAACTTAGTGAAATTAGATTCATACCACACAAAGGAAAAATTACCTTTCTTCTCAAGACATCCTTTAAACTTCAGGCAATCCTTCTTCAAGTGTCTTTTTTTCTTACAAAAACAGCATTTTGTTATCACCAGTTTATTTATTGTAAGATGCACAATTTTAATAGACTCATTCTTCAACCTCTGGTCTCTTGAACACACATGGTCAAAAGTTCTTTAATTGACTAGTTTATGTGTGTTGTATAAGACTTTGAATCGTGTACACTCCGAAAGGGAGAGAACTGATAATGAAATACACCAAAAATGTCTCTGAGATTTCAACTTTAAGATAGCTCCGTTTAGCAACAACATATTTCATCCCAATGATTTTGTCACGTACACCACTACTTTTGTCAAGGGTCACATTTGAAATATGTTTCATAAGGGTGGTTACCATACCCCTGTTAGAGCTTACAAAATGTTCTTCAATGGTTTTTCTGTAAGCTTTCATATTAACAAAATTAAGGATAGAACCCCTGATGTTTGAACTTGTAGGATCCGCAAGTAACCACTAGAAAGGGGGAGGGGTTGAATAGTGGGTGTGGGAAAATTTGGTTTTTCAAATTGTTTTAATCCAAAAACCCAATTTCTGAAAATAGTTTCTGTTTTCAGGACCTATTTTGTGACATTTTAAAAACTAGGTTACATATCTTCAAAAATTCTGAAATTTGGAGAGCTCTTAGTCTCAGATGTTCTGAGTATCTCCTAAACATTTATGATCAAAATTCAACCTTTAAACTCTTTAACAATCATTGGTGGTGAGATTGCTCAAATCTGCCAGAAACGGAAATCTAATTTAAAAAATTTATTCCGATTAAACCGTTGCTTTAAATGGTCTGAAAATTTAATGCAAACCCCCTTACTATATGTATTTAATTGGGTTGAAATAGTTTTGAAAACTTCCTTTGGGAAGTTAGTCAAACACGTTCAAAGTATCAACCTTTGCAAGCCCGAAAATAAGACTGCACTAGTCTCAGAACTATTGACGTTTGAATGATTTATACTTGTCCAAAAGTGTTGAAACTTGCGCCAAATGAAACTTAAAACATGTGGCTATATTTCTGAAAAGTTTCGTGATTTTTGAAATTAGTTTGTATTCTTAAGATTGCGATGAAAATGATGCAATGTGAAGGAAGCTGAAAGTACTGTGCAGAAAAGTAGAGAACGCAAGGAATTTTATACTGGTTCGGTTAAATCAACCTACTCCAGTCTTCGAGAACACCTTCCTCGGTTACCACTAAAAAAAATAACACCTTACCACACAGGGTTGATGGAGTTATACACCAACTCCAATCCTTTACAAACCTTACAAGCAATCACAATGATCACAAACACCACCACTGAACGGATGAAGATTTGATCACACCTTGATCAACCATTCACAATGCTAAGCATGTATGGTAGTTTATATGAAGCCTATACAATGTATTTGAATGTAGATACAATAGGCTTTTAGAGAAGAAGAAAGAAATGAAGAAGAAGATGATGATGAAAATGTTTTTTTACTAGAGGATTTGTGAGACTTGTCTTGTCTTTGTTTTGCTCTTCTTCTCCTGTTTTTAACAAATGTGGCCGCCCCCATTACCCTTTATTCCCCTTGGAAATTATATTTTAAGTCCTTAGAAGAATACCTTGCATCATTGTAACATTCACTTGCTTACTTGGCAAGACTTCATTGGATGATCATCTTGGCCTTGCTTAATTGGCACTCATTGATTGGATGAGACTTGTAATCATTTGATGACTGTATAAACATGAAAATATCACTTAAAACATGTGCAAAATAAATCATAAAAATATTGCCAAAAGTCACATAATCAATCCCATAAAATTTGCAAGACAAATTAATCCCCATTAACTTGAAATTTTCGGCCAACACATTCAACACATGCTGAAATTTTCATCATGTGCACTATCCAAAACATATTCAAAATATTCCCATTTTATCATCCAATAAATCCATTCAAATTGAAGAGGTAAATATCTCACAATTAATTACACAAAATCGGCCAACACAAATTTACACATGCTGAATTTTCAGCATGTGTCACATATGTGACGTAGTTTGAAACATTACCTAGTGTAGCTCCCTCCTTTATGTCACCAACCTTGTATAATTCATTCTTGGCTAATGAAGATGCCAACTAAGCTCCACATATGCTCCATCAAGGTGTATTAGGCGTGTGATGCAGGATTGGCATGTGCTGAATTTTATTTTTGTAAGCTTTGTAAAATAGTGCACAATAATTATACACATATGGTATATTCCAATGAGCCCTAAATTTATTTTTCTAGAACACTTTAGAATGTATTAAATATATAAAAAGTGTCTAGATACATGTTATATATCATGCCAAAAACGTTCCATGTGTCACATATAATATACACATAACAACTTGAATATTCAGCTCTAAAGTCTGAGTGTAAGTGGCACCATATGTGCTAAAATATTGAATTTGAAATCTTCACAATTTGGCCTTAATTGAGAGTGATTTGTTTGTGCCAAAATGGAATGATTTTATGGCTGAATAATCTATGTAAGCCACGAAATTTGTGGTCATTTGTGAAGTTTATGGGCTGGCCATCTATATATGGAAAGTACGTGACATGTTGGCGAAGTTTTCGTTGTCACCCGATACGACAATTTTTGGTTTAGAACCTTGTAACATGTCATAATAATTTTGTCATCACCATGACTTATATCATATGATATAAGGCCTGAATATACTCATAAATATGAGGTACGTATGGTGGTGTGACGTTGACGTACGTTCGTAAAGTATATAACGTGTCGGTAGAACGTTGGAATATATGTGTATAGTGCCTTTTAAGAAAAATCTGAATATATAGCAGAACGTGTCATAAAAGTGGAGAAGACTTTACATTCTTCAATTTGTTGCCTTTGTGCCTTTTCCAAATATATCTTCATTTAATGAACTACTTAGTTCACTTAACTAAGTACTTCACATAATGAACTAGTTTAGTTCATTAATGGTGGCACCTAAGAATAGTTCAAACACAATAAATGTTTGCCATTTGATGTAAGGATTAAAGCTTCATGTCTTGTTAGTATGGCAATAATATATATAAACTATATAAGGCAGTTTTCATGCAAAAACGTATCAAGTCATAAAACGTGTCATGCATTTTTTAGTACACGTTATTTAAATCATGTATTTTGTGAATCACTAAAACCCCTTTTTCTCAACAATCTCCCCCTTTTGATGATTTACAAAATAATCTTTGTATATGATTTAAATTTGATTGCTCCTCCTCCAATCGTGCACAAATTCAAATTTCGAATTTCAAATTTTCTCCCCCTTGATTTGTGCAATCAATATCTCTCTCTCCAATAAATCTCTCCCCCTTTATTTTGGAAAGACAATCAAAAGTGCATGTAAGCATGGAAAGAAATATCAAACCAAATCAGCAGAAATCATGCCTAATTTAGAACGAAGATTTTCATGCGTGACTTGATTTAGTGCTTTAGTGAAGATCTTGGCTACTTGTGTCTCAGTGCATACATGATCTATGATAATGTCACCATTATTTACGTGGTCATGAAGGAAATGATATCGTACTTCTATATGCTTGGCCTTAGAGTGTAGCACGTTGTTTTTAGACAAGTTTATGGCACTCCTACTATCACAATAGATAGGAATACGATTTACCGTGATACCGAAATCAGAAAGTTGTCGTTTTAACCATAGTAATTGTGTGCAACAAAGACTAAGTGGCATGTATTCAGCTTCGGTAGTGGATAAGGCTACACTTGCTTTTTTGAAAACTATGAAATTAGTGAGTTTCCTATAAATTGGCAAGTGCCACTTGTGGTTTTTCTATCTATTTTACATCCACCATAATCCACATCGGTATAGGCATGCAAGTTAAATTCACAATCTTTATCATATCAAACGCCTAAAGTCGGTTTGTGCTTAATATAGCGAAATATTCTTTTCACAGCATTATAATGAGACACTTTAGGTTGACTTTGAAAACGTGCACACATACACACACTAAACATGATATCAGGTCTACTCGCAGTAAGTTATAGAAAAGAACCAAGCATAGACCTATATAAAGCATTATCAAAATCTTTTCCATGTTCATCTTTGTCTAGTTTAGTGGTGACACTCATAGGGGTGGGGGACGGTTTAGGTTCTCAAAATTGAACTTTTTAATCATTTCATTTACATATTTAACTTGGCTAATATGTATACCTTTACTCGTTTGTTTAATTTGCAAGCCAATAAAGTAATTCAATTCATCAACCATAGACATTTCAAATTCAGATTTCATGCAAGTTTCAAAATCTTGAACAAGATTATGAGATGTAGATCCAAAAATGATGTCATCAACATAAATTTGAATAATTAATAAATCCGATTTATCATGTTTATAGATTGCTATCTATCATGCCTCTTTTAAAACCATTTTCTAAAAGAAATGTAGCAAAATGTTCATACCACGCCCTAGGTGCTTGCTTTAAACCGTATAGTGTCTTCTTTAATTTGTATACGTGATCGGGGTATTTCAAATCTTTGAAACCGGGTGGTTGCTTTATGTTTACTTTTTCTTGTATAAAGCCGTTTAAAAATGCATCTTTCACGTCCATTTGATAGAGTTTAAAACCTTTCAT
This sequence comes from Eustoma russellianum, assembly GCA_036186865.1. Taxonomy (NCBI): domain Eukaryota; kingdom Viridiplantae; phylum Streptophyta; class Magnoliopsida; order Gentianales; family Gentianaceae; genus Eustoma; species Eustoma russellianum. Next base: position 15,299,796 of record AP025044.1, on the reverse strand, counting down.
GCAAGCAATAGCAAGTAAAAGTCGTACGGCTTCTAAACATGCCACGGGTGCAAATGTTTCGTTATAGTCTATTCCTTCTTCTTGATTGTATGCTTGTGCTACAAGTCTAGCCTTATTTCTTACAACTTTTCCTTCTTCATTCATTTTATTTCTAAACACCCACTTTGTGCCTATTATAGTCTTATCTTCTGGTCGTGGCAATAAATCCCATACATCATTTCTTACGAATTGATTAAATTCATCATGCATACCATCAATCCAAGAAGAATCACTCAAAGCATCAAACACATTTTTAGGTTCAATTTCGGATATCATGGCATGAAATTGGTTTATTTCATCTGGATTTATTCTTCTACGTGGTCTCACACCGTGAGCAATGTCACCTATAATGAGATCGTGTGGATGATCCCTATGCCATCTTGGTTTATTATTCTCTACGTTCTCATGCATTTCTAAGTGATCATGCTTTTCTAGTGTGGTTACTTCATCATGCGTGCCATCATCATCATCTATCACATGTTTTAATTCAAAATCATCGTCATATTCTTTATCTTTTTCAACCTCACCAAATTCATTAAACTTCACATGAATGGATTCTAAAATTTGTCTAGTGATGGGACCATAACATCTATATGCTTTTGAATTCACAAAATATCCAACAAAGATGCATTCAATTGATTTAGATTCAAACTTGTCTAAATAATCTTTTGTATTTAGAACAAAGCATTTGTAACCAAACACATGAAAGTAATCAATTTTAGCCATGCGATCATTTACTATCTCATAAGCCGTTTTATTTATTTTCTTTCTAATTAACAAACGATTTACTATATAGCATGCACAATTTACGGCTTCTGTCCACAAAAATCTAGGCAATTTATTTTCACACAACATGGTTCTAGCGATTTCTTGTAGTGTCCTATTCTTTCTTTCTACTACTCCATTTAGTTGTAGAGTTCTAGGTGGCGAAAATTCGTGTTTGATTCCTTTTTCTTTGAAAATGCAATCATGTCCTTGTTTTTAAATTCACCGCCTCTATCGCTTCTAATCTTTTTCACATTCAAACCATATTCATTTTCAGGTTGTTTTATTAGTTTCGCAATTTCAATGGCACTATCATCTTTATTTGCAAGAAATAAAGTCCAAGTATAGCAAAAAAAATAATCAGCGGCAACACATGCATAATGACGTCCACCGAGACTCTTAGTGCGACTAGGACCAAACAAGTCAATGTGTAATAACTATAAAACTCTAGATGTGCTAATTTCATTCTTAGGTTTAAGTGACTCACGTGTTTGTTTTCCTTTGATACAAGATTCACACAACTGAAAGTTGTCTAAGTCAAGTTTAGGCAATCCTCGTATTAACTTCTGTCATTGAAGTTTTTCAAGTGTAGAAATGCCAATGTGTCCTAAGCGTCTATGACATAAATTAACATTAGGTTCATTTGATATAAAACACTCAACCTTCGTCTAACATGTCATCCATAAAAAGTGTAAAAATATTTCCTTTCCTTTTTTCCTTTTAATACTATTTCTCCATTTTTATTTATTATATTGCAATATGGATGAGTAAAACACAAATCAAAACCGTTGTCAATAAACTGTGAGATGCTAAGACGATTATAGGATAAGTTACTCACCAGGAAGACGTTGGAGATTTGAAGGGTACTTGGGCTTCCGATTGTACCTTTTCCAATGATTCTTCCTTCATTGTTGTCTCCAAAGGTCCCCGAACCGCCTTTTGTGACCGTATTCAACTTTGTGAACAAGCTCGGATCACCCGTCATGTGTCCCAAGCAACCACTGTCAAGGAACCACTTGATAGATGTGTCTTTTGATGTATGGGTTCCCTGCAATGTAGAACAATGATTTAGGTACCCTTTTAATTTTGGGTCCTTGCGAGTTAGTTATTCACCTCTTAGTAAAAGTACATTTCGGTACCCATACTTGGGTGATCCTTCTCGGTCTGGCAAATGGTAAGAATGCAGATGAAGGAGTAATGTAGTAGACATGGGGTGAGAAAACGTTAGGCCTTTGGCAGAGAATCCCCTTATGCGCATCATATGGTGTGCGTTTTTGATATATTCTAGTGTTAGTGTGCTTAGTGCATGATCTAGATGTATGGAATGAATATCGTGTATGCATCACAGGTTTCTTCTCATATCTATACTGAAGAAGAAGCATGACGAGATGAAGGGACAGGGGGTCTTTGCGTCATCTTAGTCGCCATGTTTGCCTTATGTGTGTCTACCTTTTTAGACAAAACGAATTTGGTTAGTTTAATTGATACTTCGTTTGTCTCAATGTATCCTAACCGGTTTTATCACTATCATGTTTCTGTGATAAGATAATGTGACCTAGCATGTTAGATCCTGTGTCAAATTGTTTCATCATTTTCTCTAAATCCGTATTCCTTGATTTCAAATTTGAAATCTCGGATTTCATTTCATTATTATGTGTAGTTAATGATGAGATCTCTGACTTTAATGCATTGATGATGCATGACAATTCTTCTTTTGAATCGTTTAATTGAGAAACAAGATTCGTGTTAGAAGACTCTAACAACTTCTTGTCTTCAATTAATTGCTTCTTTTCTTTTGCGAGAGTCTTAGTGAATTTGTGTAATTCTAAATATTGACTAAAAAGATCATCATATGAAGGTTCAGAGTCAAAGTCAGAATCAGAAGATACCTTGTTTGATGCTTTGGACACAAAGCATACTTGTGCCGTCTCCTCTTATGTATCAGTCTCAGAGTCTGATATGTCACTCCAAGTGGAGGCCTTGAGAGCTCTTCTCCTTTCTTTGGGTTCTGAGACGAGTTTATTTTTGGTCCGATCCTTGTCAAGGTGTTTGTTTGTTTGATTGTCCTTGTTAGGACAGTCATAAGATAAATGTCCAAGTTTCCCCCATTCGTAGCATTTTACGTCCTTGTCATTTGTTTTATTTTTATTTCATTTAGTGGAAGTAGCCATAGGTTTGTTTTAAATGACTTTCTCATGAATTTTATCAAACCTTTAGCCAATAGTATCAAGTCATCATTGTCTGATTCAGATTCACTATCATCTACGTGATCGAAAGTAGTGCCGTATTTGTTTGATTTAAAAGCAATAGTCTTACCTTGTTTCGACGTTGATTTCGATTTCCTTATAGTGAGTTTGTTTTCATACACCTTTAGTTATCCAATTTGTTCATCCATTTTTATTGATTTGGTTTCTTTGCTTTCTTCTATAGCCGTCACTTTAGGGACCCATTCGGATGGAGGGCTTCGTAGTACATTTTGGACCTTTTCCTGCGTAGAGAAAGCTTTGCCAAGAGACTCAAGAGAATTATAAATGTTAGTCAAGCATAGATCCATATCAACAATAGACTCATTTGACAATAATTTAAAGGACTCAAGTATAGACATAAGCATATTAATTTTGGACTCCTTTACTTGGCTAGCCCCTTCGTGTTTCATCTCAAGAATTCTCCACATTTCTTGAGCACTAGAGCAATTAGACACATAGCTAGATTTGCTTTTACTTAGCCCAAGTAATTGCATGGCTCTAGCATTCATTCTTAGTCTCTTTTTGTCATCACTAGTATATTCTTGTTTTGACTTAACAACCTCTAGTGTGACACCATCTACAATAGATAATTTTGAAGGAACAAATGGACCGTATTCTATAATGGACCATAGATCAATATCAATATCCATAAGAAAAAGTTTCATTCTTAACTTCCATTGAATAAAGGACTCACCATCAAAACGAGGAGGCCTTTGATTAGACATGCCCTCTTGCTCGGTTTTGAAGTTAGTGGTTGCCATCTCACTTAGATCGTTGGATCTCTTTGTTGTGAGTGTGTCTGCGCGCTGATGCCGCTTGTAGGACCTGCAAGGAACCACTAGAAGTGGGGGTTGCATAATGGGTGCGGAAAATTTGGTTTTTAAAATTGTTTTAATCCAAACACCACATTTCTGAAAACAGTTTCTGTTCTCATGACCTGTTTTGTGACGTTTTAAAAAACAGGTTACAGGTTTTCAAAAATTCTGAAATTTGAAGAGCTCTTACTCTCAGATGTTTTGAGTATCTCCCAAAAAGTTAAGATAAAATTCAACCTTTAACCCCTTTAAAAATCGTTGGTGGTGAGATTGCTCAAATCTGCCAGAAACGGTAGTCTAATTTAAAAACTTTATTCCGATTAAAACGTTGCTCCAAATGGTCTGAACATTTAATGACAAACCCCTTACTATGTGTATTTAATTGGGTTGAAACAGTTTTGAAAAATTCCTTTGGGAAGTTAGTCAGATACGTTCAAGGTCTCAACCTTTGCAAGCCAGAAAATCAGACTGCACTAGTCTCAGAACTATTGACGTTTGAATGACTTATACTTGTCCAAAAGGGTTGAAACTTACGCCAAATGAAACTAAAACGTGTGGCTATGTTTCTGGAAAGTTTCGTGATTTTTGAAATTCGTTTAGTATTTTCAAGATTGCGATGAAAATGATACACTGTGTAGGAAATTGAAAGTACTGTACAGAAAAGTAGAGAATCCAAGGAATTTTATACTAGTTTGGTTAAATAAACCTACTCCAGTCTTCTAGGACACCTTCCTCGGTTACCACTAAACAAAATAACACCTTACCACACAGGGTTGATGGAGTTATACACCAACTCCAATTCTTTACAAACCTTACAAGCAATCACAATGATCACGGACACCACCACCAAATGGATGAAGGTTTGATCACACCTTGATCAACCTTTCACAATGCTAAGCGTGTATGGTGGTTTATATGAATCCTAGACAATGTATTTGAATGTAGATACAATAGGCTTTTAGAGAAGAAGAAAGAAAGATAGAAGAAGATGATGATGAAAACGTTTTTTCACTAGAGGATTTGTGAGACTTGTCTTGTCTTTGTTTTACTCTTCTTCTCCTCTTTTTAACAAGTGTGGCCGCCCCCTATTACCTTTTCTTCCCCTTGGAAATTATCTTGTAAGTCCTTGGAATAATACCTTGCATCATTTTGACATTCATTTGCTTACTTGGCAACACTTCATTGGATGGTCATCTTGGCCTTGATTACTTGGCACTCATTGATTGGATGAGACTTGTAATCATTTAATAACTGTATAAAGCTGAAATATCACTTAAAACATGTGCCAAATTAACCATAAAAATATTATCAAAAGTCACATAATCAATCCCATAAAATTTGCAAGACAAATTAATCCCCATTAACTTGAAATTTTCGGCCAACACATTCAACACATGCTGAAATTTTCAGAATGCGCACTATCCAAGACATATTCAAAATATTCTCATTTTATCATCCAATCAATTTATTCAAATTAAAGAGGTAAATATGTCATAATTAATCACACAAAATAGGACAGCTCAAATTTACACATGCTGAATTTTCAGCATGTGTCACATATGTGACATAGTTTGAAACATTACCTTGTGTAGCTCCCTCCTTTATGTCACCAACTTTGTATACTTCATTCTTGGCCAATCAAGATGTCAACTAAGCTCCACATATGCTCCATCAAGGTGTATTAGGCGTGTGATGTAGGATTGATATGTGCTGAATTTTATTTTTGTAAGCTTTGTAAAATAGTGCACAATAATTATACACATGTGATATATTCCAATCAGTCCTAAATTGATATTTCTAGAACATTTTAGAATGTATTGAATATATAAAAAGTGTCTAGATACGTGTTATATGTCATGCCAAAAATGTTCCATGTGTCGTGTTCGTAGAAAACCGAATTTTCGGCTTTTGTCGATTTCGCAATTTTTCTCCGATTGAATTCAAACTTTTTGCACATGTTATATATATTATGTCACACATAATATACATAGAATAACTTGAATATTCAGCTCTAAAGGCTGAGTGTAAATGGTGCCCCATGTGCTAAAATGTTGATTTTAAATATCCACAATTTGGCCTTAATTGAGGGTGATTTGTGTGTGCCAACATGGAATGATTTTATGGCTGAATATACCTTGTAAGCCACGACATTTGTCGCTATTTTTGAAGTGTAGGGGCAGTCCATCTATATATGGCAAGTACGTGACATGTTGGCGAAGTTTCAGTTGTCACCCGATACGACAATTTTTGGTTTAGAACCTTGTAACGTGTCGTAATAATTTTGTCATCACCATAACTTATATCATATGATATCAAACCTGAATATACTCATAAAAAAAAAATATATATATATATATATATATATGCGATATGATGGAGCTCCGGCGATCACGCATGATTTCGGCGACCCTGCGGCTTTAGCCGCCGTCGCCGCCGCCGGCTGCTGCCCCTACGTTACAATTGCAGCCTTCTTCCAGCCTGCTTTCCAGCCGACGCATTCAATCCCACAATCTTCCGTCATTGCGATCAAGGTATCAATCCCACAATTTTCCGTCATTGCGATCAAGGTCGAACAGCGGCACAATTTTTTGCATCATCACTTATCTCTTCGATCCATCCTCTCGACACGCTCCTGATTTCTTCTCTTTGCTACGCCTTGCCTTGGATATTCTGCCACGGTTATGACGCAGCCGACATTTGCGGCGGTGGTCGCCGGCGCCTCTGCTAAATCCGATAACATTCGCATTGCATCAAAACTGGTCTCCCGTCACAGAGGTCTTCCGTTGGTTTCTTTTTTGGATGAGGAAATCGACGCATTGGCTGAACCCTACAGGTATTCATTGGTTGGAACTTTTTGGTATGGTAGGCCTCCTATGAAAGTTATACGTGCTGTCTTTGAGAAGATTGGTTTTCAACAAGACTTACGCATAACCCTATTGGATAAATCACATATTCTACTTACTTTCGGTAATGAAGCGGATTATTTGCGCTGCTTTTATCGTCGATCCTGGCAAATTTCTGGTTGTCATATGCGAATAACGAAATGGACAGTAGATTTTGATCCAAGTGCGGATGTCCCTATCGTTCCAGTTTGGGTTGCTTTGCCGTATTTGCCAATACATCTTCATCATCAAGCAGCCCTTTTTGAGGTGGTAAAACCGATTGGGGTACCTTTGAAGTTAGATGCCGCCACTTCAGGTGGACTGCGCCCTTCTGTGGCTCGCGTTTGTGTCGAGGTTGATGTCTCACAAGAATTACCTCCGAAAATTTATCTACAAGCAAAAGGCCGAATGATATTACAATCGCTTATATATGAAGATTTACCACTATTTTGTCCCTCTTGCCGCCGTTTAGGCCATGCAGCGACGGGGTGTCCATCTATTCCTAATGCTCAGGCTGCTCCGCCGCCGCCTCCTCCGCCTCCACCTCCGCTTTCGAAGTCATTGCAGCCTCCACGGCAACGCTGGACCCCCGTCAAAAAGGGTCAGTTGAATTCGGAAGAGACTCAGCCGATGTTAGCTGAGCCACCACCTACACAGGATCCCACATTGTCTCCTCATATGGCTCATCAGGATAAAATCGACATCATACAGTCGGGTATAGATGATGCTGCTGATCCCACGTTAGCTGAGCCACCACCTACTCAGGATCCCACATTGTCTCCTCCTAGCCGTGTGACGGTAGGTTTGGCTGAAGAGAATTTTAGTGATGCTGCTGATCATCCACTACCAGCTGAACCCATGCATGGCGACATAGGACACTCTTCGGATACTGATTTACCCCTAGAAGACTCCATGGCGGATGATTTAGATGTTACGGAAGATGTTACCCGTAAATTACAATCGATACCACCACCCCCCGATGACGATGTTTTGCTATCGCGCTTAACAGATACTCAGTCAGCGACAGATTTTATACAAGTCGTCCCAAGACGTAAGAGGCGCACACGAAAGGATCTACCACCTCTCCCGCCTTCTACGATCTTAACTCGGAGCGCATCTCACGTGGTTCAGGGAAGTACCTCTCTTACTCAATGAATTTTTTAATCTGGAATATTCGAGGCATGAGTGCCTCATTACCTCGGTTAAAGCATTTAATTACGGAACATAGACTACACTTACTAGCTTTATTGGAACCAAAACATGCACCTTCAAGTATTTGTCGATTTATGTTGCAACTTGGTTTTACACATTCATATGCCTCTAATTCACAGCGAATTTGGTTTTTTTTGGCGTGATGCTGAATTTCAATTACTTGATACTCAGGATCAGGGTCAGGTCGTCCATTTTACTCTTCAATCCATTGCCTTACAATGGAAATTTGTCTTCTCGGTGGTGTATGCACATACGACGCCTACTCTACGTCGTCCACTTTGGCAAGCTTTGTGTGATTTTGCTGGTTTGAATACTTTACCTTGGCTAGTTGGTGGTGATTTTAACACTTTTCGGGCGTTAGAAGATCATCGTGGTCGATCGGTTCCATCCTTGTCAGCATTACAGGATTTTAATGATTGTATCGAGCAATGTTATCTTATGGCCCCTCCTCATCAAGGATCCAGATTTACTTGGGCGGATGGGCGTGGACTTGGTCGTATCTGTCGTCGACTTGATTGGTTATTTCTCAATTCTAATTTTCAAGATCACTTTACACTGTTACAGCTGTCTCATTTACCAAGAGTTGCTTCAGACCACATGCCACTATTGTTCCTATGTCGGCGTCAAGAGGGTCCTTCTCGACGCATATTCAGATTCTTAGATCCGTGGTTGCATCACTCAGATTTTCATAATTATATGCAGCAAGCATGGCTATCTTATCCCACTACGGGTGGTATGTATGGTTTTTATACCAAGCTACGCTCTTTCAAGAAAGATCTACAACGGTGGAATATTGACATCTTTGGCAATATCTTTCATAATCTAAAGTATGCAGAGACCCAATTAAATCGTGCAGAAACCACTCTCGATGATCATCCAACTGCGGAAAACCGTGCCGCCTATCATAAGGCTAAGGCGGAATATCTGCAAGCCTCAGCCGCGGAGTTACGTTTCTGGAAACAAAAGGCAAGGGTAAAATGGCTCCAAGAGGGTGATGCTAATACTCAATATTTCCACTCTATTGTTAAGGGGAAGCGGACACAATTACGTATTCAGCAAATACAGGATTCTGAGGGTCATTTGCTTACGGAGCAAACGGACATCAAGGCGGCTGCGGTTACTTTTTACAAAGACCTGTTTGCTTCGTCTGCAACACAAAATCATGAGGCCATATTATCATATATTCCTCGCTTGGTTACAGAGGAGGATAATACACGCTTGACCATCATTCCAACTGCATCGGAGATTAAGGAGGCAGTCTGGCATTTGGATCCTCACAGTGCTGCTGGCCCAGATGGTTTTCATGGTACGTTTTATCGCTCATGTTGGTCAATTATACATTCTGATGTAGAAAAGGCCGTACAGGAGTTCTTTCTTGGTATTCCACAACCTTCGATTATGGCAAGCGCAGTGATTACTTTGATCCCAAAAACAACCTCACCACAGTCGTTCGGTGATTTCCATCCAATTTGCTTGACAAATTTCCTCAGTAAAGTATGTACTCGTATTATTGCGACGAGATTGGGTCTACTTCTCCCTAAGCTGATTTCTCCGGAGCAAACAGGCTTTCTCCCAGGATATGATATCTCTACCCAAATTTTACTAGCCAGAGAAATGATTCATATGTTAGATAATGGTTCATCACATATATGTTTAAAATTGGATATGATGAAAGCTTTTGATCGAGTCAGTTGGGATTATTTGGAGAGACTCTTGCTGCGTTTCGGTTTTTCAGGTTTTTTCACCAGGTTGATTCTTAATCATCTACGGGCTACAACATTGTCAGTACTGATCAATGGCGAGCCAACTTCATCTTTCCGCCCATATCGAGGGGTCAAACAGGGAGATCCTTTATCTCCTTTGCTTTTCATTCTGTCTTCTGAGGGATTCAGCCGAGGCTTATCGTCATTAGTGTCAGCAGGCAATATTAAATCGTTCGGCCTTGGGCGTATCCCCTTTGCTATCTCTCATTTGGCATATGCTGATGATCTCCTTGTTTTCCTACAAGGTACACAACGTAATTTACGACGTTTTAAGAAGTTCTTAACAGATTATGAAACAGTTTCTGGACAAAAGGTCAATTTCCACAAAAGTAGTATGATTCCATCGGGGAACCTGTCTGTGCGCCGAGTTAGAGACTTACAAGATATCCTTGGGATGCGGCTTTCAGCACTACCTTTTCGCTATTTGGGTTCTTATCTTCACAAGGGTATTAACCGCTCTCGCTACTGTGCTACTCTGTTACAGCATTTTGATGACAAGTTACATGGGTGGCATTCTAAACTGTTGTCTTCGGCGGGCCGATTAGTTTTATTACGTTCTGTGCTTTCTGCACTTCCACTGCATATTATGGCAGCAGGAGGACTACCAAAGTCAGTCATCAAGATGATTCAAAGGAAAATGGCTACTTTTTATTGGGGGACTCGCCACCATTGGGTTACATGGTCTAATATTACATTACCTACTGAGGAGGGTGGCTTGGGACTTCGAGATCTTCATTCATTACAACAAGCATATCATTGCAGAATCTGGTGGCTATATCATAAACAAGATACACGATGGAGCCAGTATATGCATGCCAAGTATGGAAGGAGGGGAGATTTCCAGATACGGTTGCCGGATTCACCAGTTTGGAAGCTTATTTGTCGCATCCATCAAGTTTTGTAACGCAGACAACAGGAACGAATAATTTTCTCACTTGGCAGCCCTCGCCATCAGGAGAATTTACACTTAAATCTGCTTACAATATATGTCGCATAGCCAGGCCCACCTTGATCTCGGCAAAATTCATTTGGTTCAAACACCACTCACCTTGCATCAGATTATTTCTCTGGCGTTTATTTCATGCGGCATTACCTTTTCAGGACTTTATAGGATCTTATCTGACTGCACGTCCTACGCAGTGCCCGTTTTGTAAACAACATTCTTCTACAGTTGATCATGTATTCTTGTATTGTTCGACAATCCAGTCCCTGTGGAGGTTCTATGCAATGGAACTGCAGGGCGTGTCTCCATCAACGTTATCTCTACGGCAGTTATTATTAGCCTGGTGGTATCGCTCATCTTCTTCTTCATTTGAGGGGGTGCTCAGGATAGTGGTACCTGGTATCATCGTCTATAATATATGGCGCTGCTATGCCTCTATGATCTATGGTGAACAGACAACTTTTTCTATATCTTCACTACGAAATATGATCCGTTTCGATCTTCATACGTGGGTGATTTCCATCCAGGATACTAAAATAGCGGCCACCCCCATGATGCCACGGTCATGGCTTCCAGTGCCTCGCCCTCCGCGTCTACAAGTGATCAAATGGCTTACTCCCCCATCAGGCAGATTTAAACTTAATGTAGATGCCGCGGTTGGACGGTCTCATGCGGCAGGAGGTATCATTTTACGTGATTCAACTGGCACATGTGTGCGTGCTGTAACATTTCGCCTCCCACCTTGTACACCATTGCAGGCAGAAATTCAGGCAGCACTATTTGGTTTGCTATATTTCTTGCCATTCTATAGATCCCTGATTATAGAGACCGACTGTGCACAACTATTTCAACGACTGCGCCAACAACAACCTGTGTTTGGCAATTTTCATCTCAAATTCCTACAGCTATTGATCACCCGTCATAATTTGGCCATTCAGCACGTATTCAGAGAGGCAAATATGCCAGCGCATTATTTGGCACAACATGCAATGCTTTCGCCAATCACTTCGTTCTTTACGCAGTCAAGCTTGCCATCAATAGTTCGTGCTGCATCCTTGTTAGACCTCACGTCAACTGCTTTGCGTAGGCAGGCAACATAAAGTCTTCTATATGGATTGGCACACTCACAGTTTTTCTGCCTGTGCTCGTTGGGGCACAGGCAGACAAGGTATGTTGGCTGTCCTTTTTCTTACATTTCTTATCTATATACGTCAATCCTACACAGCTATTGCTTTTCTATGTATGTTTGGCGAGGGCACTCGAAATGGTTCTTTCTATGCTTTGGACGGTACTTACATGGCTGTATGGGCTCATTGGCAATGGTGTACTGTTGCTGCCTGTGCTTGTCTTGAGGCAGGCAGCCTTGGTGGGTTTCATATCTTTTCCATTTATTTTCTTGGGCTGGTTTGCCGATGCATATATGATACATATTTTGATTTGGATGCTGCATGTATTTTTCTGTGCTGGCACTCATGGATGCTTGATATCTTCGGGAGTTTCAATCGGCCTGTATACTCATCTCGTACAATTCTCTATGGTTTCATGAGCACGCACTGGGCAAATGGACATTGGCGTTGGTTATCTCCTTATGTCTCCCACTGGGATTGGCGTTTTCTGACACATCCTGCCTGTTTCCTAAGGGACTCAGGCAGGTTCGGTATGTCTTTTATTACTATGTATTTTATGTTTTTCCTCACTGTATCATAACTTCGGTTTGATGCCTGTACTTTCATGTCTTGGATCATACCTGCCGCCGCCAACTGAGTCTCTATCCTCTTTGGAGAACCACACGCGCATCGACAACGACAAATTATGGTCTGACACTCTGGCGATACGGGAGACACCATGGTGGATTCATACTTCAACATTTTGCCAACATTTACAACACCTAGACACATATACATATTTGTACACAGCTTCTCATTTTATACATTTCGATGAGAGTCATATAAATATGTACGCTTTTTCCTTCGCTAGGGTTTTATCCACAAGGGTGGTTTTTCCTAGCAAGGTTTTAATGCGGCATATCATATATGACTGGAGATATGTCATTCTTACTTCGTTATTTCATTTGTTCGTCTACTCTGAACTGCTGTAATATGGTTTTCCTCCGCCATAAGTGAGGTTTTCATTTTAATCAAATAAAACTTTTTATTAAAAAAAAAAAAAATATATATATATATATCAAAACGTGTGATAAAGGTGGAGAGGACTTTCTATTTTCCAAATTGTTGCCTTTGTGCCTTTTCCAAATATATCTTCATTTAATGAACTACTTAGTTTATTTAACTAAGTACTTCACTTAATGAACTAGTTTAGTTCAGTAATGGTGGCACCTGAGAATAGTTCAAACACAACAAATGTTTGCCATTTGATGTAAGATTTAAAGCTTCATTGCTTGTTAGTACGGCAACCATACGTATAAACTATATAAGGCAGGTTTCATGCAAAAACGTGTCAAGTCATAAAACGTGTCATGCATTTCTTTAGTACATGTTATTTAGATCATACATTTTGTGAATCACTTAAACCCCTTTTTCTCAACAGAACTTATGCAAGACCTAGTGAGCATCATGCTGAGGCGATGAGATCGCTCCTAATGCTCATAACTAGACTTTTTGATTGGTGTGCTTGATTCTGTGGGTTTTGGTAGTTTTTCCTGACAGAGTTTTATATCTGTGTCCATGAACCCTAACGTCAAAAGGATGATGTCATTCTATTCATTGTAATTATCACCTAGTCAATATTTGAGTGTTAGCATAATCAAAAAAAGCAGTATTGGAAATAACAGCATAGCCAAAGAAATACAGATCATGCTATGAACAAAATGAAAATTAATATATGGTATATTCTAGACCTTTCTGTGAGTAAATGTTACACTCATGCATAGAATACGTTTAAACCAAATGAAAAATTTAAAAAGCAAGAAATATTCTCCCTGTGGGCATAGAAAATGTTCATGCTTAATTTTTTTGTTTAATAAAATAATCAATTCTCTATAGGTAGAGTAATTATCTTATTGATGGAAATCATAGGATTGATGATATTTTATTAATGATTAGAATATAATCACAACTTATGACTAAGATCAGTGCTTATGTTTAAGTCATCACCTGACGTTCAGCTCACCACTTAATTTCTAGAGCCGATATTTCATATTGTCATTTCTTAAGTCTAAAATCAAAACTTACATGCAGAGTCATCACTTAAAATCACGTCTTATTTCTAAATCCTACTTAGTATATAATCCACGTTTATGTCTACAATTAATGCTTAAGTCGAAGATCAACTTTTCATCAAGATCGTCGCTTTATGTCTAAAATCGTGACTTACGAATATGATCATCACTTAATTTCTAAAGTCACGTTTTACTTCCAATAACATATCCAATATATATAATCATTGCTTACAACTAAAAATCGGTACTTATGTCTAAGATCGTGACTTAGGGGCAAAATCGTAACTTAATTTCTAAGATCATAGCCTAAATATGCTTCCGCCATGGATCTAGAGCCATGCTCTGATACCACCTGTAGCGCCCCGCTCCCGAACCCTAACATCGGGAACAGTGCGCCCGCCGTATCTCACTAGGAAGAATACAAGGCGTCGATATACTTCAATTACACGTCATCACAATAACGTAAATCGATGTCAGCGGAAGTCATAACTAAGACTCTTCGATAAAATAATCTTCATCATTAATACAATATCTAGGAATTTCTAAATCAATACAATAGTCAAATGTGTGTAAACACTAATCTCGAAAATACATAAACCTCGAATATCGAAACAACTGTCTCAACCAACCCTCAAAAGTCTCGTCTGAATATCCTTAGTCTTGAAATCTCTCGTCTCGATCTTCACGATATACTAACTCCTGTGTAAGCATACCCAACTTCTCCCACCTGCAAAACTGGTGAGTGGTGGTGTGAGCCAAATCAACGGGCTCAGTAAGTAACCTATCTATACCCATTATGAAAATCATACATACAGAGACAATTACAAATAACATTTACAAATCAACATACATGTCAATCGAGTAAATAAAATGCTGAAAGTAAGTCACTCCACATAATAATGCGCAACTTCATGATGAATGCCTTCTCTACGTGTCACACGCAACAAAAGTCATGTCACACACGATGCTCATATCTCTACCGTGCAATGCATGAACCTCGAGGTGATCCTACCACACGCCTCGTCAGGCCACACGTCCCGTCGGGCCACACGCCTCATAGGGCCACACGCCTCATAGGGCCACACGTCCCGTAGGGCCACACGCCTCGTAGGGCCACACGCCTCGTAGGGCAACACGCCTCGTAGGGCAACACGGCACATAGGCCAATGCAATGCTCGTGCCATGAATGCAAATGCATAACCATACGTAATCCGGTATATGCATACTCATACATATGCTTGCACCCATACACGTGCATATATACGTGCATGTATACCCCCACACATCCATATATATATATACAACGAACAATACACTTATGCATGATAAACATTATTGCATATATAGACCACTTACCGCTAATGCATGACAATATAACGAGCACAAATAGACCACTTACCTCTGATACATGACAATATAACGAGCACAAATAGACCACTTACCTCTGATACATGACAATATAACGAGCACAAATAGATCACTTACCTCTGATGCATGACAGTATAACGGCACAAATAGACCACTTACCTCTGACCACACCCTGCATATTGCTTATAACCGCCACGGCTCAGCCATCTTGTGCCACAATAGCAACTAGTCTCTGCCATGTTTGTACATAAATAAACGCATTTGTCTAATTACAAATTAACATGATTGTTTATGCACTGACTATGGCATGCGCATGATAGATTCTGATGATTTCCTATCATTTCGTATGTCTTTTAATTAATATCCTATATTAATAAATTATTTATGCTGTACTAAAATTTTAACGTGCATCTATGTATTATGTTATGTCTATTGCATATTTAAATGTAATTATGTATTTGATATAAGAGTTTAATTCATAACTCATTCTCAAATCGATTATTAAAAAAATTGATAACAAATATGTAATATGCTGTGTTATTATGTAGATTCTCAAACAATCATATAATATACATCTATTTTACGTATTAATAGTCACATTATACTACAACAATATTAATATATCCAAAGTTTCATATACTTGCATTAACCACAAAACAGAAACTAATTGTTTACTATCGTTTTTTTCCTCAAAATATTTGTGTATCATATACAGTATGCACTTTAGTTGTATATGACGTACATAAGTAACATGAAAAACACACACATATAAAGATAACGGCATTAACACGATTATTACAGTGTTGGCTAAGTAAATAGGAAAATATGTTAATTTACCTTATGTAAGAACATAATACGCTACCATGTATACATAACATTTTTATGCAACCATGGGAACAACTAATGCATATAACATATCAATTTGAATTAAAACACACCAAATAAACAATAAATAAAGCACAAAGCAAATAATTCATATATGACATAAACTCACAAAGAGAGAGACCACCTACTTTTTAATTGTAAGTATATGTTGGTAGTGGTGATGTGATGGTGTTGGTGGTGCATTCCTCCTCCTCTTTTCTTTTTCCTTTTCTATCTTTTCCCCTCTTTCTTCTCTTTTAGCCTCAGCACTCCTTTTTTTTTTAAACTCCCAATTCCACTCACAGCACTTCCTTGTAAATTTCTTTTTTTTTTTTCCTCTTGATTGGCCTATAATGCAATTGGAGGGGATTTTATGTTTATCTAACCTAAGGAGGGAGATAAGGATAATGGTTAAAGGAGAGTAATAAAGTGTAAAGAGGGTGGGGGTTTTGAGGAGTCATAGGAAGGGGAAGGGGTGGTGGAAAATAAATATTGTTTATCTTTTAATTATTATTATTTTTATTATTTATTTATTTTTAAATGATCACCGGGTGTAACATCTTATCTCAGTAAGACAACTTATGCTTGATAATGAGTGTCTAACCGTTTTCTCTCCATCTAAGTGCTATTTTCTGCCTTCTTCTTCTTGCTCCCAGGAGAAAGCTATGAAGGAGGTGGTTTTGAAGGAGAGGATTGGATGTGCTAGTCATCATGATGGATTATTTCTTTTGACAACTTCTGAATCAAGACCTGAAGATCATTTTGTAGGTTGTTCTAGTGTTTATTCTAGCATGAACAAAGTGACTGTTCCTAGAATAGATAATATGTCTCCTAGAATGAACCTTATTTTGTTATGGCATAAACGATTGGGGCACCCAAGTTTTTTGTATCTCAGGAAGATCAAACCTGAGCTATTTAATGGTATCAGTCTGGATTGTTTGAAATGTGATACGTGTCTGTATGCTAAACAAACCAGAGTTTCTTATCCTGCTAAGTTGTATAAGGAAAGTAAACCTTTTAATTTGGTACACTCTGACATTTGGGGACCCTCTAGAGTTCTAAATGTAAATGGTAGTAAATGGTTTGTTATATTTGTAGATGATCACACACGTGTCACATGGATATACTTGATGAAACATAAATCTGAGTTCTCTACTATTCTCAGAATGTTTGTGAATCTGATCCAAAATCAGTTCAATGAAGTCATCAAGACTTTGAGATCTGATAACGGGAGCGAGTATTTAGACAAGGATGTTAAATCATTCTTGGCTGAAAAAGGAATACTGCATCAAACTTCTAATGTTTATACTCCTCAGCAAAATGGAGTTGCTGAGAGAAAACATCGACACATATTGGGAGTTGCTAGATCTCTAATGTTCTCTATGAATGTTCCAAAGTATCTTTGGGAAGAGGCAGTTCTTACTGCTACCTATCTGATTAACAGAACCCCGTCTAGGGTACTGGAGTATATCAGTCCAAAACAAAAACTACTTAGTATTTATTCTCATTGTCTTTTGCTTCCTGAATTACCTTTTAAGATATTTGGTTGTACTGCATTTGTGTACTTACAGTTGCCAAGCAAAGGGAAACTGGACAGGAGGTCCATCAAGTGTATGTTTATTGAGTATGCTGGAACTCAAAAAGGGAGGATGAATACCAATTATCTTGCAGACATAATATAAGATCATACCTAATCAAATTGAATGTTCATCTGCTTTATACTGCTAAAATGGACAATCGATAAACTGTAACTTTTACATCATATTAACCATATGGTTAATATATAGACAATTAAATAGACAGGTAATTTGAATAATTTTTTTTTGGAATATCATAAGGAGGCTAGACGTGAGGTACATGCATCATGTCTTAGAGCAAAAGGTGAAATACCTCACTCAGAAAGCCCATCGTCCCAGCGAGCATGTGTAAAAATGCAAATCAAAAACTCATCGTCCCAGCGAGCATGTATGAAAAATACAAATAAAAAATACAACCGCTTCTTAAGTTGGGTGAGACCTTGCATCACGTCTGAATGCACTGCGGACTCAACCATCTCGCATGGCATCACGTGCTAGAACGTGGCCCTAAATTTTCCTACCACCGTCAAATATATATATATAGAGTTTTAATCGCTAAACTTTATGCTGCTACATTCCACCAGCAGAGCCACTAATTTTGAAAGGCTCATACACAGAAACCTATGCTACCATAACCATAATGTTTTACGTAATCTACACATTACGAAATTGTAAATTTGAGTCCATATAACTTATTTAGCAGCAGTACTAACTTTCCAGATTCAACTGTATGACTGGCATCCGTATTGCAAACAAACTGCACAAACTCCGACATAATGGAGACCAAAATTGATGTTACAAATATCACATGATATATATAAACCGTAAACCAATTAATTAATCTTGGCTAGTCGTACACCTTGTTCATCTAAACCAGTTGGCAGAATAACCAGAACTTGGCAGAATAACCGGAACGAAAACTTAATTATGAACTATGCATATTAGGATCAGTTGGTTAAAAATATTAAATGCCTTGAAAATGATAATTTCGTAAACTTCAGGTGATTGGATTATATTAAATGGTATAGAAGTATGCTTTTCAGAAACGAATGATATAGCTAGAAGCTAGGTTTGCTACCAATTGTAAGGCCAATATGTTACAGAAGCATAAAAATCAATGACCACTTAGTTGACGTTTTCAATCCGAAATCCTCCAAAAAGGACAAATTTGTGTGAATAAGAAAGTATTCCAGCCTACCAATGTCTATTAGAATATTTGAAAAGCTTGAATAGATGGGGTATCTCATGCTTGGTATTCATTGGCTAGGATAAGGATTCTTTGCATGTTTAACAAAAAATTAATTCCTTCAATCCAAGAATTGAATTGATTGCAGTCAATCAATAATCAAATCAACAATCAAATTGATTGATTCATGTAGTCAATAATTGTAATGCATCAGATCGATTAAATGTACGACTACATCAGATTGCATAGATAATCAAGAAATAGTAGACCTCGAGACTTCCGTTTGACTTCATTTTTAAGGGGAAAAAAAGTTTCATCAGACATCACATGAAATGAGATGAAGATCTTTAACTAGATGGATGAAGACAATGGCATCACTTATATTTATCACTAGATCCGGCCAATACACATGGTAACGTTTTGGGATCAGATTTATTTTGTTTTGTGTCCCATGTCATGTACCGGTAACATTTTGAATCAAAAACTCTCATAGTGGAAAATTCCAACTGAGAACATGCAATTGAAAATAAGGTGTTCCAAGATTTAGATATGAGGACCAAGACCTATTCATGTTGTAAATAGCAAAGGTAAAAGCTTCTACCCATTT